>CM039477.1:19347444-19607519 GCA_022433065.1 Begonia loranthoides | reverse complement strand
AAATTAACACATAATTTAGTCATCATCAAAATAAAACTTAGCCTAACAAAAAGGATAACAAAACCTTCTCCTTCTTTAATGAAGTATGGGTCCTTTGATACGTGAAAATAATCCTCTATCGGATCCTCCGTGGAGCATCTAATTAGCTCATTTAACTTCTTAAGAGTTAACCTAATCAGTTACCCAAGCAGAAAAGTCCTCAGCTTAGTAGAACGATTACTATCCAGCTCCAAATTTACGTAAAATAATTTCACCACCCTCTCATAATTATACCCTCCCCCCTATCTTGCATAATCATCCAACCCAATGCATTCGAACATTTCCTTTAATCCAAAGTCTGCGAAGGCATTGAAATCTACCCTCCAATATATAATTACAACATGGGATATAATGTCATTATCGTACCGTTCTTTGGAGGACGATGAGCTGAACACCAGTGTGGGTTATGCCAGCAAACACGCGAGTAGAATCACCTTGTGCTAGATCTTTGGCCTCGGAGGGGGCCCCTTTACGCTTCTTCATCACATGAACCGCCTTCGATGCCATTTTTTTCTTCTACAAATGTGAGAATAGATTTCACAAATTTGAGTCAGTCAGAGGAAGTCAAAATGTCTCTAGGCAATAACTAGGGCACAAAGGACATCCTTCGCGATTATATAGGCAAATTTGCACTTGAGACGTTCGTCGATATGAGAAACAACGTCGTTTAGCGTTCAGAGAAGTCCATCATGCCAAAACGGACATCCCTCTATCAAAGATGGATGTCCATTTTGGCCTATACGATGTAGTCTTAAGTCAAGGGACGTCCGTTTTAAGACTAGGTATGTCTGTCATTGCAGAACGATGTAGTCTCAAGTTGAGGGACATTCATTTTTTTGTCGAGGGACGTCCGATTTGGTCGAGGGACGTCTGTTTTGGTCGAGGGACGTCTATCTTAATTGAGGGAGTCTACACCTTTTAAAAACACATGTGTCTTGCATGTGACCCTTCAACGTTACAGCCTTTGGAGTGCATCACGGCAGTCAATTCTAATCGAGGGACATCCTTCCCTCGATCCAACGACCATGGGCGATCATCCACCATCGCCTTTGAAAAATGGTAAACTTCATCCTGCCTGTCAATTCTGATCGAGGGACATCCCTCCCTCGATCCAATGGTCGTGGACGATCTTCCACCATCATGTTTAAATAAAGGCAAACTCCATCCTGACTATCAATTCCGAGGGAGAACGTCCCTCCCTCGATCCAACGGTCGTGGATGATCATCCACCATCACCTTTGGAAAATGGCAAACTCCATCTTCGCCATCCATTCCAATCAAGGGACGTTCTTTCATTGTTCCAATAGGCAAGAGGGACGTTCCCCATCAATTGACATCATTCGTCTCCGTTTGACGGTCCTTGGCATTAACGAAACCGCGGCATTAACGTGGATGGATTTTTGCGGGAAATGTAACTATGAGGTCATCGGCTTTTTTTTCCGTAGTTTGGAGTTTTAGTTGTTCACAAATGTTCTTCAAGGTTTGACTTGTCATTGATGGCAAACTATAGGGTCTGTGGTGCTAATTTCCCACCACAAAATTACTAGTGAGATAAACTTAAAAAGTAAATATCTATCACGACCTGCAAGAGACCTAAGACAGAATAGGAAACAACCCGACCCGAAATAATCGAATCGTCTGACCCTTTTTACTTTAATTTTTAATAATTAGCAGCAAAAGTCTTAACACATTTATTAAGTCAATGCTCAATAAGACATGGGCTAAACAAGTCTAACAAGTTATATCCAGATAGTATAACAATATAAATAAAAAAAATAACTGTGAGAAAATAAGAATGTAAAAATTAAGAGTTATAGTCATCTATAACAAAATATACTTCACAGAGTTACTCTAAAGGAAAAATTATAAAGAAATACTGGAATAAATAAATCCCGCAGAATTTAGTCCTGATTCGATAATTGAAAGTCTTGTTGATAAAGTCATGAAATGATATCATTGAGATGAGTTGACTAAACTCAATAGGGATCAAAGTTTATATTCAACAATTAATTTGGAACAACGATTAAGCATGCATGATCATGAAATTTATGTTTCATAAATTCATTTTTAGAAAATTGTACAGAAGGACAAGAAGGACACGTATTTAAAACAAACCACTATAATGTGGTATGTAATTAAAATAAACCCTTGTTATGCCAAAATAAAATCTCAGTGAAAATGGAGTAACTCACGAACTCTGAGCACACTATTCCCTAGGCTGATCACATAATAAAAAGCGATGTTTGGTAATCACGAAAGCCACATAAAGACCCTGATCAGATTTAGGGTTTTGTGCTCAGGGACACAACATAGACAACTATCTTATTATTCTAGTTAACAACAAACAAATACATGCTCTCACGCTCGAATGTGTATAAAGTAAAATAGACTCCAAATTGGGTCAATCAAACTCCTTTCACATGACCGAGTTGATCCAGTAATTTTTATATGCATGCTTTAATAAAACGTATACAGTGAAAAACTACATATAACATAAAAATCCGACGAGCTATAAAATGGCACATCGTTTTATATGAGACACGTCTCAAAATATTATTTTTAAAAAAAATTTATGCAATGCTGTAAATAAAACTAAATCTCTATCTCAAAGTGAGCTTATTACTTGTCTAAGCCCAAACATTCAAAAGTCCAACTTTTAGAGTCCATGATTTCTAAATAAATTTTTGGGTACCTATCCATAAAATAGAGTCGTCAAATTTTGGGTTAAATTTTTATAAATAAAACTCTCAAATTTATTCTTAAAATAATCCACAATTTTATTGGTCCTAGACCCAAAATGGGCCCTAGACCGCAGCTCAAAACTGGGCTTGGCTACTGAGTGTTCAAGCCCAGTCCGCTGCTTTAATAGGAAAGGAAAACATCCCAGACAGGACACGAAATCGCAACCCTCATAATTCTCTACATGGTAAGGTTGCGAAGAAGGAGACTCTCTGTCTCAGCCAATCATTCAATTGGCCAAAACCAAAAGTGTCCAACACCACGCCTCCGCACTTGTTTAGGTGGGCGTTTATCCCTCTCGATGCCATCCGAAGGGGACTCGCCAGACTTCTCCAAGAGTTCAACGGAAATTATCCATTTGTCTCATACCAACACTTCTAATTTTAAGCCAAATTCCAACAATTAAATCTCTAGACTAAAATGCCAAAATAAAAAAAAAAATCAAAGAGAAAGGTTCAAATTTTCACACCTTCAGCTAACTGGTTCATGTTGATGGAATCCCCCTATGTGACTTTGGAATCCCAACACTCTTCTCTTCCAAACCCACATGGTTTCCTTTCCAACAATTCAACCAAAATCTTATAACTTTAACCAACAATTTGAAATTACAGAGTCGAGAGGAAATCGACTTACCATGGATGATCCTTTGGACACATGGGAGAAATCATTTCCCCAATTCCTATGCAGTTCTGTCGATAGGTGAGGGTGCTGGGAAGTGGAAAATAGAGAGCAAGAGAGGGAGAGTGATTGAGAGGCAAAGGCTTCAATGTTTTTATGCTTTGATGGGGAAGAAAGAAATCGGGGGAATGAGAGTTATTTGAGGAAGAATTTCCTTCCCAGTCCATAACACTCTCGCATACTGGGGAGGAGTATTCAAAATAATTTTTTTTTAAATGATAGATATTATAATCTCTTACACTTAGGAAATTTTGTCCTCAAAATTTAAAACAATTTTAAGAGCACCATTGAACAAACGGGGGTACTTAGCTATCATCTTAAATTCAATTTTCCAAATGGCTTCTTTTCACTATGATTCTTCCACTGAACTTGAATAAGAGGTATTTCACAATGACGCTGAACTATGATATTACGACTCTGAATTCTTTCAGGTTCCTCTTCATGAGACACGTCCTCCTGAATAGGTACTTCAGTCCAAGAAATAACATGTGAATGGTCTGGAATGTACTTTCTTAGAATAGAAACATGGAAGACATTACAAACATAATTCAACTGTAATGGTAATTCCAATCGATAAGCCACTGAACAAATCTGCTCAATAATAAAAAAAACATAACCTATATATCTTAGGGCTAACTTTCCATTCACACCAAAATATCTTATACCTCGACTAGGTCGCACCTTTAAAAGCACAAAATCATTGGTTTCAAACTCTACTTCCCTCCTTCAGAGGTCTGCATAACTCTTTTGTCGACTTTTAACTGTATCTAGTCGCACTTTAATTACTTGGACTTTCTCAATTGTCTCTTGAATCAAATCAGGTCTGAGAGTGACATGCTCCTTGGTCTCAGCCCAACATAACAGTGATATACACAGTCTCCCATATAAAGAATCATATGGCAAAACACCAATACTTGTCTGATAGCAGTTGTTATAAACAAATTCTACTAAAGGCAAATGATTTACTCAACTATCACCAAAATCCAGAATACAAGATCTCAACATATCCTCTAGAATCTAGATTGTATGCTTAGATGGATCATCTGTCTGAGGATGATGTGTTATACTTAAATTTAACTCCGTGCCCAAAACTCTCTAAATGGATCTCCAAAATTTTGCCGTGAACCTCGTATCTCTATCAGAAACATACTCAAGGGAACACCGTGAAGACAAATGATGTTCTCGATATACAATTTATTTAGCTTCGTCAAAGAAAAATCTATTTTGACCAGAATAAAACATGTAGATTTTGTCAATCTATCAACAATCATCCATACAACATCAAATTTTTATACCGCCCTAGGCAAGCCGGTCACGAAATTCATGGTAAACTTATCCCATTTCCACTCAAGGATAGGTAGAGGCTGCAATAAGCCAGTTAGCCTCCAATGTTCAACCTTAATCTATTGACAAGTTAAACACCTCAATACATATTCATCTACAGCTTGTTTCATTTCAATCCATCAATACTGACGCTTCAAGAATACTGACGCTTCAAGTCATGATATATTTTCGTGCTATCGGGATAAATAGAAACTCTGGACTTACGCCCTTATGCTAAGACTACCTACCTCAAATCCAAATCACTGAAAACCACAACTCGATTTTTGAAAAATAGAAATCCATCAAAATCGATCTCTCAATCGTCAAACTATTCACCAGTTTGAATCTTCTCGAATCTTTATTTTAATTTATCATCAAACTTCTGCAAGTCTTTCACATGTTGCAAAAGTATATGGGTCACTATTAAATTAAAAACTTGAATTGTTTGACCGTCTTCTTGGTACCGTAGCTCATAATCTTCAATAATTAAACATCTCTTCCAATTATCCAGTACAAGACAGGAAAGTGACCCATGACGTTAACGACTCAAAGCATCGACATCATTAGTCTTTCCAGAATGATATTCTAGAGAAAAGTCATAGTCGTCCATATACTCCTCCCATTGACATTGTTGGATATTCAAATCACTCTGCAAGAAGAAGTAGTTTAAACTCTTATGATCTGAAAATAGCTCATATTTAACACCATATAAGTAGCTTCGCCAATCTTCAGAGCGAAGATAATAGCCGCAATCTCCAGGTCATGAGTAGGGTAATTCCGCTTATGTGTCTTTAACTGCCAAGATGCATAAGCTATCATTTTATCCTGCTGCATCAAAACGCAACCCAAACCAACTCCTAATGCATTTGTATAAATTGCATAAGGCAAACTCTCATCAGGTACTACCAAAACTAGAGTAGTAGTCAATCCTTGATTGAGTTCATCAAAAGCTACATGACACATTTCGTTCCACATAAATTTCACGTCTTTCTAGTCAATTACGTTAGTGGCATAGCAACAAAAGAAAAATTTTGCACAAATCGACATTAATAACCAGTCATAACCCACATAGGTTCCAGGATCGAAACCTAGCTTTGATACCGAAAATTCTGTCATGACCCGCAAGGGACCCAAGACAAAATAGGGAATGACCCGACTCAGAAAAACTAAATCACTCGATCCTTTTTACTTTAATTTTTAATTATTAGCAGCAGAAGTCTTAACACATTTATTTAAAAGTCAGGGCTTAATAAGACATGAGTTAAACAGGTCAAACAAATGACATTCAAATAGTATAGCAATATAAACAAAAAATAACTGCACGGAATAAGAATGTAAAAATTAGGAGTTACAGTCATCCATAACGAAATATACCTCACAGAGTAACTCTCAAGGGAAAATTATAAAGAAATGCTGAAATAAATAAATCTTGCCGAATTTAGTCCTGATTCGGTAGAAGTTTTGCTAATAAAGTCCTTAAATGGTATTATTGGGGTGAGTTTACTAAACTCAATAGGGATCAAATTTTATATTCAGCAATTAATTTAGAATAATGATTAAGCATGCATGAATATGAAATTTATGTTTCATAAATTCATTTTTAGAAAATTGTACATAATGACACATGTTTAAAACAACCCACCATAATGTGGTACGTAATTAAAATAGATAATTTCTATATCAAAATAAAATCCCAATGAAAATGGAGTAACTCACAAACTTTGAGAACACCATGCCCTAGGCATATCACATACTAAAAGCGATGTTCAACAATTGCAAAAGTCACATAAAGACCCTGATAAGATTTAGGATTTTGCGCCTGGGGACACAACACATACAACTGTTTTATTACTCTAGTTAATAACAAACAAACACATTCTCCCACGGTCGAATGTATGTAAAGTAAAATAGATCCCAAATTGGATCAATTGAACTCGGTTCACACAACCAAGTTGATCCAGTAATTTTTATATACATGCTTTAATAAAACGTGTACAATGAAATATTACACCAAATATAAAAATTCAACGAGCCATAAACTGGACACGTCATTTTATATGAGACACGTCTAAAAATATTATTTTTAAAAAAGATTTATGCAATGTTGTGCATAAAATTAAATTCATACATCAAAGTGGGCTCATTACTAGCCCAAGCCCAATTATCCAAAAGTCCAACTTTTAGAGTCCACGATTTCTAAATAAATTTTTGAGTACTTATCCAAAAATAGAGTCGTCAAATTTTTAGGTTAAATTTTTATAAATAAAATCTTAAATTTATCCTTAAAATAATCCACAACTTTACTAGATAGGAAATTCTCAAACTGGGTCTAGGATAGGCCCTAGACCGCAACTCAAAACTTGGCTTGGCTGCTGAGTGTTTAGGCCCAGACCTCGTTTAACAACCCAGATTAATCTTTATCTATATGGCTCAACTTAACAACTTCATCATTATCTATATCCTTAATCTTTATTCATCACTTGATAACGTTTCATAATCCAAACTTAATATCTATTTTCTAACCAATTAACAAACTATGCACATAAAGATGCAATACAACATTTATCCAACAGGGCACACCAGTATCCAGAATATATTTATCCAATTAGTGACTCGAATCCAAACCAACAGAACATATCATCAAAGTTGTTATCAAAAATGTAACTAAACAGGTTCATTTCCAAGCAGCATAACACTTCCATACTTATCAACGTCCAACAATAATGTTAAAACAAGGCTCACAGATCATTAACACATTGTAGAACACATCCAAGTCTTAACAGAGCATAGACCCAAGCTTTAATCTTATAACATGATTAACTCTCCCCATAAATTGTCCAACACAATAGTAGAGTAGCCCATCAATTTAGTAAGCCTTTAACCAATGTAAAAGAATAAACCAAACACTACAGTAATATTTTAACATCTCAATGACTTAATACTGAACAGAAAACACCAAGAGTCCAAATTACAGAACAATTGCATGATTTTATCTTCTATCTTAACTGCATATCAACATAAATCCATAAAACTCCATAATAGAGTGAAGAAAGTCACTCACTAGAGAACACCTGAGAGAAGCTTCCAACATCCCTATAACCTCTCTAGCCATCAACAGCCGATTTGTAGCAGCTGGATCGTGAGCTGCAACTCCAATCCACTTCACTGCCTCCCTCTTCATCCAGAGCCTTTCCCTCACACTCACTTCTCTGTAATTCACAACACCAGGACACTCTCTGCTCTGTCTTTCCTTCCTCATTTTCTTCTCCAAAGAGGCACACCTCACCATGCCTTTGCCACCCACGCCATACCACCATCCCATACCATGTCTCTTCCTCATTCCTCCACGTAAGTTGCACAACCGGGCCTGTCAGTCATCACCCTCATAGGCAAGAACCAGCAATGGACCAATTTTGTCCAAAGTGGAACGTAAATCGCCCTAGCCGTTCTTCATGAACCACCAGCCCCTGCCCTTCGACCCGAGGCTAGAACTCGCAACCACCCTGTCGCTAATCCTCTCCTACTGATCACCATGCTGGTTGTAGCCTCACCATTGCTGTCCTTCCATCTCTCGACCTGGCACTAGAAATTGTAGCCAGCGGAAGCTCCAACTTTGCAATTCCGAGCCCTAGCTCGCAATCTGCGCTGCCGACCACAGCCCGCACGCCCGTCGAACAGCACCGTATCGCGGCAAGGAAGTTGCTCCGAGTGTTCGCATCACGTTGCTCCCTTGCTCGTCGCTCGCTCTCCCTGTCCCTGGTTCTATCTCTCGCAGAATGGCCGCAGGCCATCTCGTCTCTTTTTGTCTTCAACCAAATCAGTTCACAGTGTGAACCGGGTCACTTCTCCCCCCTCTTCTCTTAATTTCTTCTTTTCTATTTTACCCCTTTTTAATTCTAATCTCATTTTAATCTTTCACTAATTACTCCCTTAATTTCTAATTTCAACTAATCTTCTATTTCTTTTTCTTATTTTAACTAAAAATCGAGTACTCATTAGTTTTTGGACCGAGCCGAACCAAACCAGTTCAGTTCACATTTCTCCCCTTTGATTTATCCCATTTTTTGATCGAGAACTTTCGACTGACATTCGACCATGTATCGACCGAAATGTCTAGAAACTAGACAGATTCAAATCCTCTGCGTCCGCAGCGTTTGCAACTCGACCACCTATCGACTGAAAACCCACAATGTAGACAAAGGTGCATTTTTGGATGAAATCCGTCGACCTAACCTCAATCCAAAAAGCAATGAGTCACCCGAAATGAATTTTAGTCAAGGCACTTTGTCCTAGCCTCGACCGCGAGTCGATCAAAAATTCGAATTGTACAATTTCCATTAAAATTTTGTACTGTAATCACACCTAATGATTTCCCATACGTTTACACGGTATTAATCCAACAAAATACCGTCCAGTAATATAATATATTTATTTTCCAAAATTCATCCCATTATATAAACAGGAAAAAAATTATTGGGGTATTACATTCCTCTCTCATATAACTTTCATCCATGAAATTTGCTTACTGAATTACTTCTTTGACTTAACAACCCAAAATTGTCATTAACTGTCTTATCCCAGAAGTATCCAAACATTTTCTTACCTCGCACATATCCCCAATCTTCCAAAGGGTTTCATTACTTCTGCATCCGTTACGTTCCTTGACTTAACAAAACATTAAACCACACATCCAATTCCAAATTTAGTTTTTTCTTGTTTTTCTAAGATCATTCGAGCCTTATCGCGAGCAAGCCGCTGCACCTTTCTTGTTTCTTTCACAAAAGCATGGTGTAGTTGATCATTCTGTTCAAGTATCCTACTTAATGACATAGTCTTCTTGTTGTACTTGTACTTCATTTCATCCACATTTTCATTAGCTATATCAATTTTATTTGAAAGTTTCTGAACAACTGTATTTCTACTTTCAGTTTCTTCCTAGACACTGTCAGTGGTGTTCATGAAACCATTCCAATCACCATTGAATTCAAGAGTCGCCGCCATAATGTAAGTCTTTTCACACCAAAATGTATGAACTCCTGAAGGCCTATATATTTACAATAACCTTTTAACCAATATCCATAATCACGTAATAATACCAAATCATTTGACTGTCATCTACATCTATTGTAACAGAAAAGCCTGTATCCAAATTTATTCCCTTTTTTTAACTGACAGCATGATCAACTTCTGCCGTTTGACCAACTGGACTACCTCCAAAGCATCCCTTTGCACCAAAAATGTCGATTCAACCATCAAACTCCATCTTTGTTTGCACCTTTCCCAATAGAAAACACTTCTGTCACAACCATTTTTCTATTTCTTAAGTCAAAACTGGAACAAAGTGAGCAGAATGGTAACTCTCGCATTTTCAAAAATGTTGTTCCTACTCAGTACGTTACTTCATCATCGCCGCTTAACTCTCGAAATTGCAGTATTTTCTCCTTAAATTGGCGTGTCTCTTCAAGTTCATCACTGATTTCCATGTGACTCACCATCAAGGATGGGTCTACTTGATCTTCTTTATCTCTAGTTGACTCACTATCAGTCATTGACTTCATATCTCCTTTACTATTTTTCCCATCACGTCCTCTGCACTTTGTGACTTGAGACCCAACACACATAACGTTTCTCTCACTCTTCTACCTCAACGTGCTCAAACATGCTCTTCACGATCCAAATCCATCCTTTTGAGCTTGTTGGATCATAAACTACATCGTAAATCATGGCGGCATTAGTCGTTAAGGCCATTAGCACTTAAAACCTTCGGGGACCGTCAGTCGTTTGTTTCTTCATTCTTCTGAGTCACTGCTCTACTCCCTAGTTTGAGTTGGACGTTTTCACACTCCTGTCACTCTACTATTTATTTTGCTTCTTAGATCCTCGTTCAGTCTTGTTTCCCTTTCCGTATCCATACCTGTTTTTGTTTCCATTTCTATTTTTGTTTCTATTTTCGTTTCTGTTTTCGTATCTGTATCCATTTTCGTATCCTTTTTTGTATCCATTTCTATGTCCATATCCGTATTCATATTCGTATCCATATCCGTTTCTATTTCAGTTTCTGTTTTTGTATCTATTCCTATTTCCATATCCATATTCGTATCCATTTGCGTTTCAATTTTCATTTCCATTTCTGTATCTATTCCCGTGTCCGTGTCCATTTCTATTTTTGTTCCCATTTTTGTTTCCGTTTCTGTATCCGTATCTGTATCCATATCTATATCCGTTTCCAGAAATCCGTTTATGGAAATTCATTTTTGTTTCCTTTTCCATATATGTATCCATCTCCGTCTCCATTTTCGTTTTCGTATCCGTATCTATATCCGTATCCCTATCCATATCCATCATTGTCTCCGTTTTCGTTTATGTTTCTGTTTTCGTATCCGTATCCATTTCTGTATCCGTTTTCGTATCTGTATCCATCTCCGTTTCTGTTTCTGTTTTCGTTTCCATACCCGTCTCTGTTTCCGTATCCGTATCCAAGTCCGTGTCCGTTTCTGTTTCCATACCCGTTTCTATTGCTGTATCTATATCCGTATCTGTATCCATTTTCATTTTCGTTTCCATCCCATGTGTGTGGCTGAAAACTTACGATAGAATCACTCCGTTTCAAAATCTGATCTTTTACTTCTTCAATGTTAAGAGCTTTTGATACCACTTCAGAGTAAGTCAAGTCTTGAGTTCCCGACACCACTACTCCTGCGAGAATTTCTGTCTTAAGTCCTTGCCCAAAGTGGTGTACCCCATACTCATTGTTGTTCACTCAATGCGAGGCAAAACATGACAATGCCTCCAACTTGCGCTCATACTCTGAAACCGACACTTCTTGCCGTAGTTGAGTAGATTCCACCAATTTCCTCATACTCATCGTGCGGTTGAAATATTGGTCATAGAAAATCTCGTGAATTTTGTCCAAGTCCTTACAGCCACAGTCTTGGCTATCTCGATGGAATCCCACCAAGATCTCATGTCCTTAACCAGCATAAACATGACACATGCTACCCTTTTCTGCTTCTCTTATACTAACACCTCCTGTTTTAGCATATGCAACCATGTCCTCCACTGTTCTGATTTATTCCTCGGCACCGTCTGGATCCACACTAAAATACTTATGCAGTTTCTATTTTCGTTTTTCCTTTATCTTTTATCTTCTACATTTTCGTTCTTATCTTTCTTTTATGCCTTCATTCTTATATTTCTTTTTCTGTTTTACTTTCTGTTTGCATACGCTCCTATGCCTTTTGACACTCAGCCTCATCCTGTAACATATTCATTTGTGTTCTTTTCCATTTATCTTTCATGTTTTTACTTCTACGCGTAATAATTCCCATAAACCTCTCCAAGTTTCGGGACTACTGCTCCAATGGTTGAGATTATCATCCTCCTAATTCGGCTTAGTCCTTAGTCCTTAATGTTCTTCCTTCCGATAACAATTCTATCCTCTATCTAGTCCTTTGCAACCTAGGCGACCCTGTTTAATTATGTATTTGGTCTAGTTTACACAGGATTTTCCTTTCACTTATATCCTTTTTCCAATTTATAAAAATTTGGGCAGAGTCTCTCATGTTTCTTTACTCCCCCAAAACTATATTTAATACATCCTGCACAAAATATCAAGCAGTTCTAGTATTCTCTATCTTCTACTATAACGTAAATAAAATGATCTCTTTATCCGCAACTAGAACATTATCTACAACTCGTCATCTAACCATGATATCTTTTTAGTCGCCCTTAAAATGCTTAAATTGAGAAAACACTTAAAACAATTATATTAACGTACTTATAGTTGATGGAGTATTTACACGTCGATGGTTGTGCTGGTAGGCTAATGTACCCCTAGGAGCACATCATAGGCAGTCTATAGAATCGGTTTTAAAACACCCTTGCTCTAATACCAACTTGTAACGACTCGAATTTTTCTTACTTCAAAAATTTCTCAAAATTAAAACTTTTCTTTTCCATTATAAAATAGTGAAAAATCTTTTGTTTAAAACTTCTTTAAAGTGTTATCAGAGTTCCTTCCTAAAAACCCGAACCGTTAAAAATTATTTTTCTTAAACTCGTCATAAGCAGCGAAAAACTATAATTTTAAAATATTTTTTCTCAAAACATAGTGGAAGCATAAATAGTTCATTTAACAAACTATTACGTGTTAATTACAAAACACTTTTCTCTTTTACTTTCTTTAACTTAGCAAACCGCAAGTCCCGCCCGTGCAAATCCTTCATCAACTGCTCCTTCTCCTATTCTCGTGTGCATACCTACATCACAAGCAAACTGTGAGCCTTAAGGCCCAACAAGAAATGAGATATGCATTATGATGTATGCATCTAACTCATTATGTCATAATGGAATCCGCCCAAACTGTTCTTTTCTTTCCGTTACATACATTACTCGTACATCGTGAGAGATTGGAGGAATCTTTGGCAGAGAGAATACTCTCTTGTCGGCTTCTAATCACCTAGGGTAGACAATCTGTCGCAACTCGAAATGGAAGGGCATAATTCTTCCAGTCTACCTAGTTAGATCCGAACTACCTCTCTATCCTCCAACTCTCCTTTTTCATTCATTTATTTTCTTTATCCATTTTCCTCACATGAATGCATATGAATATCCACCCAAACATGACATTCCTACTTGTTTCTATTATCGTGATGCATGTCAATGAGAAACATTATCACGATGTATGTCAATGAGAAGCAGCACTCACAACGATATAAAAACATGAGACATGAAGCAGTAATCACAACAATATAAAAGCATGAAACATGAAAAATCTACCAACATACTATATATGGTGACACACTCTAAAACATGTTTGGTAATTAAAAGAAACAACAACAATATAGGCATACTTGGTAATTTAAAGGAAGCAATAACAGTATAAACATACTTGACAATTTAAAGGAAATAATAACAATATAGTCATGCTTAGTAGTTTAAAGGAAATAATAACAATATAGACATGTTTTGCAGTTTAAAGAAAATAATAACAATATGCTAACATCTTAAATATGCTTAGAGATTAAATTAATAACGTGAGATCAACATAGGCATAATAAATAAAGCAGCATAGCAGAAATGCTAACAAACAATCTAGGAAAAGACACTGCTTGTGGTGTAGGGCTTCCACTGGCCAAGACTCTACTCAATTGCTTACCTCGAAGCGTTAATGTGTATTAGCACTTAATCTTTATCCTTCTTCTCCTTTTCAATACCTTCATAATTAAAAACATTTAATTATTAATAATCACAACTTATTAATTTCATTTTTTTCATATCCTTAATTACGTAGAAATTATAGGAACCCTTTGACACCCCAAAACAGAACATAACACTTCACAATTCTAACATTCTCAACTTAATAACTTCATCATTATCTATACCCTTAATCTTTATTCATCACTTGATAGCATTTCAAAATCCAAACTCAATATCCATTTTCTAACCAATTAACAAACCGTGCACATAAAGATGTAATACAATATTTATCCAACATGCCACACAAATATCCAGAATATATTTATCCAATTAGTGACTCGAATCCAAACCAACAGAGCATATCATCAAAGCTGTAACTAAACAGATTTATTTCCAAGCAGCATAACACTTTCATACTTATCAACGCCCAACAATAATGTTAAAACAAGGCTCACAAATCAATAACACATTGTAGAACACATCCAAGTCTTAACAGAGCATAGACTCAAGCTTTAATCTTATTACATGATTAACTCTCCCCATAAATTGTCCAACACAATAGTAGAGCAGCCCATCAATTTACTTAGCCTTTAACCAACATAAAAGAATAAACCAAACACTGCAATAATCTTTTAACATCTCAATGACTTAATACTGAACAGAAAACACCGAGAGTCCAAATCACAAAACAATGCCACGCTTCTATCTTCTATCTTAACTGCATATCAACATAAATCCATAAAACTTCAAAATAGAGTGAAGGAAGTCACTCACCAGAGAATACCCGAGAGCAGCTTCCAACATCCTTGCAACCTCTCCAGCCATCGACAGCCGATTTACAGCAGCTGGATCATGAAGCAGCAACTCCAATCCACTTCACTGCCTCCCTCTTCATCCAGAGTCTTTCCCTCACACTCACTTCTCTATAATTCACAACGCCAAGATACTCTCTGCTCTACCTTTCCTTCCCCATTTTCTTCTCCAAAGAGGCACACCTCACCATGCCTCTGCCACCCACGCCATCCAACCATCCCATACCTCGTCTCTTCCCCATTCCTCCACGTAAGTCTCACACCCGTGCCTATCAGTCATCACCCGCACAGGCAAGAACCAGCAATGGATCGGTTCTATCCAAAGTAGAACGCAAATTGCCCCAGTCATTCTTCGCGAACCGCCAACCCCTACCCTTCGACGCGAGGCTAGAATTCACAGCCACCCCGTCGCCAATCCTCTCCCGCTGATCACCATGCCAGTTGCAGCCTCACCATCGACATCCTTCCGTCCCTCGACCTAGCGCTGGAAATTGCAGCCAGCGGAAGCTCCAAATTCACAATATGGAGCCCTAGCCCGCAATCTGCGCTGCCGACATAGCCTGCATGCCCACCGGACACCACCAAATCACCGCGAGGAAGCTGCTCCAAGTGCTCCCGTCGCGTCACTCCCTGGCTTGTTGCCTGCTCTCCCTCTCCCTGGTTCTCTCTCTCACAGAATGGCTGCATGCCATTTTGTCTCTTTTTGTCCTCAACCAAATCGGTTCATATCGTGAACCAGTTCACTTCTCCCCCCTCTTCTCTTAATTTCTTCTTTTTTATTTTACCCCTTTTTAATTTTAATATCATTTTAATCATTCACTAATTACTCTCTTAATTTCTAATTTCAACTAATCTTCCATTTCTTTTTCTTCTTTTAACTAAAAACCGAGTACTCATTAGTTTTCCAACCGAGCCGAACCAAACCGGTTCACTCCACATTTCTCCCCTTTCATTTATCCCATTTTTTGGTTGAGAACTTTCGACCAACATTCAACTGCGTATCGATCGAAATGTCCAAAAACTGGATAGATCCTCTTCGTCCGTAGTGTCGGCAACTCGATCGCCCATCGACCAAAAACCCACAATGTAGACAAAGGTGCATTTTTAGACACGAGCCGTCAACCTAACCTCAACCCAAAATGCAAGGAGTCACCCGAAATGAATTTCGGTCAAGGCACTCGTCCTAGCCTCGACTGCGGGACGACCGAAAATTCGAATTGTATAATTTCCATTAAAAGTTTGTAGCGTAATCACACCCATGATTTCCCATACTTTTACACAGTATTAAGCCAACAAAATACCATCCCGCGATATAATATATTTATTTTCCAAATTCATCATATTATATGAACGGGAAAAACTTATTGGGGTATTACACTACGACCCAAATAGGCAAGGATTACAGCCAACATGGCCCAAAATCGCGACCCACATAATTCTCTTCACAGTTAGGTCGTGAAGAGAAAAGTTTGGATTTTCACACCTTCAGCTCACCGATTCCCGATTACAGAAGCCCCCTATATGACTATGGAATCTCAACACTCTTCCCCTCAAAACCATCACAGTTTTCTTTCCAAAAACTCAACAACAATCTCATAACTTTAACCAACAATTTGAAATTACAGAGTCGAGAGGAAATCGACTTACCGCGATTGATTCTTTTGACACATGGGAGAAATCATTTCCCCAATTCTTCCACAATTCTGCCAATAGATGAGGGTGCTAGGAAGTGAAAAATAGAGAGCAAGGGAGGGAAAATGATCGAAATGCAGAGACCTCGGTGCTTTTATGCTTTGATGGGGAAGAAGAAAATTGGGAAAAGGGAGTGATTTGAGGAAGAATTTCCTTTCCGGTCCGTAACGCTTAGGGGTGGAAATGGTCGGTTTGGTTTGGTTTTTTTTTTGACAAAATAGAACCGAACCGACTCGGTTCGGTTTTATAATTTTAAAACCGAAACCGAATCGAAGACTATAAGAAACCGAGTCAAAAACCGAACCTCGGTTTCGGTTTTTATCGGTTCGGTTTTCGCTTCAATTCGATTTTTTTTCTAGACATTTAAATTAAAATTCTTATATCTAATTTTACACTTGGTTATAACAATTTTTAAATTTAGTAGAACTATTTATAATATTTAAAAATATTTTTAAAAAAGAAAAATATTTTTGTTTAAATTGGAATTTGAATTAACTCAATTAGAGAAGAAAAATTAAAATAAAATTAGTGACTCAATTAGATTTTCAAGTTTAATTTTATTTTCGGTTCGATTCGATTTTTGTCGATTTTTCTCACTTACAACCGAGAACCGAACTGAAATGATCGGTTTGGATTGGTTCGGTTCTATATTTTATTTTTTTTCATATCAAAATTGAACCGAACCAATAAAAATGATCGGTTCGATTTGATTACTCAGTTTGAACCGAATCGATTTTCACCCCTAGTAACGCTCTCGCAGACCGAAAAGGAGTCTTCAAAATATTTTTTTTTAAAATGATAGATATTACAATAGCTATTTAAATTAAATACATTCTTCATTTTATTATTAGAGTCTTAATAATTATTTATAGTTGCATATTGTTGACTTTATTGACCCAATAGGGTAACCGACAACCATGCGACAACCAGCTCTCTCAATCTTGTCGTCTTTTCTATCCAACCTCATTGTAATCATGTTGAACTTCCTAAATCGGTAGACTATCCAACAAGCATGAAACGAATCATTATCTTGTTATCTTGTCAGCTTTCTCGTCTAATACAATCCAACCTCATTGCTTTCACTTTAAATTTTCTATATTGGTAGGCTACCTGATGAACCATGGCGCCAACAATTGTTGGGTCTCATCAGCTTTCCCATCTAAGAGTACTCAACTTGCTGAGTTTCCTAGCCCAATAGACTACCCGATGATCCCCGACAACGACCATCTCTGGGCTTTTTCAATTGTCTTGTCTAAGGTAACCCAATCTCATAGTATCCACAATGAGTTTTCTAATTCAGTAGGCTACCTGACTATTCACACACCAATTATCTTTTGATCTCATCAACTTTCCTTTTAGGAAACTTGCTCATCAAGTATCTGCCAATTCCAAAGTGTCTATAAATTCCATTCTTGATCATGTGACCACACATTTATGCATTTAAGCATTACACATTATCATCCATAATTATTTCCATCATAAAATAAATTTGATACTCATTATGAGCAATGAAACAAAACATGTTATCCAAGAACAACTCCCACAACAAAGGATACCAAGGTTCCAAATATAAATTTTCCCAAAAGTGAGTCAATTTCATTCCATAATAATTTCCGACCATGGAATTAATCTACCAACAATAACTAGATATGTGACACGGATTCAGCAATTTATTATCTGAATTCATTAAGAAAATGAAGTAAATCAAGACAATAATCCATCTTTCCTAAAAGATCAATTTTTGGATTCACCAACAATATCTTCCAACAAGCTAATTATTTTCCATAAATTTGCATCAAATACATTCCACCAATATTCCAAATACCAACAAGAAAATAATCACTAAAACCAGCGTCCAAGATGAATACCCAAACACCATAATGATCCTTCACAAATTGACGTGCTTCAGGTGACTTTCGGAAGCGAGCAGATTACCAGTAGCAGAATTGTGGTTGACCAGAAATTAATGGTGGTCAACCAGACAACGAGAACGTCGCCTCTATAGAATACGCAGACGACCAGGGGCTAGGGATGCAGATTTCTAGAGAAGCACAACTTCAAAAACGTCGGCTTCTAGACGATTTGCAATTCACCGGTTGAGTAGTAGTAGTTGACTGGATGCGCCAATCTACGACTCCTAATCTGCGATTTGCAAATTTTGAGATAAGTTCAATTCACCCAATTAGAACTCCTTTTAAACCCTAAAATCCAATCTCAACAGCTAGAGATGTTAAACGATCCGGCCAAGCCGAGCCGAGCCTGTGAAGGCCCGGCTCACCGAGTCTAGCGATCCTAATAAGTTGACCCAAAAAAATTTTCAACCCGAGCCAGCTCACGAGCCACGAGCCGAGACAAGCCAAGTAGGTCTAACGAGTCTAACAAGCTGAGTTTAACAAGCCCAGCATACATAAATAAAATTATTTTATATAAATATATTATATATTTTTTAAATTTTAGTTATTAAAACTATAATAAATACTTATTATTGTAATGTTATAATATGATAGGATTAGACGATAGTTAGTTGTATAAATAATAAAATTATTTAATTAATATAAAAATGACATGTAAGAAGTAATAAGTGTTAGCCTAAGTGTGTTAGGCGTATTTATATTTTGATGATGATTAATATTAATGGATTTAATAAGTTTATTTGTTGAATTTATGTTACACAAACATTATCAATTATATTGAAATACCCTTAATAAGGGTATTATTATTGTCTAACGAGTTTGTCTAAGTCCATGTAGTGAGTAGATATCCTTGTGAGACTTAGAGAATTCGAGATGTGCGGATAGGAAGTGAAGTATTTCATTCTGGGAGTTTTCGGACAAGACACGGTCGAAGACTCGGTCGAGTAAGTTGACTGAAATACTTCACAGATTCAAGTTTCGTGTTTTGGATTGAGCGAGGACGCGAGGAAATGCGTCCGAATATGTCAAGCTATGAAGATCGCCAGATCGTGGTTTTTCGGTCGTGACGCAGTCAAAGTTAAGAATGAGTAATTCGATCAAAAAAATCTAAAGTTCGCTTCTGTAATATTTGGAGATTTTGCAAACTTGACACAGTCGAGGTTGCGGTCGAAGACCTCGTCCGAAAATGCGTTACACTTTGAATCTGTAATATTTGGCGATTTTGCAGAAGAGACACGATCGGCGTACCGATCGAATTTGGCGACCGAAAATGCACCACAGAACGAACCTGTAATATTTGGCGTTTTTGCGATCGAGATGCAATTGAAGATTTTGGTCGAGGAATGCGACCGAACAGTAAAACAGAGAGTTCCAAAGTTTTTCGGACGATACGAGGTCAAGTAGCCAGTCGAGCCAAGCGACCAAAAATATGTAGAAATATGTAACGACTAGTTTTTATTATTTGTGAGGTTGGTTGTAAAAGCTTGAGAGCTTGATTTTGCAAGAGTTTTGGTTCGAACAAATTGTAAGTAATTACAAAAAATCTCTTAGGTTATTTACGATCTTTTAATAAGTAATTACAAAAAAATTATTTGAGACAAATATATAAAAAAAAAATATCATTCATTATCAATTTGATACTTGCATCACTACAAATTAGATATATCACAATTAGGTTGGCACTCATCTAATTGTCAATCATGTGCAAAATTTCAAATAAAATTACAAGTTAAAAAAATACTTCAAAATTCAAATTACAATACATCCAAATTTAAATGAAAATCAAATTTTCCACGTTTAAATTTTTAAATTCTTCTAGTATTTCGTCATCTCATTGTTGAGTTCTCGTAATGGCGTCATTCCAATCTTTCATGCAAATAAGTGTCTCCACGAGGTCAGGTGCAAGTCTTCCTCGGCGTTCATCGTACACACATCCACCTGCACTAAAAGTAGATTCCGATGCTACGGTAGAGACCGGAGGTGTTAGTAGATCACGTGTCATTATAGAAAGAATAGGATATGTAGTGAAAAACTTTTTCCACCAATTTAAAATATCAAAGTTCTCATTGCGAGAAAATTGATATTGAGTGTCAAAATAAATATATAGTTCATTTCGAATAGAAATAGAATAAACATTTGTATCTAATTCATTCCAAATATCATGAATTCTAAATTGAAGAGCTATGTTACCAACACAACTACTAGAACTAGCATGAGAAGAAGGACGTGAACAACTAACATTAGAATAGTTACTTTCATAAGAAGAATATAAACTAGCAATTCCATGTGTTATTTGATCACTAGAAAATAAAGAAGTACTACATAAATTAGTAGAAATTTTATTAATAATGAGACTCACTCCTCTTAATTTATACCTAGGATCCATTATGCATGCATAACAAAAAATAGGAGGGATGTTAAACCAATATTTTTTAAATTTTGTTTCCATTTTATAAAGTATATCTCTAAATTATTATGCAAAATTACCTGTTAAATTTACAAAAATTGAGAGAACAAGATGAGAAGTGAGATAATAAATTCCCGAACATTCATTTGTAGCATTATAAAATGGTTTTAAAAAATCAAGAAATGTATTAGCTATATTACAACTAAATTTATCAAGATTAATACTTTGTGTTTTCGCATTAATAAAAACACAAATAACTTGCCAATATGGCATAACATTTTCTAACATTAAATAAGTCGAATTCCACTTATTATCTACATCAGTTTTTTATTTTTTTGGTTTAAGTTGGGAAACTTTACGAAAATCTCTATATTCTTGTTGTCTTGAATTAGATCAAATGATATAAGAAATTGAAGATCTAATTATTTCAATATGGGACAAAATATATGTCATACCAACTTTAACAACTAAATTCAAAATATGACATACACATTTCATATGAAAACGAGAATCGTGAGTAGTATCTAATTGAAAATAATTTTTAAAATGAAAAATAGCAATATCGTTAGCACTAGCATTATCAAGAGTTATGTTAAATACTCTATCTCTAATAGAATATTCTTACAATATTGCTACAATATATCTATAAATAGTAATACCAGTGTGAGAATATTCACAATTATGAAATCCTAAAATTCTTTTATTTAATTGCAAATATTCATCAATAAAATGAGAAGTTACAACAACATAGTCTATAGCATTATGTGAACTCCATAAATTAGATGTAATACAAATAGACATTGAAGAGGCGTTTGAAAAAAATGAAACTAGTTCATTTCTCATATCATTAAACATTTTAATAATATCATTTCTAGTTGTATTTCTAGGAACACGTTTAACATTAGGAGTAGCATACTCTTTCATAAATTTTTCAAATTCGTCACTATAGGTGAACGATAAAGGCAACTCGCATTGTGCTACAAGTTTTGTTATTCATTCTCTCATTTTATTTTCTGAATATAAAAAAGTGTCACTACTACTAGCATTCAATAATCTTTGTGTATGGTCCATTACTTGCTCATTTAAGTGACATCTTTTACAATGCCTACCGAGTGTACTAGTTGAACTACCGGCAACATATACATAACGTTTTATACAATATTTGCATTGAGCTCTAAATTCTACTTTTCCACCAATTTCAATTTCTTTCATTTCAAAATGTTTTCATATCTCGGATGTTTTGCTCCTTTTTTTTAGGTGAAAAAGTGGATGCTTGTGCATATGAGTGTCATATTAAAAATGCAGGATTTAACTCATTATTTTCCTCAATATCATCATCAATATTCTCAATATTATAATTATGTGGATCCATTAAAATTAAATATTTAAAATATATTTCAAATAACAAATTGATACCACATGTAGCAACCCGATCCTAAATTTTGATTTAGCGATGTAATTTCTTTGAAAAATGGAATGAAAATAATATTTGTATATTACATTCGTTCTGTGGATGTTACATTGCGACGTATAACCTAGTAGGCGTTTAGTTGGGGGATATGTAGAAGGAAATATGTAGTAAAGGATGAAATTCCAAGGGGGAAAATGCCAATTTTCGTCCTTTACTTCCTGTTGTCGATGTGTGGACGCTGGCTGGAGAGGCGTGGACGCTGCGGATGACTCACCTTAGTGTCCGATTTGAATCTGTCTTAAACTGGTGTGTCGCGGTCGATGAATGCGGACGATGAGGACGCAGAAATTAGCGTTTGATGGCTGGGGAAGTGCGGACGAAGAGAACGCGGAAATTAGCGTCCGATATGAATCTGCCTTATTACGGTTTCGCGAACGATGCTCGCGGATAACTCACCTTAGCGTCTGGTTTGAATCTATCCAAAATTTGATTACGCGGACGACATCAGGCGGACGTGTGTTTAGGACGCCATTTTGTAGTATAATAGTGGACTTGCGGACGACTGTACGGCGTCCGCAATCGTCCGCTTGACAGCAGATCTGCTGAATATCAGAATTTAAAATTCAACAAATCAACAAAAATTGATGTTTTTCTTGCATGAAAGTCCTGGTAGCTACGGGGTAGCCTCCAGAACGCCACACCATGTCTCCCTTGTGTCTCCTTAGGTAAGCTTCTCCCCTCCTATTTAGTCTCTTCTTCCTCCTCCAAGTGGTTAGGGCTGGTTTGTGTTGCTGAGGTGAGAAGAGATCTTTCTGAAAAGTGGAAGGGACTGCTAGTAAGTTGCTTTACGTGAGAAAAGCCAACTTCAAAAGGTAAGGATTAGGTGTGTTTTGGCAAGTCTAAGCCCTACCCACAAGTGTTGTTGTATTCTTGTTACTCCCTGTAATGTCACTCTCCTACATATTAGTGTTCTCGTTGAAATGGTTACTCCCTGTTCTGTTATTCCTGCAATTTACCTTACAAAAAGAAAATCAACGAGATAGAGTTATTCACGAAGAGATTATGTTACTATAATGCATAAGAAGATTATTTTAGTTAAAACTCTGTTATTGAAAATGCTAGAATTGTTTTGCTATGAACATGTGATGGATCCTTGTAGAGTCAAGCTTAGTTTGTGAATTTTCAACTAGAAATGTTAAATGTTTAGTTCTGAATAGGAACTTTCTTGCTTTAGCATGGTTAACACTGAATTCATTGTCAATAGCAGGAAAAATGATAAATGATATAGCTCAAACGATACTCTACTAGCAAGCACGTTTTATTTAATGGATGTATAAATGGTTGTTTTCTTTGCTGTTGAAAGCATGATTATCTAAGGTAGGATGGTTGCCTATAGTTATGTTCGTTGCATACTTTTGTTCTTTTCCCAATCCGAAACTGTTTCTCCAAGAAGTATGTTTAATTGCTGAAATCGTGCTTTGAAAATCATTAGTGTTTTCTACCATATAGTAGACAAAGATCTGTGCTTCATGCTAAATATCATTATTGATGTGTACTTCGTGGTCTACTTTTCGTAACTCAGATTTAGGATACATATAGTTAAGTTTAATTATAAGTACTACTCTTACCTTTAGTTGTGAATCATGATAGTTTTATTCATTTCCCAAATTCATTGTCCGAAATGTTGATCTTGCTTCCCTGAAATTATGTTTTGGTTAGGAAGAAGTTAGGTTAAGTCCATGTTAATAGAAACCAAGTAGGAGGGTAAATCTTCGGGATGGTACCCACATGCATAAGTGAGGAAAAAGACTATGAAAAGAAAGAACCGAAAAAGGCGGGTATTTGCCGGAACTATGGAGTTGGAGTAGATGGGTAGTCCAGATCTAGCCTAGCTACTAGGATACACCCCTACCAAGACGGGAAATGGACTAGTAGCCCACTAGGGGTTAGTTTCCGTACAGCTATGTCATCTNGTGATCATTTCACCTTTTTTTCTAACCTCAAGTCTTTCATTGCCTACAAACTAATAAGCATAAAAATTGTTAGTCACTCCTTTCATCATCATTCAAGTAGTTGGTTCGTGCAACACATCAACAACCAAAACTGACATACTAATATAAAAATAAAATATTTTTCAAATGCTTTTCAATACAAAAGAAAATAAATTTTCATATATGCTTTGTGACGTAGGGTTTACAGTGAAAACCAATGAAAATTGAAGTATTTACTTACATGGATTCTGAAAGTACAAAGTCTTAGTTTACTTACAAGATCGTAAGATCTTTGTTGCCTAAACAACTTTTTTTTTTTTTTTGTAAGTATCTAATTGAATGTTCTATATGTTGATGCTACAATAGTTTTTCATCTCACTTAAGGCAAAGTCTTTTACCCTTTTTTATCTTTGGGTATCCTTTTAAACTTTTTAGAGGAATCATGTGAGCCATTATCAATGGTTTGTGGAATGAAGACATTCTTTGTAGTAATGTTAGTGTGTGTTTTGGGTCGAGCATTTTGAGCAAACAAATTGGCAACTATTTTCTAGAGCAATGTGATTTCAAAAGTTTTTGCCAAGTTAACTGGTTTAATAATCTCAACCATAGACTTAATTTTGTCTTTAAGACCGTATATAAAAATAAAAATATAATATGACTCGTAAATTTGGAAGAGATTTCACAACCTGTGGTTCAGACTCTTCCAATGGATCTTGGTATTCTATTACTGAACTATGTCACTTAATTTTGCTAAAGGTTTCGATACTTTCTTCTTGGTATTTGCGACAAAAAAACTTACAATATTTTGAACTAAAGAACTTTCAAGTAGCATGCACAAAACAAGTATCAAATCCACTCTCTTGTATCCTCCCAAAAAATTTGGGAAAGTCTATCTTAGAAATACAATTAATCAACTAGAATTGAGCACTTTCCATGAATTCTGATTCTCAAAGATGAATCCTTCCTAACTGGTTCCTGCCTTCCTGGGACCTTCGCCATATGCCCATTGGCTTTTTATGTCAACTTGTCTTGTGGGTGTAAGAATGTTTAAAGACTGTCAATATCAAGAGAGTTTTATAATCTAAAATCACTTGAAAAGTATGCATGAGATCAATACATAAGCATAGTTCTTTCACTAAATTAATGATGTGTTTTGAGATAAGATTGAAGAACAATTCATGTGAGAATCAGGCCAAAGGAAACAATATCTCGTTGGCGCCAAAACACAAATGGAAGTGTGACCGATAACTGCATCAAGTCTCCAAAAGAAAAGATTTTGGCAACCTGCCTAATAAGGGCAATAATAGCTGCAAATCTAACCAATATCAAGAGAATTGCACAATTTAACATTGTTTGAAAAATGTGGATAATATCAATACATTAGATTGATATCTAATTTGTTCTAAGAAAAGTTTGAGGTATTAAATATAAATGCTACCCTCATTAGTGAAATTGTAATTTATTAAATAATTTATTATTGAGTAAATATCAATATGGACCCCGAATGTAATATCCTTAAATATTAAATATTAATTTAATATTTTAATTAAAATAAATATAAATAATCTTATTGTAATATTCTTAAATTTTATTTATAAATTTAATATTTGAATTAACATAAAATCTTAAAATTTTAGATAATCAAAAATAAAATATCTTTAAATCATGGAAAAATCAAGCAATATCTTATCTTCAAATTTTATGACATTAAGGAATTAAATCAAATATAAGTCAAAACTCTTACATTACCATAAAGTTCTCCAAAATCAATAAAATATTCTAATGGGAAATTAACAAAACAAAAATGTATAGTTGAGGATAAGAAACACAACAATCCGATAAGAAGTTTGTTTAACAACTAAAACCTCAAACTATAAAAAAATGAACTACAGTAACCTTCCATGATGTTTTCCGTCCAAAAGACAAATGGTGCAACACAGGTCTTCCCTTATAAATACGTTTGCGGCAAACCTTCAAAGCTGAGCTTCAATGGCAGCTCCAACATAAATAGGATGGTGTACACTACTTTTTTACCCATTTCAACATCGCTTGATGGTCAAGATTTTCAGTTTCGATAATCCTTTGGGCTTAACTTTTTACCCATTTCTTTAAGATTGATTTTAATGGAGATTGGGGTGGAAAATATTGAAACTAGAGAGAATGATGATGTTTAAATTGTAGGAAGCAGAGTTGATTTGGATTGAAGATCTATGGCTATTAGTGAGTTACTCTTTACAGTTAATACAAAAAAGTGTCGGACACTCATCCGCTAAAACCTTGAAAAACATGAACTTGTCTCTACAGAATGTCCAAGAATTCAAACTATGCAACAATGGAAGATGGGTCGCTCCTTTTGTTGGAAGAATGCTATTGCTGGTGTTATTGATGAAGATCAGTTAATTTCATCTCCTTCTTCTTCAAAAGTAATGCCATTTTTTCATTCAAAAGCATGTTTCTCTCGTTCTCTAGCCTAGCGCTCTCCATTTCCCTCTCCTTTTGTTGCTGAATTTAACCCATTTTAGCCTCTGTTTCTCAAGCTCAAAAGCTTGAATTAGGCAGTCCACTTTCTGCTCCTCTAATTCCAGAAGTTTGCTTTTATCTACAATTTCTTCTCTCATGGCGTATTTAAAACGTTCTGGTTCAGGCCAATTATTTCGCCCGTTCAATTGCTATATTTGCTAGGAAGACAGAGAAGATGCAAAGATACCCTTTCTTCGCCTCTTGTGTGAAGCCCTGTCATTGTTTTCATCATCTTCTTCAACTGCATCCTCATTTTCTGCTTCGTCTTCATACCTATAAGCTTCATATTCATGTTGCAGCTGCCATTGAAGCTCAACTCTGAACTACACCCTCATTTCCTACTTTGTCTTTGTACCTATAAGCTTCGTATTCATGCGGCAACTACCATTGAAGCTCAACTCTAAAGTTTTGCCGCAAAGTACCTATAAGGGACTTAAAGGGTGAGGGACATCCCCGTACGGTTTTGTTCTTAATGTTAGCCCAAAACACGTTGTACTAAGTAGGGAGGGGAACCCTACTTATAAACCATGCATTTTCTACTCTCCCAAGCGATGTGGGATTGTACCCCCTGATATAGGCCGGACCTACACCTGGGCCTTTCCTGATTTTCACAGGGCGAGCTGCCACAAAACCCGAGATTCCATGACTCAATTTTGGAGTTGACGAAAGATAAAGAGGTTCAAAGTGTTAAGTAAAAGATACTTCATTCCATGAATTCTGTCTCCAATTTTTACATGACAGAAACTGGGCGGAAGGAAGTATAAATCATCAATAATGTCGCCACCTACTCCACCTTCATCGCTCAAAATTCTCGCGACGAGGCCGAGAACAAGAAGAACTGACGAATTTGTCGGCGAACTGGATACAGTGTTTGAGTTTTCCATGTAAGCTCTAATAGAGAAGAAACCAGAAGAACTCGTGGCTTTTGGTCTCACGGATTACCCATAAATTTGGCAGAGAAAAAGGTTAGAAGGTGAGTGGGTTTTGAAGAGGAAGATTTGGGGTTCGAGATGGGTTTAGAGAGAAGAAGAATTGGAAGATGAAGACAAAGCTCTGCAATTTTGCATCAGAAATGTTCATGTTACAGGAATAAAGACAGAGGCAACTAAGAAGGAGGTGGGAAGCTCAACTTAGCCCATCAAAAATCTGGTTAAGGGACGTCCATAAAAATAAAAAAAAATCAAAGAAGATGTGACTAAGTATTTAAATTGTCTCTACAATTTTAGACGAAAAGGTGACAGAGGGTTTGTGTTGTTTATTTTTTATAGTGTGAGGTTTTACTTGTTAAAAAAAATTATTTAAGGTTTTTTGTTTTTCTTACCCTCAACTATAAGGTTTGTTTTGTTTATTTCCCTATTCTAATTAATTAACATTAGGTAATTAGACTTTTAATAGAAATTAAATCTCTAAAATTCCTTAACTAAGAATAATAAAAAGATTAATGCAATGCCATAAATAAATCTCCTTATTTTTAGTTCCACCTTCTCCTGGGCATACCAAACAAAGATCCCTATTCCTTCCTCCCCAAATCCTAGGGGTGTTCAAAATCAAACCGAAACTCGTGAACTGAATCGAAATCGATCAATTCGGTTTGGTTCACACCATAAAACCGATCTTTGGTTCTATTTTATAGGCACAGAAGTTATCGGTTTAGTTTATTCAAAACCGACACTTACCGAACTAAATAAATAAATTTACAATTTTTATTAAAAAAACTTAGTTTGCTATTTGGTTTAGGGCTAATATTAAAAAATTATAAAATAAACTGTTATTCATTCAAAACTCAAGTTTCACAATTATCTGAAATTTAAATTATTTGATTGATACTTAAATAATAATTAAATTATTGACTAATTAGCTATTAAATTGTACTGATTAGTAATTAAATTATTAAATAATTAGCAAAAAAAATTATTGAATTATGCTAATGATTCAATTATTAGATTATTGCTCAATAGTAAATATATTAATGAATTATACTAAATAGATTGATTATTATTTAACCCTAAAATCGAACCGAACCGACTTTTGCACACCATACTAAATGCCAATTGCCCAAACCCAATATGAATAAATTTTTAGCCATGTAACCTCCTATCCTATAATCTTGACCCCAATTTTCTCTCAATCAATCGATCAACAAAGGAAAAATCCCTTAATTTTTCCTCAATTATGTAGATTGAGGATTCAATGTCAATAAATCTTCCCAAATTAAACTCAATCAAACCTCTATCAACTATTTTCTAATCTCCAATTTAGTGAAAAAATTAACCATAATTTAAAGATTTATTCCAATCTCTAGCCGAGGAAATAAATCATGCTCAAATTAAGAAAACTTTCATAAAACAATATTGAATTTTGCCTTTAATTTGAATCATTCATACATTCTTCAAAAAGGAAAGAACTTAAAACATCTCCCTATAAATTAAGTTGATCCATGAAAGAGAAACTCATTTCAGCCTCATTGAAAAATCTTCTTAACTTTGTTGAATTTCAAATAATTTAGTTTTGAAATTCTTCCCATCTCTTGGATCATAAAATCACAGAGGGACCATGAGCATCTACAAAAAATACCTTTAACATCAGGAACCACCACACTCCAATCACTCCGACTATAATACTCGGATAAATTTCATCTTGAACAATTTAAAGAATTTTACGGAATAAATATTTTGTAAAAGAAATACGTTTTGTAATTTTCATATTACACTCGTTATTGGATTACGAAAATTTATGAAGAAATATTGTGGGTGACAATTAACATTTTAATTAAAGAAGAATTAAAATAAATAATGAAAATAAATAATTAATTAAAATGAAGCAGGTTTTGTGCAAAAGGAAGAAAACAGCGTGGATGTGTACATGGCCCATCGATCAGAGCTATGCGATTCTGAGAAATAAAAATAGCAGACACCCAATTGCTTATGCGGCGATTTTTATGAATTTTTCCCCTTGTTTTCCCTTGTCCTGCTAGATCCTTGAGGTAATATTCTGGAGGGATCAAACCTCTATCATCTTATCAATTATTAAATCATCAGCTTATCAACTTCAGCAGAACCCATCAGGTATATTATTTATGTTAGAATATTTGCCTTCTACTTCTCCTACTATTACTAATAATATGATTGAATCATATGAAGAAGAAGAAAATTTAGGATATATGTGTCATAATATTATTCATATGAAAAAACTAAGAAATAGTGAGTTAACATTAACTGAAAAACATAATTTCGATATTTCTTTATTTGAAACTATTAGACATAAATTATCACGAAAAAACATAATTAAATATGGAATCATGATAGGAGAAGAAACAATTCCTATGGAACAAACAAAAGAAAATATTATAATTCCTATCATTAATAAAACACAAATCTATGAAAAAATAAACAAAATGGAACAATCAAAACGTATGAAGATCTCATATATTTATTGTAGTAGTATTCAAATTTTATTTAAAAGTACTTTTATGGAAGGTATTAATACTCCACTTGAATTAGAAATACGAGATGATGGAATAATAGATAATAATGAATGCATCATAGCAAGAGGAATAGGTAATTTATCACAATGACAGATTAAATTCAATATAAATATCCAACTAGGATTGAGTTTAAAATATCAAGATTTAAGTAGATCCATAACACTACGATATGAGTTGAAAATGAAAAATTTTATGAAAACTAAAAACCATCCTTTTACTGTAACTTATAATATTAATTATGTTTTTACCAATAGTCATCATAGCTTAGCATTTAAACAAGATGAAAAAATATCTATAGACAAGTTATTTAAGCCCTTATTAAAACTAGAGACTCCTTCAAAACTATTTCTACGCAACACTGAACAAAAATACATAACAGATGGTAGACAACATTTAAGAAGTAAATCTTTCTTAGGACCTACAAGTAATTTTATACCATACAAATTTCCTAGATACTCTCTAGTTACAGTACCACTATGTATTACTGAACCAACTCTCTTAGTCACACGATCACCTGAAAAAGACAAAGAAGAATTATCATTACAATCACTAAAAACAACTATTCGGTCATTAAGTACTCGAATAGATTAAAAGAAACAAGGAACAGAAAGAAAAACAATTCTCTTACAAGAAGTAGAAATTCCGCCTCAAAATGAGAAACTTTAGAAAATTAATAAGAAATCCCGCACTTAAAAATTTTTGAAATATTGAAAAAATCCACCTAAAATATATTGGTATCAAAGCTATATTATAAAAATCACCTAATACATTCCGCATTATTAATTATATTGGTATCAGAGCTCGTAGAAACTATTAATTATATTTGCTTAGAATATTTGGTATTAGAGCTCGTAGAAACTATTAATTATATTTGTCAGAGCTTGGTTCTTTCCCGAGGGGAAGATGGACTAATCCCACTGCCACGACCATGCCACTACATACATTAAAAATATTATCCGCACTACACATTACTCAGATATTAACTATTCATAGAAATAGATTCCAATGGAAATTCCTATACACAAGCACTTTCCTAATATTATTTACTATTAGTTCACTATAAAAACTAATATGAAATTAAGAATTCGTATTTTTACATCAGTATTAATTAGCTCACTATTCTAATATTAAATTCCCACTACTCAACTATTCAATTGCATTGTTATTTATATGAAATTATTTACTATTCTTCTTGTATCATTACAAATCTCTTTTCTATTAATTATTCTTATTATAATAATTGTTTGTTACATGTTATATCTATATATAAATGATATTTAAATGAATCATATTGATAAAGTTGAAAAACTACAAATTCATAATCTACACATTAGAAATATGACTACAGAAATTTCTAACTTACCAAGAATCCCTTTTAGAGACAAACTAGTTATCTTACCAAAAAACTTACCTAGCGGAAATAATTACGCTAGAGGAAGTATATGCTCACGTTTAGATACATCAGAAAATTCTAAAATAAAAGTTATGCTAAATAATATTATGAAAATTTTATCTTATCTCATAATTCATCATAATACAGAAGATTTACAAGAAATACACAGTAATGTAATTCAGATCAATGAATTCATAAAATCAATGAATTCATAACTGAATATTATTATAAAATTAAAATAAAATTAAAGATACAAAAGATACAATTATGAAAAATCAAAATAAATTAATAAAAATAGGACAAGATATTACAGAAGTAAAAGAAAAAATCAATAACACTCAAATAATGATCGCTAACTTAGAACATTATCTAAGAAATAGCTTAGGATGAATAACAGTTTAATTGAAATTATAAAACATATAGAACTAAACCTTACTGAACGACTAAATGAACTAAAACAGCAAAATTTAGAAATACAACGAATAGTAACTGAATTAAACAGTTATAAAGAAAACTACAAAGAGATAACAGAAGCAAAAAATATTCTTTTATAATTAATTGATAAATTTAAAAAGGATCCTGAAAAACAAAGTCAACCAATAAATTATAGAAAAGATATAGTAGAAATAATTGATGGCTTGCAACAAATTATAATAAGACAAGAAAAGAAGAGATGTATTACTACAGAAAATTTAGAACAAATTAATCTAGATAGAAGACTAAGACAAAAATTAACAATTCAACCACCTCCTACGATATAATGGAAAACTTAGAAGAACAAATAACAAAACTAACTAGTCTATTCAAAGAATTAGACATCCCTAAGGAAGACACACAAAAGGACTATCTATTAATGAATAGAGAAGTAGAAACAGAAACTCATGAAATCGTTTATGACTACACATCAGACAAAAATCCTTATAAAAATCCATCTAATCCTAATTATGTGAAACAAGATGTAGCAGAATCTAGTCGTCGCAACCAACAAAGAAAACGAACATATAACGATATGCAAGAAAAAGAATTTAAAAACTACATGAACAAACAAGAATACTATTAGACAAATACAAAAATATCAAATCAATATATCCCAAAAATAGAAAATTTTCAAGGAACTAATATCTTAAACCTAGACTGTGTAAAAAACGAATATAAGGTATTACAAGATTGGACAAATAAAATTAATATATTCATACAATTAAATCAAGAAATAAAAGACTTAACCCCAACTGATTTATTTAATTATATAACTCACCAAACAACTGGAGCAGTATACAATTATTTAACAACATTAGATAATCCATCAAAAATTGTATTATTAGAAACAGATGTCATTACTACATTTAAAAATATCATTCAAGTACTAACAGCTGAATTTATAGGAAGATTTCCCAAAGAAACATAAGAAACAACAACATTTATTAATAATATATTTTGGCAATTAACAAATATACAAATATGTAATCTCTGTTATTTAGAAAATTTTATTTGTGAATTTAAAATAAAATATTATCAACTAGACTATAAACATCAAGAATTAGCCAAAACTTTATTCTATAAAAAATTACTATAAAAAATACATTCAATATTAGAACCAATATTTCAAAACGCATTAGATATAAAGGCAGTACATAATACATTAGGAGCAAGAATAACAATACTTAGGACATGGATGCAAGAATCATGCACTAAGATATAGCAAAAAGACAAACAAAAATTAAGTTATGTTGTGATAAAATAACTAATAAAATTGGTAAATATGCATGTTCAGAGACAAAGAGAAAGGAAAAATGGAGAAAAATTCCATATGCTAAATATCAAAAAGGAAAATGGAGAAATCCTCATAAATATTTTAAAAATAGACGACAATTTAGACAAAAGAAACATTTACAACCAGACAAATTTTGTCCTACTAAAAAGAAAACATGCACTTGTTAGTTATGTCACGAAGAAAGACATTATGCCAATAAATGTCCTACTAGATTTACCATTAATACTAGAACTCAAACTTTGAAATTAGCCTATGAAATTGGTTATGATCTTATCGAAGATTCTGACATTTGCTCAGATATTGATATTTATGCTTATGAATCAGATTATTCCTCCACATTAACCACTAGTATTGAGTATCCATCCTAATTCAAACTGACTATGCTCATATTGTCTTACTAAACGATACAATCTCATATTTTTCTCTTCTTTCTGAAGGGGGGGGAGGGGAAGCAAGATATTATAACATTCTTATGATTTCAAGTAATAAAAAGGATCGTGTATAGAAATCTTAAATATTACCATAAAGGTTTAGGATTAAAAATACAAAAGATTATCGAAAAAGGTTACAATTACATATTAAATATATCCCAATCAGACACTAACAGTTTTGCATATACACTCACCAGAGAATGGAAGTAATACAAGATGTCTATATAAGGTATTCATTTATCTTTGTGCTATCATGACACTTATCAGATGATGAAGCAGAATACCTATCAAGATGACTTATCAATACTCTTATTAGAGTGATAGTGATACATTTCACTATTCACTCACAAAATTCCTAATTATTATTCATAAACAGAGTCTTTGTTCAATGAACTTCGGGTCAAATTACCTAAATAGAGTCTTTGCTCAATGAACTTCGGTTCAAAATAACTAAATAGAGTTTTTGCTCACGACATCAAAATTCATATTAGAGTGATGGATTCAGCCACTCACTTAAAAATTCTTATCAAAGTAAGGTGAGAAGTGACATCAAAACATCACTTTCTACTCATTATAAATACATACTACGGAGCCAAGAAGACATATCAATAAAAATGAAGGTCAACATCCCAATATTCCAAATATCAAAGATTGAGGTTTATATTAGCAATGAAGAAATATCAAGACTACTTTCTGATCCCAACGATCTCATGGAATATTCTCAAGCACCAAGTAAAGAACAGCAACAACTATTCTGTAAATATCTACTTATCAAAAGGAGGTTTGATGACACTTATCAATATTCAGGCCCAATACATTATCTCAACCGAAAGGTCATAGAACAAATCAGACAAATCAGAATATCAGCATTCGATACATGTGACATTAATCTCCTTATTCATATCAACCTAAGACTATATGTTGATTGTCTTATTGCCCTTGCCAAAAGACAGAACAAATGGACTAGCAGAGGAGTTATTATCAGCGCAATCAAAAAAATTATCAATGACAGATCAGCGTATGAAACGGCTATTAAATATAATGAATACCTAGTATTGTAACGACCCAAATTTTCGTCACTTTTTTAAAATGCTTTAAAATTTGAGAAAACGTGTCAGAGTGCGCCTAATCCGAACCGCTACTAACCGTTCGTTAAACTTGTTATAAACAAATCGTTTATTTAAAAAAATGCGGAAGCGTTGAAAACAAATAGTTATTTAAAATGTTGCAAAAATAAACATTTGCGGAAGCGTAAATAATTTAAAGGAATAAACTAAACACTTAATTACAATTTAGGAAAAGCGTAATTTAAATAAATCACAACCCAATTATCTTTACTTCTTGTAGCCTGGCCAACCATAAGCTCGTGCGTGCAAATCCTTCATCCACTGCTTCTTCATTTGCTCGAAGACTCTGCGCGTCGTGTATACCTACACCGCAAGTAAGACGTGAGCCTAAAGGCCTAGTAAGAAAATGGGTTTATGCTTATGAAATGCTGCTCTTAAATTTTTTGGAATGGGTCCTTCCCAAACCAATCCTTTAATTACGTATATTAGGAATAGTTACGTGTTTTAGGAATAGCTCGTATATGGAGCATGGAGTTTGAGGAATTCTATGATTTCTAATTAATTAAGTTAATTAGCCTTGTCATCCCGATAAGGGAAAGGTTAGCTCTTTTCGTCACTCAAGATGTGTGGTCACCCCGTGGTATTGTTTCCTAATTGTTTCTAGCAATATGACACTATCCTAAAGCACATACAATAAACTATCCTAACAGCACATTCAAGGAGTTAAACAAAACCGTAACGAACATAAGATTGCACGACGTCAACAAGTATTTCAAACAGTAATGTAAACAAACAATATATTAAAGACAAGAACATGCTTGAGAAGTTTATAACCTAATTTATTAATATGCTTATATTAAATAAATTGTTACATACTTGGTTGATTAACGTGCTCGAGATTCTATTCTAGTTAACATGCTTGAATTAACATACTTAAAGACTAATAGCTAATTAACATATTAAACATGCATCAAGAGAAGATCCCCTCAATTAGACATGCCTAATCAGATAATTAAGCATTAACTAATCAACTAGCTAAACATACTCCTATTTAGTTGTTTAACAACTAGTTAATTAGATTGGTTACTTAGCATGCTCAACTTCCAATTAATTACTTCAATTAACAAGCTCAAGATTAGCAACAACTATACACGCTCAAGAAGATACAAATACCTAAATTACCTTCAATTAGCTTATTAGTTCACATGCTTTGGCTTAACCATTTGTTCATATACCTAGATTGATTAACATGCTCAATATATATTAGTTAATTACACTAGGAATAATCACTCAATTAAATAGCATGCTCGAGGATTTATTTACAGAACCAATGTATGCAAAGAATAGAATATCAACACACGCTTGTTACAACTAAAATACAGCAGCGTATATGGGAAAACAGAACAGCAAATATATGGTTTTTAACAACTAACATACAGCAGCGTAAATGGCAAAACAAGGCAGCAAATATATAGTGTTTAACGACTAAAACACAGCCGCGATGATAGCAAAACAAAACAAGCAGTATATAGTTTTTAACAACTAAAATACAGCAGCTTAAATAGCAAAACAGAACAACCAGTATATGGTTTTTAACAACTAAAATACAGCAGCTTAAATGGCAAAACAAAACAGCCTACACATGCGTTTTAAAGACTAATTTACAACAGGGAAAACATCAAAATAAAATGACGAGATCATGCTATTAACTAGATAATGAAAAACAGTGAGAATATTGACACGAAACGACAAAATCATGCTTTTAGCTAAGAAATAAACAGCAGCCAAAATATAGAACGAAATGACGAAACCATGCTTTTAACTAGATGATAAACAACAGCACTTGATAGAGAACTAATGGATAACGAAACTAACAGCATCACTTAATAGAGAACTACTAACCAATACCTCACAAAACTAACAATGCATTACTAACAAGCACTAAACTAATGAATATCACATAGAGCTAACAATACATTAATAACTAAGCACTAAACTACTAAATATCACACAGAACTAAACTAACAAATGCCACAGGGCATTACAACAAACCAATAACAAAATGATAGAACTAGCAACAGGGGACCTATCACCTGGAAATCAACAAAACATTAGTAAGGTCTTACAATCAGATAAGGAAATTACACAACAAACAACCAACCATAAACTCACTCACGCACACGTTACTTATGGTGTAGGGCTTTGTCAAGCCAAGAACACACCCAAGTTCTTACCATTGACGGAAACACATGAAGGGACAGCTCTTCAATAGCCGGACAGCAGCATAGCAGCTCCTGGACTGCTTCAAGCTTCACGGTTCAGCTCAAACCTTACAGCTCCATCACACACTCACATCTCCCTACCACACTAGCTCTCTAGACCTCACTCAGTAGAAGGAAATTGTTGAAGAGTGAATTGCATACGAAGATATTACCTGGAAGAAGACACCCGAGCCATCCCTTGCATTCCCTCTCACTGTCTCGGCCTTCCTCACTTCCAGAGAAGCTCACTATCGACTCCTCTCACTCTTTGTCCCTAATATCTTGCATCCAGGAGACCAAGTCCCCAACTTTTCAGAGGTTGTCCCCCCCACGTCTTGTACGTATTCTACAGAGAAGATGGAGTTGTCTGCATAGCAGACAACAAATCCACCCGAACCGATCAAACCGGGTATCCAGATACAGCTGGGTCAGAGTACCCATCGCAGCCCAACCCAACTGTCCAGTCCACCCAGCGCTCCCCCTTGTGAAGACATCAGCCCGTGAGTCGCCGAGCTCCGATCGTCCACCATTGCTAACCCGTCATCGTCGCTGCCCCTTTGTTGCCGCCACACGGCCATCGCCAGCCACCGAAATCGAAGGCCTGACACCCCCATCGCTGACCCACGAGCAAAACCTGACACCACTCGACGCATCCATCGTCGCTGCATGGCAAAGCTCGCCCATGTCGTCGTCCACCGTTTCATTCATTGTCGGTGAGCTCCCTTTCGTCACTCATTGTATCTCCCTTGTCTCTCGCTCTCTCACCCACTCTGTCTCCCACCTTCTCTTTCTACAGATCACGAATGGCCTAAGGTCCATTCTTCCCTTCTTAACCGGTTCACTTAGTGAACTGGTTCAGATATCCCCTTTTTAAGTTTTCTCTTCATTTCTATTTTAATTAATCACTATCATTTAATCCCCCAATTAATCCTCACTAATTCTCCCCTAAAAATATAAATCTAATTAATCTCTCGTCATTAATTTAATTTGATAAATTAAATTAATACACCCCTTTTATCATTTTTTAACCCTAATTTTAATGCTCCTAGTATACCCTCTGTAATATCCTGATAATTAAAAATATCGGGGTGTTACAAGTATCTTGCAGTAAGTTCCTACGAAGACAAAGAAAATATGAAGAAAAAAAGAAAAAAGAATAAACCGTATTATGTGACTACAACAATCCAGAAACATACTATCTATTCAAAGAAGACTAAGAAAAAGACAAACACAGAAATCATCAGACAAGAAGCATCTTCGTACGAACAACTCCACTAGTAACGAATATATTCCTTCATCAGGGAATATTCTCTTTTATGTCAATATGTATATTACTTTGATTCCCACTGTTAGGAATTCTTTCTTTTATTTTGTTTTTACTTTTCCTTATGTCATTTCTTTCCTTTATGTAAAGTAAAGTAGCGTGTCAGGGAATATATTTCCTACTTTTTCTTTTTCTTTATGTAAAGAAATGTAACGTCTGTCGGAGAATCTTATCCCCTGGGGTCTGTAAGGAGGTTGACCCTCTCCTATAAATAAGAGCATTCTCAGTTGAGAATACTTAGAGTTTAATCTAGAGCGCAATTGGTGAAAGTCGCAATTGATTTTCTCTTCAACCATGCTTCATGCATTGGTTGCTAGATCCTTGAGATAATATTCTAGAGGATCAAACCCTTATCATCTTATCAATTATTAAATCATCAGCTTATCAACTTCAGCAAAACCCATCAGTAATATTATTTATGTCAGAATATTTGCCTTCTACTTCTCCTACTATTACTAATAATATGATTGAATCCTATGAAAAAGAAGAAAATTTATGATATATATGTCATAGTATTATTCATATGAAAAAACTAAGAAAGAGTGAGTTAACATTAACTGAAAAACATAATTTCGATATTTCTTTATTTGAAACTATAATACACAAAGAAGCAATTCCTATAGAACAAACAAAATGAAATATTATAATCATTAATAAACATCAGATTTTTAAGTATTCAGAAAATTAAAAAGATAAGAAATTATGTAAAAGTAAAAGAAAAATTAGAATATATCAATTTCTATGACAATAATGACGTTCAGGGAATGATAAAATCTTTAGTAAACTATTTAGGGGATTTCCCTCAAGAAATAGATAAAAGATTAACCGAGTTAGCTGAAACAGATCTTCCACAAGAGACAATCAAACATACACATCTAGAACTACTAGCATTAGAAAATTTTCTATATAAATTTAAACAAAATTTAGAAATACATTTGAATGAAAAACACGATTCTGAAGTTAAATCCGAGGAATCTAATAATAATTCTAAAGAATCGAACAAAAGAAAAAGAATTGATTAAAACAATTAAATACACGAATTGATGTCTTTATATGGAACTAAATTAGACTATGAAACAATGATATACATGGATAATTACATATATTTAGAAGAAATTATTGATTTTCTTATTTATTATTTTAAAAAATATTTATCTGATAATGATTATTTTGATTTATATCCAGACAATTAAAATGAAACACTAGTATATTTATACATATAATCTAAAATATACTCGAAATATTAGAATAAATAATGTTAAAATTATCAACCATCTATATTTAATGCAATAAAAATGTCACTCAGTATATGTCATAGTATTATGAAAAAATTTGAATTAATAAATTTCCTTGATAAACAAGAAATACAATATTTTCTTAATTTTATTACCGAATACTTAGAAGATTTCCCTGAAGAACTGAATAATAAACTACTCGAAGAAATAGATTCAACACCAGAATCCAAATAATAGAGTAGACAAGAATACTTAGATTTTGAACTATTTTTATATAGATTAAAATAAACACTACAATTACAACTACAAGATTGTCCAGAATCATTAGCAACTGCAAGATTTATATTTACTTAATCTTACAAGAAATCCACTAGAAAAATTCCACTAAGCCAAGTACAAACATAACACTATATTAAAGAAAAATGGTATCAAAGTTATATTATATTAAAATGAATCACCTAATACATTCCGCATTATTAATTATATTGGTATCAGAGCTCATAGAAACTATTAATTATGTTTGGTATCAGAGCTTGGTTCTTTCTCGGGGGAAAATGGACTAATCCCACTACCACTACCATGCTACTACATCTTGGCCTGTTCGTGAAGAAGCTACTGCTGCCATCGGTGAGGAGAAAACTTCATTACCTGGAATTTCTCTTCAGTAATGGTGAGAAGTAACGTCGTGGCCAAAGGAAGTCTACACCACAAGAGTCTATTTTTTTGGATTGAACTACTTCTATGAATATTGTTGTTGAATTTAAACTCCCTGTTAGTTGTTGACTATCCTGTTACTTGGAATGAGATAACCCTATTGCTATCGAATGAGGTTTTTGTTAGTTATTCTCTGAATTTGGACCCTGTTGAATGCTGGATTTCTCTATTGATTCTTTAGTTGGTATCTCCTGGATATTGGATGTTAGATTGATTAGCTATGTTTAGTAAACTCACGGTTAGTGGATAAATGTTCTCCTATAAAGTTAATGATTCTGCGCTTTGATGGAAGTTCCTCTGCTGTTTAGAATTTGATTTACTCTGTTGCTTGGAACTAAACTATTGTGGGTACTGGAGGATGTCTTGGTGGACGTTTCTATTAGTTTAAAGTTCATATTATTGGGAGGATGGTTATACTGTGTTCTCTTGCAATTTGTTTGGTTGATTAGTCGATGGGTTTTGGGGTGGGGGTGGGGGTGGGAGCAGGGCGGGCTAAATTGTTAAAAATATTATGTTATTGGTTTAAAAAGGACATGATTATACTCTATGAGTTCCCTTGTGTTTATTATCTTTTTACGGTGTTTATTCCCTTGGCTCCATGCTTTTGACCTATTGTTAAATTGCTTTGATATATTTCTATAGTTAATATAATTGCATTGACATGCATCATGGATAAAAATCCTAGGAATGTCACGGTTGACATGTACATGCATTGCACGGGAGAGACCAGATATAAATAATTGAAACGAGGAATTGGAGGTTGGGGATAATAGTGACGATGATGCCTGGAAATTGAATGATGATGTATCCCTCCCATGTAGGGTTGGGTGATCTATTCTGTTAGGATAGACTCTGAGGATGTATTTATTTCCTATGGCAATATCTCTAATGTCCTAGTTTAATGATATGAAAATGTGAGTAAAAGACAGATTGGGTGGATTTCTTTCTGACATAATTAGACATATGTACACATCATACTGCATCTTACTTCTTACTGAGCGCTAGACTTACTGTTTACTTGTGTGTGTAGGTGATGATGCATAGGACAGATTATATTCCCAAGGAGGGAGAGGTTCCCGATGAGCACTTGGGTTATCTAACGGATTTGACCTGAGGGTTAAGGGGTGTGGCTTATGAAAGTAAATTGGGATTTTTGAATAGTTAACTATTTTGGAAACCTGTTTAATGTCTAAATATTTTGCTAAACAATGGACTTTGGTTTAAAGTTTAATATCATGTTTTGGAAATTGTCTAACTTCCGTTTTATTTACTCTGATTGGTTTTCCTCTCTTTCGTTTTGAATTAATAAATGAAAAATTTTTAAATGATAAGGGAAAAAGGTAAGGTAAAAGTTACGAGTCGTTACAGTTGGAATCAAAGCATAATTGGGTCAAGTACGTTTCTGAATATGGCTGGTAACCCAAGTCTCATCGTGAAGCACTCCCTTAATTGTAAGTTTGGTTTGTTTCATTAAATTATTTCCTTTAATTTACTATTTCATAATTTGAACATGTATAGGATTATAAAATGGCTAGACTTGTGAGAGCTAATATACAAGTCAATAATGAGAAAGAGGAGGAGGCCATCGGACAAGGGAATGCAGAAGGCCAAGGAAATGTCGGCGCTTGAGATGAGTGGAATCATGCCCTTAACCGCATTGCTGATGTAGTAGAGCAACAATGTCAATATATGGAGCAGCAGTGTCAATATATGGAGTGGCAATTCCAATTTATGGAGCGATTCATAGAGAGAAAAAATGGGAATGGGAACCAATGGACTATGGTTGTGCATGAAGAATCGGCTGGGAGAAATTTCAGCGATTAAAGCCACCAGTTTCGACCACAACATTTCTGTTGTAATGTTGGGCGAGGAGTGGATCCGGTCTTTGGAAGACACATTCAAATATGCAAATATAAAAGAGGCTGAAAAGGTGAAATGTGTCACGTTTCTACTAGTTTAAGATGCCCGTTTCTATTGGTATTCAGTTAAGGTTGTGTAAGACATTCGAGCTCCCACTTGGGAGAGGTTCAAAGAGTTATTTTATGGAAAATACTTCAATCACACAGTTCGTACTCAAAAACTGCTAAAGTTTGTGCAATTGCGCCAAATGAGGACAGTATCTGACTACATCCGGAAGTTTGAGGCGCTTTCTCGATTTGCCTCATATCCGGTTTCCACAAATGAACATAAGGTTCATCAATTCACACAAGGGATCAAGATAGAAATCTTGGAGGGGGTCATAGTATCCGGAATAGAGGATGTTCCTTACACGAAGGTTGTCGCAAAGGCACTCGCGGTGGAAAATGTGAAGGCCATAGCAGCAAGACAAAGAGAGTTAAACCAGAGACTTTGGTGGAACAATCAGAACCCGTTGCAGCGGGGCGGTCCGTCGATGAGCTGGGGAATCAAGCAATCACCAGGAAACGAGGTGCAACAGAGGGTCGACAAGCGCCCAATGGTTGAGACGGCACCTACCCCTCCAAACGTCAGGCCTAATCAACCAAATGTATGTCCGAAATGCAAAAAAGAGTCACTGGGGAGAATGCATGGTGGGGTCTAGGGAATGCTACAAATGTGGAGAGCTAGGTCATATTTCATAGTACTGCTCATCTAATGGTGGAAGAAAAGGTGGGACAGCTCCACGAGTGTTTTCCTTAAATGGGAATGACGAAAGTGAGGAGCAGTGGATAGTCATATTAGGTATGCCCGATGTACTAAGTAATTGTATTAGTATTCTATTTGTTGTGAATTACTCTTTAAATTGCTTTAGGAATTTTGCATCTAAAATATATAGATTCCTTGGGCATGTCAGGTACTATTTATACTAACAATATTGCTGTATATATATTATTTAATTCGGGAACCACACACTCATTTATATCAACTGACTTTTGCACGAAAGCGTATTGCCTCCCTAATATGGCAAAGAGCAAACATTGAGTAATGCTACCTTCTGGGAATTATTTGCTCGCTGATGGTATTCTGAAAGCATATATAGTCGAGAGACATGGCCATACGTTTCATGCTGACTTGATTGTTATGGATATGAAGGGGTATGATATTATCCTAGACATGGATTGATTATTTCATCATCAAGCAGTTATAAATTGTCGAAAAAGAGAAGTATGTTTCTGCCCTATTGGTGGTGAGCAACACATCTTTTGCGGAGTTAAGGAGAAGGGCAAGATCGCAGTTATTTCTACACTTAAGGCAGACCGATTGTTGAAAAATGGCTGCATGGGATTTGTAGTGAATGTAATGGACACCATAGCAACAACAAAGGCAAAGTTAGAAGAAGTTGCAGTAGTTCAGGATTTTTCGAGGGTCTTCCTGGATGACCTCTCTGGGCTGCCACCTGACAGGGAGATTTAGTTTGTAACTGATGTGTATCCCGACACGGAATCTGTTTCAAAAAATCCTTACAAAATGGCACCAGCTAAATTACACGAATTAAAGGTTCTGCTAGAAGAGTTGACAAGTACGGGGTTCATCTGTCCCAGCTTCTCGCCTTGGGGAGCTTAAGTGTTGTTCGCAAAGAAGAAGGATAGATCATTATGCATGTGCATTGATTGTTGAGAATTGAACAAGGTGACGCTCAAGAATAAGTACCGCTTGCCTGGAATTGACGATCTATCTGACCAGCTACGCGGTGCTAGTGTATTCTCAAAGATTGATCTCCACTCGGGTTATTATCAGTTAAAGGTTAAGTCGGAGGATATACCTAAGACCGCATTCCGGACATGGTATGAACATTTTGAATTTATGGTAATGTCATTTGGGCTAACCAACGCCACCCACGGCTTTTATGGACCTGATGAATCGAATTTTTAAAGACTATCTGGATGAGTTCATTATTATTTTCATTGACGATATTCTAGTTTACTCTCGGTCGGAGGAGCATCGTGAACACCTTTAGATTGTTCTGTCTGTACTAGAGCAGCACCAACTATATGCGAAATTTTCAAAATGTGAATTTTGGTTAAATGAGTTCAGTTTCCTTGGCCACATGATCTCAAAAAATGGTATTGCAGTTGATCATGCGAAAATTCAAACGATTGTTGAGGGGGCCCAACCAAGGAATGTGGGTGATGTCAAAAGTTTTCTCAGACTGGTAGGGTATTTTCGAAAATTCATTGATGGATTTCCAAAAATTGTCTTCCCTCTCACTAGTCTGATGAAGAAAAATGCACGATTCTGGTGGTTCGATGACTGTGAAAAAAGCTTCAAAGAGTTAAAACGTAGATTGTACCAGATGAAGTGGGCAAATTCTGTATTTACTGCGACACATCCAAGCAAGGATTGGTTGGGGTGCTTATGCAGAATGGAAGAGTAATCGCATATGTCTCAAGACAGATTAGACCTCACGAGGCTAACTATCCTAAGAATGGCTTCGAGCTCATTGTTGTGGTATTTGCGCTAAAAATCTGGAGACATTACTTGTATGGATAGTAGTGCGAAATTTACATTGATCATAAGAGTGTTAAGTATATTTTCACGCAGAAATAGCTGAACATGAGACAACGACAATAGCTGGAATTCGTAAAAGACTACGACTACGAGATTAAATATCATCCCGGGAAAGCCAACATGGTTGCAGACGCTCTAAGCCAAAGACTTGTCCTCAAGAGCACAATATGTGAAGAAATGCTCTTCGGACTTCAAAAGGACATCCAAGAGTTAGACGTTCAGATGGTCCCTATGCAGTTGGATACTCTTTTAACAACATTGACTTCAAAGTCTTCCCTGTTAGAAAGAATTAAAGAAGCTCAACAGCATGATGGCAGATGGGAAGAGTTCAAGCTGAATCCAACTCTAGCAGAATATCAAAATTATTCTATAGATGCCGATAAAATAGTAAAGTTTAAAGACTGATGGTATGTGCCCAGTGACACACAGTTGAGGTTGGCAATCTTGCTAGAGGCTCATTCTTCAAGCTTCTCTATCCATCTGGGATGCAACAAAATGTATAAAGACCTCAGATTACATTACTACTAGCCAATGATGAAGTACAATATCGCCCAATTAGTAGCATTGTGCCAGGTGTGCCAGCAAGTAAAAGCGAAACATCAAAGACCTGGTGGGATGCTTCAACCGATGTCAATCCCCAAGTTGAAATGGGAGCATATTATTATGGATTTTGTTATGGGCTTGCCCCGAACTGCACGAGGACATGAAGCGATTGGGGTGATTATTGATAGATTAACAAAAGTTTCCCACTTCTTGCCCATAAACATGACGTACAAAATGAATCAGTTTGCAGACTTACACGTTAAGGAGATCGTACGACTACATGGGTTTTCGGTTTCAATAGTATCTGATCGAGATCCTCAGTTTACCTTTACATCTTGGAAGAGTTTGAACAAGGCTATGGGGACCGAACTAAAATTTAGCATTGCTTTTCATCCCTAAATGGATGGCCAGAGCAAGCGTACGATCGAAATCCTGGAAGATATGTTGCGTGCTTATGTGCTGAAATTCCAAGTTGGATGGGGAAAAGTGATACCATTGGTGGAATTTGCTTATACTAACAGGTCATGATCGGAACGACACCCTATACAACACTATACGGCAGGAAGTGTAAGTCTCCTTTATACTGGAGCGAGGTAGGTGAACCTGAGTTTTATGGTCCAGATATGATACAACAAACTGTTGAATCTATGGCGATTATCTGACAATGAATGTTGGCTGTCCAAAGTTGACAAAAGAGCTATGGCGATCATCGACGAAGGGACTTGGAATTCAACGAGGGAGATTTTGTCTTTCTGAAAATATCGCCTTTCAAGGGTGTGATGCGCTTTGGGAAGAAAAGAAAGCTCAGTCCAAGATATATAAGCCTTTTTTCCATCACAAAAAGGATTGGAAAAGTAGCCCATCAATTACTGGTATATCAGTTACAATTATAAGTTTCTATGGTGGGCTTGCACAACATATTTCACGTGTTAATGTTGAAAAGTGCCTTGGTGATCCAACTCAGGTGGTGTACCTCCTAGTGATGTGGAAGTCCAAACCAACATGAGCTATGAGGAAAGGCCTATTCAGATTCTAAATTCAAGGGTTAAAGAACTTCGGCAAAAGCAAATCTTACTAGTCAAGGTATTGTGGTAGAATCATTCAGCAGAAGAAGCCACGTGGGAGAGAGAAGAATATATGAGAGCCAGGTACCAGAAGCTATTTATTTAGCTAAATTTTGAGGACAAAATTTTGTTAAGGAGGGTAGAATGTAATATCCGGATAAATTCCTCCTTGTACAACTTAAAGAATTTTACAGAATAAATTTTTTGTAAAAGAAATACATTTTGTTATTTTATTATTAAACTCAATATTGGAGCATGAAAATTTATGAAGAAATATTTTGTGGACAATTAACATTTTAATTAAAGAAGAATTAAAATAATTAATGGAAATAAATCATTAATTAAAATGAAGCAGGTTTTGTGCAAATTGAAGAAAACAATGTGGATGCGGACATGGCCTATCCATCGGAGCTAAGCGATTTTGCAAAATAAAAATAGCGGAGACCCAATTTCTTCTACTGCGATTTTTAGGTCATCATGCAAATTTTTCCCCTTGTCCTCTTGTTTCTCTCGATACGATAGCATTGTCTAGGTGGCAATTGAGGATTGGACCACCTCATGGGGGTTGGTGAGACGTCCGTCAAGAGTGGGTTCTCTAGGTAGCCTCTCCCTTTCCATTAAATTGAGAGGCTAGAGCTCTCTATTGAAGGAAAAATTCAAACAGAAAGGGGGAGGGTGAAAACAGAATGTGAGGAGAGAGAGAGAGGACAAGTGAAAGGTGATAATGTGTGAGGAAAGGAAAAAACAATGGGAAGTCTTGGCATGTCCATGAAGGAGCTGTTGCTGCCATCGGTGAGGAGAAAACTTCAGCAGCTGGAATTTATCTTCAGTAATGGTAAGAAGTAACGTAGTGTCTAAGGGAGGCCTACACCACAAGAGTCTACTTTTCTGGATTGAACTGCTTCTGTGAATATTGTTGTTGAATATAAACTCCCCTGTTCGTTGTTGACAATCCTGTTGCTTGGAATGAGATATCCTGAATGCTTTCTTTTTATGCAGTGTGACACTTTGAAGAAGGAGAAGATACTAGACGTACAACTGAGGGACTTGCTTATAAGTCTTGGTTGGATTTGTGAAATCTAGCAGAAATTGAATAAAATAAAATAAAATAATTTCAATATTTTTAAAACCCCCACCCCCCTTATCTGGGGGCTGTTGTCGAGAACAGGGGAGTCCTCTCCCCTATATTTCTAAAGTGGGGAAAGGTCGATACCCACTCCCATTTCCCCCCTCTCCTTTCAAATTTCTTCTCTTAGTAGGCCATTTCCAAGAAACTAATGTTGGATTGTTAGTTTTAGTAATGGGATTTGTGAATAAAAATCATGATTTGGTTGTTCTAATATTTGGGGGGCAAGCCCGACAATCGAAGAGGTGTTTTGGTTGGAAAGAATGGGAAGTTCCAGTGGAACGCTAGATGGCTAGCAACTTGGCAGAGTCGTTAGGCCCTAACCCAGACTATCCTGAGCCACAACTCATACTATTTTGGTTCACATATCATATTGTCTTGGGTAGTGGCCCATGCCATTTGGGTTACAGCCCAAACCTTGTTTTTGGGCTGAATTTGAATTTTTGACCTTATTATTCTTGGGTTGTTTCAGAGGCTATTTTGGACCGTATTGGGCTTTTGACCCTATCATTCTTAGGTCATCTTTGTTTAGCCTAGAGATTCTAATTTTAAAGTATAGTGTTCGAATTCTTATTTTGTCAAAAATATTTTGAATAGGTTCTAAGTCTTAAAAAATTATTGGACTTTTCTGCTTTTGTGCTTCATTGGATCTTTTGTTGTTGGACTTTGGTATTAATATGCCCATATTGAAATAGGGACTTAAATTTTATGATTGCATGACATTGATTTCTAAAATGATATTTTGATACATGTTCTCGTATTAAATGTGTCCCTTTAATGGCTCGGCAAATTTTATATTATGTATATCTTTTTTATTGAACATGTTTAAAATCCAAACATACATATTTAATTTGATGTTCAATTTAGTTATATATACATTTAAATTTATTCATTGTTGTTGTTAACTAAAGTAATGAGATAGTTATATGTTTCGTGTCCCTTAGCGCAAAACCCTAAACATAATCAGGGTCATTGTGGTTGTTGCGATTGCCTAAGTATCTTCGTTGTTTATTTTTGTTACTTGCTCTACTACATGATTCTAACTTTTTCATATAAAGTGTTTGTTTTTTCTAAATGAATTTTAGCATGCTCACATATTTTATAAACTAAATATCGAACATAAAGTTTGATTCTTACTAAGTTTAGTCGACTCTCATCAAATTGACTTCCCTCTTTTAGAAAATAATCATAATTATTTTCATTTTTTATTTTATTTCCGCATAGTTTTGGACTTTGTTTAATTTATATTATCTTAATGTCACTATTGGACATTTGTTTTAGGTCTTGCTTATAAAGTGAATCTTAATTCTTCTACTGTTAATTAAGAGTTTAAGATAAGGCTCAAACGGTTTGGTCTATTTCTAGCTAGTTAGTTCCCCATTCTGTCTCAGATCCTTATTGGGGGCTTGAAAAAAAAATTGATATCAGAGTTAGGTTTCATCTTGAAAAATGATTACAATAAAATAGATAGTGTGAAAGAATTTAAGAAAAACATAAATACTATGCTTAAGGATGAGCTTTAATCAACACCATGAATTATTTTCAGATTCTCAAAAATGCCTCCAAGAAGAGTTCCTAGAAACCATACTCTTGTAGCTCCTACTCTGCACATGGTTGAGTTGCAGCCTATTAATCCTATTGTAGCATTGAGAGATGTACTACATAAATTTTCAAGAGAAAGAGGTAATCAAGACCCTAAGACACGCCACATGAATTTCTTTATGCAACTCGGATGTTTAAACCTACAGTTGCTTGCGAGCAGTGCTGACTCTCAAGATGCTGAAAATTGGTTGGGGATGATGTAGAAGAATTTGATTGCTATTGGTGTTCCAAAAAAGTACTAGATTGGGTTTGCAACATTTTATTTTAAGAAAATGGCTGTGGTTTGGTGAAAATCGCTAAGATTGGAATATCCAGTGGAGATAATGACCTGGAGTCAATTTGAAACCATCTTTAGAGATAACTATTGCAATGTTGGTCATCGTCAGTACATGTTCATTGCCTATCATAATCTAGAACAAGAGAGTCTAACAATGTTGGAATATTATGCTAAGTTCATGGAGTTTCCCCAATATATTAGAGATATGGACCATGTAGACAAAAAAAATAAAGTTCAGGATGGGTTTGAGATTTAAGATTCATCACCAGTTATCTGCATTTAAGTTTAGCTCACTTTCAGAGGTTGTTGCTACTGCTCAATGAGTTGAGGTTGATTTAGAATAACAGTTTGGTGTTTATAAGGGAAAATGGAATAAAGTAGGAGATAAAATAACCAGGAAAATCAAAGAAAATGTCCAATTAGAGGTGGATATACTCATAGCAGAGTTGGTGGTGAATCTAGTGGGACCACTTATGTTGGTGGGCATTCAAACCCTTATATTTGTCATATTTTTGTGAAGCCTGGACATTTGAGCAAAAACTGCTCAATGAATCAGAGGCATACTCAAGCAAATTTTGCACCTACACAGACGACATCTTTTAGACTTGGATTTGGGGTTGCCCAAGGATTTTCTAGACATTAGCAGCATGATTATCATGGATCTCAGACTTTTAATTCTCCACAGCCAGTTGTGTATAGGTCGTCGTATCAACATCAATATCAACTTGTTGGTTATGACTTTCAGAGGCCTATTTGTTATTAATAGAGTTTTGGTTTTAGTCTCACTCATGTGGGATCTTCTAGTCAAATTGTTAGATCAATTCCTAGTTCATCTAAAGGTGGTTTTGGTGGAAACAAAAAGGGGACAGATAAAATGACTAGCCAAGCTTATGCAGTTACCGTTTGATCAGACTGGTCGGGGTGTTATTAAGGGTACACTTACTTTCTTTAATACTGCAGTGCATGTATTGTTTGATACCTAGGCTGCACACTCTTTTATATCTGTAATGCTTGTTCAGGATATTGGGTTCAAAAGTTGAAAAGTTAGAAACTTGATATGTCACGAATTCTCTCTATCTACAATCGAGCACAGAGATTCTCAAACTATATTTTTAGTATTTATTTTTTAGATGTTCAAAGAGGAAAGATGATCAATTACAATCATCAAGCATCCAAATATATCTTGGAGTTATTCAAGATCAAGCATAAATGGAAAATCAATCACAAGTTTAGAAGAAGTATTGGACAATCTAAAACTGCCACAATCTGACCTTTGACCCGTATTTGGCTTATTTGGTAGCCTTCAAAGTCTTATATCAAAAAGTATGTTTCATAAAGATTGTATCTGACTTCTCAAGGTTTCTAGAATGGGGTTTTGTGTTAACATTAGAGTTTGTTTGCTATACCAAAAGATCTCTTAACAGAGAGCTTCATTTTCTATTAAAGAAGCTCAATCTCACTTACTCGGAATTGAAACCCAAATCAATTTGAAGATGAGCCTTGAAGAATGATCTATTAAATCATTGTTGTGTGCAAGATTTAATAACTTATTTATAGTTTACTTTATGTCAATTTTTATATTCAGTTGTTGATGTCACTCGGTTAGGGCATGTCTAGTTAAGTATGTGTTTTCATGAAGGTAGTTTCATAACTTTGTGTTGTGAACCCTAAACCCAAAATTTGGAGGATCTATTTAAGCTCTCCTTAGGGTTTTTTCTTTTCAATTTTAAATGAATTAAAAATACAGAGCTTTAGCCACTTTCTCTTTGTTCTTCGCAAGTAAAAACCCACAATTTGTTCAGCTGTTCTCAATCATTGATTTTGTGTTCCGATTTCTAACTCTTCGTGTGAGTTGGATTAGACATCGTTTAACTGCATCTTCCTCATTTCATTCCTAGAGTGAATTCATAGTGAAAATCTTAAATCTCACAAACTATCAAGTTGGAGTGCCTTCTTGATTCAAAGATTGCCTTGGAGTAGAAAGTCGTAGACTTTAGTGATTTTCTGATCGACTTGCCTTTTTGTTTCCGCTGCAGAAAGACAACATTTTGCAGTGGAATGTCAACTTTTTGCAAAGTAATGATGACATTCTGCTGAAGAAAGACTACATTTCTCTAAGGAAAGATGGCATTCCTCTGCAGAATGTCGACTTTCTTGAGTTATATTTTAAGGATTCACGTTCTGCAGATGAACGATAACGCTATTTAACAAAAAATGTAACCACGGTGTTTACTCCATCAATTTTCTATAGTTTAGTGGTTACTATGTTAGCAAAAATAATTTAGTGATTGACTTGTCATTGATAACAAAATATGATGGTTGATTTGTTAATTTCCCATAAAAGTATGTCAAAAAAGTGGTGGCCAAGGGGACCATGAGCGGACTGTTCATTCACGTTAACCCTGGTTTTGAGTCGCTCTCCTTCAACCATGGCGTCCAAAAGAGGCGGAGTTTCTCTCCCAGATAGGCGAGGATCAAAGAACGAAGGCAACAAAAGGATAATCTCCAGGATCTCTCACTCCTCCATCGTTTCTCGGGGAAAGCGAGCGGCAGGCGACGCTGCTTTTGTCTCCCGGAAGCTCCTCAAAAGCACTGGTAAGGCTGCTTGGATCGCTGGCACCACCTTCCTCATCCTCGTTGTTCCTCTCATTGTCGCTATGGACCGCGAGCAGCAGATGAACGAGTTGGAGCTTCAGCAGGCCAGCCTCCTCGGCGCTCCCCCCTCTGGGCCCCTGGGGAAATGAGAATCTAGCTGTGTGGATTCTGGACGACTGCCCTTTGGTATTGATCCTCCATTACTGTAGTTCAGTGTTTGAGGTTTCAAATATTTGTATTTGAAACATCTTCCTTACGGTAGCTCTACGATTCTTGGTAGATAATTTTGAAGAGAAAAGGATCTGTGTTCCTGTGTCGTATTTTTGGGATTTTGAGAAAGAATCTTTGATTTTTTTAATTTTTCTTTTGTTCTAATAATTGCTCGTATTTAAGTTTCTTAAACTCGAAGCTTATCTATGTCTGGTTTACGATACTTGTCTTCTTTCTCACTATCTGCATTTCACCTTACTTGTACCTTTTTGTCTCTGCTCATTATGCATAGGGGAGGGTATGCTTGTGCCAAATGATCTCTCATAAAAATGGGGGAGGATACTTTGTTTTTAGATCTTTATATGTTAAAGAAATTGTTATCATTCCTCACTTTCTGACATGTGTTAAAGAAATGTTCTTCAGTGGATTGTAACAATTTAGTTTGCGATGACTTTTCATGTTTGGAACAAGTTAACTTCTACTTGTCACAGTAAATGATGGGACTTCCCTAAGACCTAGAAAAAGAAATAGACGAGTTTATAACAATTAAAAAATCATTCAGGATATGGAGTTATGCATAAAATGTCTCAGCTACTAAAACTTTTCTTACCTGTTTATTTTTTAATGTTGGCAATGAATGTAGAGATTTTGGGAACTAAATTCAGTCAATCAGATCATTTTATTCAAGACTGAAGAAGTAAATGTCATGTACTTTTACGCATTTCTTCAAAAAACATATTTTTACTTCTGAGGGTTAAATTTTCAGAATCGATACCTGTCTGGCGCTTTGCTTAAAAGTCTGGAAATAGAGTTTTTAACTTAATTTGGACAGTCATTCTATAGTTAAGAATGCTCAGAAGTCTGGATGCTGTTTGTTCTGATGATATCACCTTTTTTCCCTTCAGCATTAAATTGTGATGCATTATTTTTTCTTCTCTTCTTTTACTCTACTTTTGCACTCGGTATTTGCTTCCTTTAGGTGAGTATCAGATGTGTTGCAATCATTATTCAAATTATCTAAGCTTATAAACCACGATAGTTTAGTGAGTGATCTTTTGATGTTGAGACACCAAATATGCTACCTGAAGGACACTTATTTTCCAACTATGACCTTCCATGGCAGGAAGAAAAGTGTTATTCTCCTAGATTTTGTCCTGATAGAAATAGAAAATGAAATGCTATGATTGGAATAATAAACTCATTTCGCCCTGAAGACAAGCAAGACTTTATTAGGCTGATTCAATTTGCTTAGATTTTTAATGTTTTATTGGAATTATGATTTTTTAAGCTTTTCTGGAATTGTATGAGTTCATAGCATGGACAGATTTGTGGTGGAGTATTGAACTGTAAAAGTATGTGAGTTTTGTGCTTAACTTTTGTTAGCAAACCATGTTCATGTCAAAAATGAATACGCCGTTCAGCGTGTTTAATAATTAGCCAGGTACAAGGAGATGGACAGAAAAAATGTGAAAATATGTCAGAGGAAACATGCAAAATTAGTATCCCGAAAGGTGAATAGAATTCTTTTGTGGATGTGCTTTCTCCTCTTTTATGCTCACCTGGCTTCAGAACTTTGTTAGATTCAGTAATAGGTTTGTGGAATATAGAAGGTCTAGCTGCTTCTTTCCATCTTTCAACTATAGCTACACAAAATTTTAACGACCATGAATAGGTCTCATGACACCATTATTGCATTATTCCTTGATGAGAATGCTTGTGCTGAACTGTGTGTATTTTCTCCTGTTGGATTCTCTTGCCTATTTCTTTTCACTTTGCTCAATCTTTCAACCATTGAATTTCCTTGATCCCACCAAAATTGTCTGGACATATTAGCGGTGGCAAGATTAAGGATGATACGATCGAGGGGCTTTTTTTATAAACCTCTTATGCAAAGCAGGAAACAAAATTTAGGCACATATTTTAGAATGTTTTAGTGACAGCTTTTGAAAATACGCTTTTACATGTTGTTTCTACTGTTGCCATGTATTTGTCATTGGATGAGATTTTTTCATTTTAATCCATGTCTGTTTTCTCCTTTTGCTTTGTTGAAAGCAAAAATGCAGCCTGCACTAGATTGAGAAACACTTACTTTTTTTATGCATTTGAAAAAGATGAAGAGACAATAGCTGATTGCTTTCATGATAGAACTCTGAATTGAAAGGAAATATCTTTGAAAGGACTCATGTATGTAGGTATGAGTAGCATATGTGTAGCAATCTTATATTTATATTTGAACATGTTGAACATTCAATTTTCAAGGGTGGTTATGGTGGGCTACAATTCAACTCTTGAGCTGATCCTGAGTTGCAGATAAAAGTGACATTTAATTGTTTAAAGGGATTTGAATAGCTACTCGTATTGCCAATGGTGCATCATTCTTTTTCGGAGCCTATTCTAAAAAGAACTTCATGGTTAAGCGTACTTGATTTGAAGTACTATTAAGATGGATGCAAGGGAGGATGTAAGTGAGGACATAACATATTGGAATGTGATATATGGGTCAGTTATCAATGTTGGGACATACCATGGAGTCTATTGGTGCAAGGGTGAGAACACAAAGTGGTTTTTTTAGGAGTGTTGTGACATGTTGTGCAATGGTCAAATACAGGTAAAGGACTTGGCAATTAGTATTTTTATGCTTGCTTAAGAGTGAAGATTGAGGCAACCAGCTTTGCTTTTTCCATTGGATAGCTGAAGCTTTCCCCTCTTTTAAGAAAGCTTTCTTTTACTTAATAATTTCCCCAATTATTGCAGTTGTCACTGAAATTTTCTTATTTGTGAAGTGAAAGGCAAAAGGGGGATTGCATGAGTTTTTGTGTTTGGTTGGTTGGAAGGATACCGAATTCAAGGTAGTTTAATGTTAATGGTCTACTCGTAATTCGTACGTGTTGTCATGGGGTTTGTGTAGGTAATATATTATTTAATTATCTATAATCTCTTGTAATTGTTATAGTAATGCACAAAGGTTACCTCAAAAGCGAAGGATTTAATAATAAATGCAAGGTGTACACGGAACATTGTTATGTTTTATGCTCAGTGGGATACTTGTTTATCAAATTAATATTAAATTTTAGAGTTAAATTATTATGGGAAAAATGACAAATCAACTCTCCTCCTTTATAATTAGTGACAAATCAACCACCATTCTTTTTTTGTTAATAATTTAACTACTGAACTTTAACAAATTGTCGCCACGAACATCACCGTTAATTTTCTGAAAATCACGTGAACTTTCTCAAAATCATAACAAAACTCATGAAAAAAAAAACAGAAGAACTCGTGATTTTAAAATACATTTTCAGTGGAACAGAGTTAATATTCATGAAGTATAGATTTAGAAGATTTTCAATTTTGTAAAATAATGGATTTAGAAGATTTCGAGTTTTATAATTCATAAGATTTTGTAAAAGAATATTATTATTTGTAGTTTTCAGATGATTTACAATTGTTTTACAGTCCATAGGAGAAGGAATTACAGTTTGTCTGGGTTTTTATACGAAGAAGACAATGAATTTTTTTTATTTGCAGAAGAACCATGGCGGTTCGTCGTGAAACCGCCGCAATTCGTCGTGAAACTGTCGCAGTTCCTAGTTTATAGAAGCAGAACTATAATTTTGACTATTTCAACTTTAAATGACCATAACTTTAGTTATGGGTGTCCGAATCGGCTCCACAATATATCAAATCGAAGCTCTCTTAGAGATCTACAACTTATTATAGGGTTTATCTCATGACCCATATTTCTCAAACCTAAAATCACGCGTTTAAGCTCTCAAATTTGTGATCAAAGATTTTAACGTGACAAACCGCAGTGGTCGGTGGTTTCACGACACAAACCACTGCGGTTCGTCGTCAAAGCGTTAACGGTAAACATGACAATAATGATAGTAACGTTAATTTTTTCATAATTCAGTAGTTAATTTATTAGTAAAAAATAGATAATAGTTGATTTGTTAGTAAATGATTGATTTGTCATTTTCCCAATTATTATTAAACTAGTGAGGCTGTCTCATTTGAAGTTTCTTCTTTTTCGTCCAAAAGCACGAAAAAAAAAAAGATGGGACTGTTAAATAAAGCTGCTTTTCAAAATTATTAAACATATTTCAAGAAAAATGTTGTTTGTAATTACAAAAATGGTAAACTACAAATTTACTTCTATCGTGCGTCATAATGTCGGATAACATTTGCCGTTTTCCCCCAACCCCCATCCATTTTGTTCCTCGGAATTTTCGAAAGAACGACTCCCCGTTTTCAAGATTAATATAATTCCTACTCTGTACGAGGATTGCGGTCTGGCCAAACGAGGCTTGTGATGATATTTCCAATAGTCTTACCGGATTTCAGTGAGATCTTGAGTTAATGATCTGACATAGTTACACATACTGAGGCCTTTTTCTGTAAATCCCAGTTGAAAAATACAGTTTTGTGATTCTCAAATTGTTCAATTCTCTCGTTTTGGTGAATGAAATGGCGGAGATCATATTTAGCAGAGCGTCCATTACCGGTTAGTAGCTGGAGATTAAACGATGCTTTCTTCGCAGTCTGAGCAAGAGAAGCCATTGGTCGAATCGATTACTCTTCCGGGTTCATCGGAAGTCGCAGAGAGAGGAGGGGTTGGTGGCGGTGGCGGTGGCGGTGGCGCTGAAAATAGAAGATAACGAAGCAGTTGGAGAGAGAGAGAGAGATGCCGGAGGGGTATTTTGGAAATTACAAATACATGCTTTGGACATATTACATATGCGTATAAAAATAAAAGAAAGGGTAAATGACAAATCAACCATCGTGATTTACGATCAATGACAAGTCAACCACTATGTTATTTTTTCTAACAAGTTAACCACTGAAGTTTGAAAAAAATAACAAAAAAAACATCGGACCGTGAAAAATGCGGTGCCAGGAACCAAGGCACCGCATTTAGGAACCAAGCACCGCGTTAAACGCGGTGCCAGGAACCCAGGGAACCCAAGCACCGCGTTAAACACGGTGCTAGGAAGATCCAGAGACAAAATCAATAACTGAAATATTTCATCATCCAGTTCAGAATCCATAACTGAAATCAGAATGGAAACAAAATCAAAATCTAAAACCAGGCATCACTCACCCAATCAGAGGAGCTGGCGCGAAGAGCTCTCGGTCAAGGCCTTCACCATCACCGAAATGCCTTAGACAGAGCTGCTGGTAGCGCTGTCCAACCGCTTGAAGCTCAGGCTTTGTCGGAAAGCGCTGGACGAAGCTTCGCGGTGGTTGGAGCCCGAGCTCTGTCTGCTCGAAATGGCTGAGTACCTTGTCTCGGCCAACCTTCGCTCACAGTCTTCTTTAAAAAGTTGTCTAGTAGTTAACTTGTCATGGATCAGAAACCACAATGGTTGATTTGTCATTTACCCAAAAGAAAATTAACAAATTAAAGAAGTTACTTTAATCGATGACAAGTTAACTACTAGACAACTTTTGTTAATAATTTAAATATTGAATTATGAAAAATAGAGGCTACAAATATTATTGTTACCTGTTGAGAAATATTACTGCAAAGATGCTACTAATTCACTAAATTCTCTATAAAATTTAATTTTTATGTTAAAATTACAATAATTGAACCAATATTACCAAGAAGACAATGCCGAAAAGCTCCGGCATGGTTCGGTCCATCGTCAAAAATAATTTCCATGATTTCAGTCTTCTAAACATCTTCTCATCGTCGAAAACAATTCTATTTTCTCAAATTCACCGTCCAGTTTTCATTACCATCTTCTCTTTCCTCTTCCTAGTCTATCATCATCTTCCAGTTTTCATCACAATGTCTCACTTTTTGCAGAGAAAAATAATCTTTCTGTGGCGGAAAGTGATCGTTCTGTGGTAGAAAGTGATCGTTCTGTAGCAGAAAGTGATAGTTCCGCAGTGGACAGTAATTTTTTCTCAAGCAGAAGATTGTTCTTTCCGTCGCGAAACATTATCTTTTCACCGCAAAAAAAAATTCTCTTTCCGTTACAGAACAACAATGTTCTGTCGCGAATCGACAACTCTTTTTAACGAAAAGTGAAAAGATAACGTTCCGTCTATGAAAAGATAACGTTCCGCAGCGGAACGTTAACGCTTTTTAACAGAAAACGTAACAGCGGTGTTTGCTCCGTCCATTTTTCATAGTTCAGTTATTAAGTTGTCAGAAAAAACACTTTAGTGATTAATTTATCATTTATCACAAAGTATAATGGTTAATTTGTTAGTTTCAAAAACAAAATGAACAACAGAACAAAGGTTGTTCTTGGTACATTTTCGGAAAATTGTACTTTAACCCTTAAAAAAACAACTTTCACTTATTTTTTAGATGCAATATTTCTATGTTTATGATTATTGACATAGTAAAACAAAACAATTTAAGGCATACCCATAATCCAATAATATCAAGAGAAATCAAATGATAGATTTAAGGGTAAATGACAAATCAACCATCGTGGTTTGTGTTCAATGACAAGTTAACCACTAGGGTTTTTTTTTAACAAATTAACCACTGACGTATGGGAAAATAACAAAGCAAACATCGCATCTCCGTTAACAAGTTAAAACGCGGTGTCACCGCATTTTTACATGAGGCACCGCCACCACGTTTTTACGCGAGGCATCGCATTTTTTCACGAGGCACTGTATTTTTACGCTGTGTCACCCCGTTTTTACGTTGTGTCTCGCGCCAGACACCGCGTCCAGGCTTGTTTGTTTGCCTGGACGCCGCACGTCCAGGCTTCTTTGTCATGCATGGCGTTCTCGATCAATTGTGTTTCATGGTTACTTCGAATTTGTTATGTATACGTTTTACGAATGCAAGGTTTTTATTGGTTTTTTGACCTCTACACCTTCAAACTAGCATAACTTTTGCTACGGATGTCGGAATTGGGCGCAGAAGGTATCAAATCGAAGCTCTCTCAGAGCTCTATAATCATCATTAGGTAAATCCAATGACCGCCTTTCTCAGCCCCAACATCAATTGTTTAAGCCCTCAAATTTGCGATCAAACATTTTTCCAGACTAAGCAAATGTTTGATCGCAAATTTGAGGGCTTAAACGATTGATTTTGGGGCTGAGAAAGACGGTCATGGGGCTTACCTAATGATGATTATAGAGCTCTGAGAGAGCTTCGATTTGATACATTCTGCTCCCAATTCCGACATCCATAGCAAAAGTTATGCTAGTTTGAAGGTGCAGAGGTCAAAAAACTAATAAAAACCTTGCATTTGTAAAACATATACATAACGAATTCGAAGTAACCATGAAACACAATTAATCGAGAACGCGCGTCCAGGCAAACAAACAAGCCTGGACGCGGTGTCTGGAGCGAGACACCACGTAAAAACGGGCTGTCTCGCGTAAAAATGTGGTGACACCGCGTAAAACACGGTGCCTCACATAAAAACGCGGTGACACCGTGTAAAAACGAGGTGACACCGCGTAAAAATACGGTGCCTCGCGAAAAAGCGCGGTGACACCGCGTTTTTAACTTGTTAACGAAGATGCGATGTTTGCTTTGTTATTTTTCCATACGTCAGTGGTTAATTTGTTTAAAAAAATATCCTAGTGGTTGACTTGTCATTGATCACAAACCACGAAGGTTGATTTGTCATTTACCCTATATTTAATTTCTAATTTTACATTTTAATTTGTTGTTATTTTTTAAATTTATTTTAATTATTAAAAAAATAATAAATGATGCATGCGCACGTCATATCATAAATAAATATTATAAAATAAAATTAAAAAGTAAACCTAAGCCAACATTCACTTTGGATTTGATTTTGATTTGACATAACTAAATTTATCTAGTTCGTTAAGATTTTGTACGTCAATATCTTGGTGTGCGATCTCATCACTTAAAACATAGATGTGTGAGCATCTCTCTCTAGCATTTCAATATTACAAAAAGATAATTGCAATAAGCCAAAAAAAAACAGCCCAAATTAGACTGACCATCATACACGTGCAAAATCTATATTGCTTCTTTATAATCCACAGATAACATCGCAGCTTTATTCTACCACTATATGTAATATAATATACAAAGAGATCCAATCAATCAACCCCATCCATCATACTTGCCTTCTTTTTTCCTCAAGACTGACCTCGCAAACATCAAACACACAAAAACAAAACCAAATGCTGCTAATCCTCCCACTGAAATGGCTACTATCCTCTGTGTCTGCTGCTCTGAACCACCTGCACCAATCCAAAACATCGTTTCATTAGCCATTTATGCACACCACACAGCCATCCTGCTGCTTCAAATTTGCTGCATTCATGGCCGGCTCATCCCATTGGAATTTCCCTCCTTTTGATCATTTTTGTTCACAACCGAACAAGACAGAAAAAGTGATCTTTCCTCAATCAGTTCATAGAAAAATACATTGTATTAAAAAAAAAAAAAAGGGTTAGAAGGAAATTTCAAAAAAGACATAGCTTGCATAGCATATAATCTAATACTAGTCTTGATTCCTGAATCAAATACTAGTCATCTAAATATTGCACAAAAATTCAAAAATGGAAACAAAATCGAAGTACGAGGATATAGTTTATCTGATATATTAGATTTTGATGTGACCCAAATTTTATTGAACCGAACCAGTGAGCCCACATTGTAGATCTCAGTTAGGGTTTTGTTTTCTTTTATAAATTGATGTAAGCTAAAGTCGCAAAACTCGCGGTTGTATTTTGATCTTTATAGTAAATTCATTCCTCTACCCATAGTTTTTTCTTGAAAGAATTTTTTCACGTAAATCTGATGTCCCACATCGTATTTTCTTTTTTGTTATCGTTCTATCTATAACGTGATACAACAAATGATATGGAAGTAAATTCTGGGCAGCCATGGAGAACTACTGCTAGACAGCAAAGATTAATTGAAATTGAAAAGGAAGAATTTGTTTCTATTTCTTTTAGCTGTGTAATATTACCAGGTGATGAAGAAGATATGCTGGGTACGCCATTGGGGTAATAGCTGTAGCTGATGTAGCATCTCTGGAGATAAATCTGCCCAGAAATTGAATCCCCACAATCAGATTCTGCTTTTTCCACAGCACCTTTCACACAATCTCCACAATCCTCACCACCCAAATTACCTTCACACTGCCCCAACACATAAACAGACTCGTAACTCGCAGTGTAAAACAGTCCATTTCTTACTCTATCCACCATTGTATCCAAAGCAGTGTTCCTCCTCTCTTCAAACCCACTTCCAGTTGCCTTGATTGACCCACATACTTTGTAAATCAATTCATCCCCAGAAACTTGCCTGAATCCATTAATTTCGTACCGCAAATAGCACCCACTAAGCTGAACTCTAGCTGCTATGGCTTCTCCACACAGTTTGTTTGCCATATCTGGTATCTTACTCACGCAGTCGTAACACTGTTGGGTAGTCAGATCCCCTCTGCATTGATACAGGCCTGAAATGGACGTATCGCCATCACCGTAGGCAGTGGCGAAGAAATTTTTCTGCGAAGATTGCAAAACCAAAGAAGCTACGAGGGATTTCAGATTTTGGGAGTAAATCCCAGTTGGGTCATCGAATGTTTGGTTTGCACACCCCTTGAAGATCAAGGTTGTTCTATCTACAGCAGCCATTGCAGAAAGAGAGAGCCTCAAAACAGTGAAGAAAACTAGCAAAAGAATGAACAGAGGCGGCCGTTTCTCAGGAAATTCCATCTGGGTATGGGAAATTTGTCTCAATTCATTGAAATCCAGCAACACTTGCTTGCTTTCCTTTCGTGGGTACGAAACATTTTGGGACTAGCAATAAGCCATCGCTTTGGAACTTCAGAGGATTTGTCAGTGCTTTCAATGAGCTCGTACCACTTCAGAAATGTGGGCAATTATTGTACATATGACTAATCTAGGAGTTAAACTTAAAAACATATTTATCAAATTATTACTTTATATATATATATTTCTTTTAAAAGCATATTTAATATAGTTTTTTTATGTACATTGGTGATTTTGAACGATGAAAATAAAGAAGGTTTCTTATTGTCTAAGATTTGTAGTGCTTCCAACTTTTAAGACAAGATCCATATGTTTTACAAAAAAGCAATTATTTACAGGAATATTATTTTGGAATTTATTGAATGAAAAATAAAAATTTATAATGATGAAGGAATTTATGCGTATTATTTAATAAATAAATTACAAAAATGGAGATTTAAATATCAAGCCTAACTATATTTCTCTAAACCTTGTAATTTGCATGTTCGCATGTTCTAATGTATTTGCTTACATCATAAATTAATAATAGGAAAAATGACAAATCAAGTATCGTAATTTGCAATTAATGACATATCAACCATTAAACTATTTTTGTTAATAAATTAACCACTGAACTATGAAAAAATGCATCGTTAACATCGTTGTCACGTTTGCCGTTAATGACGACGACGACTTGATGACAGATTGTGGTAGATTGACGGCAATTTGCTGCAAATTGACCACGATCCACGACAGATTGATAAGAAGAAAAAAAAAAATTCACCTAGTGCGACAGTGAATATTTGAATATCGATAATTCATTCAATTTTCAACGGTTTTGGATGCTTTAGAACTCGTTTTCCATCATTTTTTCGCGATGTATAGGTAAGAGAGATCTGTTTTGTCATTAAGTGCATATCAAAGCAGATTCGGGCAGGAAAAAAATAAGATCGTTTACTCGAAAACTTTAGAAAGCCAAAACTTTGTGCTCAGTCGACCGATTTGGACTTTTTTTTTTTGCATAACTTTTTAAGATCTATGTGCTGCCAAGATGCCAAAGGCCGAAGGCAGTTTGTCCCATTTTCAAGGGCTAAAAATATTTCTAAGTGCTCCAATTTTCCTTACACAATTCAAAACCATGAAGCTTCGCATGTTTTCTGAACCGAATCTGCTCTGATAAGCACCGAATGACAAAACAGATGTTTCCTACCTGTGCATCGCAAAAAGACGATGGAAAACAAGTCCTCAAGCGTAAAAAAAAAGTTGAAAATTAAAAGAATTATCGATTTGCAAATATTCACCGTTGCACTAGGTGAAAGAAAAGAATTTCCTTCTTAACAATCCGACGCAGGGGCAGATCATGTTCAAGCCGCCGCGAATCGTCGTTAATCCTCCTCGGATCAAAGTCAAAGTGTTTAACGACAAACATGATAGCGATGTTAGCAACGACTTTTTTTTATAGTTTAACGGTTAATTTATTAACAAAAATAATTTAATAATCGAGACTACAAATTATTGTTATTTTTCCTTAATAATAAGAAGAAGAAAGGATTGTACGAGTGGTTGTGGAATAAATGCCGTGAATGTACTTCAGTTTTTGGAAAAACGAGTCAGCTATGTGAGTTAGCATGTTAGAGTTGGGTCGTACAGCTTCTTAACTCTCGTTAAGCCTCACCGGGCTTCCTCCCTCACAACACCGGAACCAAATCCTCTCTGCGAAATCTCCTGCCAAGGCCAGGCCCTGCTCCCGAACGCTAGCGCTGTGACGTTGAAAAATTCCTAAAGCTCCAAAAACTCCAGTGTGGTGCGGGAGGAAGCAGGAGGAGCTAGTGGCAATAAAATGAAGGTACAAAAACAAAATTGAGAAAAATGAAGGTACAAAACTTATGCTTGTCTAAATGATTACTCTATCATGAGTTAGGCTAATTGTACAGCCGGAGCGACATCATCTATTACTTGCCAGAGGTAGATGGATAGAGAGTGGCCCCACCAAGACCCATAAATTTAGCACGTCAAAACGTAGAAGCAATGGCAGAGGGCCAGTGAAAAAGAGAGCAAGCTATTGATAATGTAAAAAATTTGATTGTGGGTTGTCTTAAACATTGACAAATGTGTCTTCGCAGACAAAAGGCTCACAGGTGTGTCTTTATAGGTCAGGTCACTAACCAACACGATCAGGATCCAACAAATGCTACCTATCACCCCTCTTCAACTAGACTCGGATAGCCCATTTCCGGGCTGGTAAAAGTATCAAATTTTACATTTTTTCAAAAATATAGAGGGATATGGTTTTTAAGTAGAATTTGATATCACATTAGATGCAAGAACAAAGTCATGCGAGCGTATATCAAAAATAGACAATATTGTACTATATGCCGGAATGAAAATAGATATTCACGGTAAAGTAGTTCGATTCCTATAGAAAACATTAAAAGGAAAAACAAAACAACACAACCTAACCCAACGAGTTTAATCGAACCTTTAGAATTGATTACAACGAGATATTCATTACTGCAAAGATTTTGGTACCACCAAACAGCATAAGCCACAAATCAAGATTAACTACTCCGACAACTAGTTATAAAAAGAAATCCAAATTTCTATGAAAAAGCCACCAAGATTTGAAGTATCAAAGCATGCAAAAAGGCCGCATATGGATCGAAACAATCTTCAAGTACATGGTTTGGGAGATTCGCATGTATGCAAACTATGGTACAACCAAACTCAAAAGAGATCATACAATGTTCTTAAGCCAAAACAAGGATGGAAAAAATTGCCATTCAAATCATGTATGTGGATGACATTATCCTCACCAAAGATGACTCGGATTGTATGGAAAATTTGACGAGGAAATTAACTGGGGAAATTTGAAGTCAATTACCTTTTAGAAATTAACAATAATGTCATTGATGTATCATCAAAACCTACAATTCAGTATCAAGTGCAAAGATTTACTATCCGTAATTTTAGTATTTATTTTATAAGTGTTCATGAAGAAAATGGTATTCAAAATTTCCATTACATCCATCAAGCATATTAAATTGTCCTGAAGTTATTCAAAATAAAAAATAAGTGAAAATTCAAGCACAAGGTTAAAAGGCTTATGAAGCAATCCAAAACAGCCGACAATCTGATCCCCAAACAGTATTTGACAGTCTTAACGATCTCTTATCAAAAAGTATTTTCCATAACAATTATAATTGACATTTCTAGCTTTACAAAATGAGGTGTTTTGTAGAATTTGAAATTCATTTACAACACCAAATAGATCGTGAACATAGAGCTCCAATTTTGCGTATTTGGGAGCATGCATCTTTCTACCTCAGAGTTCAATTCAATGTCACTTAAAGGAAGAGCTTGAAGATACTTAATTGGATCTTTACTACATAATTACATTTGAAGGTTAGTTGAGATTTATGTTTATTTATTTTATGCTAGTGGTAATAGTCTTGAAACTCAAAGTAAAAGTGTTACTCAGCTAGAGCATATTCTAGTCATAGTCAAGTAAGTGTGTTGTGATGCCAATTTTGATAAGTTGTCTTTAAGACACTTGCCCTAATTTTGCAGGATATTTAAACTCCATTAAGGGATTTTTGAAAGAGATTTTGAATGATAAAAGAACCATAGTCATCGTGCTTCTTCCTTACTTCATTGCAAAAACCATAATTTCACTCAATTTGTTACCATTCAGATTTAGTTGTGTTTCAATTGCTTGTTCTTTGTGAAAGTTGAGCAAGTTATTTTTTATTGCTGTTTTCTCACTTCCTTCCTTGTGAAGTGAACTCCCAGTTAAGCTGTAAAAACTCACTAAACATAAAGTTGGAGTGCACTTTTTCGTAGAAGGTAGTCTTTGAAGTTGAAAGTTGTATTAGACAACTTTATGATTAGTTTGCACCTTTTCGGTCATAAATCTATCACCTTTAAGAATTTCATCATCCAGCCCCTATTTTGGTGTCTAAATATTGTCCCCAAATTCATCTATTTGATTCTTTTTTATTCATCCCAAAATCACTTCTAAAAAATCTCCAAAAACCAAATCCGAAATCCACAGCAACCTGCACATTTCGGTTCAGAACTTCCTTTCCATAACAAGTTTTCTCGTCAAATTTTAAAGACGTTCCCCCCACATATTGTCTTACATTGTGTCCAAAAATCTCATTTAAACTCTTCCATTTGAACCATTTTTAATCACGGTTGAAGTTCCATCTGGAATCTGTGAACTTTGCAGTTAGCCACTACTACAATGATGCTAACTGTTGGGTAGAAACAACAACACAATTTTCATAAACACAAACACAAATACATAAACACTACAAATCTGTTTCTTACAGATTCGAAGACAACTAGAGACAATACTCTGTATTTTTCTGAAAAATCCACACCCCTATTCTGTTATTTTTCCCCTATTTAAACTACTATTTAAAACTACCCACAAAAAACTGCCCACAATAACATAATCTGCCCACAATAACAGTTATAAACTATATCAATTACTATTTTTATCCCTCCTAATATATTTTTTTTCCAAGTATCTTATCTTCATTTGCTGGATATGCATCATTACTTCCCCCGTTGGAAAATACCTTGTCCTCAAGGTCCATATTTGGAAAACGAAATTGTAAATTCGAAACAGGTTCCCAATACGCATCTTCCTTCTCAACTATTTCTGCTTCATTTAAGGATTTAGCTTGTAAAATAGTATCATCAGCTGCTTGACTATCGAGCAGTTTCAGACCAGATTTACAACGATGTCCAGTCTCCCATTTATCTCCACAACGAAAACAAAGATTAGTCTCCCTTCGTCTGTTTCGTTCCATCTGAGTTGGATTCATACGATTTACTTCAGTAGCCGATGTCGAATATTGTGTTGAAACCATATCGGGTCGGAATTGGCGAGAAACCTCGGTAGAATCTTTAGAAACTGGCTTATTAATCTGAATGGAAGAAATCGATCTATTGGTCCAATTGGCCGAATTAGTGACTCGATTGTCCTTTCTATTATTTTGAGCTTGCAATTTGGCTTCGTATTTCAATGCTAGCATTAGAGCTTCATATACATTGTTGGGTTGTAATATCCGTACATCATCTTGTAAATCCGGCGACAACCCATTTAAAAATGCGTATAGCTTCTCTATCCATTCCTCGAATTCGTGTAGATAAATCTTGAAATTGATCTCCATAATCTGCCACATTTCCCACTTGTTTTAAGCCTATCAATTGCTTCTAGACAGATTTATATTCTTTGGGTCCAAATCTTTGACTCAAAGAATTTTTCATTTCCTCCCAATCCATGTCAGGTTCTTCATCTAAAATCCAATCATAAAAATCTCATGCCCTACCTACTAAAAAATCGGCTATGGAGGATATGTTCAGATCTAGAGGTATTTTATTCACCCGAAAATATTGCTCCACTCGCTTTACCCACGAAGACCACCCTTCACCATCAAAGACAGAGAGATCGATTCTGGGCGGACTGATCCTATCCCATTGTGGTGGCCAAAAATTTCTGCTGTCCCCTGCGAACTGTGACCGCCGACCTAATCCACGCCGACTTCCCAGAGTTTCGCAGAAACCCTTTCCAAAACGATGCTCCACCGGAGGATCGAAAGGGCGAGCATAATATTCCATTGAAGTCTGCCCTATCTCTGTTTGTGTTTGCTCTTTCCCTTGACCGGTGTCGACGAAAGAAGGTCCAATCCCTTTGCCCTTAAAGTCAGAACAACCGGCACTAGTTCCTTCCTCCGGGTTGGTACGGGACATATTACGAAGGAGCTTTACTTCGTTTAACAATTCCGGCAATACTTTGATGGCTTCCTCCAACTTGCTATTATGATTTCCCAATTGTACAAGTTTTGCCTTCAAAACGCCCATGTCTCGTTCAAATTCTTCCATCCTATCTCCAAGAGTGGTGGGTTTGGCCATGGCTCTGATACCAAATTGTTGGGTAGAAACAGCAACACAATTTTCATAAACACAAACACAAATACATAAACACCACAAATCTGTTTCTTACAGATTCGGAGACAACTAGAGATAATAGTCTGTATTTTTCTGAAAAATCCACACCCCTATTCTGCTATTTTTCCCCTATTTAAACTGCTATTCAAATCTACCCACAAAAAACTGCCCACAATAACAGTTATAAACTATATCAATTACTATTTTTATCCCTCTTAATATATTTTTTTTCCAAGTTTCTTATCTTCATTTGCTAGATATGCATCACTGACCCACTAAAATCATAACAAGTCAAAAGTTCTTCTCCTTTGACGGGCTATTTCCAATCAATAATGCTCTAGAAGCTTGGGTAGGTTTAGGCATCGACATTTTATAGAACAGATGGTCACATCTAAAAGCAATGTTTATTTTTCTTTGGGGATTAATGTAACTCTTTCTCAAGTTTTGGTAGACAGAAAAATTTACAAACCAGTTTCCTAATCAGCTTCTGTGAAAGTGTTTGTCACCTTCGTCATAAGGTTTTGTTTTCATTTTCCGTTCTTCCTATTTCACGCAGTAGATGTACAAGTCTGGGGAAACAAGAATATTGATCTTACTATAAACTATTAAGATATTTACAAGAATTCTTTCTTACCTGTTTTATGATACAGAAATCTGTTCATTATTGTACTGAAATGACAACAAGTCTCTGCTGTGAGGTCTCGAGAGCGCTTCATGATCACAGCCAATTGGAATAGCCGGTCGAATATTCCCCGGGTTTAATGGAAATAGAATTTTGTAGTATCCGTCCATTATAGCTGTGAAATTGCACGTTGCAGCCACCTTTGGAATCTATAATTAAAAAAATAGACGAAACTGATATTTACAAAAATATAGGAATAAGAAACCACCATGGAAATTTAACCCTAAATAATAGCAGAAGATGTATTTTTAGAGCATTATTGTTCATTTGAAGCACTGAAAAGTCAATTAACTACTCAATAATCACATGCACATCAGCATCCTGATAGACGCCAAGACAATTAATAAATGCAATGTATTTATTTTGCATTCAGTATATCATCTTTCAAAGTAATGACAAATAAGTAATTAAGATTTTGTAGAACACCAGCCTAACCACTGCTGTCGTGTGTAGTCATCACAATATAATGCTGGGTTTTCTGGGCTTGTTTGGAAATTTCTAGGGGATAACATCGAATGTTATAAACATAGACCTATACTTCTCAATATTCTAGGATGTACTTAATATGAGTATGGACATTTCCTCCCATCTTTGCAGAATTTCTTCACAAACTACTTTCCATTTCTTTGCTTAGTTAATATGCTATAATTCTGGATATGATAAGATCGAATAAAGTTCATACCTGGTAGATATCGCGCATATAAGCATGAAGGTTCGTATATTCAAGTAGCTTTTTCTTGGTGCATTTGAAGAGGACATTGTAAACTAGATCAAACCGAATTAAAGTAGTGAAGAGACAAACATCTGCAAGCGTTAGAGCATCTCCACACAAGTACCTTGAGCTTCCCAGATGATCATTTAACATATCCAATGTACAAAACAACTCATTTACTGCCCCATCATATGCTTCTTGACTTTGAGCAAATCCACATCTACAAATCAAAGCATCAGCGAATTAAAATGCTACTAAAACGACAACAATATCAAAACCCCAACAGGACACTAAATTTTTCTTTTCAGTAAATATGATAAGTATTGATAAGGAACAATAAATTAGTAATATATAGCAAACCAGAGCAACAAACCAATTCTCTCCAATCCAACGCCAAAAATAACTTTTGAGATGACTAAGGACAACTCTTCACCATTGAAAGCCCTTTCATCTAGAAAATTTTCTTTATTGTTGAAAGATTTACCACGAAAGTTGTTAACTGGCGACAACCGAGACAATGAAAATGATATCTTATGGGGGAAAATCATCCAAAATGGTCCTTACAGGAATTGTTTCTTAAACCAAAGAGAACTATGTCAGAAACCAAATATTGCAGCACTAAAGCTATCAAGCTCCTTTAGACTAGATTATGGAAATGATCTCAACAATGGATTCTGTACCTATAAACGCCATTGTTGACATTAGGATATATTAAGTTGTTCCATTCTTCAATCTTGCCCTTCAGTGATAGTGGATAAAGATCCAGACCGGGATTCTGAGCCAATTCGTTAAGATCGGAATTGAAAATTTGAATTATATCGTAACTCTCATTGCACAAAATCTCCTTTTCTTTCATATCCCATAGCAATGGGACAGTAGACCTTCCACTGTATCCTCCTCTCCTTGACCTATAAACCTCTTTCAAGTTTCTACACCCGTTTGCCTTATCCGGACCCGGAACAAGAACGTCGCTATCCGTTACGGGGATATCTCGAAATTCCCAGGAGCCGTCAATTCCCGGCGAGGCAATTGATACCGGAACTGCTTCTTCAAGACCCTTGAGTGCCCGGACGATGAGGGTCCGGTGGGCCCAGGGGCAAGGGAGGCCAACATAAAGGTGGAGTGTAGCTGAATTTTGGCGGGAGATTTGAGAGGCGCGAAATTTGGAAGGAGGACGAGTGTACCGGCCAGAAGGGTCAGAGGGAGCGAGCTGGGACATCATGAGGTGCCACGCGGAGCTCCAGGCGGAGCGAACGGTGGAGATGAGGAGGCCCGGTGGAAGGGATGGACCCCATAGAAGGTTGGCTATGGAAGTCAAGAGGGAAGAAGGGATTGGACGCTGAGGGTCGTTCTGCTTCAGGGAAGACATTATAGGGCTGACGTGGCGTCTAGCGTGGTTGTGTAGGGGACTTGAGGAGGGTTTTCCAAACTTGGGTGGTGGTGGTGGTGGTGAGGCGGAGACGAAACAAGCCGTCTGCATATTGCTCTCTTCTACTACTTCTCGTCAGCCAAACAAAATGAATAAAAAACATTAAGATAAATGCAAAAGAAATTAGTCACCATAGATGTCAAATGAACTTGTGAGTTTGCTCATTTGTCTGGCTTAAGTCAAAGAAGCCCATTGGTTTAAATTAAATCACTTGAAGCTTGATTATCTTAGAACTTAATACCAAACATTATAGTATACAAATTCTACAAAAATAATAAAGTAAATACTAATATTATATAGTTGGACTTGATTTTGCGGTTTTGGGGGCTGGTGCCTAGTCTATGGTTGGATGAAGTGAGTTTGCACCAGGCCCTGTGTGATTTAGTTTATTTTTTGGATCATCATAATCTCATTCCCGTAGCACTCCATCTGCTATTAGTTGATTAATTGCTTGGTTGTTATTCGCAGTATTATTTTATCATATGAAGATTATTTTTTTGTTATTTGCTTATTAGTAGACATTTTAGAAAACACAAATATTTCAATTTACCTATTGGTAGTCACTGTTACTAACCACGATTAAAATTTGAAATTATAACCAAACCATGTAATAGGAGGAATGGAACCCTGCCAAACCATGAGATTTGGTTCAATTGGAGTGTTGTTGAAAAAATAAAATAATTTAACTACGATATATAAATGGGAAATTAGCACTACAGATCTTATAGTTTGAGATCAACAACACCGTAATCCTATAGACAATTTGTAGACAATTAAAACCCTGAACTATGAAAAAAGAACGACGCCAACCTCGCATTCATGTTTTCTATCAAAATTCGTCGACATTAACATCGCAGTGTCATTAACGCTATGGACCGTCGAACTAAGACGTCCAAAACAACAACAACAACAACAACAGAAATCCCGCAACGAAAAGGGACATCCAAGGCTAATTCAATAGAAGGACGAAGGACGTAAATAATCAGAGGGACGTCCGTCTTAAGAGAGGGATGTTTGTCTTAAGCGAGGGACGTTCATTTTAAACTAAAGAATGTTCATTTTAAACTGAAACGACGTCGTCTTTATCGATTTTAAGCGAGGAACGTCCGTTGTTAGTTGAGGGATGTCTGTCACAGGTTGAAGGATGTCCCTTGTTGAAAACAAACGTCCCTAAACCTATGACGGACGTACCTCGCTTAAAACGGACGTCCCTCAACTTTTGATGGACATTCCTCACTGAAAACAGACTAACAATTCAAAACAAACATCACTCATAACAACAAATGTCTCTTACTTAAAACAGACAAAGACGACGTCATTTCATCTTAAAACGGATGTCCCTCAGTTCAAGATGGACGTCCCTCACTTAAAATGGATGTCCCTCACTTAAGACGAATGTTCCTCTGACAATCTGAATTCTTAGAGATCAAACGATAATCGAAAAAAGAAAATACGATGTGAGACACCAGATTTATGTGGAAAACCCCTATTGGGAAAAAACCACGGGTAGAGAAATAAATCTACTACGAATATCAAAATACAACCACAAATTTTGTAACTCTAGCTTACATCAATTTATAGAGAAAACAAAACCTTAAATGAGATTTACAATGCAGGCTCATCGCCCTAGCCTAATAGAATTTGGGTCACACCAAAACCTAACATGGATCAACCCTGTTTTCTCTTCGGTGGGCTGACACCATAGAGGGGGGTGGAGGTCTCCGACGAACGTCTTTCACCGTGTTAAACTTTGAAATTCTTGAATGTTTGATTTTCTTTTCAATCGTAACGTAGAATTTAAAAGTATAATTCATTTTTCTTGAAGGACTAAGAGTTTAATATCGACTTTGGAGGTTGATGCCAACAGACGAGATTGACAGTGAAAGGAAAACTTTTCAGATAAGGAAAAAAGAAAATTTTAGGATGGATTTGGACAGACTCTGACGATAGAATGGCTGCAGTGTATGTCTTTGCAATTTTGGACGGAAAACTCGATGGGAAAGTTTGCATCACTCATTTTTCATAGTTTTGAGGTTTTAGTTGTTTACGAAAATTTTTCAAGGTTTGTGGTGTTGTTGACCCCAAACTATAGGGTCTGTGTTCCGTCCAAAACCTCAAACTATAGAAAATGAACAACGCAAACTTTTTTATCGCATTTTCCGCCAAAAATTTCCCTATATAAATTTTGGAACTGATTTGAATTGAATTTTATTGGATTTGACAAACCAATATCAGCTCGGGGCTAGATTTTGTCTGGTTTTGACATGGTTTGCACTAAATTTAGGCTAAATATTGAGTCTATGTTTTAGTTTGGTTTGTCCTTTTTTTTCTTTCTAAATAGAAGATCAAATTATAGATGCCATTGTCCTTGATGATATATCATTCTTAGTTTACACAGGTGCAAGAACCATATTGAACTTTAGAGTTTTGTTCACATTTTTACAAATTTGAATCTAATATGCTTAACTGCATAATTAACTCAGGGTCAATATACTATTTTTTTAATAATCACTATTAATTCATGGTCACCAACGAGTTTAGGGGCCAAATCCAACTTTTTTTAACTATTTCAGGCTAATTTTCATGTGTGGAATTAGTTTGGTTTGGTTCGATTTTATAGTGAATTGGAACCGAACCGACTCGATTTGGTTTTGAAAATAAAAAACCAAAACTGAACCTAATCCATTGGAAAACTGATTAAAAACCAAACCTCGGTTTTCGATTTTTCTTTGTTCGGTTTTTAGTTTTTTCAGTTCGATTTTTAAAAAACCAAAAAAATTGGATTTCCTTGGTATTTGGCTAAACAAAGTTTAATTTAGAGAAATTCAACTCAAATTTCAACATATTTCAATATAAAATGACTTAATGAATCTCATAGAAATTCTAGCTTTTTAAGAATTGTTTTTTCATCTGATTCACATTTCCATTAAAGTACAAAAAATTTATGCAGAAAATTTTAGGAAACTCGAAAGAAAGAGTATTTAGCTGAGTTAGAGCAATATCAAACACTTATCTCCACATTTGCTTTCTTAAAAAAACTGCATTTTCTAAAAAACCAAAAAGAATTGAGAAACTAAACTCCAATAAATACAAAACAAAATATAAATGAGTTGGTTTAGATTTATTTCGGTTCGGTTCGGTTTTACTTGATTTTTCTTCATTAAAACCAAGAACCAAACCAAAGATTTCGGTTATATTCAGTTCGATTTTAAATTCAGTTTTTTTCTTTTTAAAACTGAATTGAACCAAATAAAATTATTTGGTTTGGTTTAATTACCTGATTTGAACCAAACCAATTTTCACCTTTAATAATTTTGTCTTTAGCGGCGCAAAGCTACAACAACAATTTGCCATAATAAGTTTCAAATAGTGGGTATGCACATAGGTACGGAGGTCTAGGTTGGTGAGTTGGGCCTTGGTCCACTCCAAAGCCAACCTCTAATTTGATGTGAGTCATATTCAGTGTATCAATTGCGAGAAAAACAACATTTTAAAGTAAATTAACTTTTCAAAAATGATTTATCAATTGGAAAAAAAAAGGATTTGTTTGGTAAATTAATTTTTTAGTGGTGATTTATCAATTTTATTTATTTGACAAATTATGATATTTAATCATTAAATTATATAAAAATATATTAAAACTGAGAAAAAAATGAAAGACATAAATAAAAATAAAAAGAGAGTGAAACAAAGTGAGTGGCTAAATGTTACCATTTAAAAAAATTAAAGGATTAAAATAAATTTTTTAATATACAATATTTAAAAATAGATGTGAGTGTTACTCTTATAAGAGATATTAATATAAAATATCTAAATAATTAAATAACTCATAGACATGAGATCTGTGAATGTGAGTGTTGATCAAAGATTAATGTTGAAAATAAAGATGTAAGAATTAATCATGCAAGATCTTAGTATATGGTTAGTTGTGATATATGTATAATTTATTGGATCTTTAGATTATGATTTGTATTGAGCTCAAAAAGTTCACTGTGGTTCTTTTATCAAAATTTTTATGAACAGGTGATAGTAGCTTTGCAGCAAAAAGGTAAATATTGATTTGACTAAAGAGTTCACACAACATAGGCTAGAAGCAAATTTGGATTGGTTTTTTGGTGTATTTAGTTTTAGATCTGCTCATGTTTAAAAAATAAATTTTGGACAAAGTTTTGCAAAATAAATAATGTGTGCAACTTTCCTATTCAGGTTGAATTTTATATTTATGTGATCCATTTACGCGAATGTTTGTTCAATTATGACCTTTCGCTGTGTATTGTGAGTTTGTGAGTGTTCTCTGGGTAGAATAATCTAGTTTACAACACAATTCCTTGGGGGATCGGGGGCCAGGCTGTGACATTCAACCTCACATCCGATGACACCAATGCTTCTTGCCGCAGATATCTACCTCACTCACATTGTCTGTCAATCACAATCTGTCACGTTCACATATCTATTTGTGGACACACCTCTTTCTACGTATTTCATCTCACATCCGCGGACACCAACGCTTCCACGGACAACTCATTCTGCAAATACACCTAACTTTGGTTCGGTTCAGTTTTAGATAGTTTTCCTTCATTAGAACCGAGAACCGAACTTAATATTTTGGTTATATTTGGTTCGATTCTACATTCAGTTCTTCCTTTTTCAAAACCAAACCAAACCCAACTAAATGATTCGGTTCAGTTCTGTAAAACCCATGAAAATTTTTAATAAATAAAATTCCACGTGTTTGAATATTAGGCATCCGGTCGATTTAGCGTTCGAGCCCAACCGATTTACCGTCTAACACTCGAGTGTAGAGTTTTGGTCAATGGGTAAAAGAATAAACTTTTTTGATAAATTTGGGGAATAATGTTCTTTCAATAAATGAGTGAAATAAGATATAATTTTAATGGAAAGTGGGTAGAGTTTTATTTAAGAGAATACTCTTCCCGTGGGTACACCCTCACGAGTCGAGAGAGAAAAAGGGTGAAGGAACGGCGAGGGAGAAAATACCGAAACTATGAGAGGAGAGTTTTGACTGAAGATCTGTGTTGCTGGAACAACGATTCCCAGAGTTCATAAAGGAGATTCGTGTGCGAAATCGGTCAAGGTAAAACCCTAAAAATATGTTTTGGTGTTGGAATAGAGTCAAGTTCATGAGCTCAAAAATCCCGAACACAGGTCAAGGCAGTGAGAGGTGAAAAATCCAGTCGAGATGAGGACCACCTCCTTCCTCTCAGTATGGACTTGCCGGCGGACAATCAAGGGATTGCCCATCGGAGTTAGGTCCTGCGAGAGGAAGGATGACATTCTGTAGAGGAATGAACTGGGAAGACCAATGTTCTGCGAAAGAGTGGACCAGAAGGCTCTTGTTACGCAGAGGAACAAACCAGAAGGTTCTCATTTCGCAAAGGAATGAACCGGAAGGTTCACATTTTGCAACGGAATGACCCGGAGGGACCATGTTTTGCAACGTAACAATCTGAAAGGACCTTTGTTCCGAAGCGGAACAACACATGTTTCGATGTTGAATGAACTTAAAAGACCACATGGTTTGCATGTGTCTAGGAAATATGCAGAATCTGCTAGGGACGTTCTGCAATGAGCGGTGCCACAGAACACCTGATGTTCCACGGATGGACCTTGTAGCCGTCTATGGGTTCGCACCAGGAACCTTGCACACGCACTGTTCAACTTCTGCGAGGACACTACCTTCTAGTTTTCTTCACTAAGTTATTTGGTTTGGGTTCCTAAACTGATTTAGGACATTTTCACTCTACGGTTTGTTTGATTGATGAGAATACTTGGCTTTTTTTTTGTGATATAGACTTTGACGATTTCGGAGATTGTGAGACAATTCCCAAGGAGAAGGTTGCTTCGATCAACAAGAGAGAATGTCGTAAAGGTAGGGATTTCTATACCTTTTGCATTGCATTGCATCATGTTTTTAAAATAAGTATTTTGTGGGATACCTCACTTGAAATCCAATGGGAACTATTTTGACAGCACGTTTGTTTTTATGTATATGTATGTTTTCTCACTTTTACTTTCCGTACATTGTATTTTTGTTTTGATATCTGCATATATATTGGGAAAATGAACCCTCTTAATGTTTTGGGCACTCTGGCACGAAAGCATCACGAGTCTATCTCATGCAATCGCCGTTATTTATATTTCTTTTGCCTCATGAGGTGTTGCTATCGATGGATAGCCACCTATTCTCTGATGAGTTTCAGATAGATCATTGTGTGACCATCCCTTTTCATTAATGACGTTTTCTGATGGAAAATAATGTTAGCATATTTTGCGATATAGCTGTATATGTATACAACGGATTTTAATGAAGCCAGTTTAATAAAATGATTAAGATGTTTTAAATATTTTTAAATCTATGTACGGTAAAAGAGAAGCATAACACTATTTTCTAAAGATGAGAAAGACCAATTTTCGCATCCATTTTAGGTAAAAGCAAAAATGGCTAAGGACTCGGAGTTCAAAGATTATTCCTTATTTATATTTCTGATTAGAGTGCTTGAGACTGTTAATTGGTGAAGACATTATCATGGCTACTTGGTTTGTATAATTTAATTTCTATTGGATGGATTCGTTGCACAATATTTGGATTATTTATTTTATGCACCAATTATTCTCGTGTCACTATATGGACTTAAACCTAGAACTTTTGGGTTGCACTTCATGATGGACTACGACTCCATTATATTATTAATCAAGTTTTCAAGATTAGCATGAAGAGATTCAAGGTCAAGCATAGGTGGAAGTCCAAGGACAATTGTGGAATATTCGATGGACTTTCCAAAAACTGTATTCGTTTGACTTTCAACAAGTATTTGACAATTTTGGCATTTCAAACGATATCATTTCAAAATACATGCTTCATAAATGTTGTAGCTGACTTCTTAAGCTTTCTAACAAGAGTTTGATCATTAAATTTGGACTTCATTTGCTAAATACAAAGTCCACAGAACATAGAGCAAATAATAAGGAAAGTCCAAGTGTCCAAACTTGGAGACTAAGGAAATCCCTCCATGGAAACCATCCAAGTGGACAAGCACCAATATGGATTGGCTGCCAAATATATCTAAACTTGGAGAGGCAGAAAGAAAGATACTAATTTAATATTCTTTTAGTTAATTACCTAGTTTCTATTTAGTAGAAAATCAGACAACTTATTCTATGAGCCGATTATGGTTATTGTTTCCTATTTTATTGTTTCTTATTTTATGCTTTGTAAAAAGCTATAGAAAGCCACCTAATGCTTATGTTTAAAATGATTGGAGTCTGAATACAAAATAGTTTTTTCTAATTTCAAAATTGGAAGAGATTTTCTTTTCAAATGCTTTGGTGAGTTACATCTAAAGTTTCTCTTGTGTGAGTCATATCACAAGGCGGAGTTCACTTAAGCTTAAGTGAACTTTCTTGAATGGCATCCGCAGCCCTACTCTCTTGGGAAAGGTTGTGTGAAGTGGTTTCCAACCATCCATCAAGTCTCCAACCACAAAGTCAACAATAGGGAAGTGCATGCTGTCCTACTTTCTATTTCCGACCACTTATCTTGTTTTCAGCATATCTCATAATTCTTGAAGGATATTTTTCAAACTTTTTGAAGGGTTATTTTTCTATTCCATCCAAGAAGAGGTGGTCCAAATTTCAACTCAAAAGGATCTCGGACAAAAAAGTTATGTGCGTTCAAAGTTCACTTTCCATAATTGAAATTGCAGCAAATTTAGGAAAGAAAGATAAGGTCAACTTGCTTTTGCTTCTGGTCATTTTGAGGTCAACTGTTTCCTCTAGGAGCAGCCCACCTAGTTTCTTCAACATTCTTCCTTCTTCAACAATTGCTCAACCACTCGCAAAAACACTTCAACAACATAATTTGCAGGTTATTTCTTTATCCCTTCCGCTGGTGCATCATTGCATTTATAAAAGTCTTATGCTAAACTCACGTCTTGGGCTAGGTGATTAGATTCTCTATGATGATCAAGTCGTCTAACTCGGTGGTTCTGTTAGGTCCACGTTCGGGTCATGACAAGTGCAATTACCCGGTTCAAACCGATCTGATTTCCACCCATAAGTAGAAGGTATGCTGGGATAGCCTCATGTTATTTTCACACTGAGACCGTCCAAAACAACAGGAGAATTCATTCCCTAGTGTACAACATAATAAGATGATGAAATAATATGAACGTGTAAATCAAACATGTAAAAACGTGCGTACATATAGTATAAAAATAGATGTATTGTCGAACAATTCCTGATGGTTTTTCAAATGGGATAACTCACAAACCATTAGTTTTGAAAACCATAATATAATGCAAATTAGTAGAAAATTCCTACCTGGATGATAGTTGCTCTTTTTACTAGCACGAGTAACTACTTTGGTAACAAGCTTGTAGTTAGCAAACTCGTCTAAACTTATAACATAACCAACTATAATGAGTCTCTATCCAAACTCAAGGGGCATAACAGTGAAGGCCTCCTATACTAGGGCTAGAAACTGAAACTGAAATAAAAGGATATATGGCTGTGAACTTTGCCGAGGCAACAAATTTTTTGCCTATAACGGATGTCGTGGTCGTATGTATCCTACTACGGATGACCAGTGTGGTCGCCTAGTTCTAAGGAGGGTTTCTGTGCTGACGACCAACCTCCATCGTTGTTGTTTGGATCCTTACTATAGATGACCAACACTGACACCCATCATAGACGTCTAGAGCAGTCTCCCAAACCAAGTGCAGTCGTTTAGTTTCCTTACACGGATGACCAAAGCAGATGACCAACCAAGGTTGTGGATGCTTGATCTCAAGATCTTCTCCGTCAATTCAATCTGGAGTCCTCGTGATTGACTGCACACATTCAGCGATCGACTGAGGATGAGGTTTCTAGAAAGAACCCACGAGAAATCTCGCCCGTTTTCACCACATTCCACTACCAATCTGTTTAACCTTGCCCACAGACTCTAGATCGACTCAAACACCATAGAAACAACCAAAGATTTCTGGTTTTCAATCCCAAAATCCAAATCTAAAAATATCTAAACTTAAATAAGTAAACGAGCCTAGATTCAGACTTACCCTCAATAATCCTTCACGAAAATCAAAGGTTGGAGAGTCATGAACACGAATCAAGATTTAGAAATCTCCCTCAACTTTCATTTCTCACACTCTCTCTCTTCCTACTTTGCTGCATGAAAATAGAAAAGGGGAACCCTTTCCTATTAAAAAAAGGTTCTATATTATTTATTTAATATATATTTATTTATATATTAAATAAAATCTTTTAAATCCCGATTCAACTGAAATCCAAACTTTGTGTAAAGCTTGATTTGAGGTTTTTTAATTCATTAATCACTTGATAACATCTAATTCAATCAGTTTGACCATTTGACCAAAAACTCTCATGTGGACCCACAAAATTAGAAAATAACAAATGTGAGTTAGAACAAATTACATTGACCATGGATGATGCGGAAAGTTTACGTCAAAATTTATTTACATAAAATTAGCAGTTTTATCATGTCAGATCTTGGTGTTTCAACTCTTTCTTGAATTGCATAACATAGATCATCTTTATGTTGCTGGTGTTTGGTTGCTTAAGAATTGCAAGGATAACTGTTGAGTTGTTTTTTATAATCATCTAACATTCGGCCAATGGGATGGGGATGATTTTATGTTCCATCAAGAATTCCATCCTTAGGATAGTATTAATGTCATCCATCTGTGACACAACAAAATCTATTGGTCCTGACCATGAACTGAGTTTCAGTTGAACTCTTCTTACAACCCCAATTACTAGCATTGTTTTTGCATTGACTGTCTTCATCTTGCCAATATTCTTTTCAAGCTTTAGGCCTAGACAACAAGCTTCCCTTTTTGTAATGAAATTGTGAGTGGCCTCTAAGTCTATCATTGTACTTTTAGTGGCCTTATTATTGATGAATGACTCTACATACATGAGATCTTTATCAGGGATCTTTTTCAGCTCTTCTATCTGTTATTGAACTACCAATAAGAAAGTCACTATCCCTATTTCAGAAACTTCTGTGGGCTCTTCTTTGGCAACTCCTTTAGCTAGGTTGTCATAATGAATTGAAGCTTGCAGGGCCGTTAGTGCCGATCTATGTTGGCATTCAACAACTTAATGAGATCCCTTACATAAGAAACATGACATAGGTATATTAATTGGTTGTCGATTACTAGTTCTTTTTATGTCTCTTGGCCCTCTCTTGGGACCTATGACTTTCTTTCAATAGTGTTTGCATTTGGTTTATGAGACTTTGTATTGTTTGAATTGTTGGGTGGATTCTTCTTCTGGCTAGGACTCTTACTAGTGTAATCAAATTACCATTCTAGTACTATCAGGGTACTCAAGAGACTCTACATTCTCTATTCATATAGTTTTTTCCTAACTCATAGTTTTAGCCCTTCGATAAAAGTGAAGATATTTTATTTTTTGAACATGTCTCATATGTTAAGCATGAGGTCTGAAAACTGTTTAACATATTCACAAATACTACTAGTCTGCTTTAGTTCTCGCAATAACCGACGAGCATTAAACTCAACATTTTTAATGTCTCTTGAGATCTTTCCATGTATTGATCATACAATCACTATTATAGATGTCATTGTATTTCGATCTACACTAGAGTTTTGCATCCTCAATGAGATGCATTGTTGCTAGGGTCATCTTTGATTCTTCATTTGTTCTGGTTGCCTTGAAATATTGCTCCTTATCAAAAATGAAAATTTTTTATTTCCTTGACATTGCAGACTCCACAAAAGGATTTTGGCTTTAGGATTTCACCTAGTTAAATTCGGTTGTACTTGGAGCTTGAGCTTGACTTCCCATAACTCTCATAGTGAGGTTCAATTTAATGTTTATCTCAACAATCTTGGCTTTGAGAGAGTCAAACATTGTTTTGAAATCTTCTATTAGGCAGGTCACAACTCGTGGCAATTAGATATGAGCTTGGTCAATTTCATCATTGCACTCCAAGACCCCAATTAGAACACTCATGGAGCTATCCCTATTGTCTACATCTTTTCCCTTCTCTTGTTGAGATACAAGGTTCTTCATCCGATCCATAAGCTCTCGGACTAGGACGACGTCTATTCTATTGTGTACAACAACAATCTCAATAGAAAATGCAGACATTTTCCTTCATTCATTCTTCTAGAAATTAAATGTATTCTGGAATTTCTTTCAGATTTCTCATCTCTTCTCCCAGAATGACTAAGCGTTTGAGCTAGTTTTACGTTGAATTCACTTTTTTTGATGAATTCTTTCTCAGCATGATTTCTTGCAGTTTTGAGCCAACCTAACTCTAATACCAACTATTATGGTCCTACTTTCTAAGGAACTAGAAAGAGATCTTGCAACACTCGCTGCCTCACAAATACAATGAATTAGTAGATGTGTGCCAACGACACCTGTTGCCCATAATGTTAGAGCGGACTTTGTGTCTAACGAGAGAGCTGTGAGCAAGTGAGAATAATGTAATTGATCATAATGAGCCTAAAGAGAGTTTATATGTAAAAAAGTTTTTCACTTATTAGCAGCAAATTACATTAGTTGGTAGTGGGTCTATATGTAATTATGTCTCTCCTCCCTAAAGTGCAATCTTTACCATATCTACCATGACATAAGTATACATGTTATAATGGCGAGGAATCACTTGCCAAAATAGAAAAAAAAATATAATTGAATTACATAAAAGAAAAATGACTCTAACATAATAGTATGGACGACTATGGACATATGTTCTGAACAAGCCCAAACTCTGACATCCAGAAGATTATGTGATAAAAAAAACAATTTATTTATCGGTATCTTTAACGACAAGAACTTAATTACTAACACTTTTAAATTCATAAAATTATTGAATTAAAAAAAGTTAAAGAACTGAGTTACTTTATGCTCTTAAATTTAAAAATTAACATGCTGCATTATTAATATATTACTCAATTATCAATCAACATTTATGGCCTACTAAAAATAATACCAATCAGAAGTTGAGTCTAGTAACAGTACTCATTCATCAGATTTTGCTAGGGGTGTTCAGCTACCGTTTCAGTTTGGTTTTGATGTGGAACCGAACCAAAACCGAGTATTTGATTTTTCAGAACCGAACCAAAATTTTACTTAAAATTGGAAATTTCAATGAATTCAATTTCCACTATGTTAGAATGTCTTGCTTGTCTGAAAATTTTTCCAACCCTTCGTATAAATATTGATCAACTTCTATCTGAGTATTTGAAACATCTTGTGTAACGACCCAAATTTTCATACATTTAAAAATGCATTAAATTTTGAGAAAAACATATCAGAGTGCAAGTTGAGCCTTTAGAAACACTTAAAACGTTGCGAAAATAAAATAAAATATTTGTGGAAGCGTAAATAATTTAAAGGAAATAAACTAAACACTTAATTACAATTTAGAAATTAAATTAAATTACAACTTAATTATAATTTAACTGTCTCTCACTTCTCATAGCCTAGCCAACCACAAGTTTGCTCGTGCAAATCCCTCATCCACTGCTCCTTCAATTACTCGAGGACTCCGCGCGTACGTGTACCTACACCGCAAATAAGACGTGAGTCTAAAGGCCCAGTAAGAGAATGAGTTTATGCGTATGAAATGTCGCTCTTTAGTTCTTTGGAATGAGTCCGCCTCAAACCAATATTTTAATTACGTATATTATAAAGAGTTCGTACATCGAGCATGGATTAGGAAAATCTTATAGTTTCTAATTAATTATGTTAATTGATCTTAGGATCCCGATATGGGAAGAATTAATTCTTTTCCTCACTCAAGGCGTGTGGCCACCCCGTGGTGGTATTCCTAATTATTTCTAATTGTCGGGATGCATGAAGCTACCCTAAAAGCACATACAAGGAAATAGATCAAACCATACAATATAATAATCACAATAATACATTAAAGAACGAATAGCCAGTTTGAGAGGTTTATAACCTACGTTCATTCACATGCCTATATTAAATAATCGGGTTACCTAAGTTAACCAAGTCGATTAGGTTGATGTATTTAACTTGCTCAATTGATTTACATGCTTGAATTTCCATTCCCTCTAGTTGTATTAGTTACAGAACATTTTTAGTTAATTGTAGAGCATGAACATTTAATCAAAATCTATAGAACCTACAATTATCAATTACAGGGAACTAAGGAAAACCAACAATAGCAGAATCGACCAAGGATATCAACTAACAACAATTGACAGAGAGCTAACAATAGGCTAATAACAAAGTAAATAAATTAACAGCTTTTGATTTTCAACAACAAGCTCTATAACTAACATTATCTAACAGCTAACATTCAGGAAACTAACGTCAACTCACACAACCAACATCACTTATTAGAGAACTAACAACACACTTAATAACAGAGCAGTGAAACCAACAATGATGGACATATCATGTAACACCCTGAATCTTTATATCATAATTTATTAAGAATAATTGAAAATTAATTAGGGGTATTTGGATTTAACGGATATTTATCGGGGTATTACCAGTGACGTATTCGTTAGACTATAATTTATGGAAATTAATGGGATTAAAATAAATATTAATTCAATTAATTAAATTATAATGTATGTGATCAATTGAGGTTAATTAAATTAAATTATAATATAAGTGATTGATTGAGTTAATATTTATAAGTGAGATTTGTTATTAAATAACTGGACCAATTCAGCATTCCTCATTCCGTCTAGCCTTCGACCATTTGACGGAATGAGAAAGGGAGAGTATTAAGATTAAATTGGTTAATGGAGGATAAATAAAATGAAATTTAAAATAAAGATTTAAGAAACTTAAGTAAGAAAAGAAAAAGTGGATTAAAAAGAAGAATGGTTGGCCATTCTTCTTGAGCGAGCCCGAGAGAGAAACTGAGGTGAGAGAGAACGCGGGAGATGGAGCGATGATCGGAGATGAGGGCGAGGGGGGAGAGCGCGACGGTGAGGCGTGGTCCAGCGTGGGGTGAGTGGCGTGAGCCAGTGACGCTGTCCGACCAACGACGCGGGACGAATCAGAGCTTCGGCCGCGGGCCATGTTCCAGCAACGATTTGAGGTACTTGTAGTTGAGTTCTTCTTCTCCTTTGCATTTCTCTTGGTTTAGTAGTCAATTGGAGGTGTTGTGGTGCTGCTTCCCGTCAATAGTGGCGATTCTGGCATCTAGTCGGATTTTCAGGTGGGCCGTTGGGGCAGATTGGATGGGCCCGGGTTGTAGCTCGGCCCAAATGGGTGCTTCCAGCGTGGAATCAGCATGGGGAGCACACTCTGTATGCATGGCATTGGCAAGTCGGGCACGCCTATGAATGTCGCTCTCTGCCTCGGCAGAGTGTGTCTCCTCTCTGGTTCACTATACAAAGGAGAAGAGGCAGAGAAAGAGGAGCAGAATGGCTGGATGGGAGGGAATGACTGAGAGCTCCAGGGAAAGAATGACAGAGAGAGAAGAGTCGAGGCAGAGAAGGAGATGCTAGACAGAGAGCTCTCAGGTCTTCTGGTATGAAAATCTCCTCATTTGTTTTATGGATTAAGGATGAAGATAATATGTTGGATATTTATTCTGGACTGGTTATTGAATGTTTACTACTGGTGAGTTTTCTCTCGGTTGTTTCAATAGTTGGACTCTTTGTTGCCTGTTGTTGGATAAGTTGCTCTGTTAAATGGATAGAGATTGGTAATGATAAATGTTATCCACTGTTATGGTTTAACTTATGTGTTGGAAGGTGAATTTCCTTGCTATTGGTTGATTGAGGTGCTGTGTATTGGTTATTGTTATGTTGTTGTCAACTCTAAGTGGATAAGTCATGATATGAGAACGAGTTTTGGTGTTAGTGGTGGGGGATAAGTTATAAACCTGTATTGTGTTGGTTGTTAATAGTTGCGGTGTGATATTACGGAAAGTTCCATGCCTTTATAAGATTGGGAAATATTAATATTGGTATTAATTGTGAAGGCATTTGTTGAAGGTGCTAAAAGAGAAAGCAGAATGATGGCGGAATGCTAATGCGCATTGAACTTTGAGGTAAGGAAAATGGGGTGTTTTGGCCATTGAGGCCCTACAACACAAGTATGGGTGTGTGTGTTTTACGGTTGTTGTTAATTGTTGTTAGTTGTAGTTGCTATGATGTTTCCTTTTGTTGTTTGAGCTTGGTTTTATTGCCTATTATGTGGTGTAAATGCTTAGATAGATGAGTAGATAATGTGTTGAAGAATGATGAAGGTTAAGGTCTAAGGGTGATGAATGTTAATTAACGAATAACAAATGCTTGACGTTGTGTTAGGGTAAACGGTAAATAGGTTGGGTTGTCTTGAAATACTACTGCTAAGTATTGATTGTTGATAGTGTTACCAATGTTCTGTAGATTTCCTTGTTAATATTTCCTCTTTATTGTCTTGATTTCTAAGTGATGGACTCAATGTCTACTGGATGAAATGTAAACTACTATGATGAGATTTGTTAACTGAACAAACAAAGGGAAAAAGTCTAAGAAATTAAGATGCACGAACGTTGTAAGTTATTTTGAATTTTCATTGTTTTCTTTAAATGTGGATTGTGCACTAACTGTTGGATAATAAACTTAGCTTGTAAATATTTATTTCTTGGTTCTGGATAGAAGCCTTCTGGTTTTAGTTTATATAAATTCATTTAGCATGAATTCAATTATCAAGCATGTTTCCATGAAATATTCGTTAAACATAACTCCACGAATCGTTGTACAGTTTCAATGTCGTTAGTAACTAGTTAGTAATCAGCACGTTTTATTTATATGTTATAATCTTGCCTATTAGAGAATGATTAAGCATGTCTAATGTTTTAATTATCTTGTACGAAATTTCAGTAAACCTTAGCATAAAAGCATGTAAATTGGTAAAGGATTCACAGTTTAATTCACCGTTAGAAAGAGGCTAAATCACAATACGAAAATGTGGTTTAATTGTCATTAGAAGCATGTTAAATTATGTAAGTATGTTTGATCATCTAGAGGGCACGCTGACCTAACTAAAGTAATTCATTTGACTCAAGCATGTTTACTTAGTCTTGTAACTAGAGCATGAAATCAATATAGCTAATTGTTAATCAATCGAGTTAATTGCTAATCAATTTAGTTAATTGAATTAATCGAGCAAGTTGACTAATTAGCTAATCTAAACATGTAAATAAGCATGATAATTAACTAGTCATTTAGACCTTGAGCAGGATAATAGCTTAGTCGAGCATGTGATTAAATTAGATCAATATTCGCATGTTAATTAATTAAAATGCGCTATGTAATAAGCTTGTAATTAGTGTGTTTAATTGTTATGCTAACTAAATAGAACCAAACCATGTTCAGATCACCTAGAATAGTAGTTGTAGGAAGCATGTAAATGGACTAGGAAGTTAACTAGATAATTGGCATATTAATTCATGTATTCAATATTATAAATGTTTCACGTATTACTGGTTGTCTTCCTTGTTATGTGTTTTCGATTCCTATTATTCGTGCCTTTAATTTCAGTTACTTTACTTTCAATGCAACTATTGTTTACTTTCTTACATGCGCAATTATTGTTGATGTTAGGATATAAGTGTCATACATCATGTTAGGTTAAGAATGTATGTTCATGCATCACGTTAATAGAGACTAATAGGGAGTGCCACGGGGTGGTACACACACATGCATGAGTGAGGATAAATGATGAAAATGAGTAAAACGGTAAGATAATAAAGGCCTCTGTGGTCTGGTAGCTTAGCCCGGCACAGACACAAAGAAAAGAATAAGGGAGTTGGAGGATGGTGGGGTAAGTACGGATCAGCCAGGTAGACAGGATTAAAAGAGAACGTTACCTTTCCCTTGGCGGGCTGCAAGATTGTCTACCCTAGGTGGTTGAAGCCGACAAAGATCTACCCTACCGCCATGAATTCTCCAATCTCTAGCTCAAAGTACGAGTAACGAACAAACGACGTAAAGAAAAGTAATAAAATGGTAAATGGCTAATGAAAGGATTGGTTTGGGTGGCCCCCATTCCAAAAAAACTAAAGAGAGTTATAAGCATAATTGTATTAACCATTTTCCTTATTGAGCCATTAGACTCACGTATTACTTGTGGTATAGGTACAAACGACGAATAGATAATAGATAGATGATAATCACATAATGAAGCAATGATGAATGATTTCGCACGCACGAGACTAGAGGTTGGCCAGGCGAAGAGAAAGACAAGTAAATGGTTGTAATTTAACGGTGCATATTTGTGTTTCATTTGTTAAACACAGTGTTTCTATAGTTTAGTATTTCCTTCTTGAACGGTTTATTTACGCTTCCGCAAGGTTTTAAACAAATGATTTATTTTATAACGCTTCAGCACATTTTATCAATTGGTTTTCACAACGAGTTTAAAGAAAGAGTTAGTAGCGATCCAGTTAGATGCACTCTGATATGTTTTGCTTTAAAAAAAAATTTCAAATTTTTACGCATTTTAACGATTTACGAAAATTCGGGTCGTTACATATCACAGAGCAACCCAAACCTATAGCAAGTTCATATATTCAGTTAAGGAAATTATCTACTAATCTTCAACTAATATTATACGTGGACAGCCAAGCTTGAAAGTGTACAGAGCATCAAACATAGAAAACATACTGAGCAATTATCAATAACAATTCAGAAAAGTAGTTCATCAAAGCAAAGAAACACACGTTGTAACCAGGCATAGCAAGACATACAGAGTAGCCTAGAAAAACACATAGACTCTACAACTCACGCACACAGTTGCGGTGTACGGCCTCCACATGGCCAAGACACACCCAATTCTTACCATTTGAAGAAAACTGTTAACGGATAGCTGACTCCACGGCACCCAGCACATATGGCAGCTCTAGCTCCTTGACATGGACAACAACCAAACAAACAAAGCAGTAACACCCGAGAGTTCCCTCCAGAGAGTTCAGCTCTTTTCTTCTCCTTCCACTGCAAGTCTTTATCTCTCGCTAAATATAAAAACAAATGACAATTGAAATGCATAACAGTTTATCCCACAATATCAGCCCCATGTCCTGAGTCTTCGGCCGATACCAAAGCACTCAGACTCTCCTTCGTTTGTCTCTCAGCTACCTTCTAAACCGCCAGATAAGAACCATGGGACGGACCGGTTGGACCAAACTGCAGGCAGACCACACGCCTCCAACCAAACCGTCAACCCACGCCCAGCGAACCAAAGCTCCAGTCCCTACCATCGCCAACCAACACAGCCGACCAATAGAACGCAGAAAAGGAGAACATCTGATTTGTCCCGCAGAAATCTCCCAAACCGTGCCCTAGCTGCGACCCGCAATGCCAATCCGTCGGACAACGCTGTGTTGCCTCGCAGCAACCCGCCCGACGCAGGACAACGCACAACCCGGCCATCCCGAGCCTCGCAGTCCATCGTCCTTCGCTTCGTTAGCTCTCTCCTTCCTTCTCCCTCTCGGGCTCTCTTCTCTTTCTCATCAAGTCTTTCTCTCAGTTCTTTCTACCCTCTTTTTTAAATCTCTGAACTGAACCAACACTCAACCTGAACCGAACCAGCCAAGCCACACCAACTGAACCGGTTCATGCCTCCAATATCCCTCATTTTAACTATTTTTAACTCTAATATATTTTAATTCTTCCATAATTTAATCTTAATCAATTCCTTAAAGTAAAACAACTAAATAAATTCTTAATGTACAACAATTATAATAAATCACAAATATTATAATTTAAATTCGTTAAATTAATATTTATTTTAATTAGAGTAAATTCCATTTAATCTCAATAAATGGAATTCTTACGAATACATCCTTCATAATACCCCGATAATTAAATACATTTTGCTCTTCATGACGGCTACAAAACATTTTATATACCTTATTGTGGGTCAAACTACTCTTTTGTCTCAACATTGTAGATGTTGTTGGAACACTTGTATTACAATTTTCTTCTGAATTTTTAAAACCCGAATCACCTCTATACTCAGGATATAATCTTTCAAACACAATTTGTATTTGGCTGATCAAATCATTTGTCTTATCATTATCAACTAACATGGTAAGATAATGTTTCAAAAACTTTGTTTTACATCCGGGATCTAAGACAACTACAACATACATCAAAAAATTAATTTTATCATAACTTCCCCAATATTTGTCAAACTTTCCTTGCATTCCAATATTCATTTTCCTCAATAATGGATTACCACACTCAGCGTACTCTTGGATAACTATTTTTAAATTGCATGCTTTTACTGAAATAAATATTCGAAGTAACGTACAAGGAGACTGAAACAATTACAGTCTTATCATAAAAAATCTTCAAAAACTTGATAAGTTTATGAATATTAGCCCAATCTTCTGTCGTGGGAGGTTTGTCTCCACCCAAATCAATAATGTCACGACCCAGAGGCGGGCCAGATAGAACCGATGGGTCAGGCGTCCCGATTCTTGGAGAGAATCCGGTTACCCAGCCAAAGGCGTGAATTTTTATGTGAAAGTCTTAATGGGAATAATTCAAGCCCAAACCCAAATCACATGAGTTGGGATCCATAGAGTGATCAACTAAAGACATGATAGCATAATAAAGGAAAGTATTGTGTAGAAATTACATCAAACAACACCAAAATTAAAATCTCAACATACCAGGAACGGAGGAATTGAACCGACGAATCTCTACACTACACGGAGAGATCGAGACACCAACCAAGGAGCACCAACATCGCCATGCTGCCACACGTACACAACTAGTGCACCAAACCTAAACTCTAACCTCGGGAAAAATCTAGTCTAAGGGTGAGTGACTAACTCAGTAGGAAAATCTATACTAAATGCAATGCATGCTTAGATCGTTTTCCTCATCTTTTGATAACCATTTTCATGCTTCTCAATTATCATACATGGATTTTAAACATTTAAACCTCTTTATTATTTTAATAAACCGGCCCGTGGCCCTTGATGTGGCTTTGTTAAAAAAACCGTTGTATACATAGATAGCTATAATCACAAAATATGTCAACATTGTTTTCTGTATAAAAACATCATCAGTGAACAAGGATGGTCACTCAAGGACCCATCCGACACTCATCATAGAATAGGTGGGCACCCGTCGATGACAACACCTCATGAGGCAGAAGAGGTAACAATGACGGCTATCCGTAGATCCAGCACGTTACTCGAGTTGTCGGTGATTAGCTCAGCGATGACACAACTGTATAGAGAATACCACTGAAGGCAATCCGAAGATCCAACACGTTACCCTAGTTGCCGGCGATTAGCTCAGCGACGACACAACCTGTATAAAGAATACCAATGACGGTGATCTGAAGATCCAGCACGTCACCCGAGTTATCGCGCGAGAACTCAGCGACGACACATCTCGTATAGAGAATACCAAAGACGGCGATCCGAAGACCCTGCACGTCACCCGAGTTGCCGACGAGAATGTAACGACCCGATTTTATTTACTATAAAAAAAATCGTATAAATTTAAAACTTTTCTTTTTATAAAATATCAGAGTATTTTTCTTTTATAAAATTCGATCATTAAAACTCTTTACTTAAAACATTTATCAATTTTAGCGGAAGTAATCAAAATCATTTTTATGAAACGCAGCAAAATTAAAATAAAACATTAAAGAATATTAATTAATTTACAAAACCTTTGCAATCATTTCCATTTAATTTTTTTACAAACCATCTTTCTTTAAATCTCTTTAGCCTAACCAGCCACAAGATCCACCTGTGCAAATCCTTCATCGACTGTCTCTTAGCCTGTTCACCTGTGCGTGTACCTACATCGTAAGACTTAACTAATGAGCCTAATGCTCAATAAGTGATATAAAATAAAAGGTATAATGCACATGTCATGCAACTTTTAAATCTCTTTTTGTTTTATGTTTTTGTTTCTCTTCTTTCTTTCTTTTCTTTTCTTTTACCGTTTTCTTGATCTTAACTTTGCTTTATCTTGACTTTACTTTACTATTCCTTTCTTTACTTGATTGTTACTGTACTTTATCTTGAAAGACGTTGGAGATGCTAAACTTGACGAGGAGAACCTCACATCCCCAGACGACCCCGTTTATCTTTATCTTTATCTTTACTTTATCTTGAAAGGCGTTGTAAATGTTTAAACTTGACGAGGAGGAGCAGCCAACTCAACCTCACATTTTCAAACGACCCCGTTGTATGTTTATTGTTGTCTTAATCTTAAAAGGCGTTGGAAATGTCTAAACTTGACGAGGAGGAGTAGTCAACTCAACCTCATATTTCTAGACAACCCCGTTTATGTTTGTTGTGTGTCTTAATCTTGAAAGGCATTGAAGATGTCTAAACTTGACGATGAGGAGCGACTAACTTAACCTCACATCCCCAGACGACCCCGTTTATGTTTATCTTTATCTTGAAAGTGTTAGAGATCTCTAAACTTGACGAGGAGAGGCGGCTAACCCAACCTCACATCTCGTCACACCCATTTACGTTTCATAATCGTCTCGTTTCTTCTTTGTTTCTTTCTTTTCATTTTGTAATCGTTTTGTTTCTTCTTTGTTTCCTTTTCAAAAGTATGCATGGAAGCCATTTTCGTATCTTTTGAAAACTAGGATGCGTAATTCTCGTGAATGCATACATTTTCTATTAGAGGAATTTAATAGCGTAACCAACATACAATTTATAGAACATGCTTATAAAAACTGTAAACAATTAAACGTGCTATTTAAAACTGTAAACACCGAAACATGCTATTTAAAACTGTAATCACCGAAACGTGTTAATTAAAACTGTAAACACCGAAACATGCATCTCTTATTCTTGCGATGTAGGGCCCTAAGGACCAAAGCACATGCGTATCACTTACCTGGTGTCCCTAGCGCAATTCAGAAAGTAACGTTGTCCTTCCTCTCTTTTATACTTTCAAAATAATTATAATTTATTTATTAATATTTCTATCCATCATAAACCTTAACTTTGCTATCGTTACTCCTCGTTTACTATTTAATAATTTAATTATCGTTTAACGAATTTCTATTAATTTTTATCTTCATTAATTTTATAGTCAATAAACAAATAACCTTAATTTATACTTTCCCCCTTTAAATCACAATTATCCAATTTAACCCATAATTATTCATTGATAACATAATTTCTAACGCTTAGCAAATCTCATCAGTCAACCTAATTACTTAACAACCACGCAGTAAACATGTGCAACTAGATAACGATAGCCAATAATAGTTGCTCATTCTATCAATGTGACCTGATAATAAAGAGAATTTACTTCACAATACAATTTATTATCTTTTAATGAAAATCCATTTGAAGCAACACAACATTTATTTAACTTTAATATCCAAAATTACACCATGCCCATTTAGGCCTTCTTGCACCCAACTAATCACTCAACTACTTTCCAAAATCACACTCGACAGTTTTCCAAATTCAAGACTTCAAAGCTAACAATTAATTGGCATTTATACAGTCCAACCGTCCAACCATTCGAAACCTCTCAAACCTTTCATTAATTTATAGCTCAATGTAATCACAACATAATATTTACAGGAAACCAATTTAGTAGAATAAGCCAAAGTCCAACTTAACAACTTATGTCTAACAATAATTCTTCAAGACAAACTCAACCTTAACAAATGAAATTATCAGCAAGGCCAGCAAGGCTATCAAAAGGATAAACTTAAGCAACCATGTCCAACCATAACATCCAGTGATCAACAGTTACACAAAATGCATAATACAAATTCAAACAATGGACATCCAGTTTACTGGATATATGAATGTCCAACAACAGAACCATTTCAAGCACCATTAGTGCACTTTAACAAGCAATTTAATAACCCACAGTAGAGCAGCTTTAATAACATATTCATCAACCAGAAACTAATTCAAGGAACAGGGGAAAATCCATTACCAGTAAACTTCACTCTTCACAGCTTCGGCCACACAGACTTCACCACCCTTCAAATCTTCGGCCACACACCTTCAGAGCATCACCAATACTTCCCTGACATCCAGGGCACTCCCTTCTGTATCCATTGATTTTAAAGGCACAGAGGAGACCGGTGACGCCAAGCTGATGGGCAGATCACCCACACCAAGGAAAGTGGTCCATTGCTCAATCTCCACGTGGACAGTTGCTATCGTTTTGGGAGGAGAAATAAACCCGTTTAATTATGGACCAGCAGACCCGGACCCGCACCGTAGCCCTGCTCCAGCCTTCACCGATCACGCCTCCCCTGCCGACGGCAAAACACCACTCCACCGATGCCAAATCAACCAAAATCGGAAGCCAAGAAGGTGAACACCAAACATAAAGCATTGACTTACCCCCACTGGTGATTTCGTAGCTCCGATTTGCAACTCTTAATGCCGCAGAACACCGAGCCCTAGCTCGCTGTTTGCTCACCTCCCGCAGCCCTTCGTCGCCGCCATGCGCCGGAAAACGCGCACCCGAGCCCGGAGTCGCACGCCGCAATGTCCATCGTCTCCGTCTCTCGCGATTCCCTCTCGGTCTCTCGCCGTTTCTCTCGGGTCGCCAGCGAAAGGATGGTCGAAAGCCCTCCCTTCTCATTTCTCTTTCTTCAAATTAAATAAACAAATTAAAATAAAACTCAATTTCATAATTAATCCCTCATTTCAGCGTTTAAATAATTCCTCAATTTTCCCTCCTTTCAACTTAATTTCAATTTTCTTTTTTCCGAACGATGATAATTATCGGTCTAATTAAAATTTTTTAATTCAGTTTCTAAAATGATTATCCAATAATTGATAGGATTATCTCCCAACAATTATTTTTCCAAACTTATTTTCATAATAATATATTCCATAATAAAATTTCTCCAAAAAATCCAATTATACCCAATCAATTTTCTTATCAAATAAATATTTAATTATCCTTAATTAATTCAATTACGAAAATTGGGATATTATAGAGAACTCTGCGACAACCCAACTCGTATAATCACAGTAACGGATGGGGTTGCTCACGATAGACCGCTTCTCTCTAAATACTTCTATGTTCCAAAATAACGAGGGTTGCCGACGAGCAAGCTCAAGCCGTCATGCCACATGTTAGTCTGGAACGGTACTAAGATAAAAAAATCTTTGCGACTGACAACCCTGCCAACTCCGTGTGAAAAATATCCAGACCAAGTTTTGGGACTCGAACCCAAGGAAGCGTCATCACCTTCTCATCTCTATTATCAACTTTTAGGACTTGCAAACTGAGGACACATCACCAATGCCCCATCCTCTTTTTCCACTTCCAGGCCTCGAAACCTGAGGACATGTCATGAATGCCCCATCGTTATTTCGCACGTAAACAACCAATCTTCACACAGCAGAAGATTGCACGAGGATAGCCTCGTGATGCTTTAGGGCTACAGTGCCTAAAGCATCAAGATAATTCATCCTCCCAATATACATAATAAATTTTCTCGCAGTAGAAGATTTTGCAGGATAGCCTCGTGATGCTTTAGCGCTAGAGTGCCTAAAGCATCAAGAGGATTCATCCTCTCAATGTACGTATCATATAACCCATCTTCTCGCAGTAGAAGATGTCACCAGATAGCCTCGTGATGCTTTAACGCTAGAGTGCCTAAAGCATCAAAAGGATTCATCATTCCAACACATGCACAGATATAACATCATCAATATGGAAAAATATCAAGAATAAACTATGTACGAAGTGTAAACGTGAGAAAACATACGTATACGTAAAAACTGACGTGCTGTCGAACAGTCCCCGTCGGGTTTTGAGGTGTGATATCTCACAAAATAGCAGTTTTGAAAACCATGATGCAACGCAGTGCAAGAAATATAAAGATCCCTACCTCGATGGCGACCATAACACGCTTACCGACAAACCTACTTCATGCTCTGTCGTAAGCGAAAGGTCAAAACATCTGACAGCTCTAGAACCTACAACAAGGTCGATGTCAACATTTTCATAACATAATAGGGATAATAGACAAGTCTTAAACAAGACTAGAATCCAAGAAAGTTTCTAAGGATAACCACAAGTCCCAACCCGGAAACCGAAACTAGATATTCCAACAAAATCCCCAATCTTACCACGTGACCGAGATGCAGGACCTAATAGCAATCAACAACATAACAGGTCCTCAACAACATCCATCCAAATAGTAATGAAACTGATAACCAAAACATAGAATAAATCGAACTTTCCAAGCATAGACAACCATTTTCATCTATAGAATAATGGCTCTCAACAATTTATCAAAGCAGTAATGCACAGAGAGCAAACGCTCTCAACAATTGGTTATCAACAAAAACTATAACAAAGGACATAATCTAATTCAGCAGAACATTATTCCTCATCAATGTCTATCGGACAGAAAATAAATCAAAGAGCATACCCAAATTAGCAGGACAATAATCCTCTCACAATGTAATTGGGCTGGAACAAAAATAAAGAACCGAATTAAAAACAACAGAGTAACAATTCCAAACTTTATCCCTCGGAAGTATTTAACAGAGAAGGCAAACAAACCCAAAACAATTTCACTAGTGAATCTGTAACTAGGACAGAAACTAAAATTAACTTAGCACAACACTCTTTACAATCGAAGCATAACAAGCCCAATAACATTATTCCAATAAAAGGGCAGCAGCCAAAACACAACCCATTATCGAAATAGAAACCAACCCTCAAATAGGGATCCAAAAATCAGAACTGGTCATTCGGAAACTACTCACCGAAAACAGGGACATGGCGGAAGGAGGCTCGGCCCTGTCTCTTCAGAAAGCTCCCGGCTTAGGGCACCGTGTTCACCTCTCGAACCGCCCAGCCAGACCTTCACACGTAGCTCTCCCCTCTCGCGAAGCCCTCTCTCTCAAATGGAAAGGTTCTCGATAGCTCAAGAAGAATTGTCTCGAACCCTCGGCCAAACACACCTATTTATACTCGATTTCTAGGGCTCAACAATGTCAAACGTCCCTCACTCTATTCCAGACATCCCTCAACCTGCTTTAAACGTCCCCTACAGATTTCAAACGTCCCTTATTCACAAAAACAACAAGTCCTTCTTATAACAGACATCCACATCACACGTTAGACCAGTTTTGGACATCCCTCATCACACGTTGGACTTGTTTCGAACGTCCCTCCCCAAAACAGACGTCCCTCACAGTCATCCAACGATCCTAATTTCATCCAACCTTCCTCATTTGAAGGCTGACACTTCACTCGCGTTTTACTTACAACGTGCCCCGCACGTGACAGTCTAAAACGGATGTCTCTAGCAACAACGAACGTCCCTTGCACTAAATCCGACTGTTGACAATCTGCTCGAATGACATCCAACAACTAACATTTCGTCCGCTCAACTATCGCGTGCCCCGCAGGCGACCTTACTTTTACTTTACAACGTCAGATGTCTCTTGGCCCAACGGATGTCCCTCCATCCTGATCTGACGGTCCACAGAACATCTGATATCCATAGTCTTCCATCTGACGGCCAAGACTTTGTCCAACTTACACATGCTACAACAGACCATCCTATTGCCTAGCGATGTCGTTTCTCTTCATAGCCTAATCATGACACTTATACTGCCGACACCCTTATTTAATTAATAAAATTTTATAATACATAAAAACCTAATTTATATATTATAAATCTAAATAAAAAATTGGAAATAATTCCTTTAGTCAAAATAATTTACCAAAATATTTCTGAATTTAAATTTTCGCTTGGAAAAATCTAATTTGATTATTTGATTGGAAAACGCACACGTCGCTGCTATGCGACAAAATGGGTCAACTTTCCTCATTTGACTAAAAATTTGCGAAAAATTTACACGTACATTTTAAAATTATTTTAAAATTCTCGAATTTTACAAATAAGATAATGACTATTAGTTTCTTTTAACTTCTCAAAAGTTTTTTCAAAATTTTCAGCGCTTTCTAACATCAAATATGTAGAATTCCATCTGCTAAGGATATCAAGGGAAACATTACTTTTGCACGTGATCTTTACATTTTCAACACAAATCTTAAAATTTTGCAGTCTTGCAGGTGAAGATCAAACGTACTTCATAACTTTACGTACTCTCGTGATAGATTTTTGATGATCTTTTAAACCATCACATACAAGCAAATTCAAAATATGTGCAAAATGTCGCATATGCATGTGTTCCCCATTCAAAACTAATTCATTCCAATTGCAAACATTTTTTATCAAACATGAAATTGCAACATCATTCGAAGAAGCGTTATCAATTTTGATAATCAAAATATTGTCAATTCTCCATTCAAATAACATCTTTCTACTTTTCTACCAATCGTTTTACCTTTATGATTCAAAATCAAACAAAAATTAATAATTTTCTTATGCATGGTCCAATCACTATAAATATAATGAGCAGTTAAAACTATATAATTCAAATTTTGAATGGAAGTCTATGTATCGGTAGTTAAGCATACTCATTGAGATGTTTTTTTAAAGTATTATTTTCAACTTCATTTTTTCTTTCTCATACATACTAACAATATCTCATGCAATCATAGTTTTAGAAGACACAATAAATTTCGGTTGCACATATTGGGAATATGCTCTAAAACTCTCTCCTTCAACAAACTTCAAAGACAATACATCAACAATAATCATTTTTGCAAGTAGTTATCGGCAAGTTACAACACTAAAACATGACAAATTGGAATTAGATCCCATATTATCCATATTTTTGAAGCTCAAAGTCTTTTGCTTCATATCCATACTTGTCAATAATTTTTTGCAACTATTGATGTGTTTTTTCAAGTTTGAAGTTTGATGTATCATTCTTCGATGCATGACATGCATATGTCTGTGAACAATAATTATATTTCGCTCAAAGGTTGCTATGATCAATGCTTTCAATCATAGTAAAATGATTCCAAACTTCTGGTTTTTTTTTTCTTGGTTTGACCAGTAATAAGGTTAATAGTAGGACCCTCTACAGTTTTACTAATGCTTTCCATCCTAGAAGGCTAAAAAAAATGTAAAATCATTAAACCAAATGTATTAATCAACAATTTCAACAATTTCGGAATCAATTTAAGCCAAATGAAGAATCATACATTTAGAATCATTAAATCAAATGTATAATCAACAATTAAACCAAATATAAAATCCAAAGACAACAATTAAAAGATCCATCAAAACTGAATTCATTCAATTGACAGAAATAAATAGAAACATCCATTACAACTCAAAAGATTCAAAAACAATGACATTAAGTTATCACCAATCACCATTGAAAATTGAATCTAAAGCAATAGACAGTGAGCAGTGCGCAGTGAGACCATGAAAAGCAATAAATATTAAACAGTAATCACCATTCATGTTTTGGATAAACAAGCTAATGGAATATGGAAACTGTTGAAAATTTTATAAACAAGCTACTTTGATTGAATGAGCAACATCACAATTTGTCAAAGTAAGAATCAAGCTAATGGCGAAATGTTTATGTCCAATTATAATGGCAGATGTTTAATAATCAAGATAATGCAACAAATAATCAAACTAATAATCAAGCCACCGTGTTCTACATATTTCATGGAACAAATAATAATTATCGAGCAATCTGCACCGGAGCGGAAGGGCAAATTGAGGGCGATTAGGTGAGAGGCGAATCTGCACCAGAGGGCAAATTGAGGGCGATTGGGCGAGAGGGCAAATCTGCACCGAAGCCGAAGGAAAAATTTGAGTGGCAACCGAGAAGCAACTCGCCAACTGGAGACCGAGATGGCGACGTGAGTTTCCGAGGGGGTTGCGGGCAAAGCAGAGCATCAACTAGCGACTTGAAGTTTTATTGTTTTAGGGCGAAGCAGAGCGGCGAGTTGAAGTCTTCTGCAATCTGCACTTGTAGATTTAATCGTTGGAGTGGAGTTTGGACCTCTACATTTGCATCACAAATCTCAACCAGGCGCCGAACGCCGCACGCGTAGAAGACAAAATGACAAATGAACTAACAAGGCCTGAAATACGGATAAGTTTTGTCGGTTTTGAGAAACCAAAATTAAAAACCAAACCGAAACATTCGGTTCTTACCAAAATGAAATGATATTCGGTTTTTCGGTGTGCAAAATCAAACTGAACCGAACCGAACCGAACCACTTCAAAATGATATATTCTAGTTCCGATTTGAATTCCAGTTTCGGTTCCCATTTTATACACCCGTAGATTTTGCCACTTTTACTCTACCGAGTCTCTTAACTCGGTGGCGGTTTGTAACGCTCTTATTCTAATCTTTCGAATTTACTCATTCAGCCTCTTCTCACTGAATTGTCCATCACTTCACTCCCACTTCCATGGCATTGTTTGGCGCTTCTCCATCACGACTCCTGTTTCAATCCCAGAGATATATATGGTTTTTGGCGCGATTTGATGGACACAGGTTCCCTTTTCCTCACTCTTCTTTGATTTCATTTTCCTTTACTACCCTAGATGATCCAGTGAATTCTTCGGATGACGGCTTGGTTTCGGGTGCAATAAAACACGTTTCCACTGTCGACGAACGCTATGTTCTTGATGAACTCCGCGCGCTTTTACCAGTCTCTTGTAATAAATCGATTCCAAACTTATTCCTAGAGAAACGCGTTGAAGAACAGTGCGCGACCAGGACAGCTGATGGATATATACTGCCAGAAGAAAAATTACGTGGTGTTTTCCTCCAGAAATTGAAGGGTCAAACTGCAATCGAGCACGCTTTAGCTAGTGCAGGTGTGGATTTGACTTTAGATGTTGTTGGTAAAGTACTGAACAAGGGAAGTTTAGGTGGTGAAGCCATGGTTGCCTTTTTCAAATGGGCCATCAAACAGCCATCGATACGTGAAGATACTTTCAGTTACAACATTATTCTTAAAGCGTTAGGAAGAAGAAAGTTTTTCAATTTTATGATGGATATATTGCGTGATATGACTAGTGCAGGAGTAACCCCAAATATAGAATCCTTATCTATTGTGATGGACAGTTTCATCAGAGCTCGCCGAATATCAAAAGCTTTCCAAACGCTCGGTAGTTTGGAGGAAATCGGGCTGAAATTCGACACGCAATCTTTGAACATTCTGTTGCAGTGTATGTGCCAACGATCCCATGTGGGTGCAGCTAGTCAGATATTTAATTCAATGAAGGGAAAAATTCCTTTCAGTTCTTCGACATATAACATTATAATGGGAGGGTGGTCAAAATATGGCAAGATTAATGAAGCTCAGAAGTTTCTTAAGGCAATGGAAGACGATGGATTTCGTCCTGATTGTTTGACGTATACTTACCTTATCGAAGGTCTCGGAAGAGCTGGTCTTGTAGATTCCGCCATTGAGGTTTTCAATAAAATGGCCGGGAGAGGTTGCAATATAGACACCGGTGCTTACAATGCAATGCTTTCCACTTTTATCTTGGTGGGTGATTTCGATAAATGCATGATTTACTACAAGCAAATGTTGAGCAGTAACTGTATCCCCAACAACGATACATACATCAAACTCATTATTGCTCTGATGAAAACCAGAAAGGTTGCTGATGCACTTGAAATGTTCGATGAAATGCTGAAGAGGGGAGTTCTTCCCTCTACCAGCTCTATTACCTCCTTTATCAAACTTTTGTGTGGCTTTGGTCCACCACATGCTGCCTTGGAAATTTACAAGAGAGCAAGAAAAGCTGGATGTCAAATATCCGAGTCTGCTTATAAATTGTTGCTTATGAGGCTCTCTAGGTTTGGTAAGTGTGGAATGATGCTAACCATATGGGATGATATGCAAGAATGTGGTTATTTGGCAGATGTGCAATCTTATGAATATATCATTAATGGTCTTTGCAACGTAGGGCATCTTGATAATGCTGTACTTGTCATGGAGGAGTGTTTGAGCCGAGGTTTTTGCCCAAGCAGACTTTTATGTAGCAAACTAAATAACAAACTTCTGGCTTCGGAAAAAGTACAAATGGCTTATAAGCTTTTGTTGAAGATCAAAGATGCTCGACAGGTTGATTACATGCAACGATGTTGGCGTGCGAACGGTTGGCACTTTTGAGATGGAAAGCTAAAGGCAAGATAGCATATTGCGGAAAGTATGGTGAGGTATCAGGAGGTCAATTCTTTAATAATTTTTCAAGGCTTGGTTCTTTCTGCACACATAATGATGATTTCTCCATGGGATGAGCAAATCGAGATGGGCTCAAGGCTTACAAGGGGTCTGCTCTGGCAGTTTCAATCAATCTGTAGCACGAAAGACTTGGCCTAAAAAGTCAGATACTCACTAAGTTCAACTTAATAAGCAGCACCAGGGTCTGAGAGGTGTCGACCAAAACATAAAAGATTCATGATTCAAGTTGACCTGCATTCAAATAGTCACACTGCTACAGTCAAGATCATGTTCGAATCATAAAACCAGCTAGCAAAGGTAACTATAAATACTGAATTCAGGCGACCTAAAGAAGGAAAATAATGAGATTATGATGTGACTTTTTTGCTTTGTCCAATTTGATTCTCCAAAAATGTAGTGCAAATTTATTTTTGCATCAATAATATTATTGTTTTGGGTGATAATTAAACTTGTAGTTATCAGAATTGATAAAGGATCTATCATAATAGGTGTTGTGAGCACCGTTTTATGTCAACATTTTGAGCAAGCTATTGCGTAGTGAACCCGAAGAAGTAATTTAGCAACAATGCTAAGATTTGAAAATTAACCCTAAACATAACCACGAATTTGGAAAACCACAAATTCGGAAATCTAAATCTAATATCTCTCAAGAACGCTAAGCAGCAAATCCAATACCCTTAATTCCTTTTCACATTTCTAATATATAATCAAGTAACCTCTGTATTACAATAACTAACTATGCCACATCACCTTTTTAATTTCCTAATTTACCCTCACTTCTTCTCTTATTATCTCACTCTCAACACAAGCACTGCAGCTCGGCAAGGTGATGTAAAATCTATTACCCTTGAAATAATGCCGTTAAAACTTAGAATTAGTCACACTGCTACAGTCAAGATCATGTATGTGACACCATTTCTTTGTCATCATTGCAATATTCTGTGTATACACTAGTGAATTTTGCTAATGATCAAGATTGAGTAGTGTGATAAGCTATATCTTCTTACGACACCATGTTTTTGTCCGATTCAACAGTTCTATTTTTCATACTATATTGATAAACTTCATTGTGATGCACACAAATGCTATTGGGAGAGGTTCTGTAATACCAACATTGATGTGGTCTGATTGAGTTGAGTGTTTATTTGCAGGACTGTTGTGGACATGACCGGTGATGATCGAGACGAAGTGTCAAAGTATCCGTCTTGTGATTTGTTGGCAAGGCAAGCACCTTTGCTCATAAAATGCTTCGATCATCTGAATTTTTATCATTGATTGCTGAGTGATTTTATGTGCTAATATCTTTTAATTCTGCTGTGCAAGGATTATAAATAAATACTTGATTATGATAGTCTAATTGTTTGTGTCTAATGTTTGGTAGTAAGATGTTGGAGTAGTAGGTTGTTCGTGGAGGGAAAACGTGTTATAAGTGGGAGAGAGTACTGTAAAGAGAGATGGAAGAAGGCAAAGAGCGCATGTCTATTTTGATAATTTTTCTAGAATTGGTCAAAATCTTTGGACGGTGTTTCTAGACTTATGGAGTAGAATTATCTGAGTTCTCGTTATTCAGTAAGGAAAATTGTTATTTTCTGGGTTCAATATGCATCAATTTTCATGTATAAATCTCTATTTTGCCTCTACTTTTCTTTATTTTGAAACTATTTTTATAATTGGATTTTTTTAGAATTACATCGAGTCTTTAAGTGTGAAAAATGATAATATCTTATTCTTCTAATATTTTTTAAGTTGAAGTACAATTTATCATCTAAACTCTTGGGTAATGAACAGGAGCTGTCAAAATGAAAAATGATGCATGTAAAGTTGAAGAAACACACTCATTGACTATATTTCGGTGGAACTTCAAATCAAACACATTACAAACATAAAAGCAAACCCTGTTTGGGGTGCGAAGCACACATTCATTACTTTTGTCCATTCCTTCATTATTTTTGCCCATTAATGCAACAACCAATTTGCTATCCGCCAACACCGGTCATGATAACACATCACATGATTTCCAGCCCAACAAAGTTACCCCACAATCCCATCATTTTTTACTCGTAAAAAAAAAAAGGAAAACCCAATAACGATCAGACGTTTTTGTTCAAACCCATTTTCTCTTCCCTGTCTTCATCCTCAGAAAATGGCAAATATACTTGCACAGATGGCGCTTGCCCTCTTCCTCATTTGCACAAGCTCAGTGGGCGCAGATTGGAACATTTTGAACCAGAAATGGAGCCAAGAGCAAGTGGATTCGGACAGTTTGAAGAATTACTGCGAGAGTTGGAGGATAAACGTAGAGCTAAACAACATTAGGGGATTTGAAGTTGTGCCTCAAGAATGCGTTAGTTTTGTGAGGAAATACATGACTTCCTCTCAGTATAAAGCAGATTCTTGGAGGGCTGTTGAGGAGTCCACTCTCTTTCTCTCCACCTCTTGCTCTGTGGAAGGTGATGGATTTGATGCCTGGGTATTTGATGTTGACGATACCCTTTTGTCCACTGTTCCTTACTTCAAGAATCATGGCTTTGGGTAAGTTCATCCATCAATTCTCTTACTTCTTTTACTGTATGATTCCTTTTTTTTACAGTTTTTTCAATATATATTGAGATAGTAATGTTTTTACAGACATGGTTTGTGTTATATTGTGCAATTTTGAACAATTTATCAGTGTAATGGTTCAAAATGAATTTCTAGTATCATTCTCGCTTGAATTCAGTGCTTTTCTATGGAAGTTTAGGATCTTGTTATTGCTGCAAATTGATAGAATTTCAAGGGTTTCTAGTTAATTGATCTGTACTCAATGGAAAGATCTATTCATATAAACATGTTGCAAGAGATCAGAGATAGAGGGGAGAGAGAGAGTGATAAAATGAGTTAGAGAGAGAGAGAGAGGAAGTCATAATGAATCTTAACCTCTGCATATATTACTGCTACTTACTTTTGACATTGAGGAATTGCATATTACTGCTACTTACTTTTGACATTGAGGAATTATGATGTGTATAGAGGGGAGAAGGTGAATAAAACATCATTGGAAGCATGGATGAGAAAGAAGAAGGCTCCAGCTCTTGAGCCTGCAATGAAGATATTCAATGAAATAAGAGAGAGAGGGATCAAGATCTTTCTAATCTCTTCAAGAAAAGAAACTCTCAGATCTTCTACTGTCAACAATCTCATCCACGTAGGCTACCATGGCTGGACTGGCCTCATCTTAAGGTACCTTCTAAAATTTTCTAAAAGAAGAGAAGAGATAGATTAACATTGCCTTAACAATCGAAACGATTATATGCATTCGAAAGACTTTTTTTTTCCTGCAGGAGTTTCGACGATGAACTCATGGCAGTGCATAAATACAAGAGCGAAGCTAGAAAACGACTGGTCCAAAAGGGGTATCGCATTTGGGGAATTGTGGGCGATCAATGGAGTAGTTTTGAAGGACTTTCCTCTGCAAAACGAAGCTTCAAACTACCCAATTCTATCTACTATGTAGCATGAAAGTCTATAAATTTCAATGTTTGGAATGTTAGTATATGTTGATGTTCTGCTATGAATCTTACCTCATCTTCTATATATTTTTAAATAAACAAATCCATTCATGAATATCTCACCTTGGAAGTGGCATTTGGTGTTCATTTGAAATAAAATGCAGAAGCAGAGTATGTATGGAGCTCTCCAACGGTGCATTCCTGAGGTTTCACATTCAGGGTTCCATCTCTTCGTTGAACACGTCTACTGTCTTCCAGTCTTTTTCTTCATCCCCAGACAAATCATCATACTCTTTTCCCACCCCTCATCATCTTCGTTAAGGACCCATAGGCCTAAATGAAAGAGTCAAAAGAAGATGCTCTTCTTTCTATGAATATTTTTGCTTTTTGGATTGGATTGGATTGGATAGCACGCAGGATTTGAGGCATATTGTTTTTCTTTGCCATTTTATATTTGATCTCTATGTAGATAGAGAGTTACATACGAATGATCTAAAGCATAAATAATCTGAGCGAAAAAAAGAATAAAAGAGTTTGACATGAAAATAGGAATACATTTGTATGCAAAGTGAATTCTAACTATAATGAATTTTACGGGTGAGTTAGTTTTAATAACTTTTATGGGTGATTAAATTTCTGCTAATTTGTCATATCAATTTCTATATTTTCTCTCTTAATTAAATTTATTAAACTAATACGCAAGTAATAACAATAGAATAAAGAAAGAAAAATAAGAGTTTGCATACAGTTGGTTAACAGAGTTCGGCCAAATTGCCCACATTTGCGCTCAAAGGCTTCTCTTTTATTGAATTTCGGTGGGACCTGAATTCTATTGGGCCGGGCCGGTGGGCTCGCATTGTAAATCTCATTTAGAATTTTGTTTTCTCTATAAATTGATATAAGCTAGAGTCGCAAAACTCACGGTTGTATTTGGATCTTCATAGTAGATCTATTCCTTTGCCCATGGTTTTTTTCCTAAAGGTTTTTTCCACGTAAATCTGGTATCTCACGTCGTATTTTCTTTTTTCGGTTATCGTTCAATCTCTGACAAATGGTATCATAGCTTTTATTTCGAGAGTTCGTGTTTTCAAGTGTGTTGAAACAAATTCACTTCGGTTGTTACGCATCGAACAAGGTTTGTGTAATTTTTTAGAAAATTACAATTTTTGGAAAAAAGAAAAGAAAAAAAACAAGAAAATTGTTCCCTCTGCCATTCATCTTGTTCATGAGATTGTTCTTCTCTATCGTTCAACCGCCATCAGAAATAATTGCCCCATATATAGTGAAAACTCTAATTTTTCTCTGTTTGGAACTCGCCATGGTCGTTATGCCTCCGAGAAACATGTTTGTCATAAGAGGGTTTTTTATTTATTGTCGGTTGCCTTAGATCATCTACATTGTTGTTTACCATTCTCGTTATCAAGTCATTTCAATTGGGGCTGCCGCGAGAGTGTCATTTGCAAAGTTAATTTTTTGCCAAAGATAAAAATTATTGAAAATCATTGGAATTTTTTAACAATTTTTGAGAGATTAAATTGGACGATTTATCACAGATTTGGAATTGCGAAAATATCTCAATCTTTCGGTTGAAATTCAAATAAAATTGAATTGTGTAATATTTGTGACTATTTGACTATTTGATTTGATTTGATTTTTGGGATGATTTGTTATGACAAAAATATCTGAATTTTGGAGATATCTTTTGGAATCATGTGATATCCATAGTTTTCCGCTTCAAATTTTTGGATGAATATTTTATTGAAGTTAGTGATTTTTTGGGTCATATATTTTGTTGAAGATTATATTTTTTGGTTGATGAGATCTTTGAAGTAGATCTTCCACTTTTGGATCGAAATTCAATATTTCGTTATGGTAAGATAACGGTAGGGAAATTTTAAAAGAGTTGAAGGGCTAATTTGAGATGGCAGGTCAATAGGCGAGATATGCTCGCACAGATGTGGATGACTCATTGTGGGATTTGATGATGTCATCATTGTGATTTAAGTGTTTTTTAAACCTGAACAGTATCAGTTGTTGAATTTACTCTTAAAGAGTTTTATATTGGTGATCTGTATATTTCTTTGAGACTGGCAGGCAGATCCCCGTTACAGATCTTCTCTAAGGGTGTGCAAGAGGAAGATTTGAAGATTTAAAAATTGGTTCCTTACATCAAAATTTGTTTTGAGATGGAGATTGTCAGAATTTAGGGTTTTGGATTTGTTTTGTTAAGCTGGGTTGACGAGCACGCGCTATGGATCTCTTGCATAGAATTCATGTCTATGTGGAGATTGTTAGATTTCTGTGTGACCTGAATTTTATTGGGCAGGGTCGGTGGGCCCGCATTGTAAATCTCATTTAGATTTTTTGTTTTCTCTATAAATTGATGTAAGCTAGAGTTACAAAACTCGTGCTTCTATTTCGATCTTCATAGTAGATCTATTGATCTGCCTGTGGTTTTTTTCCCTAAAGGGTTTTTCCATATGAATTTGGTGTCCCACGTCGTATTTTCTTTTTTCAGTTATCGTTCAATCTCTAACATTGTTAAAGATTCATTTTCCAATAATCTTTCTAGTTATAGCTGATTGATTTTCTGGATGCAAATCAAACCTTACAACGACTTTTCTTGTACAACGACATTTGGGTATCACCCTCTATTCGTTCCACAATCAACAAGAGTAGTGGTTTGAAGATTTAAGCACAAATTACCTAACACTCTCAAAGATATACAATCTCAAGTGTAAAAGTGAGAGATGTTAGGTTTCTAGCTCAAGAACAAATACTCAAATGTACACAAGTAAATGGGCAGCACTTCAGCGTAAATATCGTTCAATGAAATGCATTGAGGAGTGGGCTTCTATTTAAATATTGAGCACCAGATGCCCTCTGATATTCTCAAGGTGTCACAATATGTCCATTAGAGACATCAATGAGGCGATGAGTTTCTGCCTATTAAGTTGAGAACTAGCGCACTAGGCATCCACAATTCTTGATTGGACGTCCGAGTGAAGCTTCAATTTGAAATCTTGTCTTCAGGAAGGACTATCGTGAGGTACTCTGAGTGTTCACACATCATGTCCAGGAGTCATTGGAGATCCAATGAGTTCCTAAATCTTCAGCACTTTAAGGTCATAAGTATCTTGAATAGCCGTCACCTTCGGTTGTCATGATCTTGGTAGACACCTAAGAATGCTTCTCACTAACTTTTCATTGGGATAGGTCATACCAAGAGCTTTCAAACAATTAATAATGTTAATAAAACAAATAAATATTTGACCAATGACTTCATTTTTTTTCCATCGAGAACAATTCATATTCATGTACAAGTAAACTTAATTTACTTTTTTTAACTTGATTTGTTCCATTTTGCGTGATTTCAAGTAATCTTTATATGTCACAGCATTATCGCATCTTTGTACTCTATTGAATTCATCTCTATTTAAAACACAATACAAAATACTCATGGTTTTAGCATTAAAACCTAAGTTCCCTTTATCATAGTTATCAAATTCTAAAGGCAACTGGAAACATTTATCCCTCCTTGTTTAATTGGAATATAAATTACCATTTTCAATTATGTACAATAAATCATAATCTAACCATTGAATTAGGTTTAACAACTTTATTGTGTGATTAAAATTTTTATTTATTTGCTATCTCAAATTATATATTTTTCTCTCTTAATTAAATAAGTTAAATATAATATGCAAGTAAATAAAAATAGTAAAGAAAAAAGAGAGTGCAAACAAATTTGTTAATGCAGTTCGGCCAAACTACTTACGTTCACACTCCAAGACTCTTCCTTGAAGAATCATTTCTCTAACCCTTTCGGTTACAAGTGTTTGAGCTTCTGGGTGTTAATAAAATTTTTACAAGTATTTCAAGGTGTCACCCTTTTCTTTGATTGAATTTATGAGTGTTAATCAAACATTTATTCACTCTTCAAAGGCGTTAACCTTTTGTTTCCACAATAAATGAGAGGTGGAAAAGTTTAAGTTCAAAGACCCAACTCTCTGATGTACAATATCAAGTTTAGAAATAAGAGATAATAGGTTTTGGGCTCAAGAATGAAGTTAAAAAATCACCAATGAAATTGGTAGCACTTCATCATAAAGTTCTTGTTCTATTAAGTTGCACAGTGAAAGTTGCTTCTATTTGTAGATGCCTTAAAAGTCTTAGAGCCCTGATCGACCACCTATATTAATTGGTTGAATCTTCATGACAATTGCGTGATTCTTGAACTAGCTAGGTCGACCAGTGGTATCATTAGGTCGACCTCTCTACTTGTACACGATCAGATTTTTGAAGTGTGGTCTATCACATGTATCTTCTAGTCTACCGCTCCAGTTGACTTATACAAGGCTAGGTCAACCTCTTCACTGGATTTTCAAATATTCATTGTTCTCATGAGTTTTTCTAGACGACCCCTTAACTTGGGCAAGTTGACCGTTCATTCATCTTTTTCTTGATTTAAATTATATAAGTCCTATGAACTTTAACATTGATTGCACGAATTTAACAAACATGTTACAACTTCAAAATACCCACTTTTGAAGGTATTTCCAATGAGAGCAAAGATACATGATTCATAATGAATTTATCCAAACAATAATATTAATTAGCAACTTATATATAACCAAACAAGTATATTTAATATCAATACAATACAATTCATATTAAACTTTAGATCCATCCAAATACATAATTACATTATCACATCATAATCAATTTAGAATTAATTATTAAATTAATCATACTCATCATCTAAACAATTAAACTTAATTTCTATTAAGATAACAATCACCCAATTTTTTATGATGATAAAATATTCCAAATTGTTTATATTCCTCCTTAATATATGCATGTAGAAGAAATTTTTCTTTGGTTAAGAAAAAATTATTTCTCTCCCCATGAAGTATTAGGAAATGGGATATCATGTTCAAAAAGCCTAGAGATTTAATCATGAGTGCAATATACATAAAACACTTAGACATCAAAATAATACATCAAAAAGTTTATAGAAGATATGATAAACTGCATCAAAATATCAAAACAATTAAAATCTATGTCTAGACATCAGTAGGAGCATCAGGATCAAAGGTAGGAGGAATATTAGGATCAACATGAGGTCTGAGCCCAACAATAAATGTGTGGTTCCAACCACTATTTATAAACTCCTCAAGACAATGAAAATCAAATGTTGATTTAGTTTCAGCTTGAAAGCACACTAATGAGGAGGCCCGATCATGAAGGCGATTTTCAATATTAGTATTGAAACTATAGAAGTATGTCCTTAAGACATCCAATTTCTCTTCAAGAGTCGACAATGAGTAATGAAGTGACGCATGACTTGAGCCTTTACATTTAAATTCATGGTTTTTAGTTATTCAAAATAAACTCTCCTCCTTTTAACTCTTCTTTTCTAAATCAAGCCGAATACAATCTAATTGAATTATAATATTGTTGAAAATCTTCTCATCCTATTGTTTTGTAAATATATCGACTAATTGCTTCCCATAATTTACAAACTCAAAAGATATGTCTTCTTTTTTAACATAGTATTAAATGAAATGGTATCTAATTTTTGTGTGTTTAGTTCAAGAATGTTGGATAAGATTTTTAAAGATATTTATGGCACTAAAGTTATCACACCTATTTAGGAGTTTCTCATAGCATTGACCATATTCTTCTAATGTTTGCTTTATCCAAAGAATTTAGGCTCTATTTGATAAATAAAAGCAATATTAGCTCAATAGTTTTTTTAACATGAAATTAAGCCAAAAACTCAAATCACATGGATTGTGATCCACAAAATAATCAGCAAGAGACATGATAGTATAATAATAAACAAAAAAAATTGTGCAGGAATTAAACCAAAATGACACCAAACAATCTAATAAATCCCAAACGTACTAGAGACAAAGGGACTTGGACCTACGAACCTCTACCCATCCATGGGAAGGTCAAAGCACCCACTAGAGGGACACCAACAACGCCCCTCTATAACCCCGAACATACCCGCATATATCCTATACATTAACCTGAGGAAAAATAAAGTCTAAAGGGTGAGTGACAAACTCAGTAGGAAAACCTATACTAAATGCAATACATACTAAAAACTATTTTTCTCATCTTTTTGAAAACCATTTCATGCTTTTCATTTACTGTACATGGATTTTAAATCATTTAAAACATCTTTATCATTTTATTAAACCAGCTCATGGCCCTCGATGTGGCTTCGTCAAAACTTGTTGTATACATAGACAACTATATCACAAAATATGGCAACATTGTTTTCTACATGAAAACATCATCAGTGAAAAGGGATGGTTACTCAATGACCCATCTGATACTCATTAGAGAATAGGGGGCTACTCGTCGATAGTAACACCTCATGAGAAAGAGGAAATAGCAATGACGGTGATTTGGAGATCCAATGTGTCACTTGAGTTGCCAGCGAGCTAAAGCTCCACAACGACACAAGCCGTACGATCAAATAAAATGGGTAAAACTGCCGGTGACATATTGCTCCTCAACTAACTTCCATCAGGTTCCAAATTAAAGAGGGTTGGCAACTAATGAAGCTACGAGCCGTCACGCCACCCATCAAATGGAACGGTACTAGGATAGAAAAACTCAATGGCTAACAACCTTCTGTTCTGTGTAACTAAAACCCTGGCCAGGTTCTGAGGCTCGAAACCCAAGAATGTGTCACCAATGCCCTATCATCCTTTCGCACATACAAACAATCAATCTTCTCGAAGTAGAAGATTGTACATGATAGCTTCGATGCTTTAGCACAAAGACTACCTAAAGCATCAAGATGATTTATCCTCACAATATTTCCATAGAATATCAAACATAATACCAGGTGTGATAAAGTAAACGTGAGAAAACATACATATTCATAAAAATAGATGTGCTATCAAAACAGTTCCTGTTGGGTTTTCAAGTGTGGTATCCCAAAAATAGCAGTTTGAAAACATGATGCAATACAGTGCAGAAAGTATAAAAAAATCCATACCTCATAGACGACCATGACACTCTTATCAACTAGCTAGCTCCATGCGCTATCGGAAGTGAGAGTCGAAACCAGCGACATATCTGGAACCTTTAACACGGTTGATGTCAACATCCCAATAATCACACGTGGGGAACAGATAAGCTCAAACAAGACTAGGAATCCAAGATGGTCTCTAGGGACAACCACTAGTCCTAAACTAGAAATCAAATCTACAAATACTACTAAGGTCCTAGACCGAAACATAAACCCAAACCAAAACCCATCTATGCCTTGTGAAGTTGAATGGAGTTCGCTAAACCCAACTCCAAGAAGCAAGGAGTGCGGTTGACCAAAACATAACCAAGGTCGACTTGACACCTCAATAGACAACCCGAAAGACCCACTAGTCCATAAGACGTGGTGGCACTCGACGGAACACAACACGCTCTACCCAAACAACTTAGGAGTCGAGAAGACATAACTGAAGTCATTCGAACCTGACCACGATCAACACGACATCACAGTGATCAACCAAGACCATTCAACAGTCGTCAAAACTCAACCAAAGTCAAGCACAGAGCATACAATAGTCAGAGACACAGCTATGGTCAATGAGCATGACTACGATCTGCAAGGACCTCACAACGGTCGATAAAACTTGCTAGCAGCCATCCAAGACTTGACAAGGACGACAGGACCAAAACAGCTCTTAAACGGTCAAAAAACATAACAAAATACACTAAGTGGTCAACCAGGGACCCCCTGGGGTTGAAACCATCCAAATCGCGGTCGACCAGGAACAATTTGGCAGTCGACTAGAACTATTGTGGTTGACCACACATTATTTATAAGGTCGACCGCATGAATAGCACGGAGCGGTCGATTGTACTGTTCATGCGATCGACAACATGAACAATGGTTCACCGCCCTAGTCAACCAAAATCACATTTTGGTCGATCAGCACATCACCCACATGACTAAGGGTGTTCAAAACCGAACCGAAACCAGTGAACCGAACCAAAACCAATCAATTCTGTTCTATTCGGATCGGATCAGTTTTGAACAACCCGAAACCGATATTCGATTCTATTTTGTGGAAACCAAAGTTATCGGTTCGGTTATTGGTTTGGCTTATTCAAAACCAACATAAACCGAATCGAACCGATAAATTTACAATTTTTATTAAAAAAAACACGATTTTCAGTTTAGTTTAAGGCTAATATTAAGTAATTATTCAATAAATTGTTATTTGTTTAAAATTAAGTCTCACAATTGTCTAAAATTTAAATTATTTAGCTGATACCTAAATAATAATTGAATAATTAACTAATTAGTTCTTAAATTGTATTAATTAGTAGTTAAATTATTGTCTAATAAAATTATTGAATTGTACTAATTAATGATTCAATTAGTAGATTATATCGTAAATATATTAATGAATTATACTAACTAATTATCAAATAGATTGATTATTACTTATTATTTGATTGAATTAATTAGTGATTGAATTTTATATTTTTTTTAATCAAAGTAAAGGTTTTTTTTTTTAATTAATTTTTGTTAAATTTATATTGGTAAAAATTAAATTTATATTTATATATAAAAATAAAAATAAAAAATGTATATTATTTTATATAATAAGTAGAACCGAAACCGAAACAAAAATTTTGGTTCGGTTTCGGTTTGGTTTTGATTTTTAATCGGTTCGGTATCGGTTCCATTTTTTTACAAACCGAAAAAAGTCTATTTGGTTTCTGTTCGACCTAAAACAAACCGGACCAACTTTTGCACCTCTCTACACATGACCAGTCGACCGCACACCACGCAGTTGTCGACCGATACAGCGCTATGGCACTGTTTTCAAATGGAAAACATCTCGTTTTTTCCCCATTTTTGACTTCTAATGACTAATAAACCTGCATAGACTCCTATTCTATCAATATATACCAGAAATTTCTTTCGGATTTGAGTTTTTAACCTCGAATCTGAAGCCGATGAAATCCAAGACTATAAACGTTAAAAACGAAGATAAAAATTGGCTTACCTACAAAACCCCATTACGAAAGTCAGTACATGACGACGCGAACACGGATTGGGTAGAAAAACGGTGAGAATTGCTCGCCAGCTCCTCCTTTTCCTTCCCTTTTTTCTCTTCGGCCGCAAGGAGAGAGTTTGCTTTTTGTAAAAAAAATAATTAAAATAATATTATATTAAAATATATTTTGTATATTAATTAAATCCAATTAAAAACTCGACTCGTTCAAAATATTAACCGAAAATAATTTTTTAGTCAAAATAATTTATTAATTAATTCCCTTGATTAATTTATCGTTCGAAATACCCAATTTGACCATTTTTTACTATTTGACCAAAAACTCACAGTGACTGCTACGTGACAAAACATGTCAACTTTTCAACGTTTTACCAAAAATTATGCGAAAAATTTCTACATGAAAATTTAAAATTATAAAATTTACGGCTTTTACATGTATAGTCAAAGAGGTCTCCCATAATCCACAATCAAAAACATTTATTTTAGGTGGGAGAACATTCAACCTACACTCAAGACTCAATTGTCTTTCTTAGGTACTCAAACGTTTTTGGGTTATTGAGTGATAGGTTTGGTTCCTTTAGGAACTCAAATAAGTTTAGAACTAATTATTTTGTCATTTGATTTTAATGGACAACAAAATAATTTATGTCATACACAATTACAAATAGAAGGACAAACAAAGAAATTCTCATAATTTTTCTTCTTAGCAAAGGGTTAATAATCAATTTCGGCTTTATCGAACGTAACCATTTGTTTTCCTAATAGCATGTTAAAATTTTTGCTACTATTAGTGAATTTCAAAACAATAAAGTTTAAATCATCATTTTTAACCCTCAATTCGCTAACATCAAATTCAAAATATTTAATATTAGCAATCAAATTGTCAGTCATGTTTTTCAACTCAATAATTCGATTTTCAAACGATTTAATCATTTCAATATGCTCTTTCATCAAATTTTCATTATTCTTTTTCAACAATTTATATTTACGTTTAAGCAAATGAAGACTCTTCGTCACTAATCATCCCATGTGGCCAACATAGCTTTCTTCTTAAAGGCCCTTGATGACTTTTTTGCTTTTAGACAATCAAATGTGGTGTGTCTGGATTTTCCATGTCCAAAATAAATAATTACTTTTTCTTCGTTCCTCTTTTTCTGATGAAGGAACTTGTTGAACTTCCGGGTTATGAATTTGATATCTTCATATTCATCCTCCTCCTTAAATTCCATTTGTGTGCTTGATGAGGCTTTGAAGGTTATGTTTCAGGGTTTGAGAATTCCTTCTCTTTTTGTTCCTTCTTCTCATTGGCCTCCATTGTAATCTCATGAGTCATTAAAGATTCGATGAGTTCCTCCATCTTCAATGCTTTTAGATCCCGCGCTTTTTGAATGTCGATCAACTTTGGTTGTCATGCCCTTGGTAGACACCTAAGAACTTTCCTAACCAACTCTTTGTTAGGATAAGTTCTACCAAGAATTTTTAAACCATCAGTAAGGTTAATAAAATGAGTAAATATTTTACTAATGGTTTCATCTTTATCCATATAAAATAGTTCATACTCATGAATAAGCATGTTCAATTTATTTTCTTTTACTTGATTAGTGCCTCATGTGTTATTTCAAGCAATTTCCATATTTCATAGGCACTATTACATGCTTGTATCCTATTAAACTCATCCTTATTCAATGCATAATATAAAGTATTAATATCTTTAGTATTCATGCATAATTTTCTTTTATCTACATTATTGAACTCACTATACAATTTTGAAACATCTATACTATTTTTAATTTTAAACAGAATAAAAGCCTCATTTTCAACAATGTTCCAAATATCATAATCTAAAAGATTGTATATAAATTCTCATCCTAGACTTCTAATATACATAATCATTACCATCAAAATATAGAGGTCTAGCTAATGATTGTTTTTCAACATGCATATTGAAAGCCATAGAAATTTGTACAACCAAAGAATTCAATCAAATTTATCCAAATAATTTTTAACAAGAAATTTAACCAAATAGATGCAAATTTAATAAATTTATAGCAATATGCAAAATATCACACAAAAAGTTATTTAACCCCGCTCTAATACCATTTGTTGGACCTTATGCACACCAAAGAGAGGGGGGGGGGGAATTAGATGAGCTAAATTTTTTGTGCAATACTTTATTCCATAAGCGATTTAACACTAAAATGCAATCAACACATACATAAAAGTAAAGAGATAAGGGAAGAGAGATGCAAACAATTTTTTCATGCAGTTCGGTGAACCCGCATACGTCCGCGCTCTAAGTTTCCCACTTGGAGATCCTTAATCACCTAACCTCCCCGGTTAGTGATGATCGACTTCATGGGTGTCAATCAAACATTTACAGTGACTATTCACAGGGCGTCACTCTTTTCTCTTTGACTGTACACGAGATGTCACCCTTTTATCTCCTCTTTACAAGAGGTTGCAAGTTTAGGTACAAAGGAAGGAAATGTAAAGATTACAATTTGGAATCTAACTCTCAAATATATAATCTCAAGTTTAGGATTGAGAGAGTTAGGTCTATGCACTCATTTGGTTGAAGAGAATTCGTGTAGAAATTTTGGCAGAATTTGGGTACGATTCTCTGTTGGATGGATTTCAATTCGGAGTGCCTCTATTTATAAAATCTGCTCAACCCGTCGAATGGTGGAATGTTAATGTTGCGCGTCCAATCTGATCGGTCAACCACTTTATCAACTCTGGTTGACCACTTCTTCACATCTCAAATTAAGGCTCGAATCTTTCTAATTTATGGTCAACCACTTCTGCTTTAGTTAACCGCTTTCCAGCCGTTGTAAAATCCCAAGCTCATTGTCTAATTTTTAGTCGACCTATACTTTAGCGCCAGTCGATCACTTTCCTATTCTAGCTCTTTTGTAGTCTAGTTGGTCGACCAACCTCTGGTTCATAGTCGACCTATACTCCGTGTTTTGCTCTTCTTGAATCTTCTAAGTCACAATTATCAATATATAAGCTACATGAACTTAGTCAAACTCATTAGTAAACATTAATACCAATATTAAGGGTATTTCCAACTAAGATTGATAAAGTATTTACTCAATTTAACAAATACATAATAAACAATTATTATTAATTTAAACATTCATCATCAAAACAAATAAGTCTAACATCTCTTAGGCTAACAAACGCTTTCGTGGACATCTCATCCCCCAGATCCCTCATAAACTATCCGCCAATTGCTATTCACCACTTATACCTTTCACAGACACTAATGCTCCTGCGGATACCAACTCTTCCACATTGTCGCAAATAACTATCTGTCACGTATACATTTCCTTCATAGACAACGCTCGCATATACCAACTCTTTCGCATTGTCCGCCAATCACTGTCTGCCACGTATATATGTCCTTTGTGGACGCCAACACTTCTGCGAATACATTTCATTTCCTGGGCACCCTTTCGCTAACACTTACAAATTATTTTTTCCAACTTCTTTCTACAATCAACTTTCCTAATTCTGTAACTTGTTTAATATATTTCATAATTTTATTAAAATTTAACTATTATGAAGATGCTTACGCATTATTCTTTCCAATTCCTTTTCACACTCAGCTTTTTTAATCCTATAACATGCTTGAAAAAACAAATCTCAAATTTTATTACAATATTTCTCTTCACTATTCAACATATAAATTTCCTATTATGATGTTATTCATTCTATTTAAATTTCAAAATATCACGTTACACATGAAGTTATTCGTGGAAAGTTTTTGGGTGTTACACTAATGCTTTCTGTATATGTGGTGAATAGAATAAATGTGTTTCATATGATATGATTATATAGGATATGATTAGATAAAATTATATTGTGCTAAATAATTTTAAGTACATATAGAACAATTGATTTTATCATAATAATAATAATTATTATATATATATATAATATTAATTTATTGTATTCAATAAACTCTTATTTAATTTTAGTTTCCTTTTTGTTTTAGTCGGTAAAGTATTGCTATCTTAACTTGGATTAAGCATATACATGTTTGGATGATTGATGAGCTAATGAGCTAATATTAATCATATTCATCTTTGAAAATCTCTTTTGATACTATTGAAAATTATAATTAGTGCATTAAGTCCTTATATAAAATTAAGTTATTTTTTAGATTTCAGGTCCTATCAGTCAACCAGTGGAGGACAACAAGTGATCGAAGATTGAACAAATTGATCTACATTTTGAAGGACCTAGAAGCAGTTGACCAAAGTAAAGGTGTGGTCAACCTGGCCAAAGAAAAATTGTTTGAACATTTGTAGAAAGCCTGAGAGTGGTTGACCAAACAAAAGGCCCCATCGACCTCAAAATGGACAAATTGGACCACATTTTGAAATATCTGATTTTCAATCAACCAAATGAAAACCATAGTCAACCACATAATAGACATTAATTTCAACTAAGATGTGTTGGTTAATTTAATAAATTAATAAGTTGTATTTTATATTTTCTGAATATTATTCTTATCATTTTTATTTTTGTGTTTATTGGAAATACCCTCAAAATATGTATTATTTATGTACTAATATGTTTATTTGAGTCCATGTAGTGTTGGATATCTTTTAGAGACTCAATATAGTTCAAGGTTTACTTTGGAGTGAAGTGGGGGACGAGCTGCGGATGAAGGAAAAGCGTCCCAATCTTGTATGTGTTCGTGCGGACGCATGCAGACAATACTGCGGACGAGCCATCGCGTTCGCAATCTTCCAGAGTTGTGCCCCTTGTGTTTTAGGACAAGCTGAGGATGAAGAAATGTGTCCATAGTGTTTTCGGATGAGTGCAGACGAGTGAGGACGAACTCGGATGCATCCGCTTTGAATCTATAATTTTCAGGGTGCAATTCGGATGAGACGTGAATGAGGATCTGCATCTGCAAGAGGTGAACAGTGAAGTTTCAGATGATAGAAGATGAGAGTGCGGATGAGGATCTGCGTCCTAAATAGGTGAACAGTGAACATTCGGATGAGTACAGATGAGTGCGGATAAGGAGATTTGCGTTCTAAAGTCAAAAATCTGCATAACGGCTATATTTTCAACGAACGAATTTCAACGGATATTTTCCAAAGGCTACATGCCGATGAGTCTAGACAAATGAGGATGATCCAAAAGTCCTTTGCCTGTAAATAAGAGTTCACTCCAAGCTCTCCACAACGATCAAATATTCGAGGTGAAACCCTGCCAAAATCAAAACTCAAATACTACTCACTGTGAGCATTGTAAATCCAATTCTCCCCATTCCATAACTTGTGAAATATTGTTGGGAGAATTCGAATTAGGTTTTTAGAGCTTTAAATTTTTGATCATATATCGTGCTAAATTGTAAAGGGTGATTCCCTAAGAATTCATCACACGAGGGTGACAACCCGAAACACTCATAGGCTCAATTGAACTCCTGTAAGTTCAATCATTGGGTGACTCCCCGCAATAGTCAAATTTAGGGTGACGCCCTGCAACAGTCAAAGGTTGACGACCTTAGAATTAGGCAAGGGTGACGCCCCGTTTAATAGTCAACTTGTAAACGATTTTATTGACATCCGTAAGCCAATTGTTTAGTGTATCTCCAAGTGGAACTTGGAGCGCGGACGTAGGCGAGTTTGCTGAACCGCGTAAACAAACCGTGTACACTCTCTTACCCTTACTCTTTATATTATTGCATATACGTGTGATTGTTTTATTTAATTATATGCATTAAATCACCTAGGGTTATATTAAATCAAATATTGTACAAAAATAACTAGTACGCTATATTCACCCCCCCTATAGGCGTATATCGATCCTTCAGGTCATTCTAAGGAAAGGTATCGGTAGTTCGAATAAGAATCGCGATTGACTGGTCAAGCCTTAGAAGTAGTCCACAAACACGGAGTTTGTGACCAACCTTTCACATTTAAGCCGCAATAGTCATATAATGGTTGACCTGACAGAATCAGTAGTCAACTGACATTATTCATAGATTTGTTGTAATGATCATATCACAATTGACCAAAGAAAGCAGTGGTCGACTACGAACTCGAATTCTGGTGCTCGTCTATAAATAGATCCACACATCTGTTGTTCAAAGTTTACTGAATCTTTGAGCATTCATTTGATAGAATCTAAAATTTGTTATTCTAAGTCATTTCACCCAACTTTCACTAGCTCATTCTTTGGAGTAATTACTATTTTTGAGAGTTAGGTCTGGAATCAAATGTTTTTGAAATCTTCACTTATTGTTGTGTTGAGAAATTATAAAACCCTAAAATTGTAGAGGTACGATTGATGCCCCGAAGTTCAATCAAAGATAAACAAAAAGTGTTAGTGGTATTGAATTTTCAAATAAGAGCATTGAAATGGGGACTTAGGTAGTTTGGTTGAACCTCGTTAATAACTCGCATTTGCTTTTCCCTTTCTCTTTTGGTATTTATCTTTTTGCCTATTGATGATTTGGTGTATCACATTAATAGTTTGAGTTTAGAAGAAATTAAATAAGCAAAAGTTAGAAAATTAGTTGTGAGATTAATTCGTTAGATTACCACACTATTCATAGATGTTATAAATTAATTATTGGATAAAGAACTAATAACACTCAAAGATAAATATGTAATTTGGAGGTTGGCTGATATTAGTACAAATTTATATGGAGGATCTCTATATATAATAAAATTATTTTAAGTAAATATAATCTATAATTTTATGAGTAAATTAGAAGTATTTAATGGAATTAGGCAATAATTACTAATAATTTTAATTAATATAAAAATTGTATTAATTAACGAATATTAGTAGAGCTTAAAATTATAGGTCCATAAGTTCATTCATCATTTTTTTATCATTACTCGAATATAAAATATGGGAACAATAATATAAACTAATTATTAATTATTAATTTTCTATTCACAAAAACTCAAATAAAAATATTAGGGAAATTAATAAATCAATCATCATACTTTGTGATTAATGACAAGTTAACCACTAACGTATTTTTGCTAACAACTTAAACACTCAACTATGAAAAATTATCACCGTGAACATCGTTGTTAACTTTCTGAAAGTTGCAGTGGAAAAGAATAAATATTCATGGAAAAATAGAAATAACTCTTGATTTTAGAAGAGATTTTCAATGGAAAAGAGTTAATATTCATAGATAACTGATTTAGAAGATTTCAGATTTTTTAAAAGAATGAATTTAGAAAATTTTGGATTTTATAATTTAGAAGATTTTGAAAAAGAATGTTAATATTTTAAATTTTGGATGATTTAGAATTGTTTTACAGTCCATAAGAGAATCACAGCTTGTTTGTGTTGTCTGTGTTTTTCTACAAAAAAGATAATGAATTTTTCTTATTTGTAGACATTCCTCAGTAGAATGTCGACTTTCTTGAGTTATATTTCAAGGACTCATGTTTCGTAGCAGAAAGACCACGTTTCGCTGTAAAAAAGTAACGTTCTGCAGAGAAAAGAAAATGTTTCGCAGAGAAACAATAACACAATTTAACTGAAAACATAACCACAGTGTTTTCTCATCAATTTCTATAGTTTAGTGGTTAAGTTATTAGCAAAAATACTTTAGTAGTTGACTTGTCATTGATTACAAAGTACAATGGTTGATTTGTTAATGTAGCGACCTATCTTAATTTAAAACCATTTTTTCTTATTAAAAATTCCCGTGTAAAATTTTTTTATTTATTTAATGAAAACATACGATAAATTATTCTGAATAAAAACTATAACAGAGTAAAGCGGAAACACATTTGAATTTAGAAGAAATAATAGTCTTACAAACCATCGTTCGAATTAGAAATTATTTCAAAATAAAACTTCCATTTATTATAAGCCATAATCTCGCAAATCTACTTCGTTGGATAACTCAAGTCCTCCACGAGGAATGCTTTCTCCTCCACTCCGGGAATTATTATATCTTTACATTTACCTATACCACAAGTAAACTGTAAGCTTAAAGGCTTAGTAAGGAATTGAGATATGTAGTATGAATGCCTCTAACTCATTTTGTCAGAACGAAATCCACCCAAACTGTTCTTACTTATGGTTACATATATCATAAACTCATATCTCGAGTTGGGAGATTGGAGGATCCTGGGAGAGAGAGTGGTGGGGAATCGGCATCTAACATCCTAGAGTAGACAAGCTTGCACAACCCAAGGCGAGAAGGCTAAAGTTCTATCCAAGTCTACCGGTTAAATCCGAACCACCTCCCCGACCCCTAATTCCTTTACTATCTTTTCTTCTATCATTTTCTTCTCACTGTATGAATACCAATCTATTCGTGGTATTTTCTAAGATTTCTATTATTATGATGCATGTTGATGCAATATGAATAATACAACTATAAACAATATCATTTGTCTCATAATTTTATAAGTCTCTATCATCAAGAATTCCAGAATATCAATAAATGGACTATGAAACAAATCATGGAATTTTAGCAACTAAAGCTATCGATCATAAGTAAAATATCAAAGAACGAACTATGATTATGAACAGTGAAATAAGAGAATTAACAACGAATAAACAGCGAATTAAAACGTGCATACATGCTTTATAAACTTGACAGCGAATACGAAATATGACAATGAATTAAAATGAGTATACATGCTTTACTATTTAATAGCGAGTTACGAAACATAACAGTGAAGTAAAAACGAGCATATGTACTTTGAACTTTGACAATGAACACTAAACACAACAGCGAATTAAAACGTTCAACATGCTTAGCAATTTGACAGTAAAGTACAAAACATAACAGCGAATTTAATCTAACATACGTGCTTCCTAGTTCGACAGTAAATTATGACGTATAACAGTGCAACAAAATGAGTATACATGCTTGGCTATATATCAGCGAATGTTAAACATGACAACGAACTAAAGATGTGCGTGTGTGCAATGATTCGGCGGTAAATGTAGAACTTTACAACAAGGTCAATACGAGCATATGTTCTGAATCTTAACAGAAAATAACAGTGTGAACCAGCAAATTAACGACGAGTTCCCAGCAGTTTAAACGTACCATTATATCCTAGAATTGACGGAAAAAAAATTCCAGAACAACAGCGAATTTAATCAACAGTTAGAACGTGTTAACGTGCTTTAGAATTGACAGAACTTAACAATGTATAGCAGCCAAAAAACATAAGATTTGTTCGGTAGAGATTATTAAGAGAAGAACCCATAAATTTATCCATTCGTCTTCTTCTTCTTCGTGTAATAATAGTGATTCTTCATCTTCTGCAATACTCTTTCTCTCTCTCCAAACCTCCTCCTAGATGAGAAGCTTGACAATGAAAATAGTGATAGAAACCAAATGGGAAAAAAGACATCCCTCTTATAGGTTGTGTTTATGTAATTTTAGACAAAAAACATGACAAAAAAATTTGACTTATTAATTTTTTCTAGTTTGAAATTTTAATTATTAATAAAAATTCTTCAGATTTGAATTGTTTATTATCCTTAGTTTGTTTTATTAATTTTCTTACATGTTTTAAAAAAGTAGTGCTGCAAATATAGGGCGTAAACGGTATCGTTTTCAGTGAACCCTAGCCCCATTTTTCTTAGGATTTTAGTCCTCGCTTCCCTCCATTACTGTTGGCTCTCTGTCATTGTCTTCTCTGAGAATTCAGTGGCCAAACTGACTGCTGGTGAGAGGGTGGGGCTTTCTCAGGCGAAATAAGTATGGATTCCGACGAAGGGAAGCTTTTTGTAGGAGGAATAGCGTGGGATACCTCTGAAGAAAAGCTTAGGGAATACTTCACCCAGTTCGGCGAGGTCACCCAGACGATTATTATGCGCGAGAAGGACACCGGCCGTTCTAGAGGTTTCGGCTTCGTCGTCTTTTCTGATCCCTCTGTGCTTGACCAGGTGCTTGAGGAGAAGCACGTTATCGATGGCCGCCAGGTTTGCCTCTTCCTCTTCACTTTTCTCTGCATTCGATTACTTCATTTTTAGGTTCTTGTCTAGGGGCTTTTTTATTCTAATTTTAGGCGTTTTATGTTTCTTTGCCTGGATCATTCTTCAAGTGTTTTGATTATTAGTTTTAGGTTTTTCCGATGGGGTTGTTTTGTTTTATACCTGCTTGTGGATTTTTTGAAGTTCTATTTCCTTTTTTTTCTGCGGCTTCACAATTAAAAGCTTGTGAGTTGGTTTATTGTTTCTATTTTTATCTACATCCATTGTTTGGATGCTTGGTTTTGGTTTATCACATACTGTCGATATTTTTTACAAAAATATTTTCAATGTAATGTTTGCAAACTTCGCCCTTTCTTCTCCTATATTCTAGGGCTTTTTGTGAATTGAGATAATGAGTGAAATAAGATATCAATACTAGCCCAAAATTATTGAATTGAGACATACTTCTTAAACCCTTGCTCATTTCCTTTAAATAGTTACTTCATGAAACACAATTTTCGTTAAAGTACTAATTAGTATCAAATTTTAGTGTAAGAGATTTTATCAAAGACTAAACAATATATATGTTGTTCTTTTACCAAAAAGAAACTTACTTGTTCCCTTCGCTTCTTGCATTGTACAAAATATGTTGAATCTATTAGTATCAGTGGAAAATGAAAAAGTTTCAGTTCTAATTGGTGGCATGTTGTAATTAATTTGCTGATGGTATGCTTCATTTCGTATGTTTCTAATGGATGGAATTGAAAGGGATTTTGATTGAATGATTTAGTGTTTGTGCAATTTAAAGGCGTTCTTGAATGAATTATAATTCTTCTTGAACAAGTGAAGTGCAATTTCACCTTTTCTCATATATTTGTTTTCTTCTAATTTATAATATACTTGTCCACCTTGTAAGTGCACTGACTGTTTCCTTTAAAACCTATATGATTTTCTTCCATTCTGAGGGAAAAATGGATAAATAGACACCTCATTGCATTGGCTGGGAAGGTGATTGCAATTATTAGGTTTCGAAAGACAAGTCATATGAGCCTAAGCCTTTCACATTACTTGTTTCAACCGCTTCCTGCCAAAAATGTTTTACCTAGAGATGAAATTATTTTATGGATGGTTAGGTTCAACTAAATTTTGACCATACACGTTACATGGTATATATGTGAGGATGAAGTTGTATTGTCTTGATGGAAGAAAATTTGTTAGTCAATGATCACACTTTAATCTCTTTCTTTCTTGGGAGTTGGACCATAGTAGCATACTTAAGTGATGTATATTGCTTGTTCTATCTCCGTGTTGGTTCAGTAGTAAAATGGTGCACTTTCTCATGCAGGTGGATGCAAAAAGAGCTATATCTAGAGAAGAACAACAAGCCTCTTCTAGAAGTGGAAATTATAATACTGGTAGATCCTCGGGAGGGGCTGGTAATTTTAGAACCAAAAAGATATTTGTAGGAGGTTTGCCTTCTACGCTGACAGAAGATGAGTTTCGTCAGTACTATGAAAATTATGGTCAAGTGACAGATGTGGTAATAATGTATGATCAGAGTACACAGAGACCGCGGGGATTTGGTTTCATAACATTTGACAATGAGGATGCAGTTGATAGGGTTCTGATTAAGAACTTTCATGAACTTAATGGTAAACTAGTAGAGGTAAAAAGAGCACTTCCTAAAGATGCGAATCCAGGAGGTGGAAGTCGAGGTGGGGGATACCAACATTATGGATCTTCTGGTGCAAATACTAATACATTTGATGGTCGGATGGATGGAAATAGATACATGCAGCCACAGACTGCTGCGGGTGGGTTTCCACAGTATGGTTATGGTACACCTGGTTATGGTTATGGTGGACCAAATAGCAGTGTCGGTTATGGCGGATATGGTAGTTACGGGGTCGGTGGTTATGGAAGTGATAGTGGGGGATTTGGCACACCATCTGGAGGATATGGGAATCCAAATGCCCCAAATCCTGGTTATTTTACTGGGGGGCCTGGAGCATTAAAAAGCAATTGGAATAATCCAGCTACTGGATATGGTGCTGCAGGATATGGTGCAAATGCAGGCTATGGGTCTTCAGCTTCTTGGACTGCTTCAGGTAGTGGGGGTGTTGCTTCTGGTCCTAGGCCAGGTGGGGCTGCTGGGTATGGAAGTCAAGGCTTTGGGTACAGTAATAATTATGGTGGGAGTGATGGTCCTTATGGTGGCTATGGTAGTGCAGGTGGGCGCTCTGGAAGTGGCCCAACAAGAGAACAGCAAGGTATGGGTGGTCGCTACATGGGAAGTGGCTATGGAGACACTGAGGATAGTTACTCAAATGCTGGCTGGAGATCTGACTCTACACAAGCTTCGGGTGATTATGGTAGTGGATATGGTGGTGCCCAGTCTAGGCAAAGTTGACAACAGCAACCACTGTATCTTCATACTTCTTGCACAAGCAATAATTTTTCCCTGTCAGATCTTATGCATTATGGCATCAGAGTATGAGGCTGGTTGGATCTCTTTATTCTGTGTTACCAGGTGGTTTTTCTGATAGTTAAATATGCATAGGAATTTCTAATAATATTGCGTAATATTTGCTTGTAGGCCATAGAATTATGAGGTTGCTCGATGTTGTGTGCTAATGTAGTTTGGAGTCTTTGGACTCCTTCCCCTTCAGTTTTTTGTTTTTATTTTCTTCGCTTCTTTCAATCCGGTGTATTAAACTTATTTATCATTGTGGTGATGAGGATATTTAGTATTCTTCTCTTTCAAGCCATGTATAAATTTGTTTCGAGCTTTTGTTTATTTTTTTGTACTTGTTATTGATTTAACCTACACAATTGTTACCACATTCTGATAGGAAAGTAGGAGAATAGAGAGGTTTTTAATCAGAAAGATGTAAGGTTTTTCTATGGAAGAAAAGGGTAGAAGTACTTGTATGGCTGTGAAGCTAAGAATATCGGATGATCTAGATACCCCTTTCTTGATAGCCGCATGGTGGTCATCAATGCCATCGTTTTAGTGTTTTGACATTTCAAAAAATCATGATATATTTGTTCCAGTGCTTGTATACTGGAGAGCTTGCATATTATATGGGAACTTATAGCAATTTTAAAATGGAATTGAGCTCCTTTTCTTCCAATACTGAGTAGTTTTCAGAAAAAAGATGTTTGATGTTTGGACTGGAATGGCAGCACAATGATTTTGGAGTTGGAATCATCGAAAGGCATCATTTTTTGAGGTATGTACAACTACTCTTGATGTCTGCCGCTGTCCTGGAGTTCCATTTTTCTTGATTTTTTGTTTGGAATTAGTGAATAGTCAAAAAAGTTGATTGCTAATGTCAATGATATTCACCAAGTGATTGGGAAGCCAGTAGAGTTGTCTCGCTCTATGAATGTTATTTGCTTTTGCTATCCAACATATATTTGTTCAACGCATGCTTTGCTTTAGAATTCTTTTTGAGTTTCATCTACTTTTCAGTATTAACCCGAAAGTCATTTTGTGGTTATAAACTTTCTTCCTACTTTCATTTGAAAATTTTGTTTGCAACAAGAATGTTAGACCATGCTTGTGTGATTTCAACCTTTCTATACTTTTTAAGTAACTGAGCCTCCTAATCGCTCGGGTATGGCTCGTCCAAGTGTGCTTTATATTTATATCTCGTTAAGTCTTATGTTTTCCAGGCTTGAAAGGGTTTATAGATTTCAAAGGCATTGATATTTGTTTGAATGCTAGGTGACATTTTAATATGTCAAGTTAGTTAATCTAATAATATATTGTTTTTATAATATTTTGATTATTCATTCTCATATCAAATGTTTTAGTGTAAATTTTCTAGTTAGGAGATTGTTCATGTTTTGAGAATTGATCTCTTGAATTCTTTCTAATTAGAAAAATGAACCATATCATAAATTCCCCTCCCCTGCACGTAACATTCTTACAAATCTTCAATTACCATTTCTTTCTTAATCAGATGATCATGCTTTTATTTTAAAGCTTACACACTTGTGAATTATTAATGTTCCATTTAATCGTACACGTTGATATGATATATATGTGTCACACATTGATTGATTCAAGTGATTTATTTTTAAATATTTATAATTTATGATTAACCACTTCATCATGAGGCGCAATTGAAATGTAAACTTATCATTATTCTTTCTATTAATATTAAAGAGATGCAATCTTGTGTAATCTTGATTAATTGGAGCATTGGATTTCAGTTTGAAATATACCATTATTAATGTTCTAAAGTAACTCTAATACCAAATCAAAATAATTGACATCCTGAGATTTGGGTCAATCAATAAACACAAAGCGTATGGTCATGCTGGAAGATTATGATGTAAGTGTACATATACTTTGTGAACAACTGGATTGAATTTCTTTTGTAAAGTGACAAATGACCTCTTCTATCATGCCAGCCTCGGTCACAAATTCAGTCCATAATTTAGAGACCATAAACGAATGCTGCTAAGAACAAATCCATGCAAATTAAACACTAGATCAATCCAGAGGAGGGAAAGCATTCATCCATTCGAATTGAAACAATAGATAGGGAATGTGTAAAATTAACTACGAGAATCAATATTAGGAGCACAGAGAAAAATTTCATGCCTGGGGCTGGGAGGAACAAACTAATCCTGCTTTATTAATTCACAGTAACAACTAATTCAGAGAATTCACTCATCAAACTCATTTTAGGCATAGCCATGAGACCGTTGATTTTCCCTCTTTTTCTTTCATTTCTGTCAGCAAGCTAGACCCAAATAATAAAAAATACAGAAAAGCCATTGCGAATTGAAGCCAAACCCATAGCAGAAGTCATGCATGCCCGTAACTTGCTTCTTTGTGTTCATCATTCTCCATATCTGTCTGCCCTTCAATTTTCCTTTGATCAAATTCATTCTATACTTGAAGTCTTGACATATTCTTTTGAGGCGTGTAAGTTACCCATTCTTCCCTATCTCTCTCATCTTGATTTTGGATTCTAGAATCAATATCTTGTATCTTCATACTTGTGGTATCTAAGTTTTACACTAAAAGATATCAATATTTGATTGAGTTATGGTCCTCTCTTCCAAAAACGCTGAAGATGGTAAATTAGGATTTAGATTTACCTTCGTTTCACAGTCTGGAGCATCTGCTGTTTTTAGCGATTCATCAGAATGATTTTCTGAAGCCATGTCTATGGCTACTATATCCATTCCTGCTTCTAAGCAATCATCCGAACAAAAAGAGTCGTCCTTATCATCTTTGATTAGGTTCTCTGCTTGACTATGACGTTCTTCTATCGAAAGCGAGAGAGTTTTCTCAATCTCTATTAACTTTTCAATCGCTTCACAAGCAGCTCGTCTTGCCCATACACCATGCATCTTCTCCCTGCCAAATGAAATTAAAAAATCTCAATTATAAATGTTGATGTAAATACATTAGAAAATTGTTAAGATTAGGGTGTAGATTTGGCAAAAAGGAAGCAACGAGTGCATATTTAGAACCACTGCTAGTAATTTCAAATTGTAATAAATTCAGAACCTTTAAATAATGTTCAGATGTCTTAAAAGACTTATGCCATCATTGTTTTATTTTAAAATTGGGATAGATAGCTTGGATAGTACGTGGCTTGAGCATTGTAAAGTGGATTTTCAAAGTGAATACAATTTACTCCCCACCATGTAACCATCAGCTCCTCAATTTTTCTGGTATATGTTGACACCAGCAAATATATTGAAAGCATCCATCTACTATGCATGTGGTTAAAAGCTATTGATAGAGCTTAAAACAAGCATCATCAACTTTCCATGGAAAAAGTACAAGAAAAAGCAAAAATTATAAATATTTGAGCACATACGTTTTAGGATCTACTTTCGCTGAGAGAAAGAGGGATTTCATAAGGGTTGAAAGAATCAAGGGATAGTCTGAGAAGTATCCTCCAAACTTCACAATTTCCACCAGAAATTGTACATCCAAAATAATCTATCAGAGGAAAATAATACTATCACCATAAATAATGAAGAAATATCACCAAAATGGAAACTCATCAAATAAAGCACATACAGTAAACGTTATCATGCTCATGAGAAGGCTGAAAAAATATTCGTTCTATCTCTTTTCTTCAACACACTAAGTAATTTAAAGTCTATGTATGCTAAATGAACAAAAGTTATATATATTCCCAGAGAAGTGAGAAATAAAGAATCCCGAGTTTAAAGCAATAAATTTTGATAATTGTTGACCTTTTAGATTTTTCTAACTATTTGGGATAGATTCTAACTGAATTATCTTATGTTTACAGAAAAGAAAATCCTAATGTACATTAAAGAAATCAAAAAACAAAAGTTTTTGGAAAGTTGACTAAGCAGGGCGTTGGAATTCAAGAAAGCGTGGAAATCATGCAAAAAGGCAAGTGCTGAGATTTTTGGAAAGCTTCTAGATAGGAATCAAGTTAATTTGGAAAATTCGATTTATTTGGAAGCTGACCAAATTAAGGAGATTGCCTCAATCACGACAAAAAACTTCAGCATTAAATAACCAAAGTCATTTCGCAATAAGCAGACAATTAACTTCAGCATTAATTAGGGTCTTCAGCTCAACATAGATTTTAATTTCCAGAGGAGACAACGACGGAACGGAGGATGTGAATGCTACAGCAAGCTGGACTTAGAGATTGACAACCAAGAGAGCTCAATTTACTGTTTTACTTATTTATTCCCTCTCCTGAGCACGTTCAACTCTTTTGCATTGTTTTTTACGTTTTCCATTACGAAGGATAAAATACCAAACTTTTGTGATTGATATTTATGTATTACTAATTTGTTATATTTTTGTCGATTAGTTTATTCAATATTGTTTTTCATGATTATTAGGTTAAAATGACGTTTGTCTGAATCATAAACTGTTTTTTATACTTGTCAAATGATAACTTGAATTTAGAACTCTTATTGAATAGCGGGAGGTGTTAACTTTAAACATAAAGTTAATATTTTTATGCAATCACTATAGACATATAGGATTGTCTCACGTAACTCATGTTTAACTTTTATTTTATCTTAGCATAGACATATGAAATGATTTAATAAAAGAATATTGCATAGTAGATCAACATATAATTGTGTTATATAGTTTAAAATTTCAAGTTGGTTAATTGACATTGCTATAACATACTTCCTATATATGAATTGAAAATTACAAGTGGTGGGAAATTGATTCTAGGTTGTTTTGCATACTGACTTCTTGGTACTTTTATTATCTTGTTTCCTCACAATATTTTGTTTCTCATCATTATTTTTTTGCATGTGGACATTTTAGTTGATTTTATAGGAAACTTTTATAGTTTGTTCTCAATGGATACGATATCCAATCTTAGATCACTAAATTACTTGTTATAATAGTGCACACTTGCACTTTGAGCATAATTTTCACTACAGTCGTAAGACTGTCAGGCAAAACTATCTAATCTTGGATGACTCCATGAGAAAGAATATCATGAGATAGTGCAATATACTGTTTTTAAGAATAAACAATAGACACAAGTTTTATGGCTGAGACAACCAGGTAGAGTTTATATTGAAATAAACTTCTAGCATTTCAAAATCCCAAAGAAACTGAGGTAATTTAGAATTTGTAATATGCACAAATTTTTACCTGTTTTACATTGTTCAACTGATGGATAGTCAGGTTCTCGGCTGGAGGTTCCCACATATCTTTATTTTCTGTAAGCCAAACAAATATATTCTCGATCAACTCCCTCAAAAGCTCCATCAACCAGTCCACTTCAAAAACGTGACCTTCAGCAAGTTGTTCTAATTTTCTCAGCTCCAAAAATAATACCTGACAATATCAAATATAGAATCAAAATCAAATAAATTTTTATAATTAACTACAGAAATAAATTTTTCTACACAATTAAACGCTTCCTTAATCAACTTTTCAATGTAAGACATAGTATTGCCAACAAGTCTTAGTATAAAAGCAAACCAATCATGTTTATTTCACCAAAACTTTTGGCATACCTGAAAGGAAACAGAAGGCATGACATCTAACAGGGTAGGACTGCGTGGGAAAGCAGCACGAATTTCTGGGATAAGCTTCAAGCCACCTTTAAAAGACTTATATATGAATTGCTGACAGAAAAGACCTCTAAGTTGATCACAATCCTCTTGAGCACGATTTAAATAGCTATCAAGTTCTTTTATATGATGACCAACAAAATCATTTTTGAATGGCTCTGAATTTGCGTGCCACCTTCCAAAGACCCTCTTTGTCATAACAAAGAAGACTTTTTCTATTGTTGATAGATTAGCTAGAATGGAAACCTGGTGTTGCAGCATCTCTGCCGCATTGATACTTACGTCACCTCCATCATCAACCGATGTGTTACAGGTGATGGCCACTTTAAGTGTGACTCTATATTCATCAAAGAGTTTAGTGAGCTGATAAAGAATCAAATCTTCCATATGAAGTGCTATTAAAGGAGAAACTTCTTCGACGAAGGCCTAGAACAAAGAGAGAAAGTACGTAAAACTGTAAAAGAAAGTCAATCATAGAGCTTATATTTTACTATGCACTTAATAAAAAAATGTAGAAGATAACATCTTTATTTCTTTTATAAGAGTTGACACTGTTCAATCAGAGTGCACAATTGTATTTCGCAGATTTGAGTGCTCTTGTATAGCATTTGAACGACTTGCCTGAGACAAGGGACCCAATACATCTATGAATGTCTCGAAAATTTTGTGTTATGGAAACCATAAGGTGAATATCCTTACTGTAAACCAAAAAATAAATTCTCATGCTAATATGGAACCAAACTGATATGACAAAATAACAAATCCAATGTGTACTCTCTAAAACATACGACAGACTCCGATATCTACAAAAACTGCAGCCCAATGAGTGAAATAATATTTGATGTTAGTTGACTGAGTCAGAAAGTACAACTTGTCATGAACAGAAAAATTTATAACATCCTACTTGCAGAAGTAACACGCATGCATTGCCTAGCGGTAAATTCCCATCCAAGTTCTAGCTCCAACAATCTAAATCAGACAAATCTTTAGCCAAGAGGGAAAAAAAGAGGAAAGCAACTGAACCTGCAACTGCGATAGAAATTGTCTACCACTGGTAGTGAGAAGAAAAAACTTAGGTTGTTTGCCAGCAGAGGACCCACCATTTAGAATTCCAGATAGTAGATATCTACCTAAAACCCAATTTTCAGATGCAGCACACGTATGCATAACTTTCCTAATACGGTCTGCCTGTAACATTAGCACCTCTTCCACACACGGGCTGATAAGCTTGATCAAATATGACTGAAAATATAACTGCTGAGCTTCTAGCAACGAGCACAATGTCTTTACAAGGAATATGGCGTTTACAGCCATGGAAAATTTACCACTTATTTCTGAGATTGATTTGACATATTGTCCTAAATAACCAATGAATACTTGAATCTCTTCATATGCCCATTGGAATAAGTCCGAACTATATGGGGAAGTTTCTCCATGCAACATCCAAAAGCATTTTGCTGATTCAGCTATCATTGGGAAAATATGCATTGCAGAAAGTCTAATATATTCTTCACCAAAGAGGTGCATGGAAGACTGCAAATTTTTTATTTTCGTCGAAATACGTGAATGATAATATCTGAACAATAGTTGAGTAGCAAGATCACAATCACCAAGCCTGTAGAGGCCCACTAACATCTTTTGAATTTCTGATGCAGCTATTTTCGGATTGTCTGCCATTAGTTCAATATTCATTTCAAGTCTAACTTTAGCCTCAGAAATAACAGATTTCAATGGCAATAAAAGTTCCAATGGATAATATTCTTCCAGCTGCAACCTTTGAAAAGTTTCAACCTCCCTTTCGATAGCTTCTAGTGCTTCACCAAATCTTTTTTCGCAGATGAAAATGTCCAAGGTTTCTGAAACATTGTTAATGTACGCCTCTAGGTCTTGCGAGATAGATACTTCATCATACTCCAATTTATCTTCACATGAATCTTCCACCTCTTCATACAAAATTTTAAAATGCATACCATTCAACATGTTCGTCATGAGACTTGTCTGGGTTGAAACATGACTTTTGAGTTTCATCAGCTCAGTTTTTATGGTCTCAGCTTCTCCAAATATTCTGCATGATCAAACACGGGTAGAATCAATCTATCAAGGCGTTATTGCATAACTAGAAAGACCTTTTACATAGAAATTTTTTGCAGTAAATAAACATAATCGCATGTGAAAAGAAATTCAAATTGAATAGCTAGCCGGGTTGATTAGATTTCTAAAGAATGAGCAGATAAAGTTGTCATCAGAACGATACTTAATGAAGGCAGAATAATTGGAAATTAGGTTTCTATGAAAATCCTCGTCAGCAGCCACCTTCAATTCGATGAGTTCGGAACAAAGATGCCTGATACCCTATATTCATAATCAGTCAAACATACAAAAAAATTAGATCATATGGATTGAATTAGTTTACAACAAAATAACAAAAAAAACAACTCAACGAAGAAACTAGACAGCACTAAAACAAAAAAAATATAGTTTGATTTCGATTTACAATCCCTACTTTTGAAGGACAACAAACGAAACTGGACAAAAGTAGGCAAAACATTTGTTTTTGCGGGAACGAATTTCACCTTTCCAGTCATGGACTGGAGCTCGGACTCATCTTCCCAATCATCCGATTGATAAGAGCTTTCGGAATTGAAATCGACATTAGCTGGATCCCCCATCTCGTGAAGATCACGGAAGAGGAGTAATGTGAAGAATGTTGAAGCAGATTCGATTCAAAATCAGCGTCCCTCTCAACCACACAACGACTTGGAGAGCGGAATTTACTAGCAGTCCACGGATAAGGTGAATAAGAGTTATTCTGCCGTCTGCTTGCTCATCCATCGCGTAGCTTTGATTTCTTCGTTTTCGCATCTTCAAAATGAACGAAGCCTTGTTTTCAGTTTCCCGTTTCTATTTGGCGCCATCTACATTCTACCGTTCACAGCTATTACGGCGTCGTTTAGCCAGTTATATTTTTCATGAAACATGATGATAGTTTTGCAAATTTCCAAGACAGGAAGGTGAAGACAAAGAATTGAGACAGCACAGAGAAACACCAAAAACATAGATATTCCAACGCCCACAACGGAAACTCGCACTTCATAACAACTGCACAACAACAGCGAGCAGAGGAGGAGGAAGAAGAAGACGAAGAAGAATAAGCAAATGCGCACTCTTCATTTTTGTCAGTTGCTGCTGTTTACTGCGTTTCTGCTCGGAGGATTCTCCATTACTGGTTTGGATGGGGGAGACTTTGGTGGAGACTACTCTAAGCTCTCCGGAATCATTATCCCTGGCTTTGCTTCCACACAGCTCCGAGCTTGGTCCATTCTCGACTGCCTTTACTCGCCTCTGGATTTCAATCCTCTCGACCTGGTCTGGCTGGACACCACCAAAGTAATCTCTCCCTCCCTCTCGCTCACTCTTTCGCTGCTGTTTGAGTGCGTACTTTTTTTTAATTGGGCGATACATCTGCATGGGCATAATTGAAATTGTTGTCGATCTACGATTTGGCGGATACTGATAGACGTTCTAACTTGCCGTTTTTGAGTAGTTGTTCCTGGTTTGGCAGTCAAACTGGGAGTTTCATTCACACTTTGTCTTCATTTTTCGATGCTTCGTCTTCTCTAATGATCGTCTTTTGTTAGAAATTGAAATTAGAAATAGCTGGTATTACTAACTTAAAATGGAGAAAATGGTGAAAATGAACTGAACCATATTTCAATTAGGAAAGTCTTATTACATTCATTGAAAACTAAGATTCCTATTTATACAAATTGGGATACAATGCTGGGTGAGATCGAATGATAACTAAAAAAAATGATGTGAGACACTAGATTTACGTGAAAAAACCCTTTCAGGAAAAAACCACGAGTAAAGGAATAAATCTACTATGAAGATCAAAATACAATCGTGAGTTTTGTGACTCTAACTTGCATCAATTTATAGAAAAAACAAAACATAAAAACATTTGATTGTAAAAATATCTAACAAATGCCTTACTAAAAATGTCAGCCAACTGAAATCTTAAACTAACATAAAAACATTTGATTGTACCATGTAATATTTCATGGCGAATAATGTGATAGTTAATTTTAATATGTTTTGTCCTCTCATGAAAAACAAGATTTGCTGCAATGTGAAGAGCAGTTTGATTAGCACAGAACATTAAAGCTGGTTTAGAAAGATTGATATGAAAATCTTTCAACAATGTCTTAAAGTAGATAATTTCACATGTTGTATGCGCTATTTCTCTATATCCAGCTTCGACAGAAGATCGAGAAATAGTTTATTGTTTCTTATTTTTAGGAAACTAATGAATCACCAATAAAAACACAAGATCCACTAATGGATCGCCTTGATTCCGCACATGACACCCAATCTGAATCAGTAAATGCTTTCAATTGAATATCATAATTTTTAGAATAAAATAAACATTGACCTGACGTACCTTTCAAAACCTGATAAGCAACCTTTAAATGAGAAGTCCAAAGAGCACCAAGAAATTGATTAAGAGAATTTACAACAAAAGATATGTTAGATCTTGTGAATGTAAGATATAGAAGTTGGCCAATAAGTTTTCTATAAACTGTTGCATCATCCAATAAAGAACCTGTATCAGTAAGTTTGCAAGTTGGATTCATGGGAACCGAAGTTGGTTTACAACCCAAAAATCCACATTCATCCAGTAACTCTAAAGTATAATGTATTTGATTCAATGAAATCCCTTTATCAATCCTTGCAACTTCTAAACCAAGAAAGAAACGAAGATCTCCTAGATCTTTCAATTTAAACTTGTTGTTCAACAATTGTTTGATGACTACTATTTACTGTTATGAACTTCTAGCTATAATAACATCATCCACATATATCAAAATATAAGCAAAATGTTTTGTTGTGGATGAATAAACAAAGAATTATCAGCATATAATTGAAGAAATCCAAGATCAATAATAGCATTAGAAAATTTAGAAAACCAGTTAAAGCTTGTTGTAGACCATATAACGATTTGTTTAGTTTACAAACCAGATTATTCTCTCCCTATCTAGAGTTATGCAGAACTTCATAACTTGGAGGTAAACTCATATACACTTCTTTATCTAAATTACCATGTAGAAATGCATTATTAACATCTAGTTGTATCAAAATCTAGTCATGAACAACAGCAAGAGAAAGTAAAATTTTCACAGTAATAGATTTTGCAACAAGGAAAAAGGTATCTAAAAAATCAGTACCTTCTTGTTGTGTATATCACTTGATAACTAACCTTGCCTTATACCTTTCAATTGATCCATCAGCATGCTGTTTAATCTTGTAAGCCCATTTGCAATCAATGGGACGCTTTCTTGCTGGTAATTGTGTCAATGTCCATGTCTTATTATCCTCAAGAGCTCGGAGTTCAGCACGCATCGCATTTTTCCATTCAGGATATTTTTTAGCTTGATGAAAGAATTTATGTTCTTTTTTGGAAGAGATAGCTAAGATGTAATGCTTGTAGGATTGAGACAAACGATGGTAAGATATGTTGTTTGATATGAGATAAGAACATTTTGATATAAATGGAAATGATATACTGGTTGTTAAATAACAGTGATAGTCAGCAAGATAAGAAGGGGTTTTTGACAATCTTTTTGAATGATTTTTTGAAAAATCTAATATTCGTTAAGGAGGAATTGAGTTATCATTTAAATGTTGCTCATGAGTCAAATGGGTAGGAGTAGATGAAACTATGGAATCTAAAAAATTAATATCAGGAATTTTGCTGAGATTGAACTTGAATGGAAAGACATTTTCATGAAATATGACATTTCTTGAAATTAAAATTATGTTTGTTTTAAGGTCCAGAATTTTGTATCCTTTGTAACCCATAGGATATCCAAGAAAGACACCTAATTTCTCTCTAGGACAAAATTTATCTCGAGAATTTTTCAAGGTTGAGAAAAAGCATAAAGACCTAAAGACCTTAAAATGATCATAAACATGTGGCTTAGAATATAACCTTTCAATATGAGTTTGATTTGATAAAACAATAGAAGGAATTCTGTTTATCAAGTAAATAGCAGTGTAAACTCATTCTCCCCAAAATTTAAGAGAAACATGTGACTGAAATAGAAGTGAACGAGCCAGATTTAGGATGTGTTGATGCTTTCTTTCAAGAACAGAATTTGCTAGGGAGTTTCGACGTAAGAATGATAAGGAGCTATTCCCTTTTTGTTGTATAAATCTGTAACGACCTAAGTTTTATTTTATTTAAAAATATCGTGAAATTTAAAACTTTTCTTTTTATAAAAACATTAGAAAACTTTTCTTTCGTGAAACCCGATCGTTAAATTCTTTACTTAAAACCTTTTTATAAATTGCAGCGGAAGTAATAAAATTTTTTTTGTTTATAATTAAATACCTTGCATTATTAAAACGATAATTACCTTTTAGAAAATACAGTGGAAGACTTATTAGTCAAACAAAGCATTTAAATTAATTATATTACAAAATCTTTTATAATTTGTTTATATTTAACTTCTTTTAATCCAGCCAGCCACAAGACTCACACATGCAAATCTTTCATCAATTGTTCCAAATCTGTTCTCGTACGTATACCTACATTACGGGAAAAACAGTGAGCCTAACGCTTAGCAAGAAATAGGATGAAATGCAATGTTCATGCTCATGCGTGCTCATGCAATGCGTTACAAAAAAGAACCTATCTTTTTTGGTATACTGAGAGAATGAATACATCTTATGGCCATGTGACTATCCGTCACTCCGACGAGGAGATACATTCTATGGCATCACCACCAATGACCGTCACCATTCTCTTTTGTTGAAGACGTTGGAGATTTCTGTACAAGAGAATATGATACATCCTATGGTCCATGTGGCTAACCATCACTCCACTCCATACGTGGGAGGAAATACATCCATTAGGGGTGCCACCACCAATGGACCATCACCAAATCTTCCAAACCCCCACATGCCTATTTACATTTATTATGCATGTCATGCAATATGTTAACAATTTCATAAGCCCTAAGCGTCATGCATGTATGTTATGCAATATACAGTTCACAACAACATATAGAGTATACCAAAGAAAGCATAATAATCAAAACAGTAGTATATCACAACATGCTTGAGCTTAAACAATTCATTCTATCCTTTTTACCTTTTATTTGCCACTTATAAGGAGCAATTAAGAGTACTACCCAATTGACCAGCTTCATTAACAAAGATTAAGTGATTTAATAGGGGACAATTTATATTAACTAACAAGGAAATACTAAATACTTTAACCCACTTCACACCAGCCGTAATACCATACTTCATAGGGAGACAATAAAGAGAATACTTTATAAAATCCATGGCAGTATTCAATTAACTAAATGAAGTAGTTAGTTTTCCAACAAAATAATAGTGGCTATTGACAACTTTCCGATTCCTTTATTTGTGACAGGTTATTGATGGATAACAATTAATCAAGGTAAAACTTAACGACTTATTTATATTTCACACCAAGAATTCAAGCAGTAACCTCATCCAACTAATTGTTAACATTCTAGCAATTATTAACACTAAGTTGGGTCATAATTTCACACCAACAGAGTAGGAGTTTCCAACAAGGAGTACAACAAGTATTTCAATTCCATACGTGCACCAGTTTTTCAATCCAACAAGAATTGACAATGGTTAACAATCCAGCCAACAAGAGCATATTGACATATAGCAATAATAACCAAGTCTCGAATATTTCATACTGTATACATCAGCGCTTATCCAACCAAAATTGACATTTAATTATCAGCATGATATAAATTCACAGCAGGAAAACCAAGACAACAATCTATGCTTCGCAACAACAACCTAAGCAAAACAAATTGTAACAACCAAAACAACCTGTGATGTAGGGCCTCCTCTGGCCACTACACCTATTTCTTACCTCTTCGAAGTTCTTCTGTAGAATTCCTCTCCTTGCTCTCCAACAACAGCGCACAGTTCCTTCATGGCAACCCAAGCAAGCAACAACAATAGTTCACTCAGTCCACAGCAAAAGACTTAGATTGCAAATCTCTTCCTTTCCCTTCCACTCACACTCCAGTTCCCACACAACTTCTCCTTTGTTACTTTCAATCATCCTTGAAAGCACCAGCAGAACAAACCTCTCATCCCTTGCTCATTTTTCTCTTAAATCACTCTCTGCCTATTATCCTCAACATAACACTTTCTCTGTCATTTAATCCTCCATGGCCAAAGAAGAAAAAAACTAGACAGTGGAAGAATGAGTGGAAGACAATTACCTAAAAGCTCCAACTGCTGCCATTTTCTTCCCAACAAGCACTCACTCTCCCCATTTCTCCAATCTCTTCTCAGTCATTTATTTACACCTAGTCGAAGACACTAAGGAGGAGAAGACAAACCACAAAACAAGAAAAGCCCCTCTTTTACCACGCAATCTCCTCTCTCTTTCCATTCACTTTCTCTCACACCCACTCTCTCTCTTTCCACTCACACTCTCTCTCTTTCCACCCACTCTCTTTTACTACCTCTCATTTGAAGCAACAAAACAGAAGACAAGAAAACCCTCTACTTTTACTGCCTATTCACGCAATCTCCTCTCTTTCCATTCACTCTCTCTCACACCCAATCTCTCTCTTTCCACTCTCTCTTACACACACATGCGAGTTTTTATTTCCCCTAGAGAACCCCCTATCCACTTCACACGTACCAACACATTTACTTAGAAGGGACACAAAGTGAAGGATGAGTGGAAAAAGATATTGTGTTGCCACTTTCTAATAAATTCATATATTATTATTATTATTATTATTTTATATATATATATATATATATATATATATTTCCTCTTTGTCCAACGTGGTTGTTTCATTGCCCAAACACTCTCATTTGCACTTCACCTACGTGTCACTATAACATATTTCAACAATAATAAATCTTCCCTCATCTCCTTTGCCACATGATCCATCGTCCACCCACCCCCCTTATTTTATAATCTTTTACTCTCCTTTATTTTTCATTTTTCCATTATTTAATAAATCTCCCTCTAATAATTTATACTTTAATTTCTTAACCAAAATTTCCACTCAATCTCATCCTTAATAGTTTCCATCAATAAATCGTCGATAATTATCCGAATAATCCAATTACACCAAAATAATTTTTCAATTATCCTTATTTAATTTCATTACAAAAAATTGGGGTATTACATTCCTCCATCCTTATATAAATTCGTCTTCGAAATTTGTTCAACGTAAGCATTTTTTTGATCTAACAACCAAAAATAACCGTTGACCTTCGTAGCACGATAGTACACAAAATAACTTCATGCATCGTATCCTTACTCAAAGCTTTCAAAGGACTTATTTCCGTTCCCACAAAACACAATAACTTAGTAAAACACTAAATCGCATTCAAATCCTCCGATCGTCATCTATATTTATTGCAACAGAAGAGCTTTTGTCCAAATTTCTCTCTCTTTATTCACTATTGAGTGGCAATTCCTTGCAATATGAGCTACCTTATTGTGCCTAACACACCTCATAGGCCTAGTCGTGCATCTTCCTTACATCTTCCTTATTTATATATCATCATCTAAGGGGAAAAACCTACGTAAACTATACTTATTAATATTCTTAAAGTTCTTATACACCAAATTATCGATTCCGCATACGATACTACAAGGTGTGTACACTACATGTTATATTTTCCACGATAGAAAAACACCTGCAGTGCCACCATTTTATGCTCCTTAAACCAAACCGTCAATCATTGGCAAAATGACGACTCTTACTTCACTTAAAAAATCACTTTGGACCCGTAAGACCTTATGCTAAATCTTCCAGCATCTCTATTTTGAGGTGTTCATTGTGCGTGGAGAGTTAGAAGACCTAAGGAAACAAGGTGGAGTGATATCTTTGAAGGGGTCCATCAAGTCGCTATTTTCAGTTGCTTGGAGTTTAGCGGACCAGCTTGATGTGTTCCATTTTTCTTTTCTAATTTTGATTGTAATTCTGTTTGTGATTCTGGATTCTGGTCATTCTCGAGAAGTTATTGAAGTAATTGAAGCTTGTTGTTGGTTGAGATCAAATTGAGGATTGTTGTGCAACTAATTTTGAAGAGACTCGAAAACTGTTATTTTTAGCCATTCCCGAGCAATGCCTTGTAGAGTGTATAACTCCGTTTGTATTGTGATTCAAAGAGTGATTTTTGGTGACAATGTTTATCTTTGTGATTGCTAACTTCCCTCCAAATTTGAAGTGGGTTGCCCTTATGCACTGTGAGATATCATTGTTTCAAATAGAGTGTTTGATTTGGGGAATTGCCGATTAACTTCATTGTTCTTGTGAGCTCCTTGCACCTCGTGGTGCATCAAAGTTTTTGCTCTGATACCATATTAAGAATTGAAAATGGAGAAAATGAACTGAACTATATTTGAACTAGCAAAGTCTTATTACATTCATTTAAGACTAGAATCTTATTTACACAAAGAATTATAATAAACTGTAAAAGAAACTGCTTCCAAATCATCAGTGAATAGTTGACCTCCAAGTCATCATCAGTGAATAGTTGACCTCCAAGTCTCCACGTCAGCTTCCATATCATCATTGACTAGCTGTATGTCCAAGTATATTTTCCAATAATTGGAATATCGAAAGGCATTCCAGACATTTGGATACATCACTTGTGTGAGTGATCAAAAGTAATGACCATTATAAAAAAAAAAAAAGCTTGGCCACAGGGAGATGATAGGAATAGATATGTGGCACTCCTATAATCGCATTTTTTTTTATTTGAGATTGATAATGCTTGATTTTATTTTAATTGGATCTTTGAGAGTATATAAACTAAGCAATGCTAAATGACAAGTATAGTGAAATAGAGGATGATAACTAATAAAAGCTTGTTTATGTCTACTTCATCTTCTTTCTGCTGTGAATTGCTGGCTTAAGTGTGTGTTGCTAGAACCTTACAATCAAACAGATCATCCTGAATGCAAATCACGACCTGATAGTGGTCTTTCTGCTATTAGAGAACTTGATCCAGGTTACATACATATTATTTTTCTAAAATTTTTTACCTAGTATTTTTTGTTAGTCTTTCAGAAGCCTGTGCGCTAAATCTTGGTAATAGATTGAGTGAATGCTTCATAAAAAATTATTGCATATTTACACACAAGTCTTCTTTCTTCAGTATGGAAAGCATGGATAAAGTGGTGTATTGAATTTGGTATTGAGGCCAATGCAATCATTGCTGTTCCTTATGATTAGAGACTGTAATATCTGACAATTTCTATATAAATATTTTTTTAATTTTATATTTATATTGGGAACAAATTAATTGCCTCCCCGTTTTAGGGGAGCGTTTGATTTCCGTTAAGGCAATCACGGAAATTGTCCCTCTCCTTAAACAGGGAGAGCCTCTCCTGCTTCTCTCTAAACACTCACCTCTCTCACTTTTCCTCTACCCTAGCAATTTTTGTTTCCACAAAACAAATCTGCAACCAGCGTGTCAAAGAAGAGTTTTGGACGATTAGGGAGTTATTGTCGAAGCGGTAGGAACAGGAAGAAAACCCGGTGGTCGGGCTCGGTAGATTTTTGTTTTCCCTTGCCTCTCGGTTCCCTCTGGTTTGTTTTTCGTGGACTGCCTTCCTCTATCTCTAGACAAAGAAATCACATAAGATTTTCATTCTAGTAAATCGACAATCTTCAAATCCTTGTTTCCTATAAGTGAAGGAACTCTTATTGTTATGAATTGAAATTCTCATTTTGTGGTACCTCTATGATGGGAGGAAATTTAGGCGTTCTCGAAGAGGGAGAGCATTGAAGATTCATAGTCACGACAGAGCTTCCGATATCAAAAATTAGTAGGCTTCAAACATGTAAAAGTTGGATTTTTATGCCTTTACTCTGTATATTAGAAAATTTGGTCTGAATTTCTGGTTGTGAATTGGATTTCAATATATTCTATGGTTGATTAAATAATCGGGCAAATCCTACAACTCTGTTACGTGTATTTCATCGGTAAAGAAGCGTCGGGTAGCGACTCTGCTAGCACTGAGCCGTGATGCGCCTTGTGTTGGACTATTGACTTTAGTCAGTGGATGACTGGCCAAGAAAGGGAGTATCAGCCAGAGACAGTCTGTCCGCTGCAAGGAACGGAGTCAGACGTCGGGAACATGAACGACAATGTTTGCGTCGAAGAAGAAGCGGTCCTCTTCTACGTAGACTGCAAACCAGAACCGTATGGTATGGGTCTGGGCTGTGGACTATTTTGGGCTGTGACTTGCTTAGGTGTGGCCCTAAAGCTTGGACAAAAGGGCCAATAGACAAAAGTTTGTTTTGGGCCTGTCCAAGCTAGTTTTTAGGATAGTTTAAGCCTATTTTGAATTAAACATTGTGTCATTTTATCCAATCAATTTTGGATTGATTTTAAATGATAATTGGGTATTTTAATTTATCAAATTTGACCCAAAAATTAATGCCTTAAATTTTTGGATAGGTACCCCACCTTAAATTAAATCTGTGAACTATTGGAATTGGGCTATTCAGACTATTGGACTTTAATTGGTGTAAGCCCATTTGAGGTAGGGATTATTTATGCACTGCATTTGCATACTTTTTATAAAATAATTATTATGAGACAAGACTCATATTAAAACGACGCATCTATTTTTATGACCGTCGGATTTTATATTATATTTTATTTTCATTGTTCATGTTTCATTTAAGCATGCCTATAAATATTTGTTGATCAACTTGGTCTTGCGAATCAAGTTTGATCGACTCGATTTGGGGTCTATTTTGTTTTCACACATTCTACCGTGCGGAATGTGTTTGTTTGTTATTGAATTGGATAATAGGAGATTTTTCAAATGTCCTTGGGTTCGAATCCCTAAAGTGTAAATAGGTAATAGGACAGTTGTATATGTTGTGTCCTTGGGTTGCGAATCCCTAAACCTGATCAAGGTATTATTTGATTTTTGTGATCGCCGAGCATCGCCTTTATTCTGTTATATGTCTATGACATGGTATGCTCGGAATCCGTGAGTGACTCCTTCAATGCTAATAAGGCATTGAATGAGTGATTTCACACACATGCCCTTTTGTACATTTTTTTTCTAAAAGGAATTTATAAAACGTGGATTTCAAATTATTGCATGCTTAAACATATTTTTAATTAAATTCTTCTTTAAAAATATAATCTCTATAGAGTTTAGTCAACTCACCCCAAATGACATCTTTCGGGCTAATAAGGCATGAATAAGTGCAAACACAAGTAAATAACCAAATCAAATACGTACCATGTGGAGATGTTTCAGTAGCGGAGGCTGCGATTCACTTGATGCCATGGTGATGCCTCTTGGTGCAATGGAGCTACAAATTTCAGACACGTTATTATGTTGTACATAAATAAAGTAAAGACTAGACTTTGCTTACAAAGTAAATAACTTACAAGTAGTCTGTGTCTTCTGTTGCTGAAGAGGACGATGGAGAAGCTGCTGTAGGGGCTGCTTGCTGCTCCATTCGCTGAAATGCTACCAACATCTCATGACGGCGCTCCTCTGCTCGCTCTTCCATTTTTTAAATTTGGAGCAGCCTTGTTTGATGTTGCTCCTCCATTTTTTAAATTTGGAACTGCCCCATTTGAATATGCTCCTCCATCATGTCTATTATGTTCAGCGGCCTTTCATAGAGCTCCTCCATCATGCGCATCCAGCTGGATAGCTCCTCATGCATCAAAGTAAAATGAGATGTCTGAGGAGGGGGCGATGCTGGAGGCTGTTTCTCTGAGGGAGTTGAAGGTTGAGCCACTGCACCTGATGCGCGCACAGAATGGATTTATATCTAACCGTGGAAAAGTGATTGGCAATAATAAAGTTGGAAACTTTGACGCTGCCGATGGATGAATGTGATGGATAAACGCAACTCTTCTCACCTCCTTGGATAAGGACGCGGCTGCAAGTTTCTTTCGTGATATAACTCACACGAAAGGGACTTTGGATATTACGCATCAAAGGGTCTTGGATATCACTCACCAAAGGAAGAAAAAGGATCTCTCCGATTCCCGAAAAGCAAAAGCTTTGTTTTATCAAAATTCAACAACCATCTAAAACATAAAATTAGGTGGCTTTATATAGCCTTTTTCGAACATAAATTAGAAAACTAAATAAAAGATAATCTAGATAAGTGGATCTAGATCTCCTGGATAAGTGGATCTTTTTAGAGATAATATCTAAATAGATAATATCTTTCTCTTTCTTCAAGATCTTCTTGTATTGGATGTCCTTCATCCTAATAAAAATAAAATAGAAATGATATTGATGCAGATCCAGGGTGCATCAACACCTCACTTCTTTGGGGTCTTGTGTACCCATTCCCCTCCAACATTGCTGAGCCTCATTCTGTCCACATTCACTTTGTTGTAGACGTCTGTGACTGTTTCTTCGATTTTCGGTTCATCCTTCAAGATGGGTACCTCAGACTGCTCTACAATCCTCTAGATGAGCCAGTTGAATGGCAGACTTTTGGTCAGGTTGTTGAGCACCTGGTGCATGTGCCTTAGAATGACATATCCTTTGTCCACCATTTTCCTAGTAAACACCTTCTCGAGCAAATAGAGATCCATGCAGCTAACATGGTCTCAATGTCCATCCCGCGGAAAAATGGTGTACGTCGTGATGATGTGGATGACTCGAGTTATGGCATTCAGTTCCCTGCCCTTTGGCTTCTTGTACGCACCAATCTCGGGATCTCGGTGCAACAATTTAAACACTTCCAACCCATCTCCTTGCTTGACAAAAGGTGGCTCCTGACACACATCCAAACATCACATTCAGATCGTTGGGAGTCAGCCTCAACTCCCATCCAAACATATAAGTGGGAACCTCTAATGGCTGCGTGGACACTTCCAAATTCGCATAAAACAACCTCACAATCCGCTCACAACAACTCCCCCCCATTTGGCACAAACCAGCTAAGCCAGCCCTTTCCAATAATTGTTGAATTCCCAACTTTGCCAACAACTCCAATTCTACTCTTTTAGAAACAATAATTGAATGGTGTTTAATATTATATTCATACCATTCCACTACATAACCTAACCTGAAGAGTGGGGAGTGGGAACTCGCTGCAATGGGTTGAAAACAGACCAGTTCACCTCCAGCCGGTCGTTGTTTAGATTGTGGCACAATTCCTCTAGATTGCACTGTCGCGGTTTCTCCTGATTGCACCGTGGGGGTTTCTCCAACTTGCACCGGGCGGTTGCTCCTTACGCCGCGGTTGCTCCTTCTTGCACCATGGCTGGTTCAGGTCGGTAAACTTCACCGATGATGTCAGTTGCAAGCTGACAGCGTTGACCGGCAGAGTCCGTCATTTCTGCCTCTGGTTGCTAGTGAGTTTGCGATTGACCACCCTTTCGCTTGGTCAGCATTTTCTTTGCGTGGGATTCCAATGGTCTCGTTTACAGTGGAACGAAGGTTTGAGAGTTTGAGAATTCGATGGTTCACCTAGGGTTGTTCGCGGTGAAGTTGCCCGGAGCCCACGATCGAGTCTTATGTAGTTTGAGAGAGGATCAAAGAACAAGGCACTCTAAACCACAGCGGCTTCATATGACATTGCAGCAGTTTATCCTCACACCACGACAGTTTAGTAAGACACCGTGGTAGACCATAAAAAATGTAGTGTGTTTTTTTAAAACTTTGGAGCCGCAGCTGTTCATATACAAACCGTTGTGGCTCCATAGTTTTAAAAAAACCACGACAACCGCTGCGGCTCCATAGTTTTAAAAAAACCACGACATTTTTGATGGACCTCCGCTGTGTCCTATGACACCGCAACGGTTTATTAGCACACCGCAGCGGTTTGGTGGCGGGCAATCAAAAATGTCATGTGGTTTTTTTAAAACTATGGAGCCACGGCGGTTCGAATACAAACGATCGCGGCTCCATAGTTTTAAAAAAGCCACATGACATTTTTGATGGCCCGCCGCGATGTCCTATGACACCATAACAGTCAATTGGCACACCACAGTAGTTTAGTATGGCACCGTAGTGGGCCATCCAAATTGTCATGTGGTTTTTTTAAAACTATGGAGCCTCGATGGTTCGGCGCAGTGCCACATTATCGCTTTTAATGGCAAACATGACAGCGATGTTGGCGGCGTCATTTTTCCTTAGTTCAGTGGTTAATTTGTTAGCAAAAAAAGGATGATGGTTGGTTTGTCACAAATAGTAAAGGATGATGGTTGTTTTGTCATTTTCCTTAAATATAAACATATAAAGAGACAATGAAATTTTTATTATGTACAACTAAATCAGTAACTCAATCTGTATTCCTCCACTAAGCCGCCTTCTTACGAGATTTCTTCTCCAAATTTGTGATTGCAAGTGACAACTACGGGTCCACGTATACGTTGGACGCTTTGGGGAACAACAGACTCTTATCTGGTAGATCATTGTAATGGTGGAAGTTGGGTTTCTTGCAATTTCGGATCACCTCTAACCCCTCACTCGTACATCGAAAGATGTCGTGTGAGCTGAAATGCAAAGGGAAAAATCATCATATAAGCGGAAAACAATATAAATCTACACAAGGGAAAAGATATGCTACTCTTTGTCAGTTGGCGCTACGACGATCGAAATTGTTTCAAGCAGCAATAGTTGGTAAGTGTAGTGAGTGTGCAGATCAACGATGACATAAAACACGTTTGCTTTGGGTGTGATTAAAATGCAAAGGAAGCACACATTAGAACTGTTGAAACATGAACGACAAACTGGAAAAGCGAGATGTTTACTTACGTGAATCCACCCTAATGTCAGTAGCGACTTTTTAAATTGAACCTCAAAGTATTTTTTTTCGTTCAACGCATAGCACTACATACAAAGAACGCAAAGCAATGATGAGTACTAAGATAATATCTTTTGAACTACTTAATGTAACAGAACGTAATTCTCACCGTGTTTGTCGTCCCTTCTTGCTTCGGGAAGATGATTTCAGTGATGTAGTACTCATCCTGGACCTAAAAATGAAAACAACAGGCAGAATATCGTAAGTAGGTAGTCCAAAACACTTAATGATACAAAATGAAAAAGCCTACCAGAGTTCCTGAAAGAATTGTGTGCGTCTCTAGGTTCTTCCGTGTATTTGAAACAACATACTTCTTGAAAAGATCCATCAGTTAAACTGGCTACAAAAAATATTGATAAGTTATTGTCAGACTAATAAGGTATGAATAAGTGCAAACACGTAGATAACTAAATCAAAGACGTACCACACACATAATTTTAAGTGGCGGAGGCTGCGATCCATCCGATGCGGCTATCTATGGAGGAATGAGAGCAACTATCTCCTGCACCTTGGCAAGTACGATCGGAGGAGAAGGTTGGCCTCTGAAGGCAATGGTGCTGCAATTTGAGCCACGTCATTACGTCGCATACAAATAGAGTAAAGTAAATAATAGATTTTGCGTAAAAACTAAATAACTTACAAGTAGTCTATGCCTTCAGTTGCTGAAGATGAAGATGGAGAGGTCGTTGGAGAGGCTGCTGGAGGGGCTACTATAGGGGCTGCTCAAGAGGTTGCTGGAGAGGATGGTGTAGGGGCTGCTCACTGCCCCATTCTTTGCAATTTGGCCAACATCTCATGATGGCGCTCCTCTGCTCGCTCCTCCATTTTTTGCATTTGGAGCAACCCTATTTGATGGTGCTCTTCCATTTTTTGCATTTGGAGCAGCCCCATTTGATGGTGTTCTTCCATCATTTGCATTATGTGTAGCTCCATTTGATGGAGCTCCTCAATCCGGACAAGTTGGTCCTCCATCCTTCGAACTCGATCCAATACTAAAAGATGCCGCTCCTCCACTTGCTCCTCCATCCTTCATATCCAGCCGACAATCTCCTTATGCATCGACATAGAATGAGATGACTAAGGAGGGGGCAGAGTCATTGGCTGCGGAGTATCATCCTTCATGTGCTGGAAAGGCGATGCTGGAGGCTATTCTTCTAAGGGGGTAGGAGGCTGTACAATTAAGGGGGTGGATGCCGTACGACTAAGGGGCGGCTGGCGGCTAGGAAATTGTAGCTCGCTTCTTCAGGGCGGGTTTGGATGGAGTCTTGCATACCCATGCCCCTTCAATTCTGTTGAGACCCATTCCGTCCACTTTCAATTTGTTGTGAATGTCGGTGGCCTTCTCTTCTATTCTAGGCTTCTCATCCGAGATTGTTACCCCGTAATGCTCAACAATACTCTGAATGAGCCAATTGAATGACAGACTTTTGACCGAGTTGTTGAGGACCTCGTACATGTGAGTCAAAATCACAGCCGATGCTCACTTTTTTACTATTGAACACCTTATCCAGCAAATAGAAATCCATGCAGCTAACATGGTCTCGATGCCCATCTCGAGGCAAAATGGTGTGTGTCATGATGGTGTGAATCACTCGGGCTATGATATTCAAGTCATTGGACTTTGGCTTCTTATACGCTCCAACGTCGGGATCACGGTGCAACAATCTAAGCACTGCCAGACCTTTTCCTTGTATGATGAAAGGTGGCTCCCGAGACTCGTGGTAATAGTGCTCGCTTCGTTCTTCCGTCGAACATCCAAGCAGTAAGTTAATATCCTTGGAAGTCATTCTCAACTCCAGTCTAAACAAGTAAGTCCGGACCTCTAATGGTTGGGTAGACAGTTCCAAATTGGCATAAAAGAGTTTGACAATCCATTTGCAGAAACTTCCACCCAATCTGCATAATCCGGCTAAGCCAGCCCCCTCAAACAATTTTTTAATTTCAAATTCAGCAAATGACTCAAAGTCTACTATTCTAGAAACAATAATTAAACAATGTTTAACATCGACTTCCCACCATTCGTTCGCTTCGGTTGTCCTAAAGAAGGGGGAGTGGAACCTTGCTGTAACAGGTTGGGAACAGACCAATGCACCTACTGTTGGTCGTTGTCCAAGTTGATATTGAGATTGAGGTTGGTTGAGGTTGTGCTTCAATCTCGACTTGTGCTTCAATTCGGCTAATAGGGGCAACTGCGGGTCCTCCAACTTTAATCCCGACTGCTCCAAATTGACTCGCAGCTGTTGTACCTTCAACTGCGAGTGCTACACCTTCAACTATGACAGGTACATTGCGGTGCAACTAATCAACAATGAAGTCGGTTGCAAGCCGACGGTATTCACAGGCAGAGTCCATCATTTATGTTTGTGGTTGCGGCTGAGGCAGTAACAGATCACCCTTTCGCTTGAGTGTCAATTTCTTTTCCCTGAAATCCATTGGATAATCGATTAAACAATGAGGAACGAAGATATGAGAGTATGAATGTTCGCTGGGGATTTCGTGGTTTGCGGTGAAATCGCCGAGTGCACAGTTGAGTCTTATATATTAGGGCACAAGAATGCAGAACAGCGCACGACATGCTGTGGCAAAAAATTGACCTTCCGTAGCGAAAGGTTGACGTTCCGCAATGGAAGGTTGACGTTCCTCTATGGAACGTTGTAATTTTTAATAAATATTAACGTTCCGTTCCACGACAGATCGTCAGTGCTAGAACGTTAATTTTTAAATTTTCGTTCCGCGGTGAAACGTGTAGTGTTCCACCACGGAATGAAATCAATACGTTTAACAGTAAATGTGACAACAATTTTTGCGGAGACTTTTTTTTTATAATTTAGTGATTAAGTTGTTAACAAAAATATTTTAATAATTAATTTGTCATTAATTACAAAATACGATGGTTGTTTTATTAATTTTTCTTTATTTTTTAACAGTTTTTTACTTAGATACATAATCCAATTACTCGTAACCTGAGCACCATAACGAGTAGGGATAAGAGGGAGCTAAAATCCACTCTTCGAATTACCTGTCATTTAATTGCTGAACTAGTACTTTTACTTTAAATGGCGATGAATATGCTTTAGAAAAGTATAACGTAACAACCAAGCGCCGCATAAAATGATGTCTATTTGCAGTCTCATCCCACTATAATTCATCGCAAGTGATTATTATGTAGGACTTGTTATAATCACACATGGCAAAACCTTGGAATTATAAACCCTAATTTAAGAGAACCAAAAACAAATCCTTCTGTACATTGCTTTAACCATGATTGAGAGTAAAATCCTGTAAAAAAAAAAAATGGCTCAACACTTCAGCAGAGGTTGTGGTTATCTACCTTCTAAAGGGCTAAACAGGGGCTGTATCCTCGAGAAAAATAGCAGCCTCAAATCATTCAACTGCCTCCACTAGCGAAGACGATGAGCCCTCGAACTTGTGGAGGAGGCCGAGATTGTGCCACGCAGAAGGATTCATGGGATCGATGCGTAAGGCTTCCATCAAAAAACTTCGTACGGTTGCGTGGGAATGTCGGCTGAGCCGCCTCAAAACGGAGGCAGTAGAAATGAGGCTAGGAACATGGGCAGGATCAATGATCAAAGCATCTCTGAATGCTTTTAGGGCTGCTTCATGGACACCTTTTGCTTCCATAAGAACACCTGTAAATTATATCATCCATTCCAAATTAAACCCATTTGGCTTTTGCCCAAAAACATTCTCAACAAATGATGCGAGGAACGCACCCTAAAAGAAGAACAAAACCCAGAAACATGCATTGTAATTGTGTATAACACAGAAACAGAACAGGAAAAAAACTATTCAAGCAAAAGAAGAAAACGACGAGCTATACTAAATTATGAAGTACCTGTGACATGAAATTTACTCGCAGAACAAGGGTGGATTGTGCTGGATTTAGAAAGACAAATCTGGGCGTCATTCCATTTGGACAAACTTATGTAGGCATAAGCCAAAGCATGCCACGCTTCCAATTCCAATCTTCTATCAGAATGTCTGCTGCTTTGTCGTAGGTTGTCCCCAAAAATAAAACAAATCAAATTTGAAAACGGAAGACGAAAGTGTAACGTATCAAATATTAAAACCCTCAATTTATAACATATTTTCCAATTCAGCAAGTAAAAATCCTAATTTAGTTCCCAAATTATCTTCACGGTTGACAGTTATGGGAATTTCCAAATAGACTTAATTGAAAATTTCCCAATTCAACCCAAATCAAACCCTAACTACTTTAATTCTAATTTTGATACTCAGGATTGTCAATTTATTTGGAAATCTTTTCAAAATTCAAATCAATTCCATTGACAGTTCCCTTAATCCAACTAAAAACTGGAACCTTAATCTAAGTTGGATTCTTAATCTGCTACACGGTTTGGAGCGTAGTTAGGGAAACTGAAAATGTTTCCTTTCAAAACGCCGAATCTAGACCTCTGGAAGGCCAGATTCACGATGAACCTAGGAAGGAAAAAAAATTGAGACTCCCTTATAAATAGAAGGTCTCACCAAAGGAGGAAGACACACCAAGAAATCGAACAAACCCAAAGCTTTCGGAAAACTCACCTCTGCTGCGAAGGAATTCCTCCCGAAGAAAAGCTTCTCCAGCCGAGACACCCATCTGCGACGATCTCCTCCCACAGTAACCAGCGACCTACCAAAACCCGACGACGAGAGAGGAGCTCTCGGCACACAACAGAGAAGGAACTCTATTTCTGGAATCTCGTAGAACGAAGGCCGAAGGAGGAGAAGAAGAAGAAGGGCTCGGTCAAAAGGAGTCAACTTAACCGGTCTAATTCAAGTGAACCGAACTGACCCGACCCAAACCGACCCAGCAGACCCAACCTAAACCAACCCAACCGACCCGAACCGATCCAGCAGACCTGACCCGAACCGATCCAGTTTTGATCGACCCGACCCATGTTCGCCTTCGATCCATTTAAGGTTTCGACGGTAATGATATTCTGCCCAAATCTCTTTCAAGGATTTATATCGTTATTTGTGAGAAATTAATAGATAAATTATTTTGGAAGGTTTTTTTACTGTTTTCAGCATTCATTCAAGATTCTAAATTTTCCTAAAGTCCTTACTCTCTCGGAATCCAGGTAAGTGGTACACTTATAACGTTTTGGCCATAGGCCCTACATCACAAGGCATATAGTATTTTCGTTATATTTATTTTATTATTAAAGTTGTATATTTTTACTCTGTCATACACGATTAGATATTGACACATTATATAATCAAGATAAAAATTATAGGTCATATTGCATGCGTATGAATATGATGGAATTGACGGAAACTCTGAGATAGCTAATGAAAGCCTAAACGCATGAAACCTTGCGATGGCCAATGAGAGCCTGAAGCTTAGTAGTTATTTTTAGATGGCTAATGAAAGCCTGAACGCATGAAACCTTGTGATAGCTAATGAAAGCTTGAAACTTGGTAGGGCTGGAAAATGAATTCCAACCTGTATGTAACTTTCAAACTTAAAAACTTGGTAATGCATGAGATTAAACATTTATGCACGTATTTCCACTTACTGAGTTTATCTCACGTCTTAGTCTTGTGATATAGGTGAATTTCTAACAGATGAGAAATTTGGACTGATCGAGGATTTTCCCGAAGTAGAAGAGCATACAGAGGGCAATATTGATTATGTCAACGATGGGTCAGCAGAATAAATTTTGTTACAGTTTTAATAATTCGAGAAAAACTTTATTTAAGTTTTAGTTTCATTTGAATAAGTTTTGTATTTGATTTTTCAATGAACTATATTTGATTTAATAAAGTTTTAATTATATGTTTTATGGAATTTGATTATTAGGATTAACCCTAATAAATGATTTTAAACTATTATGTTCTTTAATTAAATGCTTCCGCTATAAATAACTATTTCATTAACTAATTTTGTAAATTAGGGTTTATAATGACCAAATTAAACCTAATTTTGTAAATCAATTTGGGAAAAATTTTAGGGTTTTCAAAATTTAGGGAAAATATAATTTAGGGTATTACAAATTGGTATCAGAGCTCTAGGTTTATACGATTCTGTAGAATATCTGTATGTTCATCTACATCATGAAAGATCATCGATCAGCAAATAAGTATTTATTTTGAGAATTTATTTATACTGATTTATATATCCCTATTTCATAAGATTTTGTTATAAAATTTTAGTTTAAAAATCTAAATAATTTCATATATCCCTATTTCGTAAAATTTTGTTATAAAATTTTAGTTTAAAAATCTAAATAATTTTCAAATATTCCCAAAATAGATTTTAAGGATAAAATCTTTGTGATGTAGACTATGGCAAATCGTAGAGGAAACAATGCTGAGCGCGATATGATCCTCAATCGAATGATGGATATGATCGAGAGACAGTCTAGGCAAATCGATCAATTAACACAAACAGTTAATACTACGGCTCAAGCTCAAGCCCAAACTCAGGCTCAAGTCCAAGCCCATGCCCAAGCTTAAGCCCAAACCCAAGCTTAAGCTCAAGCCCAGGCTCAAGCCCAAGCACAAGTCTTAGCTCAAGCTCAAGTTCAAGTTCAAGTTCAAGCTCTAGCTCAAGTTCCTAATAGGCCTCAACAGATGGATCTTGACTATCAAAGGTTTCGAAAAATGGAGCCTCCAATTTTTTAAGGGAATTTGGCAGATATGGCTGCTGCAGAAGATTGGATAAGGACTATTGAGGAGATATTTGGTCACGCAAAGATTTCAGATGGAGAAAAAGTGTCTTGTGCATCATCTATGTTCAGACGTGAAGCACGTTATTGGTGGGATTCTATGAAAGCAATGCATATCGTTGCCACCATGACATGAGAGAAGTTTAAGGAATTATTCTACGAGCGGTATTTTGCGGACAACATGAAAGATTCAAAAATGGAGGAATTCATGGCTTTGAAACAAACTGGGAGTGTGATTGAATATGTGCATAAGTTCGACCAACTATCCCGATTCACCTCTAGCATAGTCTCCAACGAAACAATGAAAGTAAAGCGGTTTGTTCAAGGACTGCGAGCAGAGATCTTTAAGGATGTCAAATTGATTACTTCAAAGGATACCCCATTTGCAGTCGTGGTTGATAAAGCACTGAATGCTGAAGTGGGAGAACAAAGAGTCAACAAGACTCAAGAGTACAGACGAAGGTTTAATCAATCAACACAAAGGACTAAGTCCTCACAACAGCAATGGGTTGGAACTAAACGACCTTTGACTCATGGACCTAGTGAAGGAACTTCCAAATTTATCAAAAGGGAGCCGATAAATCAGACAAAGATGCCACTCACCATCCCTACTTGTTCGATATGTAAGAAAGCTCATATCGGAAGAATGTCGTGTGAGAGTAATGACATGCTTCAAGTGTGGTCAAAATGGGCATTTCATCAACAACTGCCCTATGAATAGCAAAGATCAGAACAAAACATCTGCAAGGGTCTTCGCCATGACCAAGGATGAAGCAGAAGAGAACCCATCTGTTGTGACAGGTTCGCTTCTAATTTCAAGTATATCTTCATATGTATTATTTGATTATGGAGCAACACATTCTTTTGTATCCCTTATACATTATAAGAAATTAGGAAAGATAGCAACACCTCTAGGATATGAGTTAGGAATAGCTACACCTTCTGGTACTGTAATGTCTGCTAATTCTATATTGCGAGGGTGTAATATTCTTATTGGAGATAAAGAACTCGAAGCCGACCTGATCGTGCTAGCAATGCAAGATTATGATGTTATCCTTGGAATGGATTGGCTATCCAAGCATTAAGCAACCATCGATTGTCGCAAGAAGATGGTGAAATTTCTACTACCTGGAGAAAAATCATTCGTATTCCAAGGCGACACTCAAAGCTCGAGAATTCCAGTGATATCAGCACTACAAGCTCGAAAACTATTAAGTTCCGGATGTCTTGGATTCTTAGCAAGTGTTCTATGTACTCAAGCTAAGGAAGCAACAAGTTTCGATAAGGTGCCAATAGTTCGCAATTTTCCAGATGTCTTTCCAAATGATTTAACGATTTTGCCACCGACGAGAGATGTGGAATTTAGCATTGAGATTCTACCTGGAACAGCCCCAATCTCTAAGGCCCCATATAAAATGGCCCCTACCGAATTAAAGGAATTGAAGGTCCAACTTGATGATTTATTGGATAAGGGATTTATACAGCCAAGCTTTTCGCCATGAGCAGCACCAGTATTATTTGTGAAAAAGAAGGATGGATCTATAAGATTATGCATCGATTATCGAGAGCTTAATAAAGTCACTATAAAGAATAAGTATCCACTTCCAAGAATCGACGACTTATTCGACCAACTAAAAGGAGCAGCAATTTTCTCTAAGATAGATCTAAGATCTGGTTATCATCAACTAAGGATCAAAGAAGAGGATGTATCAAAGACAGCATTGCAGACAAGATATGGTCATTATGAGTTTCAAGTGATGCCTTTTGGATTGAGTAACGCACCTGCAACATTTATGGATCTAATGAATCAAGTATTCAAGGCCTTTCTTGATGATTTTGTGATCGTGTTTATCGACGATATCCTCATTTATTCAAAAAGTAAAGAAGCACACAAGAAACACCTGGAAGCCGTTTTATCAACCTTGAGACACGAGAAGTTGTATGCGAAATTCGCTAAATGCGAATTTTGGATTGAGGAAGTGGCTTTTCTTGGTCACGTTATTTCAAAGGAAGGTGTTTCTATTGATCCTAGAAAGATTGAAGCAGTTAGCAAGTGGCCACAACCCAAGAATGTAGCTGAAGTACAAAGCTTCCTACGCCTTGCTAGCTATTACCGAAGATTTGTAGGAGGATTTTCAAAGTTAGCCTCCCCACTCACTAAGCTAACTAAGAAAGGTGTCAAATACGTATGGGATGATGAATGCGAGCAGAGCTTTCAAGAGTTGAAAAACAAATTGATTACAGCACCGATTCTTACTCTACCGTCTGAAACAGGAAAATTTGTTGTTTATAGTGATGCTTTCGAAACAAGAACTTGGTTGTGTTCTTATGCAAGAAGGGAAAGTTATAGCTTATGCCTCCAGACAGTTGAAGGAGCACGAGAAGAACTACCCAACTCATGATTTGGAGCTTGCAGCAGTAATTCATGCTCTGAAAATTTGGACACATTATTTATATGGAGAGCGATGTGAAATTTACACCGACCACAAGAGTTTAAAGTACTTTTTGACTCAAAAAGATTTGAATATGAGGCAGCGAAGATGGCTAGAATTAGTAAAAGATTATGACTGCGAGATCATCTACCACCCTAGAAAAGCCAACGTGGTAGCCGACGCACTTAGTAGAAAGGCTTTGTCACATGTTTCGTCTCTACAGATTGTTTCTGAGAGATTAACTAATGAAATGCAGAAGTTCAACCTGGAAATTGTATCGCCTGGTTTTCTTGAACGACTATCAGCAATGACACTACAACCAACATTGCTCGAGCAAATTAAGGAGAAGCAGCGTGATGATGCTTTTATCAGTAAAATAAAAGATCATTTGGAAGCTGGAGGAAAGTCTGCTTTCTCTATGTCAAATGATGGAATTGTCAAATATAAAAAAGAGATGGTGCATACCTAACGACCCCGACTTGAAGAAAGTTATATTAGACGAGGCACATTTAACCCCATATTTTGTACATCCTGGTGCAACCAAAATGTATAAAGATTTGAAGCAGCAATATTGGTGGCGTAGATTGAAATGAGATATAGCCCGATATGTTGAAAGATATCTCACCTGTCAACAAGTCAAAGCAGAGCATCAACGACCTGCTGGTAAATTGCAACCATTAACGATACCTCAATGGAAATGGGAACATATAACAATGAATTTTGTTGTTGACCTTCCAAAAACTGTTAAAGGACATAACTTTATTTGGGTGATCGTGGATCGACTTACCAAGTCAGCACATTTTCTCCCTGTTAAAACCATATATAATATGGATCAATATGCACAGCTCTATATGGATGAAATCATGAGATTACACGGTACGCCAGTTTCTATAGCATCGGATCGTGATATTCGTTTTACGTCAAAGTTTTGGAGAAGTATGCAAAGAGCAATGGGCACTAAGTTAAATTTCAGTACAGCTTTTCACCCTCAGACAGATGGACAGTCAAAAAGAACTATTCAAACCCTTGAGGACATGTTGAGAGATTGTGCAATAGACTTCCAAGGAAGTTAGAGTAAATATCTGCCACTTGTGGAATTTGCATACAACAATAATTATCATGCTTCGATTGGAATGGCGCCCTATGAAGCACTTTATGGTAGGAAGTGTAGATCTCCCATGCATTGGGACGAAATTGAAGATGGAATAATCATTGGACCTGACATTTTAAGACAGACTGCAGATAAGGTCGCTATAATTCACAAAAGGATCCTTGTGGCTCAGAATAGACAGAAGAGTTATGCTAATTGAAGAAGGAGAAAATTAGAGTTTGCAGTCGGAGATCAGGTATTTTTGAAGGTTTCGCCGATGCGAGGCGTGATGCAATTTGGAAAGAAAGGAAACCTAAGCCCAAGATTCGTTGACCCATTTACAATTTCGGAAAGGATTGGAGAAGTCGCATATCAGTTGGAACTACCTCAATCATTCAAACATGTGCACAATGTGTTTCACATTTCAATGTTGAAGAAGTATGTTCCAGATTCCACGCACATTCTACCCACGGTATCTCCCGACGTAGTTATCAATCCCGACTTGACATATGAAGTAAGGTCAATTCAGATTTTGGATGTTGAAGAAAGACACTTAAGAAACAAGAAGGTTTCGCTTGTAAGAGTACTATGGAAGAATCGAAATGTTGAAGAAGCAACTTGGGAGAAAAAGGAGGAAATGAGAAAGCTCTACCCTGAACTTTTTATGTAATAGTTAAATTTCAAGGACGAAATTTCCTGTAAGGAGGGAGGATTGTAACGTATCAAATATTAAAACCCCCAATTTACAACATATTTTCCAATTCAGCAAGTAAAAACCCTAATTTAGTTCCCAAATTATCTTCACGGTTGACAGTTATGGGAATTTCCAAATAGACTTAATTGAAATTTTCCCAATTCAACCCAAATCAAACCCTAATTACTTTAATTCCGATTTTGATACTCAGGATTGTCAATTTATTTGGAAATCTTTTCAAAATTCAAATCAATTCCATTGACAGTTCCCCTAATCCAGCTAAAAACTGAAACCTTAATCTAAGTTGGATTCTTAATTTGCTACGCGGTTTGGAGCGTGGCCAGGAAAACTGAAAATGTTTCCTTTCAAAACGCTGAATCTAGACCTCTGGAATGCCAGATTCACGATGAACCTAGGAAGGAAAGAAAAATCGAGACTCCCCTATAAATAGAGGGTCTCACCAAAGGAGAAAGACACACCAAGAAATCGAAGAAACCCAAAGCTTTTGAAAAACTCACCTCTGTTCCGAAGGAATCCCTCCCGAAGAAAAGCTTCTCCAGTCGAGACACCCATTTGCGACGATCTCCTCCCGCAGTAACTAGGGACCGACCAAAACCCGACGACGAGAGAGGAGCTCTCGGCACACAACAGAGAAGGAACTCTGTTTCTAGAGTCTCGCAGAAAGAAGGCCGAAGGAGAAGAAGAAGAAGAAGGGCTCGGTCAAAAGGAGTCAACTTAACCGGTCCAATTCAATTGAAGCGAACCGACCCAGCAGACCCGACCCGAACCAACCCAACCGACCCGAACTGATCCAGTTTCAACCGACCCGAGCCGAGTTCGCCTTCGATCCATTTAAGGTTTCGACGGTAACGATATTCTTCCCAAATCTCTTTCAAGGATTTATACCGTTATTTGCGGGAAATTAATAAATAAATTATTTTGGAAGGTTTTTTACGGTTTTCGGCGTTCATTCAAGATTCTAAATTTTCCTAAAGTCCTTACTCTTTCGGAATCCAGGTAAGTGGTACACTTATAACGTTATGGCCATAGGCCCTACATCACAAGGCATATAGTATTTTCGTTATGTTTATTTTATTATTAAAGTTGTATATTTTTACTCTGTCATGCACGATTAGATATTGACACATTATATAATCAAGATCAAAATTATAGGTCATATTGCATGCGTATGAATATGATGGAATTGACGGAAACTCTAAGATGGCTAATGAAAGCCTGAACGCATGAAACCTTGCGATGGCCAATGAGAGCCTGAAGCTTAGTAGTTATTTTGAGATGGCTAATGAAAGCTTGAACGCATGAAATTTTGTGATAGCTAATGAAAGCATGAAACTTGGTAAGACTGGAAAATGAATTCCAACCAGTATGTAACTTTCAAACTTAAAAACTTGGTAATGCATGAGATAAACATTTATGGGTGTGTTTCAACTTACTGAGTTTATCTCACGTCATAGTCTTGTGATGTAGGTGAATTTTTAACAGATGAGGAATGTGGACTGATCGAGGATTTTTCCGAAGTAGAAGAGCATATAGAGGGCAATATTCATTATGTCAACGATGGGTCAGCAGAATAAATTTTATTACAGTTTTAATAATTCGAGAAAAACTTTATTTAATGTTTTAGTTTCATTTGAATAAGTTTTGTATTTGGTTTTTCAATGAACTATATTTGATTTAATAAAGTTTTAATTATATGTTTTATGGAATTTGATTATTATGATTAACCCTAATAAATGATTTTAAACTATTATGTTGTTTAATTAAATCCTTCCGCTATAAATAACTATTTCATTAACTAATTTTGTAAATTAGAGTTTATAATGACCAAATTAAACCTAATTTTGTAAATCAATTTAAGCAAAATTTTAGGGTTTTCAAAATTTAGGGAAAATATAATTTGGGGCATTACAGAAAGGGTTGTTTTCAAGCAACAGAAGAGAGAGATTCATAAAATCTAAGAGCAAAAGAAGGTACTGCTTTTATATTAACTAGTGTTCCACTCTTATGAATAGACAAACCTTAAGAAATGCCATCCCCAAGCCAAGGCTTTTTCTCTGAACTTGAAGAAGAGCAAGCAATTGAGTATATGTATCGATGGCACTCTTTATCTTGCCTTGTGCAAGCAAAAGCTTAGCTTTTGTCCCAAGTAGTTCTCCTTGATCCCATCTCCCCGTCTGATCCAAAGCAGCACTTATAATACTTTCTCCTTCGAAAAATCTTCTCTGAGCAGACAGAATTCTCGCAAGTAACTGCCACCATTTGACATTAGAGCCACCTTCCAGTCTAAGCAAGTGTTTAGCATAATAAACTGCAGAATCTAATCTCCTTTGTTTTGCATTTTGAAGACTCAACTCGAAAAGAACAAAAGGGTCGCCCATTTTTGTCATCTTCCCAGCTGTTTCTAGGACTTGCAGGGCTTCAGCTTGTTTGATGGCCCTCTCAGAATCTGCCATGGCTGATTTTGAGCAAGCAGAAAGTGAAATACCCAACAAACAATTGGCAACACTTGCCAACTGATCGCATCCACCATCCAAGTTTTGAAGTGCTGTACGAGAAAAACTTAACATTTCTTTTGCAAGATTTTGAGTTTCTACACAAATTTTTGATGCCATTAGTAAAGCTGGAAGACAATTTGGATCCTCGCTTCTACTCAACAACTTCCCCAGCAAATTTAACGCAGTATAGTCATCATCCGCTCCATAATAACAGAGAGCTAGTGTGTAATACACTTCTTTGCGATCAATAATTCCCGGAAGTAATTCCTCAACGAGACTCGCTAAAGCTCTAGTATCCCCTGATATTGATAGAGCAAATGAGAGGTGATCCAAGATTGATGGATCCCAATCAATCTTTTTAAGATTAACGTTTCTTAATAATATCATAAGTAGGAGTATAGCCTCCTCTATATTGTTCTTGGGTACAAATGAACTCTCCATTTGCCACCCGAGATTTGGGGGCCTGGCTTCACCTCCGCTGTAGAGAAGAAAAATGGCAAACTCCATTTGAATCCTTGTAGTAGTTTCTACATCGAGATTCCAGTGGTAAAGAAGTGCCCGTCGAAATGACAATATTGCTTTGCAGGGGAAATCAGACAGTTTCCATAACTCTGGAAGCAATTCGACAGCATTGTTAAGAGTCTCCTGCAATTTACAGTCAGCATCAAAGTGTTCAGGCAAGCCTTTTGGTAATGAAGATTCAACTGTTGAGTTATGGAGTCTAATTTTATTGTTTAGGGTATTTTGGTAAATTCAACCTGTTTTCATAACCCTATTTCTTTAGGTATATAAAGATGTAATTAGGGTTTTGGAGGTGTGTGAGAGAGTAGAGAGAAACAGTGAGGGTGAGGCAAAAACCAGAAACAACTTCTGTAACTCCGTTGTGATTATAGTGAGATCTGTTAGCGGCCAGTGGACGTAGCTCTCAAACTGAGAGTGAACCACCATAAACTGTGTGTTTTCTATTTTCTGTTTTCTTTGATCAATCGTTTCGATACAAGTCAGATTAGAGCGTCTAATCTCAACACCTTCTAATCCCAACAACTGGTATCAGAGCTTCAGGTTGAAGTGGTTTCGATAATCAGGGATTGATTTGTCGAAAGTATCGAAGGAGGAACGAGTTCATGATTTTGATTTTGGAAATCAGAAATTGAAAAAAAAAAACAAACAAAAGGAGTGCTGCCCACCCCCTGACCGAAGAACGCTGCCCGTGAAGTCAGCCCTGCCCTAGCTTCATCTTCTCTAGCGCCTGTGTATAGGGTTTCTTCCCCAGCAACACCGCCGGTGATTCTGTCCAGCGAAGAAGGAACCGACCCGCGCCGCCATCGTCCCGCCGCCTCGCATCATCGATCGTCGGAGAATAGGGGAGATCGCGGGCCCGATCTGAAGCGCACCCGCGCCGTTCAATCTGTCACAACAAGCGAGGAGAAGCCGTCTCCCGCGTCATCGATCTGTTCAGCGAGAGAACAAAACCGCGCCGTTCGTCGACCGATTCTGAACAGAGGGGAGAGAAGCTGCACCGCCGTCCGTCGCCGACCACAGTCCCGATTCGTCCAGCCATCGTTTGAAACCAAAGGGGAAAAATTTTTGGTTGATAAAATTTGGATAATAATTTTTTGTGCTGGATATTGATAAAATGACAGGTGAAGACAGTACATCCGGTATTAGTAAATTTGATGGGACTGATTATGCTTTCTGGAGAGTGCAGATTGAAGATTACTTGTATGGAAAGAAGCTTCATATCCCGTTGAGTGAGAAACCGGAAAAAATGGAAGATGCTGAATGGAATCTTCTTGATAGACCGATTTTGGGAGTCATCCGATTGACTCTAACCAAAAGCGTTGCTCGCAACGTTGCAAAGGAAAAGACCACCGCAGGATTAATGAAAGCGTTATCTGATATGTACGAGAAACATCTGTAAATAATAAGGTGCATTTGATGAAAAAGTTGTTCAATCTGAAAATGGTTGAAGGGACTTCTGTAGCAGCTCATCTGAACGAACTTAATACAGTGGTAAATCAGTTGAATTTTGTAGAGATCGACTTTAGGGATGAGGTACGTGCCCTAATTTTACTGGCATCTTTACCAAATAGTTGGGAGCCTATGAGAGCAACAGTCAGTAATTCAATTGGAAGCTCAAAGTTAGTATTTACTGATGTGAGGGATCGAATTCTAGCCGAGGAAGCTCGAAGAATTGATTCTGGTGAAACATCGACGAGCTCAGCATTGAATGTGGAAAACAGAAGGCGAACTAGTAACAGGAATTCTAATCGGGGCAGAAGCAGATAAAAGTCGAGAAATGGAAGGGGTCAGTCTAAATCTGAGAGAAAATTTGAATGCTGGAATTGTGGCAAGCATGGTCACATCAAAAGGGACTGCAAAGCACCGAAGAAAAACAGTATTGACAAAAGTGATGGAGCAAATGCAGCAATTGAGGAAAACACAGACGCGTTGATTCTTTCAATCGATAGCCCTATAGACTCATGGGTTTTGGACTCGAGAGCATCTTTTCATGGCACACAAAGAATTACTTGAAAATTATGTAGCTGGAAATCATGGGAAAGTCTATCTTGCAGATGGTGAGCCACTGGATATTGTTGGCATCGGGGACATAAAATTAAAGAGAACAAACGGGTCAGTTTGGAGTATCAGTAAAGTGAGACACATTCCAGGGTTGATGCGAAACTTGATATCAGTAGGGCAGCTTGATAGTGAGGGTTACCACATCACTTTCGGGACCAATGTTTGGAAGGTAACTAAGGGAGCAATGGTCGTTGCTCGAGGTCAGAAAACAGGAACCCTATACATGACATCTACATGCAGAGATACAATTGCAAATGTTGACAATCAAAGCAACACAGATTTATGACATTGCAGGTTGGGCCATATGAGCGAGAAAGGAATGAAAATTCTTGTCAAGGGTGGTCAGATTCCAGAGTTAAAGTCTATTGAGCATCAGTTATGTGAGAGCTGTATTCTTGGCAAGCAGAAGCGTGTCAGTTTCCTAAAGGTTGGGAAAGAGCCAAAGAAGAAGCGACTTGAATTAGTGCACACCGACGTGTGGGGACCCACAGATGTTTCCTCTCTTGGTGGATCAGTCTATTATGTGACTTTCATAGATGATTCAACAAGAAAGGTATGAGTCTATTTCTTGAAGAATAAATCTGATGTTTTCAGTGTGTTCAAGAAGTGGAAGGCCCTGGTCGAAAATGAAACGAACCTGAAGGTGAAATGTCTAAGATCTGACAATGGAGGTGAGTATATAGATGCAGGTTTTTAAAGAATATTGTGTTATAAATGGAATCAAGATGGTGAAGACCATTCCTTGAACGCCTCAAGAAAATGGAGTAGCTGAGAGGATGAACAGAACGTTGAATGAGCGTGCAAGGAGCATGAGATTGCATGCCGGATTACCTAAATATTTTTGGGCAGAATCAGTTAGCACAGCAGCATTCTTGATCAATAGAGGACCCTCCGTACCTTTGAATTTTAAACTTCCAGAAGAAGCTTGGAGCGGGAAAAAGGTAGATTTTTCGTTCATGAAAGTATTTGACTGTTTATCTTATATTCATGTTGATGATTCTAATAGAAGCAAACTTGATCTAAAATCTAAGAAGTGTTTTTTCTTTGGCTATGGTGACTCCGAGATTGGTTATCGTTTCTGGGATAATCAAAATCGGAAGATCATACGTAGTAGGAATGTCATCTTCAATGAGAAGGTTCTCTACAAAGATGAAGTTGGTAACACTTCAAACAGTGGGAGTTCAGTATTGAAAGAATCTACTGTGGTCAACTTCAAAGATTTTTCAGGAGAAGATACTCCGACTAGAAAAGAAGATCAGAGTATTACTGAAGAAAAAATTGATGAGAATACGGCTCCATAAGAAAATTTGCAAACGCCGATTACAGAACCAAGACGATCATCCAGAACTAGCAAACCAACTCAGAGATGGTCCCCGTCTCTAAATTATATTTTGCTTACTGACAGAGGTGAACCAGGATGTTATGAGGAAGTCAAATAGTCAGATGATTTGATTGAGTGGGAGGCAGCCATGAAAGATGAAATGGACTCACTGAAGTCAAATGAAACCTGGAAATTTACTAAGTTGCCAAAGGGAAAGAAAGTACTGCATAACAAGTGGGTTTACCGAATTAAAGAAGAACCTGATGGAAGCAAGAGATTTAAAGCTAGATTAGTTGTCAAAGGTTTTCAGCAGAAAGAAGACATTGACTATGCTGAGATCTTCTCACCAGTGGTGAAGCTGACGACGATCAGAACTGTTTTGAGTTTGGTTGTGAAAGAAGATATTCATTTGCAGCAAATGGACGTGAAAACTGCTTTCCTTCACGGCAGTTTAGATGAAGAAATCTACATGCGTCAACCACAAGATTTTGAGGTGAAGGGGAAAGAGGAGTTTGTGTGTAAACTTCATAAAAGTTTGTACGGTTTGAAACAAGCTCCAAGACAGTGGTACAAGAGATTTGACAGCTTCATGAACAGTAAGAAGTTCGTGAGATGTGAAGCCGATCACTGCTGCTACATTAAAAGGTTTTATACTTCCTATATTATACTGCTCCTTTATGTTGATGATATATGTTAATTGCTGGAGCAAGCTTGACTGAGATTGATAGGCTGAAGAGGGAGTTATCTAAAGAATTTGCTATGAAGGATTTGGGTGCTGCAAAAAAAATTCTTGGAATGAGAATATTCAGGGATAGAGATGTTCTCAAACTTTCTCAAGAAGACTATGTGAATAAAGTTCTTAGCAGGTTCAATATGCAGAATGTGAAACCAGTTACTACACCTTTGGCTAGTCACTTCAAACTATCTAAAGATCAATCACCATCGACCGAGGAAAAGAGGAGCTACATGGCCAGAGTTCCATATGCCTCTGCCGTTGGTAGTCTTATGTATGCGATGGTTTGTACACGGCCAGACATTGCACATGCAGTGGGAGTTGTCAGCAGGTATATGAGTAATCCAGGAAAACAGCATTGGGAAGCAGTAAAGTGGATCTTGCGATACTTGAAGGGAAGCTCAGGATTTGCTTTATGTTTTCAGAAGTCATATTCTAGTTTTGATGGATATGTTGATGCTGATAATGGTGGTGATATTGATAGCAGTAAAAGCAGGACTAGATATATTTACACTCTTGGTGGTACCGCAATCAGTTGGGTCTCGAAGCTTCAAGATGTAGTTGCTCTTTCTAGTTGTGAAGCAGAATACATTGCAGTGACAGAGCCGCGAAGGAGATGATGTGGTTACAGCCTTTTCTAGGAGAATTAGGCCAAAACTACGATGAGAGTAAATTGCATTGTGATAGCCAGAGTGCCATCCTTTTGGCAAAGAACCCAGTTTATCATGGCAAGACAAAGCACATACAGGTGCGCTATCATTTTATCAGATCCATTTTAGAAGATGGTGTGTTGGCACTTGAGAAGATATCAGGGAGTCGAAATCCAGCTGACATGTTGACGAAAGTTGTGACTAGTGAGAAGCTGAAGTTGTGCGCAACTTCAGTTGGACTCCTTGGATGAGATATGTGCATGATGCCGCTGCAGATGGAGAGATGATGTGATTAGTCTCCAAGTGGGAGGTTGTTGAGTTATGGAGTCTAATTTTATTGTTTAGGGTATTTTGGTAAATTCACCATGTTTTCATAACCCTATTTCTTTAGGTATATAAAGATGTAATTAGGGTTTTGGAGGTGTGTGAGAGAGTAGAGAGAAACAGTGAGGGTGAGACAAAAACCAGAAACAACTTCTGTAACTCCGTTTTAATTATAGTGAGATCTGTTAGCGGCCAGTGGACGTAGCTCTCAAACTGAGAGTGAACCACTATAAACTGTGTGTTTTCTATTTTCTGTTTTCTTTGATCAATCGTTTCGATACAAGTCGGATTAGAGCGTCTAATCTCAACACCCTCTAATCCCAACATCAACTATGTCCAGAATAACTTGGCAAGATTGCGCAGCTTCTGCAAGAATTATTGGTAATACAAATTAGCACCAGGTTTATGATTTGATCTTGTGCTCTTGATCAACTTTTTTTGCCCTACTATTAGATCAACTACCGGCTCAGTCTCTGTGATTATCAATAAACCAATATCTTTTGATCTTCACTGATTTGTTAAATAGAGAAAGCAAGTTCTACACAAACAAAATGTGCAATACATGCAGAAAGGTGGAGCAAAAGTGTAATCTTCCCACCAAAAACTTTCTAGATCATCAAATCATATGAATCCAAAAACAGCCAAAATTTGTGGGTGTGAATGATAAAATCTCACTTTTAGAGTTCCAATATCATATCTTGCAAAACAAAATATGTTCCAGAATTCTGTATAAAAGTTCAATCCATTTCATAAATTGTACCTTTGTACCTCCCGAGGCCCTGCAATGATGATTTTGCTTTGAGAAATATGGCTTCCAATAGTAAACTCACAGCATGTATAGATATCGGTGGAATTGGAAAATTTTGTGAATGTCTTCTTTTTCTATCTATGCTCATAGCAATGGCTATCTTTATCTTGGGAGTCACTACAGCAACATCGATCCCTTCAAATACATGTAGGGCAGATTCAATATTTCCTTTCTGATACTCGTATCGACCCAATAGTGCCCTTGCTTCCTGTAAAAACACGTACACACGAGAATAGAGCAAGAAAATATGAAGAATGTCCCGATATTATCTCTCGATCAAAAGAATGCGAGACCACTGTTTATTTGAGAAGAAGTTTTGAATTTTGTACACTGTATTGTTTATCTAAATCAATTACTAACAAAAAAGAAGTTGAAGGATAAGGATGATGTATGGAATTCTGATTGGATGCTTATCTATATTCTCTAAAACAAACATTCCAACCAAGAACAGCAGGAAATCATAGCACAGAATTTTGAGAAATCTGCTGGCTATTCTCTTACAATAGTGAATTCCCCCAAGAATCCTCCTGCCCTCTAATACTCTCAATACTAACAAAATTGATAAAACTTGTAGAATATTCCCCAGTTATCTTCGCACTCCTTGCTTATCCTTGTTACCTTCTAGAATATGGAGTCTATCAGGTTCTTAGTTAATGTCTTAATCATTTGGAGTGTGACTTGGAAGTACTTAATAGAAGGCTGAATATAATGTCTGTAAAAAAAAAAGTGACCTCATAGTTCAAACATCCACTCTCGCGTAAGGATGATTCAGCTTCCTCAATATTGCTTGTGTCTGGCTTCTTCCCGCCCTCACTGGCTGGTAAAGCCTTCTTATTTGCTGAATAACCCTTCTTTTCAAGGGTTCCAGATGAAGGAAACTGTTACGGCAAACACGGTGGATAGTCTGATAAAAGAGAAGAGAATAAGGAAGAAGCCTACGTGGGTTAATGACTTTACTGAATAAAAGAATTGTATGGCCATCAAAGAGATAGTTGTCAAGTGGGTAGTTACATAACTGATACGAGTCAGTATAAATAGAAAATTGTAACAGAGAAGATTCAAGAAATGTCAAAGAAACTTCTTCTTCTTCTTCAGTTTTCTTCTTTTTCTCTTGATTGCAACTTTGTACTGCGAACTGTCAGTATCATTGGTGCTTTCATTGAGTTGCTGCCATGGCGGATGGAACTCGATCACAGTTGGAGCACAACCAATTGTTAGAGGAGTGCAGAAATAAACTTTCTAGTCATGATCAACAATTCTTGGATTTTAATAATGTGTTGAAAGAGATTAGCGTGAAGCTTATGTCTATGGAGGGTCGAATAGAGCAGCATCTTGGGAACCCAATTCCTGCGATTGTGGAAACTTCGAGTAGCAGAGGTAAAGCAGCTGAAAATTTTGTTGATAATCAATATAAACCGATTCGATCTTTGAAACTAGATGTTCCTAGATTCAATGGCGAGGATCCGAATGGCTGGGTTTTTAAAGCTGAACGATTCTTTGATTTTCATGATTTGGAGGATGCTCAAAGATTGAATATAGCTTCGTTTCATTTGGACGGAGCTGCGTTGCAATGGTTTCAGTGGATGCATAAAAATAACCGCATCAGTACCTGGCACAAATTTTTGCAGGCTCTATTGGTCAGATTTGGCCCTTCAGAATACAGAGATGTGCAAGGATTGATCATCTGCTCTTCTTTACTGCTCTCCTGAGCATAGACACTTAATTATCTTACTTATATTCTCCCTCACTCCGCCTCTCCTGTCTCTTCTTCTCCTGATTTTACTCCTCATTGCCTTTCACTTGGCTAAAAAATCTTCAAAGACAAAAGCAGAGTCAACAAAAAATACACAGTTGCAACTTCTTTGGCATCACCAGCGAAACAAGAACTGTAAATATATAAAAATTCAACACATGCTATATAAATGGATACACTCCTAAGCTGACTCAAGCAAATATTTCACACAATTGCCAAAAACCCTCCACACTCACTGGAAAGACCAGCACGAAAAACCCATCAGTCCGTCACAAATCAAGAAATCCAAAATTCAACCTGAATAATACAATTTACACTTGGGTCAAATGTTTCAACCTCACAAATTTCCCATCATAAATCACGAATTCAATTAATCTCCTGTCTTATAAACAGAAATGACAAGAAAGATCACCAATCACAACGAGAATGGGACCAGGGAAAGCAATTACTCGATCTCTCCAAAAAGAGAAGCAGAGCCAAAGAGCACAAAAGCCAGAAAAAGCGATACCCATGACAATTCTTCAACAACCAGAACCCAACTATGAATTCTTTAAACAAAAAACCAAAACAAAACAAAAGCTCGAAGACCCCTTTTCCTTTTTAAGCTTTTCTTTACCTTTTTCTTCCCTCTTTCGTCTACCTACTCTCTGGTTTTTGTCTAAAATCAGAGAGATGGAAAATCTCCGCAATCAGAATCGTCACGCACAAGATTTGGCAGAATGGAATAAATAACTCGTGGAAATATAATAAAGGCTGGGGGGCACTATGGAGAAAAAAAGTATTCCATTGGGGCTCCCCCAAGAAATTATGAGGCTAGATTTCTGCCATGCGGAACCATGGCTTGTTCTTTTGTGCTGGTTAAGTCGTTAAGCCCTCATCAACTGTACTGTCAGTAAGTTTACTTCATCTTTTATTCTCTTGTTTTACGTGGGGAAACTAACCAAACAACATGATGAAGTGCTAAATAATTTTCATAAATATATAAAACAATCACCTACAAAAAAAAAAAAAATAAATGATGTAAACATTATCATTAATATGTTAAATAAACATAACCACAAAGACGATGTCAAAATCTTACTTTCTACAACTTCAGTTTTATGTTAAAATTGTAATAATTAAAGTAATTTTATTGTGAATACGATGTCGAAAAGATCCAAAATGGTCTTCTCGTCATCGAAAACAATTTTCACGTTTTCAATTTTCTGAACATGATCCGGTGGCTCACCTCTCATCTCGATTTCATTTGTCTAGTTCTCAACACCATCTTATTTTTTATATTCCAAGTTCGTTGTTGTCGTCGTCTAGTTCTCATCATCAATGTCTCACTTTTTTGCAGAGCAAAGTAATCTTTCCGCATGAGGAACGTTGTCTTTCTACAGCAGAAAGTAAATATTTTAAATTTGTTTAGTGGAAAGACAACATTTGGCTGCGAAACGACAACGTTTTTTTAACGAAAAACGTAATCGTGATGTTTGCTCTATTCATTTTCCATAGTTAAGTGTTTTATTTGTTAACAAAAATTATTTAGTGGTTGACTTTGTTAGCTTAAGTGACTTTAAGCTCATTTGTTTTGATGATGAGTGATTTATTTATTAATAAGTTGTTTATGAATTAAATGAGATTTATATGTTTATCATTATGCTTAGATATGATCTTTATTAGAAATACCCTCTAACAACAGTATTAATATTTACCAATATTTTTGTCTAAGTTTATATAGCTTATAGATTGATTATTTAGACTTAAAAGCTCTCTTCATTCTTATTAGGGGTGGGTAAACTGGTTCTCGGTTTCAATTCCAGACCCCTTGGAACAGATCATTCGGTTCTCGATTCCAAGAGTGAAGAACTAAAACCGGAACCGCAAGGAACCGGATCTGAAACAGGACCCAAGTCTCAGTTCCGGTTCCGAACGGGTTGAAAACTAGCAGTAGCATTTGCGCAAAGCTATCTGTTTGCTTGCTTTTGATGATGTACGAACCAAAACTACCAATGGAGGTGTCAAAAGAGACGTGGGTTTGTAGTTCCGATTTCATCAGATGGCAATCGGTGAGGGAGAATAAGAAGCAGGTCTGCAAAATCAACGATTCCAATGAACCCACCAAGGGCTACAGAAACGATGGCAATCCTCCGCAAAGAACAGAAGCATTGATACCAGATTGCTTGCTTTTGATGATGTACGAACCAAACTATCATTGGACAGTAATTATGTTGGATCTGAGCTTGGATCTGGTGGATCTGAGATGGGGTAAGTTGGTTTAGGCCAATTGGCCATGAATGCTCCAAATTAAGAAAAGGTTGGGTTAAGAACTCGTCTAAAACTACAGAGTTCGTCGAACCAGAGCAACCATTTGTAACGAAAACGTCCATTGATGGGAGGGAAGGAGAGAAAGAGAAATAGTTCTGAGGAAGAGAAGAAAAAGAGGTAGATGGAGGAGAAAAAACACTTTTGACATAAGGTCCAAGAGCTTCCATTAGTTCACCTCCATAGGAATATGATAGAGAAGATGTAAAACTATGTAGATCCATTGCACCTGCCAGTTCAATACTTGAAAACAACAGACCGATACAAAAATTATGAAAGAAAAATAGAGCGGAGATCAAATAGGTTTATAAAAGACAACCTCTTTAATTCCCAAAAAAAAACTAAGGAAAAACTACCTGAATAAAACTATAAATTATCAGTAAAACCTTGAAAAAAAAATCTGGATCTCGATTCTAAAACCACCTGGCTTTTGAAAATTCTTTTTTAAGTTTGCTTTTTGTTCATAGAAAACAAACCCAAAAATAAAAACTAGAAATACAGATGCTTGAAAAAAAGGGATACAGAGAATCGGGGGAAATCAGAGGGGGAAGACGAAGATCAAAAGGAGAAACTTTATCGCTCACACACTTTTATCTCACACTTAACTTTTTGTTCGCTCTACTATCAATGGAGGTGCCAAAAGAGATGTGGGTTTGCAATTCCGATTTCATCATATGGCAACCGCGCGAGGGAGAATAAGAAGCAGGTCTGCAAAATCAACGATTCCGACGAACCCACGAAGGGCGGCGGATACAAAGGCAATCCTCCGCAATGAATGGATGAATGTTTTGTAAAACAGAAGGGATGGGTCGGTTGTCGGTTCCATTAATCAAAAACTGAGAACCAAACCAGAAACTAGAACCGAGTCTTTTATAAATCTGGGAACCAAAAATGAGAACTGAACTGAAATCGAATCTCGGCGCTGAGTTGATTCTTAATTCGGTTCGGTTTTTGACCACCCTTAATTCTAATCTCTTTCTCCGATTTGGATTTTACCTCACCCTAACTTATGAATTGTTGAAGAAACTTGATCTCTCAAATTAGTTTTTAATATAGTTATAAATACTAATTATAATTGAATAAATCATTTACTGTAATTTCAAACCCTTTAGATAGTGATTCTAATTAAAGAATATATACTTCTTGCAGCTCAGGAAAAATGGTTTAAGATAACTCTTTACAAAGTTCATAAAATATCCTACCTATTTTCTCATCCTTGGATAATTATCAAAATGTTGACTAAAATTTAACCTCCATTTCAATTTTTTCTTCCCACTAAAAATTTGTTCATTAACCCGCCACTTTCGAAAAAATAAAAAATTATACAAAAGGAACATTCAATCTAGAAAGCAGGGGTGTGTAAAATCGAACTGAACCGAAGAATCAAATTGGAATCGGTCCTTTCGGTTTGGTTCAGATCGATTTTACAATGTGTAAAACCAAATATTGGTTTATATTCTCCAAAATTGGAAGAAGTCAACTAAACCGAACCAAACCGAAGTCCTTTGCTTTAAATATTTTTTCTTCTTGGCGAGTGACAGGGCGGCATGATGCCCTAGTGTGGAGTCTTCGCTAGTGCTAGTGCGAGTGCGAGTGCGAGTGCGGTGTGATGCCCTAGTCCAGATTCCAGATTCCAGATTCCAGAGCAGATAGCAGAAATTTTTGTTCCTGCTTCTATTCCTGGTACAAATCGACTTACCAAATCAAATTTTCTTCAGCAGAGACGGAAGTTCGATCGGCGAAGGTGAAGATTCGATTTTTCTGTTTCTAATCTGTTAATTGTGTTAGTTGCTTCCGCATTCTGTTTAAAAATCTTTCCAATGTGCTGCAATGGTTGTTTCTCTCTCCTTTCTTTTCAATCCTTCTTCGTTACGCAGACGTATTTTCTCCTTCCATGAAGACGGGATACAAGTTTACTGATTTTCATTTTCTGAAAAATCTGTAGAAATTGACACCATCTGATCCTACTTGAACTTCTGCTCTCTTCGTTATAGTGAGAGTTTTCGGCGCTGCCAAACAGTCGGTGAAGTTTCAAGCTAATCATGCTGTTGGTTATGCGTATTTTTTTTTTCAGTAGATTTCTTATATTAGACTAAGGAAGAATTTTCTGCTGTGTTTGTTTTCTTTTGATTATACTTTTTGCTGATGCCTATTTTTGTAGAAATTTTTGTAGAAATTTCTTCCGTGTAATCAACGTTTCTGTTTGTTTTCTTTTGTTTACACTCTACATCCAAGTTCTTATCATACTTGAAGTTTTATTTTATTGATCAGGTAAGCAAATTATTAGCTAGAAGCTATTTTCAAAAAAAGTGTTGAAAAATTGTTAGAAATGTGAATTGTAAGTTTACACCATCTTTAAATTGGATGATTTGGTGACTTAACCAGACTCTTACCTTATTGATGGCAACATCTGTATTTTAATATTTGAAAAAAAAAAGAAGGTAAAACCGGAACCGAAATTCTGGTTTGGTTCCAAAAAATCGAAAACTCGGTTTCGGTTCTTCCATATCAAAACCGAAATCTACTGGTTCGATTCGGTTCCATATCAAAACCGAACCGAACCGGTGTATGCACACCCCTACTAGAAAGTTGACAAATAAAGAACATAATCAATCGAGAAACAAGGTCGAACTTGAGACTCGTTATTATTAAAACCCATTGGGAGATGCCTCAACACAACTAAGAACTCTTTAGCTATCCATACACCTAAATTAACAAAAAATACTTAAAATTTAATTAGTTAGATCTCTCTAAGTTCGAACAAGTCTTATGGAATTTTAAATAATAGAAAAAAATATACTTGCCAATAACATTTGTTTTAATAAATAAATTGAATATTGAATTTTCAAAAGGTATTGCCTTTTTTCTTTAATTTAATTCATCAAAAACCTTTTCAAATTCAATTTCCCTTCTCCCTTCAATGGTGGCAAGAGGGAAGATTTCCATTCCATCCTCTTCTAAACGAGCCCTAGCCGCCTTTGGCTCTGTCAATCCTTTTCCTCATCTTCTCCTTCTCCACCTTAAAGCTCATGAAAATCTAACCTCGACATAGTTCTTTTTAATGCATACAGAGCAACGGTAAATTCGAATCACGAAATGTATGGAAGAAAGGCATTTCAGCTGGTGAAGGAGCTTTCAACTAGCGAGAAGGGCCAGTTGAAGCTCTTCAATGTAAGTCCAAACACTTGATTTTTTCAACACCAGATAGGTTTGTCTATGATTTTGATTGATTTTAGGCAATTGCAGCCTTATGCTTAATTTTCTTCTAGTTGGATAAGTTATTTTGGCCAAAGGATGCACCGATGCTCTTTTTTTCTCGAAGATTTTGTGGTAAATAAGTACATTGATGCTTGGTTAACTAACTGAGATACTTTTTCTCGTTGGATAGCTAAAGAGTTCCACCATCCATAGTATATAAGAGTTTTTCTTCCTTGTGATGGTTGCTTACTTCTTGTGCTAATGCGTTCTGGGTGGTCTAGATTTTGTTGAGTGATTGGTCGTTTGTTGGGATTGAGAGGTTTTGGTGATGCGGAAAAGAAGATGGTGGGCAAGGTAGCTCCCCACTGCATTTTCGGTGCATTTTGCAAAAAAGGACAAGATGATTTTTCACGAGTCTTTTGATGGTCACGAGTCTTTTGATGGACAGTATCTTAGACTTTATTTTTGTAACACTCCTTTCGTAAGCAATTGAAAATCGTTTATAGCTTTATTGTAAGTTTTTTTGAGGATTCCTAGAGTTTTCTTTTTCATTGTTTGCGCCTTTTGTATATACCCTTTTTTTGCAATATACATTTTTGTTACCGATTTGAAAAAAAAAAATCTATTATGTTTTGCAAAACACTGGATACTCCTTCAAAGGTTGAAATATTGCAAAACTCGAAGGTTTGAAAAATTTTACTAAGGTGTATAATGTTTGAATATCACTTGTCGTTTCTTCTTGGATAACCTATCATCTGAATTCACATTGATTTGGTAAAATGCATTTATTATTGTTATTCTCTAAGTCCACCTCTAATCTTTTGCTTGGGTGAAGTCCTGGAATAAGTTTTTAGCCCCTTGTTCTCTCTACTACTATAGTCATTTGCTGTATTCAATTTCAAAATTTTCTTATCACGTTTCTGTAGAGTGATCTTTTTGACCAAGTGATTGCAGAATGTAATCAACATCACCTAGAGCTTCAGTCCTTGATAAGGTATATTATCTTGCTTTCATTTTCCTTCCATTTTCCGATTATTTCTTTAGTGGTTGATTGTGTCTTTCCTATTCCGTGATGGGAATCAGAGCAATGCACTGATTCCCCAATGTGAAAAACTTTTCTTGTGGGTTTTCACTAAACACTAGCTTTAAGGTTAGTGCTTTGAAAGAGACATGTAATAACCTATGAGAATTTTACATGTGCTCTCTATTATCACTCTTTAGACATGTTAACTAGGACATTACTCTGGCATGCGATACCCATAGCTGTTAGATTATTAATTCTCTTTTGGATATCTATTATAATTTTATCTGGAGAAGAAGTTAAACTCATTTAGATCTTGGATGCATATCTTGAAACTTCAAGTAAGAAATTTACGTGTGTTGGCATGTCTGTTAGGAGTGACTTTTTGGAAATTACATCAGTTTTAAATAGGCTTCCTGCCTCGGTTTAAGTTCTTTGCTTATTAGTGTTCAACAGTTGAAAAATCTGTATTACACCGGTAGTAGAAAATTTAGCAGAAGATTAAGAGTTGAATAGTTGGTTAGATATGAATTTATTACGAATTTTCATCCGTTATTTACTGTCTTGAAATGGTGTTATCCCAGGAAAATGCAAGAAGAAGGAATGGATCTTCAGACAACTAAAAACGCAGACCACTTTGGGGCACTCATTCACCACCTTGCTTTAGTCCGGAATAAACGCTGTTTGATGGCATATGCGTAATTTTCTCTTTCTTGTTATTCTGTTATGTGCAATTCTGCATTTGCTAGTTCTTTCACTGATAAATGACAATGCTCTGTGTGTTAACAGCTACAATCGAGCTGAATTCACCCGGAGTTTGATATGGAAGGTAGGACCCGTGCTTCCCCAAGAAATTCAAGAAAAGCTCAGCCACTCGGAGGAGGAGTATTTTAAGAAACACTCTGCAGCTCTGAAATCATTTATGTCAAAACTGGAACTTGATTTAACTGTGGTAAAATCTCTGCTTTCTATGACAAATAACAAAACTTTTTTTCAACGGCCCTCTTAGTAGATGGTATATATGCCTTTTTTTCATATTAGGATATGGTGCCACCCAAAGATCCTTATATCCAGGTTAGAGTTCTAGATGATATTGGAGAAGGAATTGTCCTCAGTGACGATAAGACTGCGAATTTTGCTCGACATTCAATACACTTTCTGAAACGAACCGATGCTGAGCAGTTCATTTCTCGAGTAAGATAGACATCTCGAGTTCAAATGTGGCATCTGATAAGTTATAAATCTCCATCTGGGCTTGTAATTTTATTTGGCCTTTCCCTGCAGGGCTTGATGGAGGAGCTCACTGGATGACATAAAAGAAGTTTGATGCGACTGCATTCATTTGAAATTTATGAGGACACAATACGATGAACCGTTTGCAAATATCGTTCAAAAATCTTCATCTTTGAAAGTTGTTCCTTTTCTCACCTCTTATTGTTTTCTCTTTGAGAAAAGCCGTAGGTCACGTCACATGTATAGTGTGCTCCAAATCTTGTAATCGTCTCAACATTGTCATACTTCAATTTATTAGGAGCGTGGGTTGGTGTATATCTTTTTTATTGAAAAGCTTCTCCGTGTGTGGGCACATGATCCATTTGAGCAATTTTAAGTTTGCCTCCAGAAACTGTGAAGCTACAATTTTTGCGTAGCTATGTGCACCTTGGATGTCCGCCCTCACTTGTTGACGTCGCTTCATACATCCTGGATGTTCGCTATCGCTTAAGGATGTCTGCTCTTCCATGCTAGATGTACGCTTTTACTTAAAACGTCTGCACCTTCATCCAAACATCTGCTATTCACTTAATGATGTATGCTTTTCCCATTCTAGACGCTCTCTCTCATTTGAGGACGGTCCTACTTTTCTCGATCGCTTATGTTTCACATTATTTGGTATCAGAGTAATCTTTGACTCTAGTGACCTTCTAGCATGTCTAAAGTCCCTAGTACGAAGACAAGCAATTGTAGTAACGCTATGGATTCCATTGAAGAAGCAGAAGGCTTAAAGGTTTCTATTTCTTCCTTTAAAGGACCCGATTGGGAAGATAATTATGTAGAGTGGGAAGAAGAGTCTGATGAGATTGTTCATAGTTTTCGTTATTTAGATAAAACCACAGTGAAACTTTCCTCATGGAAACTCATGTGACAAGCTTCATTGTTGTGGAAAAGCCTAAATATCGTGACAAGAAGAGATGGAGAATAAGTCATCAATACATGGGACATGATAAAGAGAGTCATGAGAATGAGGTATGCTCCAAAATATTTCAAGTTTGTTTTGTGTTCTCCACCATCGACTATTTGTGAGAGGGTTAAGTCAATCAAGAGAGCACCCGTGTAACGCCCCGAAGTGTTAAAACTCTTTTTCTTGCTTTTTTTAAAAAAATATATCTTACATAAAATCGTACATTTAAAATTATACACAACGGAAATCTTAAACAAATCTCTTTTGAAAGTATAGCTTAGTAAAAGTCAACATTTATTAAAATACTCTTTTAAAACCATTGCAGTAGAAGTCCCAACAAAATTCATTTAACTCAAACATAGTAAAACCCATCATTTAATTGAACAAAAACATTTATAAAGATATTTCTACAATAAACATAACTTTAAACGAAAAGCTTCATGACTCATTATTAAAAATTTATCTTTTCTTTAATCTTCACCCACAAGTCAACTTCGCTTCAACAATACTCTAGCTTCGCCCATGAGAACTCCTCGTCATCTGTGCTATCAATTGTTTCTATCATCTTGTTCCTCTATAAGTTCATCATTATCTATATCACAAAAGTTCAAACTATGAGTCTAACACTCAGTAAGAGATGCACAACATAATATAAATATGCAATGCAATTTTTGTAAAAATATGTCTTTTTGTTCTTTCTTCTTTATTTTCTTTTAATTATCTTACAACTTTTGTCGAGATTCTAATAGAAAGAGTAAGCACGACTATGAAAAATGCACCACTGAGCCTCGTGAACTTTGACGAGACAGTCCCTTTTACTAGGACCTCTGTTATTGTTGTGCACTCAATGCACAATCACTTGATGAATTTTGACCAAGCCCCGATCTACTTGGGCTAACAAGCTTATTCCCCATAGGACCAATCTTTGGAAAAACCTTTCCTCAACCCATTATATTCTTTCTTATGTATCTTAAATTCTATTTGTCTTTCTTACATGAAAACATATGCATGAAAATCATTTTTCGTTCTTTTCTTGAAAAACATGATACATGGAACATACATAACAATCTAATATGCATGAGCATAACAGTAAACACATTATCGTTCAACGTCTCAATATGAACAATAAACAAACAATCATCATATCCTCGATCAATGTCTAAACATAACTATAAACAAATAATTATCATATTTTCAATCAACGTCTAATATTAATAGTAAGCAAGAATCGTATCCTTGAATAATATCTAAATAAACTATAAACAAACATCATATCCTTGAGCGTAAACTATAAACAAGCATTATATCTTCGAATAACAGCCCGAAGGCATCGTAGACGAAATAATCATCAAAACACAGAATACCCTAGCATTTTTGTGATGTAAACCAAAGGCCAAGCGCAAACAAACATCTCTTACTTGGATATCTTAGTGGTCATCAAACTATTCTTAAACTTCTTTCTACGCTGACTTCTCCCTTTAAGTAACAAATAGTTAATTACTAAAAGAATAACTCTAACTTTACTAACTGTCGAACACAACATCAGTAACTAAAGAGTGGAACCTACCTCGAAGACTTAAAGGAAACGTCTCACCTGAGAGCTTGAGAGAGACCTCTCTTGTCTATGGAGGTTCTCGGGTGATTAGAGTCTAACCCAAACCTTCTAATTTATAGGACACTAACCAGAGAACTTCAAGGGATAAATCTGACGAAATCACATCTAAATTCTATCCTTCCCTAAGCTGTCTAAGAATCAAAGCATAGCTCGCAAGAAATCTAGAGAACTACCTTAATTTAAACTTGCTTGAGCTACAACAAACGTGCAGCCAACTGCAACAGATGTTCGCAACAACCTACTCAACCAATGGCCAACAAACACGTCATCCCTAAAAATTGTATTCGTGATCGCCAAAGCAACTACAGACATAAACATTTCTACAGAAGCCAACTCTTCTGCGAGAACCCCAATCCGAAGGATCACCGTCTACCAAGAGACGACGCTTCTTTTCATTTTCTCGTCAGTTAAAACTGTAACGACCCGGATTTTCGTAAATTCTGAAAATGTGTAAAAATTTAAAATTTTCTTTTTAAAACAAATCAGAGTCCGTAAATCCGAATCGCTACTAACTCTTTCTTAAAACTCATCATGAAAATCAACTTATTAATTACACGGAAGCATTAAAAATCATCTATTTAAATTCTTACGACAACGTTATAAAATATCACTTGTGAAAACGTTATAAAATGTCCCTTTTTATAATCATAGCGGAAACGTGAGAATTCTTTCAAACATTTCATTATCAATAAAAACTTAACAAAAAAACTTAAATTCATAACCTTTGTTTTCTTTAATTTCTTTGATTTATAACTTTTTACTTTCTTTTGTCTTTGCCTTGCCAACCCAAATCTCCTATGTGCAAAATCATCCATCCCTGCTTCATTTGGTGATCATCATCTTTCTCTTATCTGTTCGTCGTTTCCTACACCACAAGTAAGGACGTGAGCTTACGCCCAGTAAGGAGATGGGGAAAAACAATTTATGCATTCTTTCTTTAGTCTTTGTCGGATGGAGGGCCACTCAATCCAACTCTTTCATTACGTTCTTTTCCTTTATTCATTTCTTACTCGTACAACGAGCTTGGAGATTGGAGGTTTTCCTTTGAGATGGCCTAGCCGTTCGGGCTACCCATCTACTCCAACTCCCTATTTCCGGCATATACCCGCCTTTAGGGTTCTTTTCTTTATGTCCCGACATATACCCGCCTTTAGGGTTATTTCATTCTATCCCGGCATATACCCGCCTTTATGGTTATTTCATTCTATTTCCGGCATATACCCGCTTTTAGTGTTCTTTCATTCTATCCCGGCATAACCTGCCTTTAGGGTTCTTTCATTCTATTTCCGGCATATACCCGCCTTTAGGGTTCTTTTGTTTTTGTTTCGTTCTTCCTCACTCATGCATGTGGGCACCATTCCGATGATTACCCCCTACTTGGTTTCTATTATCATGAAACACACTGCATAACAATAACTTAAAGATATAATGATAAGTAAACGCGCATAGAAAGAATAATGGAAATGACATGAGTATAAAGTAACGTGCAACACTTATTATCGAAAGCTAACATGTTCCTCGAAAACAGTCTAATCATAGAAACATGTTTAAGCGTCAATAATTGAATATATATATAACCTAGAACCAGAAGGTTCCTATCCAGAACCAAGAATAACATGTACCAAATCCATAGAAACAGTAAAATCTGAAACGACTTACACAATGCTATTAAAACCCTTATCCTTTCGTTCTTTCGGTCATTCATTCTCATCATACGTTTTCTTTTCATTTCATCATTCATCATTCTCATCATACTTTTCTTTTCATTTCATCATTCGTCATTCTCGTCATACTTTTCTTTTCATTTCATCGTTTATCATTCTCATCATACGTTTTCTCTTCATTTTTTTTTTCATTATTCATATAGTTCATTCGTACTTTTTCTAACTTAATTCATTTTCATTTCCTAGTATCATCCTAGTAAAACAATAAGAATAATTGACTTCAATACGAAGCAACTCACACACACTTTACTTGGGTGTAGGGCACAAGGCCAAGACAACCCATTCCTTACCTCGAAGCTTTAACGTGCATTAACGCTTAGCCGTTATTCTTCTTCTCTTCTTCTTTGTACCTTCAAAATTTAATAACTTTTAATTATTAATCAAATCATTTGTCGTCTTTTTCTATTTTAAATTCTTATACGTTGCTTACTAGAGTTTTCTAAACAAAACTGTTTCGTTAATTATAATGAGCTTAATTAATTAACCTAAATCAATAACGTCTAGAAACTACGCTTAACGTACATCGAAAATCAACAAAATTCCATCCATAAATTATTGGCCTATATACCAAAGCCCAATAACAACATCTAAATCGAGTCATAAACTATTTTTACCCAATCCTCATGATATATTTATTCCAATTAGTGAACCGAAACCAAAATCAACATGTATAAATTAGTCCAACATTACACTTCATATTTCCACAATTCCTTTATGCTTTTAATCAATTCTGATTTAAACCAACATATTCTTCATTAACCTGTTCATACTTTCAAAATGCCAACAGTGCACAACAATTAGGAGAAACATTTCTAATCCATAACAGAACAACAAAGGTCATCTCACTACATAAAACCATTAATAACCTTTATCCAACAACTAGCACCAAACAACAACTTAATCAATTGTCCAGAGCATATGCTTTATAACCCTACAACCATCATTACAATTTCTGCATAAAATCATTCTACAATTCATCCAACAACTCATTCAGCAACATGTTAACACATTCTCTTTTAGCTTTTCCGATAACTATAACAGTAAACAATTCCAATTTAACAACTTATTTTCCAGCCTCATAACCAATCTAACATATTTATGCTTCCAAAATTAACCAACTGAGAGTAACTACATTTAGGAAATTAACATCACAAAATCACCCAACAACAAAATAGTTTTGTCCAACATTATATCTTCTTAACATGCTCTTTCACTAACAAAGTACTTAATCCAAGCAACAACACTCACACGATCATCATAGACGCGTCAACAGAAAAAACCCAACTGCTTCTTACAACTCAAGAACATGCCAATAATCATGATCCAGCAGCTGAAATCCACATAATATTAACAACCAACCTTTCTTTGAACATTACAAATCAATTCTACTTCAGCAACTCAATGGGACAACCAACAGAAGAACTACTTATCATTCAAAAATAGCATCCAACCAATCAAAACCAGAATAATTCAGGATTCAGAAAACAGAGGAGAAATCCTCCTCACCTTGAAGACCTGAAGCCTCCTCCCACTTCAGCTCTCGCCCAGCACTGCCAAACATCAGAACACTCACTGCAACTCTCTTCTCCTTCCTTTTAATTCTTTCCAACCCGACAACCATCTTCAAGTTTCAACCGCTTGCTATCTGCCTCTTCAATTCATCAACAAACCCAATTAATGTGCTCACCTTGTGTGTCGGCAGTAGCACAGCTGGAAGGAGGCCACCGTGGAAGACTTGTTCCTGATCATGGACAGCTCAACCCAAATCGGGTTAAATCTTCGGCCTAAATTGTTCACTCAATTTTCCCAGCTGGATTGAACTCCTCAATCAGACTCAACCATGGGCTGGACGTTAGACTTGGGCTTGTCCAGCCCAACTCGTCCCTTCCAGCGTCGATCCATCGCGAGATCACCAGCACCAAATCAATCCTGCCATCAACACACAACAATACCGAGCAACGGATCGCGAAGGGAAAGGAAGGAACCAACTGTGATTACCGCAAATCGACGCTGGAAACGCAGCCTGAAGCTTGAAATTGTCGCCGACAACAATTTCGCGGGGACCAATTCATGCCCTAGCTTCCGAGCCCGCGAACGACGCCATCCACCGCACACCGACCGTCACCACCCATGGCATTTGCCGTTGCCCGAAGCCTTCGCCGTCGCCGTTCGCGTTGTCGGCGCTCCAGCCGTCTCACCGATTTTGCCCTCGCCTCTCCCTCTCTCGGTCAATCTCTCACTCTCCCTCCCTTGTTCTATCTTCCCGTAAATGCCAAATGCCATTTTTTTTTAATTATTTATTTTTCTTTTAAATCCTTAAATTCCAATTAATCCACTCTATTAATTTTTTATCAATTTAAATCACTCTTTTCATCCTCATTAATAATTAAATTAAACACTTCATTTAATTAAATTAAACCTTAATCTATTTTAATAGATATTAAGTATAACTATCTAATTACTCCATTATGTTAGTGCACTAATTTAAATCACTCTTACCCAAATAAAGTCATTTAATAATTTAATTAAAATTTTCATTTCTTAACTCAATTTAAATTTTTGATTTAGTCCAAGTATCACTTAATGATTATAATTGATGATTACATCCTTGGTAATACCCCAATAATTATCCAATTAATTCAAAATCTCCAACCTCGCTTCAATTGCCTTGATTAAATTTCATATAAAAGTTTGGGGTATTACAAAAACTCTTTAGATTATCCTTCATAAATGGCGGATGATCACGCCGGCTGATCTCCGCCAAGGTGATCGACCACAGTTTTCCTTCAGAAAATTGTCATTTAGTACGCTGGTCGATCGACCACCAACTCCAAGCGCTGAATCCCGTTTAAATGTCTAGATTATTTCATGACACACATATATTCCCATATATATTACTCTTAATAAACCATATTTCACTTTTTCAAATTATCAAAACTTCATCATATACCAAATGTCTCACCATTGCTCCTTTACATTATTCCTCATTAAACCCAATATATCCTAAAATATTATAAATCCTATATCTTCAACCTTATAATATCCAATTGCGTCCAATATATTTTCTCTTACCACCTCCACTGACTTATCAAACCACTTGATATCATTTAATCTAACTCCAATGCCATCAAACAGTTCTTTAATTAACCTCAATCCTTCCTTAATTTAACTACGAACATAACGGGGTATCAGAATTTACTCATTCCAAATGCACTTCTATTAACTAATATCTTTACTTGTCCAACTTAGCTCCTAATATCCCCAAAATTATCACTTAAGTTATGTCTTCAGCTCAACGTAGATTTGAGATATTATAAAGAAACACAGTGGAGATACGCCTACCTGAAGTCGACGAGCCCAACTCATGGATATAGAATCCTCGCTGAAAGATATAGCTCAATAACTTTACAACTTGGTAGTGAAACGAGAGCTTACAAGCTCTTCGCCTTTACAAGCACAAGGCCATGATGAATTAATTGAGGACCCCTTGTTGGATGAAGAGCAACTCGAAGAAGAGGTTACGTGCCCTCAAGAAGGACCTCTACTCATGATAGAATTGAACTCTATAGAATCTCAAATTGATAAGGAAATTCCTTCAAAAGAAGAAACCTCCTTGGAGGATTGTAAAGAGGTCAAAGAAGATTCATGGGCAACAACTAATGAAGATGAGTTGTTGGCACCAAATAATGAAGAGAAGCTACATGAGGAGGTGACTTATGCTTAAGGGGAACCTAACATGACACTTCCAAGTGCTCTAACTCTCCAAATCTAAGGAGAGGAATTTCAAATTGAGCAAAATTTTAATAGCCAATGTTTGATAAAGGACCAAGTTTGCTCTTTGACCCTTATTGGAGAGAGTTGTGACAACATGGTTTCCAAGAATATAATTGAGAATTTCTTCTTAGAGACATCGGTGCACCCTAATCCTTATAAAGTAGAATGGCTCTTTGCTATGGAGGACATCAAAGTTTCAGAGAAACTCAGAAAGAGGTTGTGGATTCACTAAGTCCAAATCACATCTCAAAGTTCCAACAAACTTTGAATGTGAAGAAAGAAGAAGATTTATTGCTGGTTTCCAAGAATGAATTAAAGAAGATTTTGAATTTGGAGAATCAAGAAAAACTCAAAAGGAACGCAAGGTGGGAGGTGTTTCTTATAGTTTGTCATTGCATCCAGAAATACAAGATTGGAGAGACAAGCATAGTTGTGGATGATATTTCAAAAAGTTATGTACCATTACAAAAGTTGATCGCTTGGCTTCTTAGAATCGGATGGATTGAAGAATTTTATTTTATTAGTGCTCAGTTATCGTATTATTATGACGATTTTGTGGGTAGTAACATTGACATCTTTTGCGGTAGAACTAGAGAAATGCTATTGATCCCAATGGTTCTTAATGTTGAACTTCCTAGATATTTTTGGGATAGTAGAACCAACTATAACTTTAAGAAGCCTCTAAATTTTAATGAAGTTGATATTGATTTAGTTCATTGGCAAGACAATTGTGACAATAAGGATGAGGGTACTATGCATTTTGATGTATGTTTGTTAAATGGTATCAAACTCTATATACCTTGTTGTGGATTTTTGGTATTTGTTGAAGAAAAGTCAAAGGTTGCCAACATTATTGCTTGCTCCATGGCAAGGAAGTTGCATCCAGTAACTAGGTTAATCTTTAATGGTGTTGAGACATGATATAAATAGAGCAATTGCAAAATGCTTAAGATGGAGTCTTTGGTAAAATTCTGAGTGTCGGTTAAATTCAATGTTAGAGATTTTTCTTCTTATAATTTGAAGATTTTTTTATATTTAATGGAGTCCTTAACAGTGAGATTTGTTCTACCAAGTATATTTGGAGTTGAAGCTAATTCGACTTGGAGGATGAACGTGAAGATAATTTCCATGGAGTCTTGATTGCATTCAAGATCTAGAGAATTGTTTGAGAAACTTGTTTAGTTATTTTATTTTTAATTTGTATTAATTTTAAAATGTAAAGTGTCGGAGTCCCTCGACTAGAGCTTGTTTATGAGGATATTTTGGTGAACTATTTTTGAACCTTAACTCTAATTAGCGGTGGTATTTATACATCACTTAAGGATGTTGTTAAGGTCTTTTGAAATCCAAAGAAAACCTAGAGTTAGTTATTGCTAATCTTCCTTGCATCTCTTGCAAGAACTTCATTTCATTTCAAATTGTTGACAATCTAATTGAGTGTGTTTTGGAGATTTGAGGGTTAGTGAGTTTTGCTTATGCTTCTTTGTCCTTATTGCATCCTTCTCATCTCATTTCCTAAGAGGTGAATCCCTATCAAGTTTGTACTAACTAACAAATTATCAAGTTTGAGTGCTCATTTGATTAAAGGTTGCATTTAAAGTTAGAGGTTGCAACTAGGGGACTCTCTAGACCAACTTGCACATTTTCAGCTACAACTATATCACCCCTCTGAATTTGTCTATGAAATTTTGAGGGATTATTCTTCATCCATCCCTCGTGATTGTATCAAGAAATCACGTCAAAATTCGTTCATTTTATTGCATACAAAGTGATGAGAAAAACAATGATATGTCAAATTTGAGTCCCTTTCAAATATGTGGAAACTAGAATTATGATCACCTTTGAAACAAGTATAGGAGCTTGACTAGTTATCTATAAAGAGATAAGAACCAAAGATATCAAGATGAGGAACTTGACCCTAACCAAACTTATTAATTAGAATTAAAGTTATCAAATTGATCTTCCAAGTTTAAACTTGAAGAAGATCTAGTTCTTCACAAAGAACCAGAGAGAAAATTCTCACAAAAACCGTCAAAATTCGTGTATATTCATCTTTAAAAAAAAAGTACAAGCTTGTTGGAGAGTGGTTAAATGGAGATTAATTGAGGATTTAGAAATAAAGGAAATTAAAATGAAATTTTGGAGGTGAGAACCGGTTCATCAGCAAAACCGGTTCAGTGTGTTTGTGGCTTTGGGCAGTCCCGTTCATAATCAAATGAAAGGGGATGAACGAGGTTAAGTTGATTTTGATTTTGGCCTTCGACCATTTGGTTCTAAAAGAGAGAATCGAGAGGGAGAGAGGGCGCGACAGAGAGGGCGCGATAGAGAGGGAGACGATGAGTGAGGGACAATGGCATTGGAGATCGGCTCGAGCTCGGGCTCGGGTGAGCGTGGTTCGGTGAATGGCGTGACGAACCGTGGGTGGGTTGCGTCGGTGGAACGATCGGGCATGGCGTGAGGAATCGAAGCTCCCATGGGAGTGGTTTTCCAGCGACGATTTGAGGTAAGCTTGGTCGTTTCCCCTTCTCCTTTACGTGTTATTGATCGGGCGTGGCTGGAGGGGTTGGCAGGAGCGGAATCGGCGATTTCGCGATGGGCAGGGGATCGTCGGGCTACGATTGGGTGCTACGACCCAGGTGCGACTGAACCCGTTCTAGCCAGTTCGGGTTGACCCGTCTTCTGGCGTGGGCGAATCTTTCACGTTGGCCTTCTTTTCTAGCTAGTTGTGCAATTATTGGCTGGCATAAAGTTGAGGTATGGTTGTGTATTTGTTTAGTGGCTGTGAGTGGAGAATGCTGAATGGGTCTTTTGCTGGCCTTGTCTGGTGATGGACGAATGGCAGACAGCGTGCGGCTCAAGGGTGGTTGACTCGAGGTGAGCTCCTCGGGTGCGGTTTGTCGGGCACGCTGGAGAGCTTATACTCTCTGCCTCCTTATTTTGGTAGAGTGACCCACTCTTCAGTGTGCTGCGAGGCTGAGGGATGAGGATTGGAGAGGAGATGGGAGATGGGGAGTGCTTGCCGAGTGAAGAAGAGCTGGTGATGGAGGCTGAGTGTGCTTTTGGCGATTGAGAGTTGGAGGTCGTGGGAAGGTTGCAGGGTGCTTCATGTTGCCTCGAGTGTTTCTCTTGGTAAGACGATTTCCTTACTGTTATTATGGTTCTTATAAGAGTAATAATAGGAGATAAAAGATTATGGATATTGCACCTTGATATTGGTTTTGATAAGTATGATGTACCTGATTGTCTTCTCCGTTTGTTAAGCCCTTTGTGTTGTTTTGTTCTGATTGGTGGGTTAATGCTATTTCCATTTTCTGTTGTTAAGTGTGGGATTGGATTTTTGATTCAATGTTTACTTTATGTTATGATGAGCTGTAATTAAGCAGAGGTTATGAGATAAATTGGGAAGCTGTGGATGAACCTGTGATTGGTAAATAGTTTGGAATTATGTTATGTTGGTCTTAATAAGTTTTATAGTTGGACTATATGTTTCAATTGTGGATAGACTTCGATGATGACACATAAATTCGGTATGTGAATTAATGGGTGAATAAGTTTGAGAAATTAGTGGAGGAATATATTCTGTCATTTGGTTTGGGTTTCTATATTATGCTATTGGATGCATCGATAAGATTAATTGTCTACTGCTAAATCCTTGTGCAAATAATAATGTAGGGATAGCATACATTGTAGTCATAGAATCTGTTGGTTCGGATTCATGTCATTAATTGATTGATATATTAGGGATATTTGGATTAGGTCATTGAAACGTTCGCTTGGTAGACAAATATGATTTTATGACTTGATTTGGATATTGTTATTAAGCGTTGAATTATGGGCCGATAATTTATGAGTAAAATTAATGGATGAGATTACGTTGGTCTTTGCCATATGTTAAGCTTAATTTCTAGACGCTATTAATCTGGATTAATTTAATAGACCAAGTTATAATTAATTAAACGATTTCGTTTAAGAAACTCTAGTAAGCGATGTATAAGTATTAAAGATAGAAAAAAGATGGGATTAATAAGTTGATGAAATGATTAGATTAATAATTAAGTGTTATTAAATTATGAAGGTACTAAAGAAGGAAGAAAAAGATAACGATTAAGCATTGAGCACTTCAAGTAATCGAGGTAAGTGATATATATGTGTTTTGGTCTTCGGGCCCTACATCGTAAGAATAGGATATGCATGTTTTGTTTTTTACAGTTTTTAATGGCATGTTTCATTGTTTACAGCTTTATTAGTAGATTATTGAGCATGTCTATAATATTTAATAGCACGTTTTGATGTTTATAGTTTTTAGTAACATGTTTCATTGGTTATAGTATTTAAATGCACATTTTGTTGTTTACTGTTTTTTTAAAAGCATGTCTATATTTTTATAGCACGTTTTGTGAATTGTATGTTGTATGTTTATTTAGCTTCATTTATTTATACGTTAGAAATTGTATGCATTCACGAGCATCATACATCACGATTTTCAAAAGAATATGAAAATGGATTTTGTGCACGGTTTTAAAGAATGGTTTAAGGGATGCTCACACATGTTAAGTGTACGGTGTCCTCGAGAGCTAATCACCCGAAGCGGACCACCATCATTTGGGTTGTAGGAATATTCATTTTTCCATGAAAAGTGAAGCAGGTAATAAACGAAAGTAAAGTAAAGAGAAGATAATAATAAAGAAAAGAAAAAGGCAATGATATGATGTGAGGCCTTTTAAGCCTTTGTGGCACGATCGCTAGCAAGCTTTTGAATTATGCCATCGTCGCTAGCTAGCTTTCGGATTATGTCATTGTTGCTCGTATCTGTTGCAATATCCCTTGATTATGCTAGGACAATCCTTGCATTATGACGGGACATTACAACCAATGATTAGCAGGCTTTCAGATTATGTCATTGCTGCTATATTTAAGGTAAACGATGAAAAGAAGGGCCAATGGTTAGTAGATTTTTGGATTGTGCCATTGCTATTATACCAGAGGTCATAAATAGAAAATGGAAATATAATGATGATTAAGAAAAAAAAGATGAAAGATAATAAAAAGATGAGAAAAGAAACTGCATACGATTTTAAAAGAGCATAGCATGAGCATGTAGCATATTAGGTATTATCACTTACTGAGCCTTAGACTCATAGTTTACTACTTGCGATGTAGATACAAGTACGAGAGAAAATTACGAACATATTAAAAGAGTAGTTGACGAAAAATTTGCACGGACGAGTCTTGTGATTGGCTAGGCTAATAAAGTTAAAAAGGAAATTGAGTTTTGGTTTGTTTATTAATCTTAAAATGAACGATTTATGCTTTCGCTATGTTTTTAAAGAAAAACGATTTTATAAATAAAGTCTTCCGCTGTAAATTAAGAAAACAGGTTTGTAAATAAGTCTTTCGTTGTTAATAACGAGAAAAGAGTTTTTAATAGTTCAGTTTTTAGAAAAGAACCTGGATTTCAATTTAAAAGAATTAATGAAGATTTAAGTCGTTTTATAAAAGTTTTAAATTTAACGCATTTTTAAAGGAAAAGAAAAACCGAGTCGATACATACCTTGGAAAAGAAGAATCGTCATCTTGATGTTGTTGAGATTTCCATCTTCATGGTTTGCCATAGCACCTCATTCTCTTTTAAAACATCCATCTCCATATTCGGATACCCCATACTCATCTTGCATGTGTGTTTTTCTCATCCACGCATTACTTCTAGAAGAAGACTCCATGTTATTCAATCTTAAGTTCAAGGCTTTTATTTGATCTTGGATGGCTTTCATGTAGAACTCCGGATTAAAGTTATAAGGTTCACATTCACTACTCATGAATTTTGTTTTGTTGCTGCAAAACAAGAATAAAATTAGTAAAAAAAATAGACCTCACACACTCCCTCACGTGTTTTGTCACAACCCAAAGGTGGGCTGGACAGAAACATCGAGCCAAATGTGTAAAACCCTGAATTTTTATATCAGAATTTATTAAGGATAACTGGAAATTAATTAGGGTATTTGGATTTATCGTGTATTTATTGGGATATTACCAAGGACGTAACCGTTAGGTTATAATTTGAGAGAAATTATTGGAGGTTTAATTTATGGAAGTCAATTTAGGAAATGGAATTAGGGAATTTAAATTGGACCCTTAATAATCTTTTAACGATATTTGAAATAAGTCGAGAGTTAGAATTTGGGTTGGTTAATATATAGTACAAATATTTAACACTTCAACATATAAATTTGATATTAATTAAAAAATTAAAAGAAAGTGGAGATTTATTGTTAAATAACTGAATCGGTTCAACTTTGCCCTCATTCGTCAAATGGCCTTTGGCCAGACGAAATGGGTGGGAGGGATGAGATTTATGAGAAAAATAAGATTAATTGGGATTAATAATGTATGAGGGATTTAATTAATTGGATTAAAAATGATTAAAGGAGGTGATGGGAGTTACGAACCGGCTCAACAGAACCGGTTCACACCCATCTATTGGTGGTCATGCCACTAAACTGGTTCACTGGGTGAACTAGTTAAAAAGATAAAACAGAATGGCCGAAGGCCATTCTATGAGAGAAAAAGCGAGAGAAGGGTGAGGGCGAGAGAGAGCGAGCAGGGCGAGAGAGAGAGACGAACGAAGATGGGGGAGAAGGAGGAGACCGCGACGGCGAGTAGATGAATGGTGAGCAGCTGCTGCGATGCGGGGTCTGATTTAGGGCTCAGGAATTCCTGAGCGGCGCGGGTGAAGAGCAACCAGGATGCTTCGGTCTTCTGGCATCGAGCAATTGGTGCATTGAAGAGGTTAGTCCATGGCTTTTCGTTCTCCTTGGCGCTCTATTATTTTTTGGTGGCTGGCAATGATGAGTCGGGATGGCAGGGAGCGTCGGTCGGGGTAGAATCAACTGAGGGTGTAACATCTCGCATTTTCAAAATACGTAAAATTCAAAATTTTTCTTTTCATACAAATATCAGTCTCTTTTTCTTTCATAAAACCCGATCGCTAACACTCGATCGCTAAAACCCGATCACTTTACTTTGATCGCTAACACTCGATCGCTAAAACCCGATCGCTTTACTTTCACTTTTCTCAATTTACGCTCAAAAGCCATAATATTCTTTGAATAAAACACAGCGGAAATAAACAACATTAAGAATAAGAAATAGTGTACAAAACTCTTTTTTTTCAAATACTTTTCCTTTCACTTTCTAGCCCAGCCAGCCACAAGATCTACTCGTGCAAATCCTTCATCAACTGTCCTCCACCTGTTCATCTGTTGCTCATTCGTACATACATCACAAGACCTAAACTAATGAGCCTAATGCTCGGTAAGTGATAAAGTGAAGTGCAGATGATATGCATGATCACACAATGTAATTTAAGTCAAGAGTGTATACATGACAAACACCGTGGGACCATGAGTAACCTGGCCAATCCACAAAGGAGCAATATATATATCAATGGGTTACCCAGGCCGCATACACTCCTTTGTTACGAGAACGTTGGGGATTTCGGAATAGGAAGCAATGAACCCTGGTATCTCATGTCGCTAACCTATTTTCTTTCTAATCCGTCCAACACGGATCTATATGACAACGGGACGTCATTAACTTCACGAACCCCCACACGCCTATTTACATAGATTATTATGTCATACGAACGTGGACTCATACAATCCTACATGCAATAAATGTCAAATAAACACATCATTAAAAGAACCTAAATCTAGTAAACACACAGCATGCAATCCTAATTCTTGCGATATAGGGTTCGAAGACCAAGGCACAGTAAGTATCACTTACTTGGCGTCTATAACGCCTTTCTGTTTCTTTTCTCTTCTTCGTACCTTCAAAACCATAACAATCATGCATTAATAACAATCTCCTAAACCTTAACAATTATAACGGAATAGCAAAACTCACAATGTTGCTAATTCCATCAATGTGACTTTACTTTACAAAACTGAATAGTAGTTTGTCATAAAACTATATTTCTCACAACAGAGTACAGAACCAGTTAATGCCTTTTATTCAAACAATAATCCAAGCCAAAGACTAGAATATACGTCAACCTATCAATTAACACCAATTACATTTCCCCAACAATATGTCTTCCAAACAGTCAATCCCTGATTTTATTCTCGAATATATCTCTTTAAACCATTTAAACAAACTTAGGCTCGTTCCCATAAAATCCAGAAACAGACGACATATCCAAAACAAGAGCCATTCATCAACAGAATGCTAAATCTCAATCAACAATAACCCACAGCAAAACCAAACACTTCCAATAGAATAACATTTTCCTATAACTAGTGTTATTCCGAACTATCTCAACCAAGGTAATCATTAAACTGAGAAGCTGATTTCTATTAACAAAGCACAGTTTCAGAATTGAACCAAAACAGGGAGCACATAACCAACTCTTCCAACAACCAACTATAACCCTCCATCATAACCAAATTGCACATGAGTAGCACATTTTACAGAATAAGGCTTCACAAATAACCGCCACTGGATTCGGATTAGTGTTAGGAGGTTAGCACTTTGTCAAAGGAAGCATTAGCAAAACAACAGGCACAGAAACATATTCCAGTCTAGCAAAGCATACACCTCAATATACTTTTATCCTTAACCAGAGAGAGTCGTCTCAATAAACAGAAGGAAACCCATTACCGTAAGAACTTTCGAGGAAGACAGCAACTTGCCAATATCCAGAGTCTCCTCCTGATTCTTCTCCTTCTCCTCCTTCTTCTTCATCTCTCGGTCTTCACTTTTTGCTCTAGCAAATTCTCATTCTTTCTCTCTGCCTCTAGCCCTCCAGAGCATCACCCTCTCAATGTCACCTCTGTCTGCCAGCTGAAAGAGTCGAAGACAAGTGAGACACGGAAGAGAGAATCATCATATTTAAATGGGTTTTTCGGCCAATTTTGCCCTTTCGGATGCGGTGCGTCGTCCGTACGTATCGTCTACATCGTCCGAAACCAATTTCGGATGAGAAAATGCGTCCCCAGTCCTTCGTCTACACCGTCTGAAATGCATATTCGGACGCAATTTAGCGTTCGCATGAATCGTCCGCAGTCATCCGAATGTGTCCAGACTTGGGACAGAGTCATTCGGACGCCATTTTGTCTCATCCACTATCATCCGCAAGTCCCTAGAATTAGAATAGATTCATTCGGACGCCATTTGTCTCTCGTCTGCTTCGTCCGCTACCATTCGAATGTGTCCAGTTTTGTACAGATTCAAAGCAGACGGTATCCTGTTCGTTCGCAGCGTCCGCAATGTGATAGTTTTAGAGTTGAGGATGCCAAATACCATCCCAACTCGTCCCAAAATCCATTTTCCTCAATTAAACATTATAACATATTGATTACGTCATTAGTAATATCCCGATAATTTATTCGACTAATTCGAATATATCCAATTATTTTCCACTTATCAATTTAAATTCTGATATAAAAATTTGAGATATTACAGAGGGCTTGGGGGTCCGGTTCGCAGTTCAGTCTGAACCGGTCCATTTTCAATTCTTGCTGGGTGCTAGTCGATCGGTAGACAATCCTTATCACTCTTTCCAGTGTGAAATCAGCGTGGAAAACATTCTGAGAATGTTACAGTGAGATTTGTCGGGCGTGCTCTCTACCTTCTGGAAATGGCAGAGAGTGTCCCCTTCCCGGTGTGTTATACAGGGGGCGAGACGGAGCTGGGAGTTCTGGGAAGGTTGAGCCGAAAGCTGAAGGAGGAGAAGAGCTTCCTAGATGAGAGCTGCTCACGGTCTTCTGGTAAGGAGATTTTCCTTTGCTGCTTGTTATGGAATGCTGAGTAAGTGTGCTTTGTGGGTGGTGGTCGATTGACTGCCGTTGTGTCGGTTATGTTGGTTAGTATTGGATTGTGCACGTTGGTTTGATTGTGGCCTTGTCCCCTAGATTGGTATTCTTGAAACCTCTTTATGTGCATAACATTATAGAATATTGCTTGGGTTATATATAATGAAGAAATAGAATAAATATTGGAGTTATGCTCTGTTGGTTACTTTCGAAAGCACAAACATGTTGGATTTAGCCCTCTGTTGGTTGTTGATTTAATGGTTTATGGTTGCTGTTATGAAGTGGAATTGTAATGTTGTTATTGGGAATTATTTATTGGGCTATGTGATACTCCGTTAGGAGTCAGAGAAGTACTTAGGATTCGTGCAAGTTACGAGTCATTGATGAATTATAATGTTTTAATTTGTGAAGGTAACGAGAGGAGGAGGAGAATAACGGTTAGGTGCTAAACGCGAAATAGCATCGAGGTAAGGATTTGGGTGGGTCTTGGCCTATGGAGGCCTTACACCACAAGTAGCGTGCGTGAGTTTTACGATTAGTCGTGCCGTAGTTATTTCCTCTGTTGGTTTATTCACCGTAGATATATCTTGTGTTGATTGATAGTATAGATTTGTTAGTACTCTGTAGATTTGGTTAAGTTCTGTGATATTTCCTTTTTGTTGTTGTGCTCTGTTTTATTGTCCGTTACGTGATACGAATACCTTGTGTGATAAAGAAATGATGAATGTTAAAAGGGTGATAAATGGTTAATGCGTGAAAGGATGAATGTTTACTGTCTACTTTACTTACTGTTATTTATTTGTGCCATAATTCCTTGTTGTTCTGCCATTGGTTTTGTTGTCATCTCCTTTGTTTGGTATCCATGTTAAATTAACAAACATGTTAGTCAACAACTAATCGATTAACTAGTCGTAAAATAACCACTTGAGCATGTTAATAATTAGACTAGCATGTTAATAAATTGTTGAGCACGTTTAATTCATTTGATTGTTTCCGGATGCATATCAATTAGTTAGAGTAATTAACTAACCATCTGAGCATGAAATTAAATAAGCATGTAATCTGAACATGTAATTAATTAGGATGAGCATACGATTAATTAGGGCACCTAAGTAGCATGTAATTAGCATATTCAAATCGTTACCATGTTCACTTACTTAAGCATGTTTGATTTGCTAGACTTATAAGCATGATTAATTAGAGCATATTAATAACTAGAATAATTAGCACACTTGAGTGTTCATTACGCCATGTGCTTATATGTTTCATATTTCCTTTGTTATTGTCTTTTTAGTATAATGGTGAATTATAATTTACTAAACTCTAAGCATGTGGACTACCAACTCTAAGTAGGATATCTAACTAATGAACTGAACATGTCAATTCATTAGAATAACTAATTAGAATGAACAATGAAATCTCCCATGAGCACATACTTGATTAGGATAACATAAGCATGTTAACAATAAGTGTCTAACTAAACTTGAGTATGTTAATTAAATAGAATAATTAATTAACTAGACGCATGTTAATCCATTAGAACAAATAAACTAATTAGAAGTATAACTGAAATCATTCCTTCAGCATGTAACTCACCAAGATAATTAATCAGAATAATCACCTAGAATACTGAATGTAGGAAGTATGTAAATGGACTAGAAAATTTACTAGGGTAACCAACATGTAAATCGATAGCATGTTCCTACTTCGATTTTCTTCTTGTTATGTTTTGTATGTTCCAAGCATGTTGTACTTGATTTCCGTATTGTTTCATGATGCATTACTTATTTCCTTTAATGTTCGTTGTTTTTATAATTGTTCCCTACTATGTACTTTAATTATAGTCGTTGGGTGCTTTCAATTTCTATATTCTTTTATATGCGCTTTCAAGTTCAGTTTGCTTTCAATTACAGCGCTTTTGGTTACTTTCTTTTATATGTGTACTTCAATTTCTGTTAAAATTATGTTATATGCATCATGCATCATGATAGGTTGAGAATGTATGTTCATGCATCATGTTAATAGAAATCATAGGCAGTGTCATGGGGTGGTACGCACACATGCATAAGTGAGGATAAATGATGAAAATGAGTAAAACGGTAAGATAATAAAGGCATCTGTGGTCCGGTAGGTTAGCCCAGCACAGACACAAAGAAAAGAATAAGGGAGTTGGGAGGCGGATGGGTAGCGGCCCTAGTCTGGCAATTAGGCAATGCCCTTACCTTATCGGGAACGGGACCTAGTTACCCACAAGAGGTTAGGTTTGACGAACTATACCATCCCATACGGGTCTTTCATCATGAGCCTGGAGGAAGAAAAATGACGGCGGTCCGTAGATCTGGCCCGTCGCCCGGGCTTTCGTGCAAATTCCGCTATGACACGCCCGTATATATATATATATATATATACACACACCCTGATCAGGTTTAGAGATTTGCAACCCACGGAAGCGTCATCATCTTCCTAAGTCTCCTATTTCACACAGCGCGCAAACAAAACGTCTCCATGCAGCAGGAGATGTATCGGGGGTATCCCCATGATACTTTGAAACTGAGACCGTCCAAAGTGTCAGTAGCATTCATCCCAAACAGGTTATAATCATCATATAAAAACATGAAATCCAATGCACGAAAGTAAACGTGTAAAACTTTGGTACATATATAGTATAAAAAGCTGACGTGCTATCGAACAGTCCCCGTCAGGTTTTCATACGTGGAATTCCACAAAATACGATTTTATTTTGAAAACTATGTTATGCGATGCAAGCAACTAAGTATAAAGCCCCTACCTCGTTGGCGATCCTTCCTCGTATACGAAGGAATATCTACGTCAGGCACCGTCTCGAAGTCCTCGAACTCGTTCAAGCCTACAATATGTCAAACACAAAAATTTAAATCAAAATCCCAAGAAAAGAGTGGAAGGGTCCTATACTGAGAATAGGAGCCAAACCGAAGTGTAAATGACTCATATAAGAACCCCGACAAAATTCTCTAAACAACGAGTATCACCTTCCCTTAAAAGTCCTTTTTACTTTATTCTATTTTAATCAAATCAATTCCCTTTTACTCCTACTTCACTTTCTCCTTTTTACATGTGTCTTCCATGGTCTCCCACTCACTCCATATCCATTCACTTTACTTCATTAATTCCACTTTAATTTAAACTTAATTTCATTTAACTTTCACTAATCAATTTAATTACATAAATACTCCTAAGTATCAACGTAGATACGATACATCAAAATATTAGTTCTTACTTCCAAGTTATTTCGAACTTCATCTAACGATGTTTATCGGTCAAATTTAATTCTCCAATTTTGTTTCTTAAATAACTTCTTCGTTCAAAATTTTTAACCCCCGACTTAAATCCAGATTTGCTACAAATGCAAATTGACAACAATCTTTTTATTTTCCAACTTCTTTTCTTAATTTATTTGATCACTCGATAATATCTAATTTCACCGATTTGACTAATTTACCAAAATTTCACATGTGGTCGCTACGTGACAATTTGAGTCAACTTTTCAACGTTATGACCAATTTTAATGCGAAAAATTTACACGTGGAATTTATCGTCTTGAAAATTCTCGGGTGTTACATGTTTACACTCAAATCAATGTCTCTCCACTCTTGTTTCCCACAAATCTTGGCTTTTTCTATAATAATCTCACTCTCTTGCCTTTTTCCTCTTAATTTTCTCTTTTAACTCTTTATTTAGAACTTTGATCAAAGAAAAATTCAATAAGTAAAATCAAACTTTTCAAATCAAGGATTTCAATCTCCAAGAAAAGTAGAATCAATGATTTTTTTTTAGAGAATTTGATAGTTATTCAAAAGGTTCTCATCAATTTAAGAAGGTTAATGATTAAGGAAAGAAAACAATTTTATGAAAAAAACAACTAAGGAAAAAAACAAATTAGGAAGGATAACAATTATGGAAAGAAACAATTTAGAAAAGAAAACAACTAAGGAAAGAAAAAAATTAGCAAAGAAAAAAAATTAGAAAAGATCACAATTATGGAAAGAAACAATTTAGGAGCAAAAACAACTAAGGAAAAAAAACAAATTAGGAAAGATAACAATTATGGAAATAAACAATTTAAGAAAGAAAACAAATAAGGAAAGAACCAATTTTAGAAAGTTAACGATTATGGGAAGATAAGACTTCAAAGAAGACTATTAAGGAAATATATCAATTTAAGAAGAATTAAATAAATATATTAATTTAAGAAGGATTAAGGAAATATATTAAATAAGCAAAGAATAAGACAATCAAGCAATTATCAAGAATATTATAGGATTGATGCTAAAAAATAATCAAAGATTCAATAATCAAAGGATAGAAACAATGATGCACGAAATTGTTTTTTGGATAAATTTCTTTGATTTTGAATTTTACAAGAAGAACAAACTTGAAATTTTGCAAAAAAAAAGACTTTTGCAAGAATTAATTTTTTTTTAAACTTTTCTTTTGGCTTTTGAAAGAAAGTTGGAACTTTTATTTTTATTTTTATTATGTATTTTGCTAGAAAGTACAAATCTTTCTACCTTCCTTTTTTTTTATTACAAGAACAAAAATTAGAAGAAATCAAGAATCAACAAAAAAGGAAACAAGAAAAACAACAATAACAACAAGAAAACATGAAGAACAAGAAGGAAACTAAAGAACAAAGATAGAAACTTGAATCTCAGATCCTTGGCTCTGATACCAAATAATGAGAGAAACACGGATATATTAAATCCGAGTCCCTTTCAACAATGCGGAGACTAGAAATAGGATCTCCCTTTAAACAAGTATAAAAGCTTGACCCATTATGTAACATCCCAGTTTTTATTTACTTAAAAAATTTGCATGAAATTTAAAATTTTCCTTTTACGAAATCAGAGGAAGACCTTTCTTTTAAAATCGAGTGTTAATTCCTTTACTTAAAGTCCTTTTCCAAGTTATCGGATTAAGAAATAATCATTTAAAATATTTTAGCAGCGGATTAATTCTTTTCTTGAAAATATAAATAATAAATTCTGTTATGAAACGCAACAGAATTAAAACAAAGCATTAAAGAATATTAATTAATTTACGAATTTTTTTTACAAATAATTTTCATTTACTCTTTTAGCCCAGCCAGCCACAAGATCCACCTGTGCAAATCCTTCATCAACTGTCTTGGACATGTTCGACTATTTCCAAGCATATACTTACATCAACAAGACTTAATCTAATGAGCCTAACGCTCAGTAAGTGATAGAATGAAATGCAATGTAGATGTTATGCATGATCATGCAATGCATTACAAAAAAGAACCGTATCTTTTCTATTAAGCCAAGAGTTAGGATCCGTCCTATGGTCATGTAGCTATCCGTCACTCCTACATGGAGATACATCCTATGGTATCACTACTATGACCGTCACCGCACTCTTTTGTTGAAAAAGTTGGGGATTTCAGTACAAGAAAAATGATGAACCCTAGAGTCCTCGTGGTTAACCATCACTCCGATAAGGAGATACATCCTATAGTGTCCCCACCAATGGACAATCATCAAATCTCCTGAACCCTCACACGCCTATTTACATATATTAAGAATGTCATGAAATATGCTGGTAAATGCATACAGTCCTATATCCTCAAACATGGTCATATAAATACCTTGTTATAAACAAGTCATTAAAAGAACCTAAATCTAATCAACATACAGCAATCAGCTATACAATCCTCGATGCATAAAAGATCAATACCTAAAATCCTCGAAGAAACTAATAAAGAACCTAAATCTAATAAACAATCAGCAAACAAGGTCTTAATTCTTGCGATGTAGGGTCCGAAGACCAAAACACAGGCAGTATCACTTACCTGAGGTTCTTAGCATGTTTAGATCTTTGTCATTTTTCCGTTACTACCTTCAAAATAATTATCATTTATCTATTAATTATAATCATAACTTTGATACCATTATTCCTCATTTATTTGATAGTCTCTTTCGTTAAACGTGGATAGTACCGATCAGGAATATTCCTAGGAAAGAATGCCCTTAGCGATTCTCCTTAGACAGAATATATTTTTAAATAAGTTCTCAAGAAATACTAGAGGGTCACAATGGTCCACATTAAATACTAGTCTCCTCAGACAGAACTTATTTGCACTATACAATTACACCACTTAATATTATTTTCAAATTAATAATATAATAATAATAATAATAATAATAATATCAATAATAATATTTATTAACTAATTTAGAGAATAGAAATGTTACCCAATATTCTAGAGTGACCGCGTAATTTTTTTCTGTCGAAATTCTCGCTTATGACCAAAGTAATGAGTTTGCCCCTGAACTATACAACTCCAAAACCATCACAACTTCACACTTATTTTTCTCACAAATTTTCCTCACTTCTCCCTCTCTTTCTCGATCTCAAATCCCCCTTTTCCTCACTCTCCCAACTCTCTCAATTTCCCTCTCCTCAAACTCCCTCTCTTCCTTCACAATCTTCATTTGTGAATTCCTTCACGATTCTTTGCCTATTTATAGGCAAGATCAAAGCCACCAGCTACTGCCACATATTCACAAATTAGGTACAACAATAAAAGATCACGGAAGGTAGGTATGGGTTATGCATTTCACGAAAGTTAGGCGGAGTCTGAGGATTTCTCACATTTTGCAGTGAGTCCGGTCGCAACCCATGCGACCGGACCGTCCATTGCTATCGGTCCGAAAAGGAAGAGATGCGACCGAACCCAAAGGCAGCAATGGCTGCATTTCATTCGACGCCGTTTCACCCTTCTTTAATTCTTTACCTAATTATTTATTAAATTTCCTTATTTATTTAATTTCACCTTTTATTTATATATTTATATACTCCAACATTCGTATAATAATCGACCCAATTCTTATCCCCGATTTATTCTGAATATTTGATAATAATTACCCGTCTAATTTAATTTATTCAATTCTATTTTCAATTTAATTCTTTATTAAATAAACTCTAAATAAATTATTCACTAAATATTCCACTTAATTAATTCTAATAATAATTATCTAAATATATGTTATAAATAATATCCCAATAATCTACATTATCCGAATAGATTAATAACCATATTTTTCTCCGATTAATTTCCCTTATTCTTATTAAAATTTTCATCATGGAAAATCAAGATATTATAATCTTCTGCCCTTAAATAAATTTCGTCCTCAAAATTTGCATAGTGTAAACATTTCTTTTACTTATTATCCAAAAGATTTCTTCTTTTTAATCCAATAATATAACTAATCACCTTAATTTATTCATCTTATCCGCACCAAAAATCTATTTATGTACCAAAATACTAAATTGACACACTAAAATTCATCATAATTTCATCACCCACATAAGAAAACACCTTTGATGCAATAATTTTCTTATTCCTTAAACTAGATTCATAACATCCAATGGTTAATTTCTTACCTAAATCATCATTCATCACTTAAAGATCTAACATTTTTACATTGTCCTCTACAAATAAAGTATTACCTTAAGTAAATTTCCTTAATTCTTTGTGAATATTCCTTAAAGAAAAGTCTTTTTATCTTCTTTCCTCTAGTTTAGCTATCCAACAGCTAAGGAGATTGTATTTCCTATACTCTATATCTTATTACACAGCCATAATTTCAAGACTAGAACCTTGTCGAATGTAAATTTCTCATAATATTTCCTTACTCTATGTCCTTAGCATACATAAAATTCTCATCACCATTCGAACACAAACAAACTTTCATCCTTCAAAACTTGAGATCCTAAATGTCTTCTTTGAAATACGATGGCTCGAGTCGTCGTTGAAACCTTTAAATCCTTAGAAACCATTATCCATTAGTTTCCCAAACCAAAACCAGATAATTCTCAACCAAATGACTACTCTAACACTTTCAAAAAGACTGCATTGAATCATCAAGGTACCTTCCAAGATGATTCTCTTTGTTCCAAATCCTAAGTATGACTTAATTTAAAAGAACACCACAACGATTTCACGATAATCCAACACATCCAAAACAAGTTTGCATTCATTTCCCAAATGAATACATTACAACATCACATAAGAACAAATTCTAATACACTTCGAAATACAAAACTTCCATTAATCCTTTGATCATTTTCCACTAGGGTCCTTATTTTATCTTGTTTCTCTTACAAATAAAGTTCTTAGCAACTGATTTAAAATACGGATCCATCATAAAGTTTCTTGGTCAATATAATTGAAATCCTAAATTTAGATCCTATGTTTTTGGTACTTTACAGGTAATCGTATATGGCCGATTTCTAATCAAGACTAGATCATTCTAAATCCTATTACTCTTACTTCTAATCAAAGTCAATTCTTAATGTAGTATGTCATCGAAATTCTTAGACAGATTCTTCTTCATACATCTTTCTACTATAATACGAAAATTCCTTAGATCCATAACCCAAATCTTCAAGCCTTAACAATTTTCAAGAATTCATCGATTAAAATGTTTGAAATCATTACATATACAAATTTCCAACTTAGTATTGTTCAATTCATAATACAACTGTAATTTCTAAATTTAACATACTATTTTTTTTTCCTTTTTCCTACTCCTTCTAAATTTTGTTTCATTTTTCTTAACCCTTTTGTTGTTAATGAACCATCATATTAAACCTTCGTTCAATGGCAATACCAAACCTAAATCTTTAGTCACGATGTGACGCCCCGCGTCAAAAATCTGTTCTTTCTTAATTTATTTCTTTTTAAAGTTTCGAGAAAAATTTTCTTTTTCCTTTTTACATACTTAAACTAGTAAATTTTCGAATATCAAATTTAACGGAAAAATTTAGGAGTAGAAATAAAATTAGAGTAAGCGGAAACAATTTCTAAAAGCTTTAAATAAGTTTAGAGTACAAACAAAATTATGCGAAATAACATCAAAATCAGGTTTATGCAATTCTTGCCCATTATTAAATCCTTACAATTTAAACACATTTATTTCCTTCTTGAGCCATTCACCTGCTCAGGTCGTAATTCATCCGGATACACCGCAGACTCCAAGGGAAATGCATCCTCTTTCGCTCCAAGCGTTATCATTTTATTACCTACATCATAAGTAATAGTAAGCCTAAAGGCTTAGTAAGAAAAGAGAATATATATTATATCATGCCTCTCTTTAGTTTACTTGGAATGGGACCACCCCAAACTAATCTTTCATTACATTCATTCATTCGTAACTCATATTTCGAGTCAGAAGTTGAAGGAACCCATGTATGATGGTATAGTTTGATAGGCTTCTAGCCTCCTGTGTGCAACTAGTCCCTTTCCCGACGAGGTAGGGGTGTAACCTAGCTGCCAGACTAGATCTGACCTACCCACCTGCCCCTCAACTTCCCACTACATTATCGTTCATTATGTCCGTTCGTTTCATGTTCCTCACTCATGCATGTGAGTACCACCTAAGATGGCAGTCCCTACTTGTTTCTATTATCATGATGCATATTGACATAATCTAACAAGATAATGAATTAAAGCGAACGACGAATACTGAGGATAAAATAATAGAAGGCAATGAATGGCAAGCATAATACAAATCGAAGATATACATAGAAAATAATACAAAGCAACACACAACATGCTTAATTCTACCATTGAAGTATAGCAAGATAATTAAACTATTAACATGCAATTTATCTAAGTAAATTTGACATGTTTAACATACGAATCATGGGAACGAACTTAGTAGTTAATTCATGGAAGTATTTTTAACAATCAACTATTAAAACATATTGATTAAATGACTAATAAAAACATAATAAAATCGGTTTACAACTAATTATGTACTGATTTATTTAATTTAACTAAACATGTTCGGACTACTTAAAGGAATTCAATTGAGAATTTACATCCTAGTTGGTTGATCATGCTTTTATTTAGATCAATTAAACATGCTACGATTCAATCATTCCATTAATTAATCTATACACAATTTTATCCTACTAAACTAAATATTTAAACATACTGAACATGCATAGCGAGTAAGATAGTAGATTGTATAGAAAACTACAGTATGTGAACACAAAACAGAAAGCAAAAATCTTATTTCTTTCATGAATATACGTACGTATTGTGTCGTCTTCATTTCATCATTTCATTCTATAGTTTAATGTCATCATTTAATCATCACAAAGTCTATTCAAGTAAATATAAACAGTAAGAAAGAGATTTATAATTTCTAACCAGTACCAAGAAGTCATAACATGAATATAGTAATTTATTGACCTAACGAGCAATATAAGTTCAAACTTATTTTTACAACAACCATATAATTATTTAATATTGCTTGTTTCAAGAGTTATTATTTAGAACTATTAAGCCAATTCACTAATCATGCTCAGATTAAAAGACCTATAACAATGAATAGCAACATGAGAAATTATGGCAAACAAATCATTTCTATTCATCATGCCATCACAGAATTTTCCATTCATCATTCGTTCCATCTTTAGGCATTTCAGTTTAACAATTACAGTAAGGAAATGTACAAAATGTCACAGCAGGAAATTGGTAATCAAAGAAATTTCTTAGGAAATCATCTAATTAATCTACACAATGCACACACTCTACTTATGGGTAGAGCCTCCACATGGCCACGACTCATCCAAATCCTTACCTCTATTGAAGAATTTAACCCACAGACAGCAATGACAGAAATTGATAGTTCCTCCGCCTACAAGAAGTACACAATCACTCCACTTCTGTCAATTTTCCTAGGATAAGCTTAACACTTTGAACCTCACAATCTTATAGAAAGTTTCTCTCTCACTCACTCTCAACTGGAATGCATTTCGCAGGGGAAGAAAATCTGAATATTCGAAGGAGACTCTAGCTAGGGTTTAAAAAGATGAAATCTTATCTGGAAGGACCGATGTGTACCAATCAGAGAGGAGGGATGAGAAAAAATGGGGCAACGTGATCCGGTTGTTGGAGATTCACCTCTCCAAATCGAGTTCGTGGCTGCTATCCCGTGTTTTTATCCCCAAATTTGTTGTTTTAAATTTAAATTTTCGCAAAACTGGGGACTTTCGAAAGCGACTTTGCGTCCTGGTCTTGTCTACATGTCGTCCAAAACATCATTGTGCAGACAAAAATGAGGATTAGGATGAGAGACTTCGTCTTGACTCCTTTGAAAATTCGTCTGGAAGTGACATTTGGATGCCAAATAGCGTCTACACCTCGTCCGAATGTACCAAAAATTCGGACAGATTCAAATCAGACGCGTCTTCAAATCGTCCGCATTTGTCCACATCTTGTTCGAATGTATCCAGATTTTGTACAAATTCAATGCGGACGCATCTTGATCTCGTCCGCATTCGTCCGAAAAAGGTCGGGTCAGTTCAGGACATGAGAACTTGTCCTGCATTCGTCCCAAAGTGGCCTAAGCTGGTGCGAAAGCCGAATCTCGTCCTCATGGCGTCTGCATTCGTCCGAAATGACTATAGATAGTTTTTTTCCAATTTTTCTCAACTTAAATTTTGACCCATAATATTTTCCACAATTTATATGTCATAAAATGACACGTATAGGCATGAAATGAAATATATTAATTATTCCAAATTGATTACATCGCGTGAACGGGAAAAACGATAACGGGGTGTTACACATGATCATGTGAACTTTTCACTTCCTAAGTCCAAGCAGCGTTCTTTACCCATAGTGTACCTTCAATATGGGAAAGTCTTAGTACAACTTCACATCTTATTATGTTCCATATATATCATTGTTCTAGTTAACCCCAATCGCTTCCTAAACTGTACCATTCCTTTAACTCCTATACCTTTGAATAATATTAAGCAAATTGACCAACCTTGTTATATCTAATGAGTTCAAACAGAGTATTTTCTCTTACGATTTTTCTTTACACTTTGGATATCAATTTGATGTCATTAGTCTTTGATACAATTCTTGCATAGGTCACCCTTTTGAGCATTAGATAATTCAACATCTCAATAAATCTCTTCCTTACATCTTTGCACAATCTAGTCTCTTATACTAATTACTTTTAAGACAACCCATGACTATGCAAACTTGCGTCCATACACTTGGAACTATTCTTTAATAAACTCCAACTTATTGTCCTAACTTACTTGTCCTTGTAGCACAATCGAACCGTTTGTCCTCAAATTCTCTTTTATCTACATTATTGTATCCACATCTTTGATTATAGTAACTTAGTTTATCCAAGGATTCAGCATGTGTAATACCCCGACTTTTTATATCGAGAATTAATAAGGATAGTTAGAAAGTAATTAAGAGTACTCGGATTTATTGGATAATTATTGAGGTATACAAAGGACATATTCGTAAGATTTAATTTAAGGAATTTATTGGAATTAAATTGGAAAATGTATTTTGGAATTTTTGGACGCACGTGGACGACACAAGGACATGGTGTCGCGTCTGAAAACGTATTTCACATTGTCCCCTGCGTTTGGGACAATGCAGGATGAGACTTTGCGTCCTAATTCGTCTATAAGACTTCCTAGACTTACAAATTCAAATCCTTGTCGACCGCTATCGTCCAGGTCTTGACCACGTGCATTTGAAAACTACGGGTTGCACTGTTTGTGAGATTGGGACGCATTCGCCTCATCCTCACTCGTCCCAAAACTTGAACGACAGTTCATTGGGGTTTTTCGGACGATATCCTTCGACCTTGACTCGTCTACAGTCGTCCGAAAATGTCCACGCCTCACTCCAAAATTAACCTTCAACTATATTGAGTCTCAAAATGATATGCAACAATACATAGACTCAAGTAAACATGTTAGCCTATTAATAATACCCATTTTGAAGGTATTTCCAATAAACACGAATATAAATATTATTATAAAAACATTAAGAATAACATCCGTAAAATACAAAATACAACTTATTAATTCATTAAATTAATCGACATTTTAGTCATCATCAAAATAAAACTTCACCTAACTGTTAGTGACCCGAATTCCATTTGGGCCAGGCCGGTTCGGCCCACATTGGAGGTTTCTCAATTCCTGCAAGATTAGGGTTTCTATATTTCCGTATGACTAGGGTTTCCTTTATCTATAAATATATGTTTGAGCTGCAAAGCTCATTGTACCAATTTCTTATAGTGATTTCTCCTCTGCCCGTGGTTTTTTTCCCGTCTTGGGTTTTCCACATAAATTCGGTGTCCACTGTTTTATCTTTCTCTTTTCAAATCTCGTTCGTTATTTCAACACATTTTTCAACAATTGGTATCAGAGCTCTAGGTTAGATTCTCTATATCAATTTTTCAACAATTGGTATTAGAGGGAAGTTGAAGGTTTCTGAAAATCGAGGTTTTTTCGATTTATCGGAGGTGGAACGAGTTCGTGATTTTGGTTTTGGAAAAAGAAATTGAAAAAGAAAAAAAAATTAGGAGCTGCCCGAAGCCCTAGCTGCCCTTCCCGCAGTGTCATCTTCTTCAACGAAGAAAGAACAGAAACGCCGCGATCTGCATCTCCCAACGATCGAAGCCCTCCATGATCTGCAACTCCAGCAACGAAGAACAGAATTGCAGCGAAGAGGACGCTTCGCCTGCACTGATCAATCTGTCCAGCAGCGAAGCAGCGCTGCCTGTCGTTTTGAGTCTCCTGCGCCGTCGATCGATTTCGTATAGAGGAGCGGCAGCGCCACCCGTCGACTCGCGTCCCGTCGTCGATTCAGAACGCTGCGAAGAACAGACTGCCCGCCGTCGACTAAGCCTCTCACGTCGCCGACCAGTTGTCCTGCACCGCCGTCTGTCGTCGACTATCACCGAGGATCCAATTTGGGTATTCTGAAATTGATTAAATTTTGGATAGTGCAGGTTCACAACGGAGATTGTGGAAATTTTGGGATTTTCAGATTGAAGATTATTGTTGGAATATTTTGGTTGGGTTATTGAAATATTCTGGTATATTTGGAGCTTCAATTTTGGTGCAGATATTTTGTCAAATTTTTGGGAGAAAATTTTGAATTTTTGGGGATGACTTGATGAAATATGAAATTCCGATGTTGGATCGGAATATGAGATTTCTGATATGGCAGATAAAGATGCAGGATGTTCTTGCTCAGATGGAATTAGACAATACATTATTGGGGGGTCGATAATATGCCAGCATCTTTGACCGAGGAGGAAAAATTATTAAGGGACAGAAAAGCGTTATCTGTGATCCGTCTTCATTTATCAAATGAGATTTTGGAGGATGTCATGAAGGTGAAATCTGCTGCTGAAATATGGACAAAGTTGGAAGAATTGTGCATGCATAAAACCCTGATGAGTAAGCTGCATTTAAAGCAGCGGTTATATTTTCATCATATGGAGGAAGGAACTTCGATTGAAGAACACTTGACTGCATTCAAAGGAATTGTTTCGGATTTGGAAGCAATGGAATGCAAATATGATGAGGAAGATTTGGGTTTGATTTTGCTATGTTCATTGCCTGCATCGTACAATATTTTCCGGGATACCATTCTGTACAGTCGAGATACGTTGACTCTGAAAGATGTCTACGATGCTTTGCTTTCAAAGGAAAGGATGAAGCACCTTGTAGTTGGATCTGGAACTCAAGGAGAGGGATTGATCACCCGGGGTAGAACATCATAGAGGTCCGATAAAGGGAACAGTAACAGAAAGGGTTCGAAAAGCAGATCAAAGTCTAGGAACAGAAACAAAGTTTGTTTTTTCTGTCAGAAAAAGGGGCATATTAAATCTGAGTGTTACAAATTGCAGAATAAGAGAAAAGAGCAAGCTGATCAGAAGGGAAAACAACCAGCAAATTCTGGTGAAGTAGTTGTCGCTGAAGAAAACGAGTGTGAATCAGGAGGAGATCTTCTGGTAGTGTCTGACGAAATATCAAAGCCATCCGAGGAGTGGATTCTGGATTCGGCCTGTACGTTTCATATGTGTCTCAAAAAAGATTAGTTTTCGACATATGAGCCAGTGCTAAAGGGTGCAGTATTGATGGGTAATGATTCATCGTGCAAGATAGTAGGGATTGATTCGATCAGAATCAAGATGTATGATGGTGTTGTCAGAACACTTTGTGACGTGCGACATGTTCCCGATTTGAAGAGAAATTTGATCTCGTTGAGTATTCTTGATCTGAAAGGGTACAGGTACACCGGTGAAGGTGGAGTTTTGAAGATCAGCCGTGGTTCTCTTACTATGATGAATGGGCAGAGAAAATCTGGTAATTTATATGTTTTGCAGGGATCTACAGTTGTAGGGGATGCTGCAGTTGGTACTTCATTGTCAGATGAAGATCTTACCAGATTATGGCATATGCGTCTGGGGCATATGAGTGAAAATAGGATGAATGAGCTTAGCAGAAGAGGACTTTTGAATGGTCAGAGCACAAGTAAATTACAGTTTTGCGAGCATTGTGTTTTTGGGAAACAGAAGAGAGTTACATTCACTACAACCACTCACAGTACGAAAGAAATATTAGGTTACATCCACTCAGATCTTTGTGGTCCAGCACCGGTGCCTTCCAAGGGAGGGGCACATTATATGTTGACCATGATTGATAATTTTTCAAGAAAGCTTTGGGTGTTCTTTCTCAAGAAGAAAAGTGATGTATTTGCTACTTTCAAGGAGTGGAAGACTTTAATTGAAAAGCAGACAGGGAAGCAGGTAAAATGTTTACGCACCGATAATGGGTTAGAGTTTTGTTCGGGAGAGTTCAACTCTTTCTGCAGGTCAGAAGGCATTATGAAGCATCTGACAGTCCCGGGAACTCCACAGCAAAATGGAGTGGCAGAGCGTATGAATAGAACTTTAATGGAAAAGGTGCGATGTATGATTTCAGATTCCGGTTTACCTAAGTCATTTTGGGCTGAAGCTGCTGCTACTACTTGTTACATTGTGAATCGTTCTCCCTCAAATGCTCTTGATAAGAAAGATGCTGAAGAAGTTTGGTCTGGTAATCCTATTGATTATTCAGGTTTGAGAGTATTTGGTTGTTTCGCGTATGCTCATGTTGATAATGGCAAGTTAGAGCCTAGATCATTGAAATGTATATTCCTGGGATACCCGTCTGGTGTCAAGGGATATAGGTTATGGTGCCCTGAATCCAAGAAAGTGATAACAAGCAGAAATGTGGTATTTGATGAAGCTGCTATGCTCGGGAATTCATCTTCTAAAGGGTTGATAGATAAGACTAATGATCTATCAAGTAGCAAGGTTGAGGTTGAAGTTGAATCAGGGTCGACATCAGAGTCCTCAGGTCAGACCAGTTCAGATAATCAGGGTGATACAGTTTCCTCACAATCACCAGGATCAGATTCGGCAGAGTATTCCATCGCTAAAAACAGGCCAAGAAGAGAGATTAGACCTCCACAGAAATATGGTGAAGCAGATTTGGTTGCTTATGCTTTGAGTGTAGCTGAAAGCATTGATTCCAGTGAAGAACCGTCTTCTTATTCAGAGGCCGTGAGTTCAGAAAATTCAGGGAAATGGATGATCGTCATGCAGGAGGAGATGGAGTCTCTTCAGAAAAACGGCACATGGGACTTAGTTAAATTGCCGAAAGAAAAGAAAGTGGTTCACTGCAAATGGGTGTTCAAGAAAAAGGAAGGTACACCAGGTGTTGAAGAAGACAGGTACAAAGCACGTTTGGTTGCCAAGGGGTACAGTCAGATTCCAGGTGTAGACTTCACTGATATGTTTTCTCCAGTGGTTAAGCACAGTTCGATTCGAGCTTTGCTGGGTGTTGTAGCTATCCACAACTTTGAGCTTGAGCAGTTGGATATGAAAACTGCCTTTTTACACAGAGAGCTTGAGGAGGACATCTATATGCAGCAACCTGAAGGTTTTGTAGTCTCGGGAAAAGAAGACTATGTTTGTTCTTTGAAGAAGTCCCTTTTATGGTCTGAGGCAGTCGCCTAGACAGTGGTATAAGAGGTTCGACTCATTCATGCTTGCTCAAGATTTCAGAAGGAGCAATTATGACAGTTGTGTCTATATAAAGAACAGTCAGAATGGGTCAGTGATTTATCTGCTCTTATACGTCGATGATCTGTTAATCGCAGGTAAAGATATTGAAGAAATCAAAAGGGTCAAAGCACAACTGAGTAAAGAGTATGAAATGAAAGATTTGGGAGCAGCAAAAAAGATACTTGGTATGGAGATACAGAGAGATAGGAAATCTGGGAAATTGTACCAAAGTCAAAGGGGGTACATTCAGAAAGTTCTCTGCAGGTTTAACATGAATAAGTCTAAACCTGTTGGTACTCCATTAACAGCTCATTTCAGGCTTTCATCAGACTTATGTCTGCATTCAGATGATGAAATTAATTATAGGTCACAAGTTCTGTATTCTAGTGCAGTGGGATCTCTCATGTATGCTATGGTATGCACGCGTCTAGATTTATCTTACGCAGTCAGTGCAGTTAGTAGGTACATGGCAAATCCAGGAAATGAACACTGGAGAGCTGTTCAGTGGATTCTTAGGTATCTGCGGGGAACTACCGACACTTGTCTTCAATTTGGAAGAACTCGAGATCCTGTTATTGGATATGTTGATTCTGATTATGCGGGGGATATTGATAAGAGGAGATCTCTTACCGGATATGTCTTTATAGTTGGGGGTTGCACTATCAGTTGGAAAGTTACCTTACAGGATACCGTTGCATTGTCTGCTACAGAGGCAGAATATATGGCTATTATAGAGGTTTGTAAGGAAGCTATATGGTTAAAGGGTTTGTTTGGTGAGCTCAGTGGAGATTTGCAGATTGCCACAGTGTTTTGCGACAGTCAGAGTGCAATATTTCTCACTAAAAATCAGATGTTTCATGAGAGGACGAAGCACATCGATATTCGTTATCATTTTGTTCGTGAAGTGGTTGCTCGTGGTGATTTTGCAGTTAGTAAAATCAGTACTCATGATAATCCTGCTGATATGATGACAAAGACTTTGCCCACACCCAAGTTCAAGCATTGTTTGAGTTTGGTTGGTATTAGCTGCTGATTTCGCCCTCAGGGGCATTTGTGGAAGAGGAGGTTTTCTAGAGGTTTTCTAGAGTTATATTTATAGGGTGGAATTCGAGTCAAGGTGGAGATTGTTAGGGTTTAGTGTGACCCGGATTCCATTTGGGCCAAGCTAGTTCGGCCCACATTGGAGGTTTCCTAATTCCTGTAGGATTAGGGTTTCTATATTTTCGTATGACTAGGGTTTCCTTTATCTATAAATATATGCTTGAGCCGCAAAGCTCATTGTACCGATTTCTTATAGTGATTTCTTCTCTGCCCATGGTTTTTTTCCCGTCTTGGGTTTTCCACGTAAATTCGGTGTCCACTGTTTTCTCTTTCTCTTTTCAAATCTCATTCGTTATTTCAACGCTTTTTTCAACACTAACAAAAAGGCTAACACTATCACGATTAGATCTGTGAATCTCCATTCCGTACGACCATAGTTGCTTATATTGTTTATCGTCATCCTTTTCATTCAGTTTTCTAGTTTCATACTTTCCCCTTCTGGCATGATTTAGGGTAATGTTGACATTAAAATCATTCTTAAATGTCTTAATGATGGAAGGAACGTCCCATATGGCCTGACTTTTAAACTTGTCCAAATATTGGTTTGCCACTCATTTGACATAAACACGTCGACTTTTCATCTATCGTGAACATGTGTGAACCTCATTATACCTCTTTATTTGAAATGAAAGTTCACTGCGCATTTTTTAAACATGAATCTACCAATTGCATCTTTCCTTGCACAAAACCACCAACCAATGGAATTCACTTTTAACTAACTTTATCTCATATCCATTCTTCAACGCATAATCTAGGACTTATTCTCTAACTGCGTTCAATGAACTATCCTTCTTCCCCATTATTGCCATTTCGAACCCAGCCCCCCCCCCCCCCCCCCCCCCCGGTACCTAATTGCCGAGATCGAATACAACTTCATGATTGAATACACGAAGCTCATCAACCTGCAATGTCGACTCCATTTGATGTGCAACACTCAAACACTTAATTTTTGCTACTCTTTTACTCTTGAATGGTGTCCAGGGATTTAGTGTTCGTGCAAATGGGAGGACGTCCTTTCACGTTTCAACTTATATAGATGGGGTTGAAAGGACGTTTGCTTTATGTGCAGTTGCTTGCCCTTGTACAAAAGATACGTGAAATTATATAATTGAAAACACGGACGTCTTTCTTATGAATATTCACAGATAACTGACGTCCTTCATAAGTAATGGATGTCCGCTTATTTTAGTACAGATGTTTGCTTCTATGTGAATGGGTATATGCAGACGTCCGTTATAAGTAAGCACGTTCGCCTTCATGTAAGGGGGTATAATCGAACGTCCGCAAGTGGCACAAATATCCAGGAAAAGTCTTTTAACGAAACACATAACTGTGAGGTTTGTATCATTCATTTCTTGTAGCTAAAGATTTTAGTTGTTAGCCAATATAGTTTAAGGTTTGACTTATCGCTGGTTCCATAGTTCAGAATTTTTTTTGTTAAGTACTCAAAATTAAAAATAACGCCGAAGAATACACATGAGTACTTAACTTATGTAACAAAAAAAAAAAACTAACTATTACAAAATTTATGTAAAGTTATGATATTTTCAGCTTTAACATGAACCACTATAAAAATATTTATTCAAAGTTTTGATATTTATGGCATTAACCTACAAAATAGAAAACAATTGAAAATTGATAATATGAATTGGAATAAATAGAAATAATATAATTTAGGGTAAAATATATTTTTAGTCTTTAAAATATATTTTATCTTAAAATTTATATATTAGTTTTTTAAAATAAAAATTATATATTGAAAGTACGAAAACTAAAATTTAAAAAAAAATGACAAACCACTTTGTGAGACTAAAGCTACATGTCTATTTCATTTAATTGACACTATAAAAATACCTTGAAATAATGTTATTTTTTATGTCTAAATTTTTCTGTCAAATTTAGGAGTATGTTATTAAACCATATGGTATTGATTTATGGTAAAATATTAAGAATTAATAGAATTTGTAAAGATATGACTCAGATCAACCATAGTCTATTGAAATTTGAGATAGGGAAAGCCATAAAAATGGAGGATCATACCATACCCGGAGCAAATGGAGAAAGATGAACTTCAAAGTTGGTTCGTTTATGGAGGAACTAAGACGGATTAACTCATTTCTAGCTACCAAGTTCAGTGATAATTACACCATTTTCAATTTCATGAAAATGCCTTCACTTCTTCTTCTTCCTCAAACTGTTTTTCATTCAACTCACTGAGTTTAGACATGGAAGATCCAGACCCAGACCCAGGATCCGAAAATGGTGATCGGTATGTATCCGTCGTAGCCTGAGCTTTCGGTCGTGATCTCACCGAGCCTCCGACAGAAGAGTCTTTCGATTTCTTTCGCCGCGTTCGTTTCGGGATGTCCGGTGGGTTTTGCGCCGCCAAAAAGTCGCCGCCGTTGGTTGAATCGCTGGACTGTCGGTTTGATTTCGAATTTTCCGTTGAGACCTTGGAAGATTTTGAACTCCTTCCAGGTCTTGGTTTGTCTGATTTTTCTCTCCTTGGGGACCCTACAGTGCTTCCTGACGATGATTGCCGTCTGGATGATCTTGGCAACTCCGGTAACTCTCTCGCCGGAGAATTTACAACTTCTAAATCCCGTCGGCTTGAATTTGGACATTTTCCATCTTGCAGTAACCGTAAAAATAGCTCAATTATTCTTCATTTTTAGATTGTTGAAACTGTTTTAACATTTTCATGCTCAAAAGACAATTTCGTAGCTCTAAACTTGATCTGACAGTGCAAGTTTTTAGGAGATTTCAATGTCTTTTCTCCTGCAAAATTCTCTCCTAGGATTTTATTATCATTGTTTTTGATCAACAGAAATGTGGGATACCTTCAGATACCCATTTGACAGGGGCTTCTTCTTCTTTACCCTCTCTTGCTTGATCCGAAGGGGCAGAAGAAGCATCAGTTTCGGATTTGAACTCATTCATCTGCAGACAACACAAGCACAAAACATGGCTGCAATGAAGCTGTTGATCAAACACTTTGCTTCCCACTTGAAAATCTTTCAGATTTCATACGTTTACTCCAAAAAAGAAGAAGAACAGCTTACCCAGCTTGGAGAATTTATTGATGGACCGTCCCACCCAATATGGGCAACATGCTTCACATCTGTTGGGTACCCTATTTGCATTTCAGGTTCTTTTTCATTATCTGCAAATTTTTTTCACACATTTTTTAAAAAAGTTCAGAGATTTTTAATTTCCGAAGAAATGGAAGAAGGAGAAGAAGAAAAGTACGGTGAAGGATTACATACCGAAGATGTGAGATATGTATCTTAGGCCCTTCAAAAGGCCCTTCACTTTATGGTTTGACATTGTCCCTCAAGATGGGTCACCTTGGCTGATGACGAACTCTGAAAGCTGTCGCTCTGAGATTCAATATTTAAGCAGTAATGGACGATGATCTTCTGCGGGTGACTTAGCTAAAGCATTCTTCTGGTTGTGCAGAATCAGACCCCAATGGCGAATTCATTCGAGCGTCTGATCAGAGCCCAACCAAGGGGCCGATTCGTGGAAAGCGGCAAGAATTTGAAAGAGGGAAATGGGAGAAAAATGAGAAAGACGGGTGTCAATGGTGAGGAAAAGGAGGGATTGATTAACAAACATGTTCTGTTAATGTTTTATTTGGTTGAATTGCTTTGTCTGTTGCTTCTTCTCGCCAACCAAGGCCAGAAGTGGATCGAAATTTCAGGCAAATATATTTTGGACAAAAAAAAACAAACTTTGCTGAGATGCTAATTTGGGGAACAGGGTCTAATTTGGCTGTTCAATCTCTTTGATTATATGGTTTGCTATGTTTGAAATTGAATGAAGTCCCTACGCTCTCTGTTGGATTGATTTACAAAAAAACAATGATAACTAGACGATTCGATTAGTTAACTAACAATTTTTGAATTACGAAATCAATGACAAATCAAACATTAAACAATTTTTATTCATAAATAAAATACTCAATTGTGTAAAATGAACAAGACAAACATCGTTGTCACGTTTTCTATTAGAGTTTGTGATTATGATGTCTTCTCGTTCACTTTTTCGATGACTTTTTACCTTTGTCGCATGCATCAACGAAAATGACTTCTTTATGAAAGCTCTAATAAACTATCTTTTCTAGCCATAAAAACATCTTGCATTTTCCTTCAAAACTAAATTTAAGAATTTGAAGAGAGAGAAAATTGGTTTGAAAGTTTGAGAACAAGAGCTTTCTATTGAAGAAGTTGACAGTTTCTGAAAAAGAAAGAAAGTAAAACTCACATAATGATGCACCATGGAGGAGGGAAATGATAAAAACCCCTTATAATGTGCAGCTATTAAAGGTAAAAATCTGTCCCGAATTTGGCAGAAGTGTAACCCTCCAAATGTTTTGAAATTTGGACCACTTCGTATTCTGTAAGTGAAAATGAATCCCTCCAAAAATCACAGGGAAAGTCGTTTGGAAAAAGAAGTTATGGGCGAAGGGTTGTTACTGGTCTGAATAGCACCCAAGGGTAAAATCCAAAATGCACAATGATGTAACTCAGTCTATAAACGTCCAAATGGTGTGCAATTTGGACCACTTAGTGCTCTGTAAATAAGTAAGGAGTTCTCCAAAAATCAAAGACAGAAACGTTTTGGAGTGGAAATTGTGAGCAGAAAAGTGTAAGTTGGTCCGAATAGGTACCAAAATCGTACGTATTAACTTCAATGGTCTCCAATGGTGAAAATACTCCAACTTTGGTTTTAACAAACTCTCTATTCCTTCACTAGGGATGTCCACCTCTAGAAGAAGATGGAGGAAGAGATAGCTTTAAGAGAAATTACCACAAAACTCACAAGAAACATGATGATTCAATTTTTGACACACACCTAGGGAGATGACTGATTGTGGAAGGAACTTCAACCTTTTCAAACGGATTCTTTAGTTTATTCAAAACTAGTTAGGACAAGCCATAAAGAGGGTATATATATGCCCTCAAATTAGGGTTTTCCTGACAACAAAATGACCAATATATCTTTACAAACATTCAACACAAAAATAGAGGGCTCTTGACCATTAAGCCTAAGCCGAGAGCACCACAAAACACAACCAATATATTGTTCAACTAATGTTCCAAATAATTCATAAAAATGCTTAATGATACCTCCTTGGAATTCTAGAGCTTCTTGAAGTGCCTTTACTCTTATTGTTGTCCACAAATGTCTCCAAATATGACCGTGAGAGTGATGGTTGATGGATTGTCGTAGGTGCTTAGATTGCACTCTCATTTGAGCAAATGTTTTGGTTGCTCCTTGTCACTTTGAGATTATACTCCTTCCAACTTATCATAGAAGTCTTCACTTGCAAAATAAGAAGTAAAAATGTTAATGAGTCTTTTGGCTCGTGCTCTTGTAATAGGACTTTGAAGTACATCACATAATAAATAGATCACTTATAAAAGGCTCAGATAGAAAATTTCTTAAATATTAGTGACTGAAAAATAGAACTCTTTTGAGATTCAAGCAATTAAACAGTCACTGAGAGAAATACCAAAAGATGATGAATTCAGAAACAATCACAAGAAAAAAAATATATAATTTTGAAAAATATATTTTCCTCAACGGGAAGCATATTTTCCACAATGGAGAACAACCAAAGAGGAAGGCATTCCCTTTCATTTTTTAATCAGACATGTCATTTATTTTCTGGAGGAAAAAGTAGTTTCCAGAGCATAAAGGGTAATTTTCGCAGCGAAAAGCATATTTTCTGCAGTGAAAAAAATATTTTTTAACAAAAAAAGTAATAGCAATATTTGTCTTCTTTATTTTTCATAATTATTGTTTTGTTTTTATTTTATTTCATATGCATTTCTATTTCCCTTTTGGTGTGACAAGAAACTAACCAAACCGACTAAATTAGAATTAAGAAAAAAGGGCTAAATTGTGAATCTTAGACTTGAAATCCCTTAAAATCGCATTTTTAAGCTCAAAATTTAACTTAAAATTATGTTTTTTATTTCCATTTTTATAACCTAAAATTTACTGAAAAAACGTTCTTTAAAATTTTTAGCTTAAAATTGAGCCTAACCCAAAATCCAATACCTACAAACAAGATCGAAAATCAAATTGAAAAAATGATTTGAGTTCCTTCCCAACTTCGGTTAGACTTTGATTCAACTATAACTTAACTTTCTCGGTTTGTTCAGCTCACCAAAACCAAACCGAGCTAACTATTTTGCCGCCCCAATCACACCGGGGAGTCATCTTCCCTTTGCTCAGCATAGTCATATAGGAAACCATACAACTAAACCGAACCGAACCAACTAGACCGAAATAAAAAAGAAAACAAACTAATTATTGATATCTGTAAAAAAAAATAAAATAATCAATTGAAACTATTTATCAGGGACATCCACTACAGACTTTACAGCCTACAGGGAAAAACAACTCTTTTGCAGAGAAGCTATGGACCTATTATGGTGAAGAGAGCTTGACATAGTTTTGTTGCAGTGAAGCTAAAACATGATATCCCGTGTACAAGAGAGGCCAAAAACAATAAAGAAAAACAAAAGAGCTCTTACTTCCTGACCTACAAAAAACCGAAACCGCGAAAAGCATCGTCCCAGTGTCCCTTGCTTGTCGTGGCACGAGTAAATAAAGACGGCTTTGGCCCGCCAAAACTAATTTGAATTCTTTGAGCCGATGGCTGGCCAAAGCTTTCTATCAACTGCATGCCCCGGGCATCACCGTGATGCCTCGAAGAACTAGGCTTGCCATTTGAGGTAGCTCTTTTCGAAGTGCTACCATGCCGAGCTTTGTCAGAATTATGATGCTGATATATGCCAAAAAAAAAAACAGTTCATAATAGTATATTTATTTTGGTTTTTTAACATAAATACTCGAGATGATCACAACTGCATACACCCAATAAGCAAAATATCATATGGTTAGCATTGGGTGAGGTTTCCAATTGGTACCCAATTTATAGCAAATATTTTATTCGGTAAGATTTTAAACCTTGCTCTGAATAACAAATGAGAAGGATACAATTCCATATTATAACAAACATTAAACAAAAACTTTGATGATCCAAGACCATATAAAAAGTCAATAGAGAATTTGATTGGCTAACCCGTTAGATTTCTAAAATGACAAACAAATAAAAAGGCGAGGATGATTTCAACTGTGTTCCTTTGCATTAGATTGCTACTACATTTTCAGCATGCTTTTTTTATCAAACGCCATGATAATTATCCCCCATTAATGCAAAGTTTCTTCTCTAAAATATTTTTCAATTATGGTTTTCATTCACTCTATTTTCCAAGGAGTATAAAGCCTAACTGAGCCATAAAACTAACAGCAAGGTTTCTAAACTTGGATAAGATGTCGCCAAAAGATATTAGTAGATCATTGTAGAACAAAACAGGTCAAAGAAAGATAAATACCACATCCTCGGGTGAAGACATATCCTCGTAAGTCCAGTGTTTGGATCGATTAGGATGTGGATTAGAGCCTGAAGCCTTTCTCCTGGAAAATGCTTCGACTGCACCAAACAATCTGTCTCGAATCTCCTTCCCAACTTCAAAATCAATTGAAAAGGCAGTTGAGTAAACAAGGCATCATTAGAATAACAAAAACCTAAATCAGACATGATATGTTTTGTTTTCTCAATTCTGTTTCCCCTCGGAAAGAGTGATTGCTTAACAAAGCTTGTGACATTCAAAAAATTAATGGATCTCAATTTTACCATGTTCTGACTTGCAAGTTACAATTAGAAGTCTCCTAACCCATGAGCCCAAGTCATTATTTCTGTATTGTTCAAAATATGTGATGCGAATAGGTCGATATTCATATCTTGCTATCACTTATTTTCTCAAGCTCAAAAATGAAAAATTAATATGTTTTTCAGAGTTCTTACAAGAGAAAAGGGTGAAAATACCTGAAATTCTCTCTGGTTTTTCTGCAGCTGGTCCAGTTGCTGCTGCTTTGCCACTGGAATGCTACATCAAAGACAATAGGGTAAGAAATGATCCAGATAACAAAAAATATACACCCAGAAATTTGCAAGTACTGACCCGTATTCTGGAGCTAGAACCCCTCTGTGAGCGTTGCAATATGGTCCAGTCAAATACAAAATCATATTGATAACCTGAGTGACATCAAATCCCAAGATCCAAAGCAAACAAAACCAACTATTATAGTATATAACATAATAGAAACGTGAAAATGAAAACTCCAACACTGGTGAAATAACTGATTTAAATTAAAAATAAAATAATGTCCAAGGTTAATTACCTTCCCGTCTAAATAAGTCTTGAAAAAGCCTCTTCAAATAGGAATAATCAGGTTTGTCTACAAAGCTCAATGACCGGCAATAGCGTAAATATGAAACAAACTCTGGAGGATATGATTTGCAGAGCACCTTTTAGACACGCATGCATTGGAATTAGAATAATTGTAGTATGGATAATAGGAATCTGTCCACACAAAAAAAGAAGAAGCATGTGCACTATGCAACAATTGCATGTTTCACAATCATTCTCATACATGATGGTCCAATCACCCAATGATTGAAGCAACCACAATACACCCTGCGCAGAGATCACTCTCTCTCTCTCTCTCCATATATATATATGGAGAGAGAGAGGGAGAGATCCCACGCACGTACACTTAGACCAGGATATCAAACTTTGGCCCCCAAAGGGCACTAAAAAAACTAAACGGTTGGTAAGATGGAGTATTTATGTCAAAAAAAGTATCTTGATATTAGGGAAGAAAAATAAAACCTACGCTACCTCTATAGGAGTTGACGTCTTCTTTTCACTGATCTTATCATATTTTTGCCTCTTTGTGCCGGCCGTTAATCCTTGCCATGGGAGGCTGAAGGCAAAAAATTGTGTTATAGAGATTAGAAAAACAAAAGAAAAGATTATCACAGCATCATGGCTCCAGGATAGCCTAAATTAAGTTAAAAATATAAAAGTGTTTCTCTTATTTTAACCTTCCTCTCAGAAAATATAAAAGAACATAACCAAGAGATTCCAAGTCATCCCTTCTGCTTTGTTCTGCAAGTAACAAAGGATGCATGTTAGTTATGAATTGAACTAACCTACCCAATTATATTCTTTGACAAAGACACTCACCAATGCCGAGGTGAGTGTTAACACTCGCATAGCGAGCTGTGCCTGTTAGATTCTTGTTCTCTCTACAAAAAGTAGAGGAAAGATGAATTTCCAAACTTTTTCCTTAAAAAAATAAAAGAGAACAAATCCAAAAACCGAAAAATGAAAACAAAAGACATATAGAGAAGGGGAGTGGCATATAAAAAAATATGGGAGACAGAGCAGCAGAGAGAAGAAACAGAAGAAATTCCAGATTGAATGCATAATAGACAAAAAAAATTATGATTAAGTAAAAACCAAAGCAAACTCAAACAAGAAAGCCTACTTGTTTTTTATCAAGGAAAATACATGACACTTATATATAGGAAAAATACTCAGAACTAAACAAAGCATCGTGATTTGTTTGTCTAACTCAACAGGCCAAGTGAACAGAATGAGATTTACCTGTATGGTATATGTTTATGAGTCTGAAGATCCCGAAATTTTTTGGCGAGCCCATAATCGATGACATATACCTGTAATAACATCGAATCAACAAAATTGGAATTTTCATGATATATAACAAATTAAGAAGAGCAACAATGGCGATATAAATGCTAATAAAAGAAAAACATATTATTTCAACAAACTTATAATTTGATACGACCATTTCTACAATGATCCTTTTTAAATTATGAATTTAACCTTCTTTTTTTACCATCATTAAAGAATTTTCTTTTTTGGAGGATTCTAAGATTATGCCTCTTTGTATGATTTGTACATCAGTATAATTACTTTTCTCATGACCCTAAACCTCTATGCCATCACCTTTCACATCAATTTCATAGATCATTCATCGTCAAAAGAAGTAAAAAAGCGCAGCAGCAAAATAAATCTGCAAAGGAGTTGACATCTAGCAGAATACTAAAGCTAAAATGTGTTCTTTCTTTAGTATATTAAATAGACCAGTTTTAGAAACTGCTAAAAAGTATCCAGTGACACTGCATAAAAAATATAAAGTGTATTGTATAAGAAAAATGCCATTTTAGGCAATGCAGCAAATCTACTTAGAAAAGAATACCTGATGGGCTTTTTCCTCTAAGCCCATTAAGAAATTGTCAGGCTTTATATCTCGATGAAGAAACCCACATGAGTGCGTGTATTCAACTCTGTTGATCTGAAAAAATAACACCTAAGATTAGGTAGCTTGATCATTCATCAAAGAATTGATAGTGTATGGTGAGGCATACATTACCATTTGATTTGCAAGCATCAACACTGTTTTTAAAGAGAACTTCCTGTTGCAGTAGTTGAAAAGATCTTCCAAACTAGGTCCAAGAAGATCAATAACCATGACATTGTAATTGCCTTCGACTCCATACCACTTCAGGTCAGGAATTCCGGCTACATAAAGGAAACCAAGATTTATCAGATAAAAATTACATCTTTTTGTAAGATCAAAATTAAATTATTGAAAATAAATTTTATCAGTACACCATCAAAAAAGTAACAGATGTTCAGGACACACTAGACCTGAATCACTTCACCACAATAGCCTTTAACAAAAGGAATACTAAAGCACAATGATTGGAGCATCAATTTACCATAGTCAATGCAAATCAGAATTTGAACAGGGATAAGGAATCCATTCCCAACTAAAGCACTATCAGGGTGTCCGCTGGTCTCCCTTGAATGGATTACTTCTTTCGAACTATCTCACAAATCACATCCAAAAAGTGATTTCCAATCATTCCGCCCTTTTTATAAGAACAAATGCCAATTACAAGAAAAAAAGCATTTTCACTTGAGAACACGTGGCTAGTTAGTTAGGAGTTGGCGGAAAGGCTTTTAGGTAAAAGGGAATGCTAGTTTTAGACATGCAAATAAGTTGAATCTACCCACCCAAGAAGGATAACCAGAGCAGAATTGTAAAGTTTTCCCTCATATTGAGCTGAGAAGCAGTTCTCAATCGAGCGAATAAGCACACTGGATGGTTTTAAAGTTAACACAAATATTGTTCCTCTTGGAGCAAAGCAAAAAGGATGAGCTAAACGGGAAGGGAGGAAGATTAACTCCTAGAAGAGATGATTCTCCCATAGGAGGACTAATTATACTAGTTGAGTGGTGGCTTGCTTCTGAATGCCACCGAAGTTCAGAGAAGAGCTTTAATTGGTAATCAGCAACTAAAAAATCTATCCACCGCATTCAACTGATCCACAGACCCAATGTTTTGTTTTCTACAGTACTCTCCCTATTTTCAGGCACTAACTTTTATTTCACATTAAAAAATAAGTGTATATCCACCAGCTCTTGGTCATACAAAAGCTTAACTGTATAGGAAGACAGTAACTTCAGCGAATCTCGAAAAGCATGTTCATACAAAAGTTTCTTTGTTAACTAAAAACTGCATGCAAAATCATTATATTTTAGTAGCTCCTGGTGTAAGGTCCAATGAAGAAGACCAGACTCAAAATGCAGTATCTAATTTCAATTTTTCTTATTGCCTTGACCACTAATAAATGATAGTAAGCACAAAATTTCCTAAAACACTGTTCTTTCCTGAAACCACATATCTATTACATCATTTATTTAAAAAATAAGTGAGAGAGAGAGAGAGACATACTCCCTCCTTGCAGAAGCATGTACACTTTGGATTCATAATGTAGCTGGGGGTGCCTTGTCTTGGCGGGTTCCTGAAATTAGAATTAGAAAAATCGTCAATAGAAGCACAAAGAACAAACTTATAATTCTTCTTGAGCAACAGAAACGGAGAATTTGATTGGTGACTACAACTAAAGAAATAAACTTAAAAAACCATAAACTCCCAATACCAGAATCATACACATTCTGCTATTGGCAACAAAATTACATACCAGCTTAACGGCAACCTCCTCATCAGTTTGCACATTAACACCTACAACCTCAAGCATAAAAGAACGAAGGTCAGAGAAACACCGAAAAATACAAGCGAACACATAATTTATTAACGTCAACTAAACGATCAAGCACTAATGGCACCACCTAAATAGAGTTCTCCAAAAGACCCACTCCCAATTTTCTTCACCAGCTTAAATTTCCCACCAACGACATGCCCCATGGTCAGAGTCTTTTCTTCTCCAAAAATCACAAATTTAAAATCTCCTACATTCTTTAAACCCAGTTGAACATTTGCTATTGGTCACTTATTTCCCATCGAACTACCAAACCTCATCAAACTACTCGCATTTAACGTATAACGAGATTTTAAAAGTCCCTTTAACTGTCACGTATCATAGAATAAACTCTGGCGAAGGGAGACAAGATACCAATACCAACTACTTTTCTTGCCGGAAAAAGACCGGGAATTTAAGACGAATGGCCGTGAATGAAGAAATTCTGAATTGAAAAAAAAAAAAAAATGGCTTCTGCCGCGGAGAAGGACACTAGAAACCCTAAAACCTCGAGGACAAACGGCAAATCGAAAACCTAGATCGAAGAAAATTGAACACCACTGACCGGTAAAATACAACAAAAAGCAACTAAATATGGAAAGATAACAAATATTCGGTGCATTTCAAATTCGGAAATTTAGCAGAAATCCGCACAAGGGCTTGGATTATGATACGATACGAATCAAATAGAATGCAAAAGGAAAGATTTCCTTCCAAAAACCAAAAAAAAAAAAAAAAAGCAGGAAAAGAAGCAAAGTTGATGGGAGCCAAATTGCCTACGAAGAATAAATAGCGAGGAACACTGTTTTTGGATCGTATTATAATTTAAAATTTAAAATTAATAATTAGAATAATTCATTAAAATATTATTAATTGATTTTAAACGTCACAATTATCTAAAATTTAGCAACCACTACTAACGTTACGACATGCGTCATGTTAGACTCTGCCTATTTTATTTACATTCGCGTTGTTTATAATCAATATATTGTCCAAAAACTCAATTTCAATCTTAAATTTATATATGTTGATAAAATTATTATTTATTTATATTTTAAACTTAACTATAACTCCCTACCCCAACCTCAATTCCCTTGGTATTTGGAATAGTGATAAAGATTCTCCACCCAGAGAAACGACCAGTGTACACGAATGAATAGGCAAAATTATGATAACCCTGAATTTTATTAATCAAACATCCTTAGTTATTATGTAATTACATACAATCTCAACGAAACATTAACATAATTTAGCTCAATTAAAATTTTCTTTTTAATTTACTGTGTGCAGTTCACCATGAACATGATATATAATTAAAATCATATATTACATAAACATGTTGGTATTTATAACAGAATGTGCAACTCGTTTAATTTTAACACTTGGGCTACAAATTGTGACATTCACGACCACAACATGTACAAACTCACACACATAGTTCAAAGAGCTTCGAGCTCTAAATCTACCATGAATGTTGAGTATCTTTCCCTTTACGATATATTGGCCTTGTCACTGAAAAATAGAAACAAAAATGGGGTGAACTACAAGTGCTAATTAAGTACAACTAATACTCGAGAGTCACAATTTCTTACAATTCACATATAACTAACTTCTGTCACCTAGATCAATATTTAGACTTTTATCCATTTCACAATGACATGTAGTATGAATATACCATACAATGATCTTTCTTTTCATATTCATGTCATAACAATTGAGTCAATGCAATATTTTATTTAATTAAATGGCAAAATTGTTGACAAGTATCATATGTTATTATGAATGTCAATATGCATGATCCATATACTATCTTATGAAAAGACACACACATACGTACACCCTATTGGAAATTTTCCCTAGTAGCGCCTTCACATGAACATAAATCTCTGAAGGGTTAGGGATTTGCAACCTAAGGGTGACATGTCACTCACTTTCTATTTTCTACTTTATATATGTTCACACTAGTAAGCCATATAATTAGGTACAAATGTTACCAGTCTATTTTCCACAATTTTGTTCGTACATATACATAATTCCATGATGCATGATTTGAGCATCTATTCTATGCATACATTAAATGCATATAATACATACTAATAATGCATGTGAAATGACCTATGCAATCTTGCTATTAAATAAGCACCAATGATGCATGAATAATGATAATGCATCTATCTAAATATCCTCTAATGATGCCCCAAATCTCTCAAATCATTTAAAATCACATTTTTAAGACATAATTTTAATTTTGTGAGAGTGTCCTCTCCTCTACTGTAGTCCGCTCTAAGAACCCAGAAATCTAGTCTCGAAAGCTTTTCTATTTATTTTTCTTTCCCGGGCGTCTGCTAGGGACCTTGGAAGCCTGGTCTCGAGACTTGTACTTCTATTTTGTCTTTCAAGCATCCATACTGGACCCCAAAAACCCAGTCTAGAGCCATTTTCACAGCCTGGACATCCGCTTTCGCACACAGGTGCTTGCACCCAAGCAGAATTCACCAACACTTCACCATTTTATCAAATTTCAAACCATTATAACTCATTCAATAATCATTCTAAATATATTTTCTTCAAATCAAATATGCTCAAAGATCATAAATAACCATTTTTACCTAAAAATCTCCACCTATATCATGAAATTTAAATGAATTATAATTCTTTAATGATTAACATTACTTACTAGTTTTCAATACTCTCAAGCTTGGATTGAGCCTCCAAACTTCTCTTCATTTCTTCACTTTTAGACTATTTAGAATTTCCCCCATATCCTCTACACTTTTGTCTTAAGTTACCAACTCAAAAACCAACTCTTTTAGCTCTAACTTTCAACTTTTCTCACCAAAATCCCCACTCTTTTCTCTCATCTTCTTTCTGTTTCTCAACAAAGTGTAGACATGATTTTTCTCCTCCTTATCTTCAATATGATAAGGTTCTAGAGGGGTCCATGGATTTTTACAACTTTGCCTTCAATTATTGATGTCAAAAGGCAATTTTACCCATTCACTTCTCACATTTTACAATTTTGAGCTACTTGCTTCATTTAACTTGTCATGTGACACCACATATTAGTGATCACATTTTATTGCCTAACATCATTAGCAAATGTCTCAGCAAACTTTCATCTGTAGGAATCACCCCAAAATTCTCACTGAATTTATCAGAATCGAGTATTTATCAAAAATCACACATAAGTATTCAATACACTTAGTCTAACTTCCATTTAGCATAACTTTGGTTAAGAAACTCCAAATTACATAATTCAAGTTTCATTATCTTCCTTAGGATGTCACTTCATTATTCTAAAATTTCATAAAATTCTATTAACATTTACATATTCAACAATATATAAAATATCTAAATTATCCATGGAAAACAGTTTGTACTTCAAATCCATTTTATGCATAATCCTTTATTTTACTTTTAATCATACATAATTATCACTTTTATGCGTCATATAAACATCATTTACACGTATGTAAATGTTCAAGTCATTACAGGTTCAATATCTCTTACACTTGGTTTAATTCCAGTTTCTTTATTTTTTTTTCATAATCATTAATTTTTCTTCTAATAATGCATAATTATCACTTTTTTTACATCATATAAAAGTCATTTACACGTATATAAATATTCAAGTCATTACATGTTTTGTTTCTCTTATCATTTGGTTTAATTCTAGTTTTTTTTTTTTTTTTAAATAGTTGGTGGCCAGTGAGTTTGTTTCTTGTCCAAAATCAAACTAAACCTTGTCGAAGCCTTAAATATAATGTTACTTAACATATAATCTCTTTTGCTTTATTGTAAAAATAAAAAAGTATGAATATTATATTATTGAAAAGCGTGTAATGTTAATATTTGAGATTTAAATTCGGGTAATTATTCATTTGACCCATAAAATTTGAGAGTCCCTTCAACTGACACCCTAAACTTTAAATTTTCAAATATTGGGAGTCCTTTCAACTGACACCTTAAACTTTAAATTTTCAAATCTAACACCTCAAAGTTTGCGATGTTATCGTTCAATACCCTCACCATTATTAATTCGTTAAAATAGGGGGCGTGAAATACACGTAAAGTTGGAGATAGGTTTCGGCGACAAGCAATATCAAATTTTAGCCATTGACGAGCTCTGAAAACTGAGTCTCAAGCTAAAGAGTCGTTCGTAGCAAATGATGTTTCTGAGGCAAAAAAAAAAAAAATTATGAAACTAAGGAAAACAATAAAGGAACTTGAAGACTAAAGAGTGATTTTGTTCTCTAACTGCACGTGTATCATACGCCCCTATTTTAACGAATTGATAATTGTGAGAGTATTGAACAATAACATCTCAAACTTTGAAGTGTTAGATTTAAAAATTTAAAGTTTCGGCTAACAACTGAAGAGACTTTCAAACTTCAAGGGCCAAATTGATAAAAACCCTTGAAATTCTCACTCTCTTAACACTTGGTTTAATTCCTTTTTTTTTTTTTATAACCGTGGGTGATTCGGTTTCTCTTATCACTTGGTTTAATTCTGATTTTTTTTTAAACAGTGGTTGCCCAGTTGAATTTGTTTCAAGTCCAAAACAAGGCCAAACCTTGTCAATCCCTAAGTATAGTGTTACTTAATAGAGAGTTTCTTTAGCTTTATTGTAAAAATAGGGAAGTATGAGTATTATATTATTGAAAAGCGTTTACCACTAATGTTTGAGGTTTAAATTATTGCAGGGAAAATAGTGGAATATAACGTTAAAACTCCATTTATAACATGTTTAGAGAAACGATCCGTGATTAAATATGTGACTGTTCAAGAGTAAATGTATTTTCTTAATATTGGCATTATATTTTATTATTTATGTTGAAAATTTATGATTCTACTAATATAAATTCACAAGCTTTCATAATATTATGTAATTATATATTGGGTTTCTATGCAGTATAAAGTTACATACTTTTCATCATATAATGTAAGTATAACAATAAACAACAAACCAATAACTAAAGTGCGGCAGTGTACTAGCCAAACGATTTTTCACCTGTCTGAGATTTTGTTTTCGTGCTTCTCCTCCAAAAACAACCTTTAAGATAAACTCCTCTCACGAACAAATTGAGACTCATAGTGGAGGAAACTACTCGAGCATCCATTGGATTTTCACAATCCAAAAGCCAATAGAGGATCACCAAAAGAGAGTGAGAGAGGATAAGATGTGTTTGAAGTAAAAACTAATTTTCTTATAATAATAGTTTTCTTACTCGTGTTTTTCTATCTATTAAAATCAACTACAAGTCTCCCTATTGAATGAATTCCAAATTCAATGGATAGAAATAAATCATAATCTGTTGGAAATTCACTAATGAATTTGAAGCAAATGAGATTCCATCTAATTCAACTAACCAATATCTTAGATAATATTATTTGAATAAAGAATATGCAGGATATTAATTTAAACTTTAATTGAATATTATGTCTATAGTCAAATTCACTATGAGCTCCTAATAAACATTGGGTCTTAGACATGCTAAGCCCATTTTTAAACCAGAGAAATTAACAAATCAATCATTATATTTTGTGATTAATAATAATTCAATCATTGAACAATTTTTACTAACAACTTAAACATTGAACTATGAAAAATTAACTGAGTAAGTATTGTAGTTACGTTTTATGTTAAAAAAGCTTTGTTGTTCCGTTGCAGAACATTATCTTTTCGAGGCGGAACGTTATCTTTCCACTAAATAGTTTTAAAAGATTTCTTTCCTCAGGGGAACGGTGACGTTTCGCTGCTCAAAGATGAAGTTCTGTTTAGGGAAAGATTACGTTCCACCATGGAAAGAATACTTTCAGCAGAGGAAAGAATTTTCAGCAAAGGAAAGATTACTTTCCGCCGCGGAAAGATTACTTTCCTCTGTGAAAAGTGATGAGCACTAGACGACAGCGGTGGACCAGGAAGAGGAAAGAGAAGATGATGGTGAGAACTGGGCGGTGAAAATAAGTGGAGAAAATTGTTTTCGACGATGAGAAAATGCTTTGAAGAAAACATGAGAATTGTTTTCGACGTCGAGAAGATCATGTCAGAGCTTCCTGAAATTGTCTTCGCGGTAATATTGCTTCAGTTATTCTGATTTTAGCATAAAATCGAAGTATAATTAAAATTTGTAGACAGCAATGTTTCGGCATCGTCTTCACAATAATATTTTTTTCAACAGGTAATGTGGATGTTTAATTTGCATATTTTTCATACTTCAGTGTTTAAGTTGTTAGAAAAATTGTTTAATGGTTGATTTGTTAATTTTCCTTTTAATAATTTCAATGCCCCATAAAATAAAATAAATTAATCGTAAATATTGAGTCTAGTTGTTTAATCTTGGTCTTAAATTCACATTGTGTTTTTTTTGTTGAGGTTCATTTGTGCTAGAAATTATCATGCGCTTTTGTAGTAATGTGATTCTAAAAATTCACACAATTTCTCTTATAATAAATTACTCGATTTCAATAATGTAACATAGTATAAAAACTTTGAAAAGAATCTAAAAACCAAAAAGAAATAACTTGATGTCAAGCATGTATGAGATCCTAAGCAATCAAAATGTCTATTGAACGACTAAAAACACAAGAATGTGATTGAATTTTGTATAAGATAGAATTTTGTATAAGATAGGGTGTCCTAAAATATATGGATTTTTGCACTGATTGAAAGTGAATGCACTGATTGAAATTGTATGAATCAATTGATCGATCAAGTTTTACAAAAGCACTAAATCAATTGTCCTAAAATTTATTTGTGTTTTGTAATCATTTTTCAAATGTCTAGTTAATTAAGTAAAAGAATGTTTATCTCGAAAATAAAATAAAATATGGTAAAATACCTATAAAAATGTAGAAAAAAATTACGAGTGCAACTATACTGGCAATGCAGACGTTCACATGATATAAATTTGATACATGTAGACATTGAAAAATTATCATATGTTTGACTCGAAAACAAGTTAGCAATTATACGCGAATTAGTTTGTTTGGTTCAATCACGAAAAGACATGAAATTTTTCCTTATGGTTTGTGTAGTGATCGAAATTTCTTTTGAGAGGATTTTTAAATATTTGAATATGTTTATGCAAAGCAATGAATTTTGTTAGTCGCCGTGTCATATTTATGGCTAGTTGATATGAGATGATAAATTAGGATTTTACGACATGTGGAATTGAGATAATGATTTTGGGATATGTTATGATTCGTTGAATGAAAATGATGGTTCAAGGTATTGTGTTTGGTGAATATGCATAAACGTTAGGAAGTTGATTTTATTGGTTATGAGATAGTGGAAGTGTGGACAACAGGACTAAGGTGAGAAAATAAAATGGATTATGCGCCAAGTAAGGGGAGGAATGGAACGACGTCGTTGGGTGAGCTATTCGCGAGAGGGAACTTGCCCTCAGAGTGGAGGAAAGAAACAGACAAAACCATGATCATTGGATGGGAAAAGCGAACAAAGATCGACCACTGAATGAAGAGGGTGGAAGGAAAGATGCTTTCGTCAATGGAAAAGATTCTGTTTCGGAAGCGAGTATCTGCGAAGATGGATGTGTTAGTAAAATCTACAATTTTTTTATTTTATATTTTTCTGAGTAAATTTTTTGCTTTTGTTTAACTCAAATTGTTTTGTGTTGATCAGGTCTTTGCCGCATGTCACAGATCTGTAGCCAGGTGCAATGGATCCAGTCAATGGTCAACTGGTGCGTTCTGTGTTCCCTTATAGTCCGAAGCTATGAGATTGTGTTCAATAAGTCATCATTTCCGTAGATTGAGTTCCGAGTTTTGTTGGATTAGGATTTAAAAGATTTTGTTTAATATTTATAGGGAAATTAACAAAACAACCACTGAACTATGAGATCAATGACATGTCAATCACTCAACAATTTTTGCTAATTAATAAAACACTCAACTAAGGAAAATAAGCTACTCAAACTGTAACGACCCGGATTTTCTTAAAGCAATTAAAATGCGTAAAAATTTAAAATTTTCTTTTTAAAACAATCAGAGTGCATAAATCCGAATCGCTACTACTCTTTATGAAGACTCATCATGAAAACCAACTTATTAATTATGCGGAAGCGTTAAAAATACTCATTTGAAAATCATAGCAGAAGCGTAAGAAATCTTTTTCTTTAATTTATTTCGTAACCGTTAACTTACATTTGTCTTTGCCTTGCCAGCTCAAATCTAGTGCGTGCGAAATCATCCATCTCTGCCTCATTATGCATTTCTCATCTTTTTCTTATTCGTTTACTATCTGTTCGTCATTGTACCTACACCACAAGTAAGGAAGTGAGCTTACGCTCAGTAAGGATAGGGGAAAAACAATTATGCATTTCTCTCTTTAGTTCTTGTTGGAATGGGGCCACCAATCCAACTTCTTTCATTACATTCTTGTTCTTTGTTCGTTCTTTAAATTNATGTGTCGCGTCCGCAACATCGAGAAATTCTGAGAAACCCATTTTTATACCCTTCTCTCTCTTCCGATCCTTGCAGAAATCAGCTTAGTCTCTTCTCCCAGTCTACTTCCGACAGACGTCTGGTCTCTTCCCTGCAACTTGGAGACCTTTTCCACGTGGGATATCTTTATTGGACCAAAGTATCTTGAACTGGGCACCCTACCTGTTTATCCTCTTCTCTGTGTTGCCAGTCTCTGCCTCCCCTTCGTCTATAATAGGTAAATTTCCTCAACTGAATTTCGTTCTGAGTGGGAGAACGTGAATGAGTGAGGTTTGAGTGTGTAGAAGAATTTGGGGAAAACTTGTTCTGCTCTGCAAAGTTTTGTTGCTGTGCTAAGTTGTTATGAACTGCTGCTAAAGTTGTGAGGTAAGATAGGAGACTCGTTGGTTGATTTTGAATCTTTGATTTAGTTAAGTTAGACATAAGGAAGTGGAATTTGTCATTTATGTCGCCTTGTAGGAAACTTGGGAGATTGGAAGATTGGGAGGTGGCGTGGGCTGCTAAATTTCTGCTTCTGTGCTTATTATTTTGCTAAGGCTTTTCTACTGCACATTGAGGTAAGGATCTGGAATTTGATTTGGCCAGAAATGGCCCTACATTACGGGTCTTGAGTGATCTTGCATTGTATGGAATGCTTTGGTTGATTCTGAATATTACTAAACGATTGTGGAACTCATTATTAAGGACAAAGTATGAACTGTTGATTGTTAATATTGCTAAACTACTGTTGGATCTGTTTTCTAAGTAAAAAGCATGAAATTGTTGACTGAATGAGATGAGTATACTACTGAACTGATGATGAATGGATTTCCAAGTACAAAACATAAATTGTGAATTTATTAAGGTGATCTTGCTTCGTTGGAATGCCTTGTTTGACTTCTGAACATTACTAAACTGTTGTGGAATGCATTGTTGAGAACAAAGTATGAACTATTGGCTACTAATATTGCTAAGCCATTGTTGGATTTTGTTTTCTAAGTAAAAGGCATGCAATTGTTGATTTAATGAGAAGAGAATACTGTTGACTGATGATGAATGGATTGCCTAAGTAAAAATGAGTGTTGGTTAGTAGTAGCGACAATGAATGAGAATTAATCTTTGATTGTCCTTGCCAATGAAATATCGATATTAGTAAAACTGTCCATGTGCTAAATAAGCATGAAAATTTCTTGTGTTCAATTGTTTTATTAATAGTAACGAAAATGACATTTATGCTAAACGGTGATTCCTTGTATGTGTACTCTGTGATTTACTTTATGGCATTCATGCATTCACTCTAGGGCTTATGAAATTGTTAACACGCTGTATGTCATCCTAAAATTTATGTAAATAGTCATGTGGGGATTCGGGAGAATTATGAAGGATTCTCGGGGTGACACCCCTATTGGAGTGCCTACCCCCACTTAGGGGGCACGAAGGCATAGGTTAAGCCACGAGAATCGTAAGATTCTCGATTCTCTTGTACTGAAATCTCCAATGACTCCAACAAAATGACTGGGTATGGCTCGTAGCGACACCCCTATTGGCATGTTTCCTAGTAGGAAACATAGGTTAAGCTACGAGAGCAATCGACTTATCTATCGTCCCGACTAACATATGAGATACGGATCTTCTCTGTACTGCATCGTATGATCATGCATCATAAGCATTGCATTATTATTCTGATCCTTGCTGGGCGTTAGGCTCATTGTTTTTCCCGTAATGTAGGTGATGACTACAATGAAGAATTTGTGCAAGTGGATGAGGAGGCATTCCAGGATGACCCCTCGTGTTATCAACCGAATTGACCTGTGGGGCGTGACGCTTATAGGATGTGAGATATCGGTATTTTGAGAGAAGGGTATTTTGGTAATTTCCATTATTAGCGTCTTTAAATGTTTCGTAATGTACTAGGGACTTTAGGACTTTTGTAAAACCTTGAACTATGTTTTTGAACCCTTCTATTTTGTAATTGTTATTTCGTAATATTTCTGCCACGGTTTATTCTGATTTTGTGTTTCCTCAAAAATGAATTTCAAATAATAATAAATAAATAAAAGCGAAAAAAATTTTATGACAGATTTTAAATTAAGGAAAAAAGGTTTTAAATTAACGGGGCGTTACACATATAGGCAAGGTTGGTCGAACCGGGTTAACAAACCATTTGCAATCTATTTCCCTATCTCTTACTTTTATATTTGTTTTATAAGCATATTAATCATAACACATTGAATAAAAAGAAATTTATCCAATTACACAAAAAAAGTTAGTATTTCTAATCCAAGCCACCTCTGGGGATAATATTGATCCTACAGACTTTCTTCCGAGGAAAGTAATCCTTTTTGAGTTCTATTTCAAGAACTAACTTTTCGCAACAGAAAGATAACTTTCCGAGTCAACCGCAACAGTGAGCTAGTGGACCACAGAATGGACAGTTTGGACACTGAAGGTCCCTATCGACCGCAGAGGTCCCAGATCGACCATTGGTGGTTTCTGGTCGATTGCAAGAGGTCCCAAGTCGACCGTACAATGTGGTTATTCATGTTTTTGAGTAATTTCCACGTTGGATGGGTTTCTACTCCCAGTATAGGACCCTTTCACTAATTCCTTATCATTTGTTTATGGAAATTTCTAAACTTTGGCATAGTTTTATGCCACGACCTGGAAGTGAGCCTAACAGAAATGCCGAGTCAAGCGACCCGATCCTAGGAGAGAACCCATTCGCCCAACCCAATGCTAGGTTGTCAGCGGAAGTCTTAATATAAAAATAAGCCTAAAACCCGAAATAAATGGGTTAGAATCCATAGAGTGATCAACAAGAGTTAAAGATAGCGTAAAAATTACAAATAGAAAAAAAAATCATTGTGCAGTAAATGAAGTCATTCAATACCATGAAAAATTAATGAAAATAAAACAAGAAAGAAATTTTTTCACCGAGGACAACAAGGAGACACTGACCATCACAATCAAAATCTGGGAAAAATATGGTCAGGGGGCGGGTGACCAACTCAATAAGGAAAATTTATACTAAATTGAATGTATGGATAAACTTATTTGACATTTTTCAGAAAACCATGGTTAAATGCATCTTATTATCGTACATGGACTTTTAAACCACATTTAAATAAACACTTCGTCATTTTATCCAAAAAGGGCCCACAGGCCATCGATGAAGCTTTTTGCAAGACGTGTTGCATACCTAGTCAGTTATATCATAAAATAGGCCTACATCGTTTTTCATCCGAAAACGTCATCAGTGAAAATGGATGGTCACACAATGACCCATCCGGCACACAATATAGAAAGGTGGTCATCTGTTGATAGCAACACCTCATGAGTATGAAAAAAAAAGGTGCCCATAGTCCAGAGACCAGGCGGCAGCACCATACGTATAATCAACAGCAAGATGACTAAATACCCTGATTAGGTTTTGGGATTTGAAACCCAAGGAGCGCATCACCACTGCCCTATTACCCATTTCTACTTTAGGGATTCAAAATTTAAAGATATGTCACCAATGCCCTATTACCCATTTCGGATGTGCACCCAAGCAATCTTCACACAGTAGAAGATGAACGAGATAGCCTCGTGATGCTTTGATACCCAGATTGCCCAAAGCATCAAGAGGATTCATCCACCTAGATATAGAGATAACCAAAAATCAGAATACCATGTACGATAAATTAAATGTGAGAAAGTATACATACATATACATAAAAATAGATGTGTTGTCGAACAGTCCCCATTGAATTTTCATATATGGCAATCTACAAAATAATGGTTTGAAAACTGTGATGCAATGCAATGCATAAAGTATAAAGATCTCTACCTCGATGATAACAAAAGCCTAGCCGACAACCGCATGCGCTGTTGAACATATGTACCAAAATTCATAAAATCGTTGAAACCTAAGACATAATCAACATCAAAATCTCAACCATGATAGTAAAAATAAAATATACGTCCTAAATCAAGGCTAGGAACCCAAATCGTTATGAAAAGACAAATGACAGTGAACCTAGAAGAGTCATACGTGCATCGATGACAAATTTTGAAAGTTTAAATAGAATATGTACAATTTTTGAAACTCTCGAATTAATAGACTTCCAAATTTTATCTAAGGAATAACTCATATTGACCCAATACAAAGATCTCGTCATTTCAACATTCAAAATTAAAGTTTTAACATCATCTCGAAATACATGCTAAAAGATTGGGATGATATTTAAACAAAAAGAGGTCACTAGTGCGTTCATAACGTCAAAACAAGTTGGGGGAAATAGGGTCCTTGAAATTTTTCTATGTAGTTAGGAAATCCAAAAACGTGGTCAAATAGTCAACATAAGTTAAAGCCAAGTCAATGTTGACTATCAACATGAAAGTCAATCTTACATCACATACTATGTCATTAGTCAACACCACATCACTGGTCAATGCCATATCATTGACATTAGCAAAAATGACATCATGTTGACTTCAGCGCCATGTCAACACTCCAGCAATCGATGATGATGACTTTCCTAGCGACAATAAATAATATCGGATCGAAGTGAGATGGATTGGGTTTTAAAGGTTTTAGGCTCCAGAATCCAATGGTGGCATTGGATTTTCGAGACGACACCCGGAATGGCTGGGATTTACAATTAAAGTCGCAGTAGTGACTTTTTCGACGAAGTTGTGAGACCACATCTGGCCATGGATTTGATCGATCTTTGGGTTCACAAGATTCTCCTTGCCGAGAGCTTTCCAACAGTAGGTCGAAAGTTGTGATCGAAAGTCGAGATCGTTGCCGGTGAACGTTTAAAGTTTCAGTCAAAACTTTTCCGCTGATGATTTCGACATCCTTGTTCTCCCAAATGGCATGACCTTTCTTACTAATAGTATAACGAATTGAAGCTCGCAACACGAACTATCAATTTATTATGGAGGTGTTATATACCTGCACTCAACACAACTCCGACAAGCATTGGAAGTTGCTTACGGAGTGAAGAAAAGTAAAAGAGTGAAAAATGGAGAGAGAGAGTGTGTGTGGATGTGACTGAAAGAGAGATAAAAGACTAAAGGGAAAATGACAAATCAACCATCGTACATTACAATCAATGACAAGTCAACTACTAAACTATTTTTGTTAACAAATTAACCACTGAACTATGGAAAAAAGTTACCACTAACAACGTTGTCACGTTTGTCGTTAAACGTTTTGATTTTGGTTCACGGTAGATTGATGATGATTCGCGGTAGCTTTGACGACGATCCGCGATAGCTTTGACGACGATCCGCAACAGCTTTGACGACGATCCACATCGGCTTGACGTTGATCCGCTGCTATTTGACCACGATCTGTGGTGGATTGATAAGAAGAAAATTTTTTTCTTTTACCTAGTGCGACGATGAATCTTTGCATATCAATAATTCTCTCAATTTTTAATGGTTTTGGATACTTGAGACTCATTTTTCATTGTCTTTTCATGATGCATAGGTAGAAAATATTTTTTTTGATATTCGGTGCTTATCAGAACAGATTTGGACAAAAAAATATGTGAAACTTCACAATTTTGAATTGTATAAGAGAAATTGGAGTAATTAGATCTTGGGTTGGGGCGGGGGAAGGGTATTAGGGTTGTGACTTTAGTTTCTTGCTGAAGGGGAAGTCGAATGAGAGAGAGAAAGAGGCCGTGAGAGGGAGACGGAGGCCGAGAGGGAGAGGCGAGCTCGGGCGTGCGGCTTTGGATTAATGGCGACTGGCGTGTGGCTTCGGGATTTCGGCGGGAGGTCAGGCCATCGTTTCCAATGGCCGGCGGTGGCTGTTCGGTGACGACGAACTGATTGGCGACGGCGTGGGACGTCGGGCGTTGGGGGGTTGCGCGGTGTGGCCGCGGGAAGCTGAACTTGGCATCGGGCTTAGCGGCGAGCACCATGGCGGGCGACGCTCAGGCCGCAGCATGTGGGCTAGGGTCGTGGGCTGGGTTGGTCCGGTGATGGTCGGCCTAACCGACGACTTCTCCTCCATGGTTTTCCTTCCTTCAGCAGCGTGTCTTGCGGGTAACCGACAAATAGGACGTGCGAAGGAGAGGCTCGAATGTCATGCCCTGCAGCTCCAACCATCTCCCTACGTGTAGGTGTTGCTCTCTTCCAGGTAATACGTCTTCTGTATGTTTCACTCCCGCATTTTCCATTCCACTTCTGCCGAGAGAGGGAGTTGTCCAGAGAGCTCCTGTGAGCTGTGGGTGGTCGAGAATGAGAGTGAGCTGGGTGAGAGAAAACGGTGTGTGCTAAGTGTATGTGAGAGTTGTGTGTGAGTCGTAGTTGAGGGGTGAGCTGTTGTGGGACAGGAGCAGCTCCCTGCTGTCCGAGGAGGAAGGGATGGCTGGACAATTTCTTCTCGCGTCCTTGGGATCCCTAAGGTAATGCACATTCCTCCTCTATGTTATGGATTTTGGGACGTTGCTCTCTGTTCTGTTATGGTTAGTAACCTGTTAAGTTGTTGAATGATGAGTATAAGGGTTTTACTAACTTCTCTCTGTTAGTAAATTGGATTGATGTAAATGTGAGACATATGTTGTGTTCTTTGGAAGGAACCGATAGTTCAAGTTGAAGAGGTCAATATTCTGTCACTTGGAATTGCATCATGTAATGTAATATTTTTACGCTCTTATGGTTAATTCTGAAAAACATCTATATGTTAGATTTGGGTTGTGGTTTGTGTACTCTGTTGGATATGCTCTATTGGTTAGATTTGATTTATTTATTGGATGGATGTATGACAGTAATCAGATACGAATATAAGGATTAATTATTATTCGGATTAATTATTAAGCTAAACAGCGATTAAGAAAATGATTCAATTTAGGAGATTTTAGTGAGTGATGAGGGATTAGAAAGACGTTAAGGTGTAATCTTATTAATGAATGAATGTTTCAAATCATGAAGGTATCGAAGGAAAGAGAAGGACAACGCCTAGGTACTAAACGCAGTATAACATTGAGGTAAGGAAAATGGTGTGTTTTGGCCATTGAGGCCCTACATCACAAGTATGGGTGTGTGAGTTTAGTGTTGATATGTTTATTGCTAGTTGTTAAGTAAATGATTTCCCTTAAAAATGCTTAATGTTAGTTGTTAAGTACATTAGCCTTAGAAATGCTTATTGCTGCTTGAATTGATTCCGATTATTGTTGTTGGATAGTCTAGGTGATAAATTTCCTCTGTGCTTATATGCTTTACCTTGTTTGCCTTAGTTAAGTTTTGTTGTGAAGTGTAGAATGAATGTTGAGGAGAAAAATAGGTAAGGATGAGATGAGTAGGAATGAACTACGGTTTCCTTGGATTATGTTAATGTCATTCCGGTTGTTTATTTCATTACTGCTATCGATTAACCCTCTCTATTATGCACATATGCTTAGTTCCCACTTGTGGTTACTTATTTAGCATGAGATTGATTAGGGTAGTCAATTAGCAACCTAGTGAACATGTTTAATTATTGATGAACTAACTAGCAAGCATGTTTAGGGCAATTTAAATAATGATGTGAATTAAGCATGTTTAGTAATTTAGCATGTTAGTTAATCAGCCCTAAGCAACCCGCTAAAAGTAATTAACCAAGCATGTCAATTTATTAGTGTTTAATTAACTAAATTAGAGAGTAGTATGATCGTATGTTAGTTAACAATCATTCGATAATATGCAAGCATGTTAATTAACTAGGTTAATTAAATAAAACACGATTACTACTGAACATGTTAATTGTATTTTAGTAAGCTTGTTAATAACTAGTCTAGCATGTTAATCAATTAGTTAAGTAGACTTAATTAACTGGCTCTAATGTTAATAAATAGTTGAAACATGTTAATTAACCAACTAGTTGAGCATGTAATTAACTAAGATAACAATAATTATATGAGCATGAATATGTAATTGACTAGAGATCAACTAGTCATTAAAGTAATCCACAAGCATGTAAATGAGTTAGGAAGTTAACTAGGCTAAAGAATTAAAGAGGTAGAATGTTAATCTTACCTTTCTTGAGCATGTAAATTGGCTAGCGTAATTAACTAGACTGAGCAGGTAAACAAGATTTGATGAAAGTAAGTAACCTACCTCGGATAATAAACTAGAATAATCACCTAGAACAATGAACGTAGGACGCATGTAAAATGACTAAGAAATAAATTAGGATATGATGGTATGTTTTGAATTCTCCTTCTGTGCTTCGCTGTTTACCAGTATTATGATTATTCTCCGTTGTGTGCTTTTAATTACCGTAGTTTATTATATGCGCCTTCCATTTCAGTTGCTTTTAGTTACTTTCGTTTATGCGCACTTTAAATTATTGTGAATGTTATGTTATAAAGCATTATACATCATGTTAGGTTGAGAATGTATGATCCTGCATCATGTAATAGAAATAAAGTAGGGAGTGCTCCCACGGGGTGGTACTCACATGCATGGTAAGGAAAGTAAAAGGAGAAGAAAAGATGAAGGAAATGAATAAGGGAGTTGGGAGGCAGATGGGTAGCGGTCTTAGCCTGACAATTAGGAAATGCCCCTACCTTATCGGGAATGTGACCTAGTTGCCCATAGAAGGTTAGGTCAAACCCACTATACCATCCCATAGGAGTCTTCCAATCTCCAGCTCGAAGTACGAATAAAGAAAGAAAGAAAGAAGAAACGTAATGAAAGAATTGGTATGGGTGGCCCCCATTCCAAATAAACTAAAGAGAGTCATAAGCATAATGCATTTCCCTTTTTCCTTACTAAGCCTTCGGGCTTATAGTTGCTTGTGGTGTAGATGTAGGTACTAGTACGCTATGAAAAATGCATGGACTAGGAGTAGGGAAAGATAAAGAACAAACAATAGCAAGCAGGGATGATGAGTTTGCACGCGCGAGGTAGATCATGGCTGGCCAGACATATGAAATGGGTCAAAAAGAAACCGTGTTAATTAAGTTAAGTTTTAAATGTTGTAATTAAGTCATGTAGTAAATCGTATAAAAGTGGTATTTCAATGGTTTAGTATTTCTTATTTCAACTAGTTATTTACGCTTCCGCCAAATTTTAAATAAACGATTTTATAACGCTTCCGCTATGTTTTATAAACGATGATTTTATTTACGCTTTTGCATAAGTCTTTATTAAATGGATTTTATATCGAGTTTTAAGAAAGAGTCAGTAGCGATTTGTTTAGACGCAATCTGATACATCTTGTTTTAAAAAGAAAGAAATTTCAAATTTTACGCATTTTAATGATTTACGAAAATCCGGGTCGTTACAAAAGTGTTTTCATCTTCATTTGAAAACATCATTTGGATGTGGAACCTCGTCCGCATGTCGTAAAAATGACGTTCGAATTGTCCCTAAAAATAGACAGATTCAAAAGTAGATCGTCTGCCTGGATTGGCTTGCGTCTGAAAACGCCACTCAATGTATTGGGACGTCCTCAGTTCGTCCTAAACTCGACGGACACATTCCTGGGAGATTTCAGATGCTTCATATCGTCTGCGATCGTCCGAATGTACAGAGTCCAGTTTTGTGACACTTTTCTCCATTCGCAAGCTCGTCCTCACTTCACTTTAATATAACCCATGAACTATACTAAGTCCTCAAATAATATGCTATACTACATGGACTCAATTAAACATGTTAGCACATTAATAATACTTATTTTTAGGATATTTTCAATATACACGGATATAAATATTATTATAAAAATGTTAAAATTAATACCTAGAAAATATTAAATAGAACACAAAATACAATTTATTGATTTATTAAATTATTCACTATTTTAGTCATCATCAAAATACAACTTAGCCTAATAAAAAGACAAAAAAGAAAAGATCTTAAAGTGTTTAGAGTTGGGCCAAGAGTGTTTTGTAACTCCTTTTTTCCTTATCCAAGTTATTTCACAAAGATTTGTCATAATAAGGAAGAAGAAAGAAGGAAGAAAAAAAAAACAAACTTGGCAATCAATAAATGAACAATAAATTTTATTATTTCTCTATCAAAGAATTAATGGAACCTGAGAATCTAAGCTTAGAATGTAAAATAAAAGAAAAATTATAAGTTTATATTCTAATTTTACACTTTAATTTTCTCCTCTGATGTAAAACTTACTTATTATTTCTTGGAATAATTATCATAGTACAATATAAATAATTAAATTAATAGATTATATAAACCAATAAATTATGGTATATAAATATCATATAAAATTAAAAGGTAAATTTAACCTAAATCAAAATTAAAATGCATATTCACTTTGCACGTTGTGATTAAAGTTTACAGGGTTATCACTCCTCCCGCCGGTTCGGTTTGATAGACCGGCTCTGTGAAATATCGGTCCAAATTGCGACTTCAACCAGATCATAAAATGCCCGCGAATAGTGGAAGGAAGAGGCGCGGTGAGACAGCATCAGAGTTTCGAACTTCGACTATCGATTCGGAGATTGAGTCTCGCTTTATTTGTATGTTAATCTGATTTTCATTTTGTTATTCATTTTAATTAATTTATTGTGATTTAATGAGTCTTGAGTTATTCCATTAATTTCTTTTGTTTTTTATTTGCCATTCGTTGCTGTAATCCGAGAAAATTGTTGAAATTGCGGATTTTACAGTCTTCTAGCGTCCTTTGAAATCTTATTTTGTGTTTCGAAGTTTCTTTCGAGTCATTCAAATGGAACGTATGGGGCTTTAATGGCGTACAAAAGTTATTTGAATCCTTATGTGAGCTAAATATGTTTATCATGTGATGGTTACTCTGCTTGTCCGCAGTTGTGATTGGGATGTTGTAGCGGGGGCTAGTCATTTCGCTTCCATGGCAGAAGAGGAGGATATAGTTTGGCTTAGTAACTTTGGTGTTACCTCTGCAAATCCAGAGGATATTGAGCGAGATGTGTTAGAGGAGGTAAACTTTGTTTCTTCTAATATCCTTATGTGTATGTGTTCCGAAGAAAAGTACCATAATCAGATGATATTTTGGTTTTTTTTTATTTTCTCTATTTCTTGTATGAGTTTCTATATGTTAACAATGATGAGGCTTTGCATTTTTTGTCGATGTCCTGAGCTTTTTGTTAATTCTATTTTATCCTCGTTTCTTGGAATCAACCGTTATGTAATTTTAAGGAAAAAAAGTTGCACTGGTTTCTAGATTAAACATCTTAATTTTACTGTTGCTAATATGACAATCAGGCAAAAAAGATTGCTGAAAAGGTCAATGAAGATGGAGAGAACAGTGGCGAGGAGACTAATGACAAGCCAGAAAAAATTGATCCATCATCTATGAGCCAAGTTAAACTCTATAATAAGTTGAAAGCAGTGGAATTTGAAATAGATGCAGTTGCTGTGACCGTTGGACAGGTGAAGGATGCTTCAAGAAAGGAAGACCGTGCTTATGATGGCAATGATTGTGAGGGGGGAGATAAAGGTTTGGTTTCTTCGAGTCTTCAGCATGCCCTTGCTGTGGATAGATTAAGGGGCCTAAAGAAAACCCGCCGTCAGCTTAAGAAAGAACTTTCAGATTTTTGCCTGGACAAGAATGGTGTAATATTTGATTTGGTTAAAGAAGAGTCAATACCGAAGAGGAAGTTGAAAGAAGTTCAGAAATCAAGCCAAAATGTAGGGAAGAGAGTGAGAACTGTTGCATTTAATGAAGATAGTGATTTTGATGCAGTATTAGATGCGGCGTCTGCTGGCTTTGTTGAAACAGTGAGTTAAGCTGTTTTCAAATGCTTGATTATGTAAGCTGCTAAAATATATGCTTTATAGGATAGAAAGTAATTTTTTTATTTTCAAACATCAGTATCCTATGAAAGAAGAAGAGACTAATCCTGCTATTTTTGTTTCAGGAAAAAGATCAACTTATCAGAAAAGGAATCTTGACTCCATTCCATAAGCTAAGGGGCTTTGAACGCCGCATTCAACAGTCAGAGCCATCAAATAGGCATAATGAAGCTGAGGTCGAAGACGAGATCAAGGACGTTGCTTCTGTCAGTTTGTCCAGAGTTCTACAGTCAATGTCAGAGGCTGCGCAAGCTCGCCCAACTACCAAGTTGCTTGGTTCAGAAGCTTTGCCAAAGCTTGCTGCGCCTACTCAGCCTTTCCGCCGCTTAAGAAAACCTATGAAAATTCCCGAATCCTTGGAAGAGCAATCAAAGAGGAGTGGAAAATCAAAAGAGAAGAAACGACCATTGCCGGACAAGAGATGGAGAAGGCTACTTGCCATAGAGGAAAAGGATATGGAAATTGGTATGTTTGTATCTACCCCATCACCTGTTTTTACATAAATGGTGATTATATATACTTGACGTTTGCTGTCCTGTATAAATTATTGCTTATTCTACCTTCAAAAGTTCTTTGCAAGATGTGGAAAGTATAAGGTACTTTCTCATTGAACATATTCTTATCTTCATATTAATTGCTTACTTCTCCAAATTTGGATAGATGTAGAGGCATTTACTAAAGTTTGCAAAGACAAATCGATATTATCATTGATTTCTACTATTTTTACTGACAACTTATAATTTTGTTGTTACTTGACATGTGATTAGAGAGCATTGATGACTCTTATTTTGAGCTCCAATTAGATTCTAAATTTTTATCGAAAACTCAGAAAAAAAGCTACAGAAATAAGAACTACACCCAAAGGAAAAAGGAAATGTAGGGCAAGACCTTATTCACATTTATTGGACAGAGAGGGCTCCATGGTGTTGAATCTTTATGTTTTTTTTCAAACACTCATAATTTTTAAGTTTTAAATCACGAATAAATTATCAGCATCACTCTACCGGAAGGGCAATGTACAAGCATATCTTTTAATTGACTTTGTAGGTAAACTGCGCAGACTGTCAATTTTAATATCATGTGCCTACTCTTGCTCACATTTCTTTTTTAAGGTTATATCATGACCTGCCAATTATCTTGCACCACTACAGGAAATAATCTGATCACATCTACCATTGAAGAAAGGTTAGAGGATGCAGAAGATGTAATTAATGACGACCTTCCTTTTACAACACTTGAGGGTGGGCTAAAAATCCCAAACAGCATGTTTGACCAACTTTTTGACTATCAAAAAGTTGGAGTACAGTGGCTGTGGGAATTGCATTGTCAAAGAGCTGGCGGAATTATTGGAGATGAGATGGGTCTTGGAAAGACAGTTCAGGTCTTATCTTTTCTTGGTGCACTTCATTTTAGTAATATGTACAAACCCAGTATTGTTGTCTGCCCAGTAACACTACTACGACAGTGGAAAAGGGAAGCACAAAAATGGTACCCAAGCTTTCGTGCTGAAATACTACATGATTCTGCTCATGACTCAATTGAGAAGAATAAGCTGGCTAAGTCTAATGACTCCGAGAGTGAAGATCTATCAGACAGTTACTATGACGAAAATTTGTCCACAAATGCAAGCAAGTGGGATTTCTTGATAAACCGTGTGTTGAGATCAGAGTCTGGTTTGTTGATCACAAGTTATGAGCAACTACGTTTATTAGGAGACAAATTGCTTGATGTTGAGTGGGGCTATGCAGTTCTGGATGAAGGACATCGAATTAGGAATCCAAATGCTGAAATTACACTTGTTTGCAAACAGCTACAAACAGTGCACCGTCTAATAATGACTGGTGCTCCCATTCAGAATAAACTAACTGAGCTGTGGTCGTTGTTTGATTTTGTTTTCCCTGGAAAGTTGGGGGTCTTACCTGTTTTTGAGGCAGAGTTTGCAGTTCCCATATCTGTGGGTGGTTATGCTAATGCTTCGCCCTTACAAGTTTCAACTGCATACAGGTGAATACTGTTAGTCTTCTTATAATATATTTGTCCATTCTGATTATCAGGATTTCCAGCAGTCTACTTCATTTAATCGGTTACCACTTAAAGAATGTCCAGAACATTGCAATTTGAAGTCCTTATTTTTTATCATGCAGGTGTGCTGTGGTTCTTCGTGATTTGATTATGCCTTATCTTCTTCGGCGAATGAAGGCTGATGTTAATGCCCATCTTCCCAAAAAGACTGAGCATGTGCTCTTCTGCAGCCTGACTTCTGAGCAACGAACTGTATATAGATCATTCCTTGCAAGCTCTGAAGTGGAACATATTTTGGATGGACGTAAAAATTCTCTTTATGGAATCGATGTGATTCGTAAAATTTGCAACCACCCTGACTTGCTTGAGAGGGAACATTCCTCTCAGAATCCTGACTATGGGAATCTGGAGCGCAGTGGAAAAATGAAAGTTGTTGATCAAGTGCTAAAGGTTTGGAAGGAGCAAGGTCATCGTGTTCTTCTGTTTGCACAGACCCAACAAATGCTTGATATTCTGGAGAGTTTCTTGGTTGCTGGTGGTTATAACTACCGGAGGATGGATGGTGTAACTCCTGTTAAACAGAGAATGGCGCTAATAGATGAATTCAACAATTCAGAAGATGTATTCATCTTCATTTTAACTACCAAGGTTGGTGGTTTAGGGACAAACCTGACTGGTGCAGACAGGGTCATCATCTTTGACCCAGATTGGAATCCTTCAACTGATATGCAGGTGTCTGCTGGAATTTATGTCATTTAGTTTACTTGACATCTACTTCAACTTTTAAGATGTCTTCATTTTCAGTTTATCAGACCTCCAGTTCAACTATATAAGATGCATCCATTTTTTTACGTTGGATAGTAAAAATGGACCCATTGTCATCTTTTTTACTTGAAGCCAGATAACTTATATTAACTGTTTGTTTTAGAGCATTTTTTCCGAACTTTAAAAGATCTTGTTGAAATCTCAGTGATTTTCTAATGAAAGAATAAATTGTTTGATGACAGGCCAGGGAGCGTGCTTGGCGTATTGGTCAGAAAAAGGATGTAACTGTGTACAGATTGATCACACGTGGAACTATAGAGGAGAAGGTTTACCATCGACAGATTTACAAACATTTCCTAACCAATAAAATATTACAAAACCCACAGCAAAAAAGGTTTTTCAAAGCTAGGGACATGAAAGATCTTTTTATTCTGAATGAGGATGGAGAGAGTGGATCAACAGAAACATCTACTATTTTCAGTCAGCTGTCTGATAATGTTAATGTTGTTGGAGCTCAGAGAGATGAGCAGGATAATCACAAACTTAATGATGCTTCAACATCACGTACTAATGACAGAAAGAGGAAGGTCGAGGGTGGAACCTCTACAAAAAGGAAAGGGAAAGAAAAGGCTGATCATAATGACGGTAACATGGACGAGGAAACTAATATCTTGAAAAGCCTTTTTGATGCTCAGGGTATACATGTGAGTTTTGCTTCTTAACTTCTGTGGCTTCTGTTCCATTGTTGGATTTAATGTGTAGATTTTGATTATTCCAGCACAAAATGGGCTACACAGCATCTTAGTCCATCGAGTGATTCTTTTTTCTTGAATAATGATGATATTTGACTGTAGGACCAGGTTTTCACAGAAGGATTTATTTAATGATGCTTTAGAACCTGTATTTCCGCGGCAATTTTCTGCTGTTTCTTTGTTTTTATTTTTTTGGTTTTTTACAGGATTTTCTTGATTAAATTAAAGGTTTTTTCTTTACCTGATAAGCATGTTAACATAGCTGGATCATTCCAATGCTTTTTATATGCTACGATCTTTATACGTCTTTACCATTTTTTTTTTTTGCGTGTTGTTATTTTTCCATTTACAGAGTGCTATGAACCATGATATCATAATGAACGCACATGAAGAGGAGAAGATGAGGCTTGAGGAGCAAGCTTCTCGAGTTGCACAAAGGGCAGCAGAAGCTTTGCGCATGTCTCGAATGTGCCGTAGTGGAGAGAGGATTTCTGTCCCAACATGGACCGGGAAGTCTGGGTCTGCTGGAGCACCATTATCTGTCAACAGAAAATTTGGTGCATCCATGAACACCAAGCTGATGAATGGATCTAAATCCTCAGATGAATTATTACAGAATGGAGCTGGAAGTCTTAATGGTTACGCAGCAGGGACATCGACTGGGAAGGCCTTATCTTCAGCAGAATTATTGGCTCAAATTCGAGGAAACCAAGCAAGAGCCTTGGGTGCTGGACTTGAACATCAGTCAGGGGTGGCTTCAAGCTTTACTACGACCACAAAATCAGTTAATTTAGGTTCTTCTAGTTCTGGTCAAAAGTGTTCTCAGCTGCAGCCTGAAATATTAATTAGACAGATCTGTACATTTATGCAACAAAGAGGAGGAACCTCAACTTCCGGCAGCATAGTAGAGCATTTTAGGGACAGGATACCAACAGATGATTTGCCATTGTTTAAGAATCTTCTCAAGGAGATAGCAGTGTTAGAGAAAGCCTCGGATGGATCGCGCTGGGTTCTAAAGTCGGAGTACCAACAACAGTAATCTCTTTAACTTCACTCTATATCGATTACTATATTATATTACCGGCTATGCTTGCCAGATTGCATGAGTTTTTGTAGCTTTTCCCCTGATGTTCGTGGTGGGTCGAGTTTGGTGCCTTTTTATGAACACCGACGGGGTCATGCTGATTGTAGTAACATACGTAGGACATGGGCGATCGGAAACACCCCACGGCGTTTCCCTTTTTTGGCTTGCTCATCCATGCAATTCGATCTACATGGTAGTAGGTACTCAGTTGTGTACATAAGATTAAGAATTTTTGTTGTAGAGACTATGGTAAAATATTAATACAAATTCCTATTTTTTCTGAAATACTTGATCTTAATCGTCGCATTGTGCTCCAATGATATGATCTCAGATTATTCTACTTGACTTTGTTGTCGAAGTTTTTGATTTAGCTAAGGTTGAATGATATGATCTTGAGGATATTTCATGTGATCGGATCTCGAGATTACTTTAGCGATATGGTCTTGAGATTATCTTGGCGATTATTATACTCGTGGCTAATAGTTGAAAGAATCTTGTTTAAGGTCTTATTTAACTTTAAACTAACTAAACCAATCTAAATAAATGAGCATTTTTTTTTTGACAAATAAATAACAAGAACAAAAAATTCTCTTGTAATCTTTTTTATGTTAAATTCAATAACAAAAATAGATTGGAGGACTATTTAAAAGCAAAATGAAAAGTATAAGGACCATAATGAAAAGAAAAAAATTGCAAGGGCTAAAAACAGCATTTTACCCAAAAAGATATGCCATTTCAATTTAGTCATTTAAAATAATGATAGGATGTATCGTTTTCACAACAGTTTGAAACAGCCATGAAACATTGTTTCCCATTTCCCTTGTTTTTTGACTTCTGACAAAAAAAATGGCAAGATCTCGTGGAATCAACAGCTTATCACCTCAGAAAGCTGCCCATCCTGACGCCGTGGTAGTAGTAGTCTTTGAAGAACCAGGTGCTGCTGGCCGTAGATTTCTCTGCTTGTCAACCAAAACAATTCTAAGTTTTACTCACACATGGTTTCAAGAAAATGAATGATCTAAACCCAATCAAGTCTTCCAGAAAGAACAAGTCATCGTATCACACGTGCAGTTTTTCTTTTGTCGGGTGATTTGAAGAGGAGATGGAGTCCAAGAGGAAGGGGAGAGGGGGGGTGTAAATCATTTACTGTTGTAGTGTGATGTATGCCCACTCAGGCTTTGATGGTGACTCGGTCGTATGTTGGGTTATAGAGATTTTTGTTAGAGTGGAGGGGTGAGGGGGATGCGGAGAAGAACGTGCTCCTCAAACTTGTTCCCCGCTGTGATTTTTATGATTAGAGTCTTGATGTGTAAGTCCTTGGTGGGGAAGGGTTTAGCTTTTTCAAGAAGTTGCCTCAAGCACTCACGCAAAGGAGATGCTAAAAATTTAGACAGAACACATCACTTTTATGCTTCAAGACGCATGCAAATAGAGTGTAAATGACAGAAACAGAAGAAGTAGCATACCTCCAGTTGAGAAAAATCTAATAAAGAGTCGGTTGTACATCTAACATTTTCCTTTGGTGCCTTGAGGTCAGCAACATGGCCGGAAGACATCTTCCTGGTAGAGGCAGGATCATTGGGAGGGGGAGGGAGAAGAGAGTTGATCTTCCCCGTGCCGCCAGGTGGTGGAGCAAGTCCCAAAGCTTTCGGCTTACCGCTGCCAGACCCTGACAAAACAGCAGAAGAAAGCATGCCTGTTCCACCACATGGTTTGTGCTTTACATTTATTCGCATAGTTTCGCCTTCCTATCATTGGCACCATACAAATCGACATCAATTGAATTTCATAATCAATATTTCCATTGCTAAAGGGTGCTGTTTAGTTTGGATCCCTCTCTCCTTTGCTTTCTAAAAGGTAAACTACCAAAATTCATGATCATTGATCACTCAAAGTTAAGGGAAATAACTCAAGCATATGAACAATAAAAGACTACTTAAGAACTGCAGTACTATCATCATATCATCAAAAATCAGTTGATAATATAGTAGTTTGGTCGCTCACCAACTATATCTTGCAGCCAACAAAAAAGATGGCAGAAACTTCAAAATTCAAAGGCATACCTTCAATCTGTGATTCACAGCTGGATGAATATCGATGTGTCCTTCCTCACCGACATCTCCACTACCAGCTTCCTTCTCATTTTCCCTCCTAACGTACTTCTCATGGTCCGACAATGCCACATTGAAATCAAACGCTTCGTTTCGCTCTGAAAACCCTAAACCTATAAAAGCATGCTTACCCTGGCCATCTTCGATCTTTAACACAAAATATCGGGAAGAATCAAGCACAGTCTCGACCGCGTTTTCCCTCTGTCCTGGATTGACGAAACAGGCAGCGAAAAGCTCACCGGAATTCGGATCTTCCAATCGGATCTCGCAGCGGTCCTTGCAGGACACAACCCGAAGACGACCAGACCAGATCTTATCGGATTGCAGCCACTCTCCGCATTTGTAGCCACCAGAAGTACTTCGAGGTGGGATTTTGTAAATGGCCACCTCACGGACGACCAAGAGGGTGTGCTCGAAGGTCTCCTCGTCTTCTCCAAAAGACATTGTTCGCTTCCTCTTCTGAAATTCGATTCGAACTGTAAGAAAACTTGGTGGATTCTCTGAGTAAATGAAATCGAAGATAGAGTAAATTCGAAGCTGGAGAGAAAGGAATAATGTAAACTGAGTTGCAGGGAAACGTAGCTTCAAAGAATGACGCTTGAAGACTAGTAGAAATTGGTTGCGCTAACTTTATACAACTGAAATCAAATTTTATTATTGCAAGAACAGACCTGAACAGAACCTGAAATTCCAGATAAGGTCGGTTTGGTTCAAGTTCTATTATTAATAAGGAAATTAACAAATCAACCACTGTACATTGTGATTAATGACAAATTAACTACTAAAGTATTTTTGTTAACAACTTAACCACTGAACTATGAAAAATAGACGCCGCAAACATCACTGTCACGTTTGTTGTTAAACATTTTAATTTTCGTTCAACGGCGAAACACTACACGTTCCTCTGCAAAATGTCAATGTTAAATATGAAGATGCTTGTTTATTGTTCCTTCGCGAAACGTCATACGTTGCCCCGTAGAACATCCTTCTTTGTCGTTTTCCCTTGTGGAACGTCATACTTTCCACCGCTGAATGTTAACTTTCCACTGCAGAATGACAACTTTCTGCCGCGGAACGTCATGCATCCTCTGGCTTATATAAATTCACACTACACTCATCGTGATTTCCTCAACGATTTTCTCAGTGATTATCGAATCCTAGAGCTTTCTGAGAGCTGAAGTGTACCGCATTCAGGCAAAATTGAAGCGTTAGTAATTGTTTAACACCAATGATGTCTGCAAGTGTTCAGGAATTCGTTAACTGCTCTTTTGAAGTGGAGCCCATGTCCATAGTCTTGACACATGAGGTACGAGCATTTGGAGACAAAGCTGCTATAGTGGTGCATTCCATCTCAGCAACTCTAGACAAGGAGGAGCTCCGTTCATTATGCGAATCTAGTAGGGAAGAAGACATGAACATGGACGAGAGTAGGTCTCGACAACCACCACAAGCAAAATGCACGTTCGCTGATATGTCTCTTAGCAAGAAGTATAGTTTTTTTAATCAAATTAGATAAGAAATTGTGGATCATGTGTTGAAGAATGGGTACAAGATAAAATTCACCCACAGTGACTCTCATCAGTTGAGGGTTGCCTGCCAGGAAGGATGCACGGGACGGATGCTCGGCTAACAATGCAAGGTGAACTAACAGTTTAAATAAAGAGCTATAACGATGTTCACACTTGCTCAAAAAAGATGGAAAGTTATTATGTCTCTTCCAAATGGGTGGCAACGCATTACTTGGACAGATTTAAAAGTTAGGCCGACGTAGGCCTTCCTTCCATAATTGAGATAGTTATGAAAGATTTTAAGGTGAACATTACACCCACCTTTGCTAGAAGGCCAAGAAATGCCACCCGAAAAATGAATGAAAGGGATACCAATGAGCAATACAAGTTCATATGGTCATATGCTGAGGATATTCGGAGGTCTAATCTTGGAAGCTTGTTGCATGTTTAGCTAGCGATGAGTAGATTTAAAAGAATATACATGTGTTTGGTTGCATATAAGATGAGGTTGTAGAACTATAGTAGACTATTATTTGTTTGGATGGTTGCTACTTGAAGGGATCGACTTTGGGCCACCTGCTCACTGCTATCAACATCGACGGGAACGATGAAATTTATCTAATTGCTGTAGTAGTGGCTGAAGGAGAATGTAGGGATTCTTGGAGCTAGTTTTTGGAATTGTTGATCAAGGATCTAAACACCACATCTGGCAATGCTGATTATCATTTCTGACCGACAAAAGGTACGATTGATTGCTTTTGCCATCTATGTTTATGTTATGCATTGTGTACGAAATGTTTGACTTAGATTGTTAATTTTTGTAGGGGCTAGTGCCAGTTGTCCGAAAGTTTGCAGGGCAAGCGGAGCATCGTTTTAGCATCTGACACCTATATGCAAATTTTCAAAAATAATATAAAAGTAGGTTGTTCAATGATGAAATGTGGGGCGCTTCTATGGCCACAACATCACCACATTTTGAGAAAGAGATGAAGAAGCTATTTTTACTTGACTCATTAGCCCATGCATATCTATGAGGAATAGATGCGAGATTTTGGGCCAAACATATCTTCAGCTCTATCCCAAAGTGTGACATAAGCCTGAACAACTTAAGCGAGTCATTCAACACATGTATCTTACTAGTCCGGGACAAACCGATTATCAATATGTTCGAGATTATAAGAAAGAACATCATGTGTAAGACCGTTAAGAAACACAAAAAGATGGCGCAGTCAACCAACCTTTTGTGTCTGCAAATCAAGAATTGGCTTGCCAGACTACAACTTGCAAGTCAAAATTGGAGTCCTGTTTTTTCAAGCGCTGCCCAGTTTGAGGTGAGCAACGGTAACAAACAGTATGCTGTCGATTTGGACAGGCGTACTTGTAACTATTACGATGAGAGTTGACTAGCATCCCGTGTGTCCATGCAGTCCCGTGTATGCAATTTATGAGTAGATCTCCTGAGGACTTTGTGTATGAGTGCTACTACCAGGGAATATACTTGACGATGTACTCCCACTTTGTCCACCTGGTCAGTGGACAAATCATGTGGCCTGTGACAAACCTTGATTCAATTATGTTACCGCCATTTAAGAGACGTCCCGAAAGCCAGCGTAAAACAAAGAATAAGGGATGTTGACGAGACCCCAAGCTGGACAGTGCTGCCTAGGAGACATCTCAACATGACGTGTAGCTGGTGTGGGGCACAATTCCCGTACGTGTCAAGGTGGAGACCTAGAGTCAAGTGCATGTGACAGCCATAGGTCTAGACACATTTACGGGTCTCATTGTTCCCGACATAGTCCCCGAGACAGTTCTCAACATAGTTCCCGAGACGCAGGTGAGTACATTATTATGTTTACGTTTTCATGTGTTATTTTAACTATGCTAATTTTATTTGCAATGTGTTATGCAGGAGTATAATGCGCAAGGTCCATAAACACAAATGTGGACCTTAACCTTTCTTGATTAGATATAACATTGCATTGAAATATGCTACTTTTTCAGCATTGCAGGCTGGAAAAGATTCATTAAATCCTATTTACTTGCGTATGGAGGTTTATGATTTTTTTTTTCTTTTTCCAATGCTATATAGAAATTCTTAATGCACATGTATATTATACACTTATAATAGAATTGATAATTTCGTTTATGTCTGTATTGCATATATATATATATATATATATATATGGTTGTAATTGAATTGATAATTTGGTTTGCTTTTGTAATGCACATGCACATTATATGGTTGTAATGAAATTAATAATTTGGTTGTTGATGGTGAATGGAATTGATTAGTATGAAAATGTAATTTTGGACAAAGTGAAATTGAGACAGATTAGAACCAGAGTAAATGCAATTGCGGTCTACTGGAACTAGAGTAAGCGTCCACGTTCTGTCGCGGAATTCTGACGTTCTGTTAAGGAACATCAGCATTCTTCTACCTTATATATTTTGGTGTTATGCACATGTTACTTAAATTGTTGCAATGATCATGTTAATTGTTTGTTGATGATGAATGAAATGGATAATTTGGTCTGAGTCAAAGTTTCTTTCTTTCTTTTTAAAAAAATGAAAATTTTGCAAGAGTTTCCTTTGTTTTAGTCTCCCCTCCCCATGTGGCACTATCAAAACTAGAAATCCAACCAGATATTATCTAAATATAAACAAAATGTTATCCAAACATAAACATATATTATCCAACCAGATCATATCAAGTAATGAAATTTGAGTAAGGATCTTAGCAATAGACTTAAAAATAGTAGATACTAGCCTAATTAAGTAATATTTGAATTTTGAAGTGTTAATTGTTTTCTTATGCCTCCATATGTGCTAAGAGGGAGCCATTAGTTTTGATAAGGCTTTGGAGAGAGCTTGTGTCACGACACAGAGGCGGCCCTGACAGAACCGCTTGGTTAGGCGACCCGATCCTTGTGGAGGACCTGATCACCCAACCCAAGACGTGGATTATTAGCGGAGGACTTTTACAATTTAAATCGGCCAAAAAGGTATAGGCCTAGATCTGTATAGTGATCACGAGAAAATAACGGTGCAAAAAATAAATGGAAATCCAAGGTACTATGCGACAAATCTAAACCAACAGTATTAAGGTTTACAGACTAAATAGAAATGACAATATCCTTACCAAGTAATAGTTTCAACACTCAAATTACTAGAACAGGGAAATAGAAAATAACGAGGTCCTCCAGCTCCTTATCCTCAGCCACTCTTGCCTTTTACCTGGAATTTGGGAGGGGTCGTTTGGGGTGAGTGACTAACTCAATAAGGTATATCTAAACTAGATGCATCACATGCAAAAATTGGTTTTTCTCTCTTTAGAAAATGATGCTATGTTTCTCTTTTACCATACATGGGTTTTAACCAAAAATTCTTTATCATTTTATAAATCCAGCCCAAGACCATCAATTAGGCTTTTATCAAAACTTGCTATATACATAAACAACTATATCTCAAAAATAGGTCATCGCCGTTTTTTGATCTGAAAACGTTATCAGTGAAAATGTATGATCACTCAAGAACCCATAGACGCCACCCACCCGTCACTGAGAAAGGTGCTAGGCGAACAATCCCAGCGACTAACAACCCCCAAATTGTGTGACTAAAATCCTGTCCAGGTTCTGGGGCTAGAAACCCATGGACGCGTCAACACCGCCCTATCACCCTTTACTTATGGGGCTTGAAACCTGAGGACATGTCATCAGTGCCTTTTCACCATTTCAGGCATACAAACATCCAACCTCTTCATAATAAGAATGGTATGGGATAGCCTCGTGATACTTTAGCACCAAAACTTCCTAAAGTATCAAGAGAATTCATCCTCCAAATATATATGCACAATATATTATCAACAGAATCATGTACGAAAATTAAATGTGAGAAAACATACATATACATAAAAACTAATGTGTTGTCGGAACAGTCCCCGTGTGGTTTTTTAGTGTGGTATCCCACAAAATATAGATTTTTGAAAACGTGATGCAATGCAATGCAAGAGATGTAGAAATTCATACCTTTTTGTGCGCTCTCTCTTGGTGCTTAGAGCTACTGTCTCCTCGGGGATTGTCTCGCAATCTCTGAAATTGTCTGAGCTTGACAAATCCATCCAACACATGAATTCTCATCAATAAATCCCAAGAAATAAGCGAGAGGGTCCTATACTAAGTATAGGACCCCAACCGTGATATAATTGACCTAGTTACACGTGTCTCTGTGCGGCAGGATCAACTCGGAATATTTTTAAGGAAAACTACCCATTTCCCACTATTTTTGGCTGATCAACCAGCTTCCAGTCGATCATCCACTGAGGGCCGGTCGATCATCCACTGAGGTTGATCGACTGCTAATTCATCCAGGCCCTCTCTAGACTTTGGGCAAACGACCGATCCATTTGCAGTCGATCATCCACTAGTGGCCCAGTCGATCATCTAGTCGAGTGATCGACCAATGATCATCTAGATTTGCCTCTAGGCTTTTGGCAATCGATCGTGTAACACCCCAACTTTTTAAGTAGAACAATTGTCGGGGTATTACCAAGAACATACTCATTAGATTATATATTATTGAAATTAACGTAATCAAAGTAAAATAAATATTAATTAAATTAAATTATAATATATTTTATTAATTGGGATTAATATTTATAATTGGGGATATATTTTTGATTAACTGAACCGGTTTTGTTAAGGGACCATTTCAGCTCTTCTCATTTTGTCGGGCCTTCGGCCATTTGACGTAAAAAATGGGGTATTAAGATTTAATTGGAATTATGGGGGATTTATGGGATAAATTAAAATTTAAAATAGATTTTTATTCAATTAATTAAATTATTTTGTTTGAGTAAATTAATTACAGAGAATAATTAAAAAGGGAAAAATAGATGGGGATTAATTAGATTTATTTTTAAATGAGGGAAGAATTAGTGAAGATTAATTGAAGGATTAAATGAAAGGGATAAATTAGAATTGAAATGAAGAAAAATTAAGACCGGGAGGGGT
>CM039477.1:19181305-19346652 GCA_022433065.1 Begonia loranthoides | reverse complement strand
ATATATATATATATAATTACGTATTAAATCAACTTAATTCATTTCACGACTTCAAATTTGCTTTGTCCAACGTTAGTTGATAATGCTCTCTTAACCAATTAAATTCCCCAATTTCACCTCCTCGATTTATTTACTGCTCGGTAACATCCAATTTTTACTGATTTTGATTGTTTCACCAAAATTCCACATGTGGCTGCTACACGACAATTTGCGTCCACACTTCATCTCCTTGACCGATTTATACGAGAAAAATTAACACGTGAAATTTATTTATTAAAAAATTTCACAGTTTCCACAGCTTGAAGCACAGAAAATTTCAGAGTTCTCTAGCTTGTTTCAGAATGATTTTCTGAATGGTTAACTCTTATCGATAGTAGCAAATGAGAGTTTCCCACAAGACAATTAGAGTAAATCACAATAGAGGATAGAAGAGCTTAAGCATTGTTGGTCTCCTTGAAGGAAAGATTTCAGGCTATTTCAAATGCTACACATCCTCAACCACTTTAATAAGCGATGTTGTTTCGAAGGTTCCACTATCACTATGCAGTCGTGGTGAAGAAGATCATAGCAAGACAAAGGAAAAATGAAGACACGTGGGTACATAATTTTCACCAATTTGATCCGGGTGGCAAGTTTGGAAAAGAAGATAAAAGATCCATTAGATTTGAGGTCAAATCTTCCCAACCCTGGGAGGATAATGTGCCACGGGCCCCGCCCTAGTTTTTAATATTATTTTAATTTAGATATTTGATATATTTATAGTTTTGCCATTATATTGGCTATTTAGTTTAGGGTTAGGGTTTTTGTTTTTAGTTGTTGAATTTAGATTACTGAATTATGAAATTAGAGCTTTCTTTCTAGTGGGTTCTTGAGGGTTGCCTCTCAAAATCGTTTGCCTTATCATTCAAGAGTGGTGAGTTTGAGTGTAACGGTTTAGTGGAATCTTCATCTAACATGTTTTGGGTTAGAACGAGAGCAAGTTTCCATAACTCACTTTCGTTTTTTTTGTTCAATTATGTTATTTCATTGTTTCCTCACATAGAAATGTGGATCAAACTTATTGGGAAGTTGAGGAATCTTTTGATTTATCAAGTTGGAGATTTTTCTTTGTTGGAGATCACCTTGGAATAAAAAGTCAGATTTTTTCGCAGTTTCTGATCTACCTACACCGTTTTGGCCATATCTCGATCGTCCCTAGGAATTTGCCTGTGAAATTTTGAGAGTTATTTCATAACTCATCCCTTGAGCTAGTGTCAAAATATTGCGTTGAAATTCGTTGATTAGAGTTGTTTTTGTTGCAGTTGAAGTTTTTCCAAAAAACCTACGAAACTCCGAAGCGTGGGCTTTTGCATCATTTCTGAAAACCTACAAAACTCATAGTACTCTAAAGTTTTGAGAGTACAACTCTAAGTGTTTAGTGAAATTACTTTGAAGTTAATAATTAAATTAATTGATATAAAGAGTTTTATTAATTGATGAAAAAATTATTGGAGCTTAAAACTATAGGTTCATCAATCTCTTCGTCACCATCTATCATTATTCAAATAATAGAAAAATGAACAAAAAAGATTAAATAATTAATTATGAATTAATTATCTAATACATTCAACAATAAGTTTATTATTTTCATTAGATAGAACAATTGAATTATTGATTAGTCAATCAATGAGATACAATGATAAAATTTGTTATAGTTAATCTGTTTGTTATATTTCATTAAATAAAATATATGAATTATTGAATATTCAATTAATTAACAAACATAAAGTAACTTTTGAAATGGATTATGCCAAATTTGAGTTAATATCATGGTGTCAAGTGATGAGCCATAGTGACAAGTTGTTTTGATTTCTATAAAAGTTTTATTATGAATATGCCATTATGAAATCAATTCCAACTTTAATTGGGAGATTAAATTTTGTAATGATTTTCTCTAAATGTCATAATGACCATTATAAAATTATTCTACTATAAATAAAGGCTACAACCTCATTAGCAAAAGGTGGTGAGAATATTTGAGATTGTATAATCCATTTTGAGAGCAAATCCGTGAGTCTTCCATATTGGTCTTAGGGAATCGTTATTCAAATCCAAATAGATTATCTCATGTGTTGAGAATATGATCTATCATAAATTGACTGAGATCTTGTTGTGTTCATCACGCCCAAACGTGTTTATTCAAGGTGAGAATGATTGATAGAAAAGATTGAAGGTTTCAAAGATTGAGGAAATCATTATCTAACCTCTTCGATTTTGTACCCGTGTGAAGTTAGTTACAAAAATATAATTTCTTAATCATTTATATTAGATCTAAAAATTAAAGATTTTTTTAACACATATGATTATTATTATATTATAACAATAATCCATTTATATTCTTGATAAATTGTTTTTCATGATACATAGGATACACACATTACCAGTGTTATGAACATCGATAATTCCATTATGCGAGGAGCCTGAAAACCAACAATTGGTATCAGAGCTTCGCTATAATTCTAATATATTTAATAATATGATTTATAAAAATAATTATTGATATAATGATCGTAATTTCATGTGACTGATTTGGGTTAGAAAATTTTAAAAAAAATCATTTATTTAATCTAGATGTAAACCCAATTTGTTTTGGGTAAATACTCTTTATGTAATATTAATAGATCAAATAATAGAAGAGGTTGTGAAAAATTATGAAAAAAAGGAATATTTTGGAGCGAAATATGGTGTGCAATTGTTGACACCACGACGTAAAATACATAAATGTTGAGGCCGAAGTACACATTGGATGAGGTTTCTTCTAGAGACTTTATATAATTTTTTTTTATGGGTTTACATGTAATTTGAAAAATACCTAAATCGACCTAGTCATTATTTCATTTATTTTTATGCTTGATATAAGTTATTTTATTATTGTCATGCATTTACATGTCATAAAGTACTTGTATATAGGGCCTACTTATTATTTAGATTTCTCATATTAACATGCATTCATAGTATATGTTTTATTTATTTATTTTTCTTAGTTAGTTCGTTAAAAATCAAATAGTTTTAATTAAATTAAAATTATTAGTTCATATTAATGAATTATGTGAGAAAAAAAATAGTGTATAATTTTAATTGTTAAAATTTTTACATTATTTGTTTAGAATAATTAATTTTATAATTTAATTATAAAATTAATAATCTATGTAAAATAAATTTATTTTGATTAAATAATTTTTATATAGGTTTAATAGAATATGTGATATTTTATAAAATCTCTATAATTCAAAATAATGAGTGGGAGATGAGATTTATGTGTAATTTTTCATGGTCTCCATCGTTGATACAACAACATAAGATTTAAGCAGGGCATGGCTCTAAGACGACTTTGTTATTGTCCTCCCTAAGAAGAGTATTCACTTAAATCAATATCATAATTTGTCTCATGGATATAAATTTTATAAAATATATTTTATGGTTGACCGTACCTAATGTGACAATTATTAGTTAAGTTTTATAAAACCAAAATGGTGATATACACTAATGAAAACGTGGTTAAATATGTTAATCACATTTTAATTAAAACTAATCGATAGTTAATAAATTTTGAAAATATGATATATTTTGAATAAATTTATTAATAGATAATATTTTACCTAAGGGAGATATTATGTATCATGGCTATAATAGTTTTTGCATTTTATTTAGTGATTTTAGCATACTCATGCATCATTTTATTATGTCATATATCGTATGAATTTTAAGCATAATATTAATTTTTATTTATTTATTCATTACAGCATAATGTCTTCTTTTATTATTAATTTACTCACGACTGAAAAGTTGATTGACGATAATTTCGTCAACTGGAAAAAGAACATGAATATGATTATTGTGCATGACAACTTGAAGTTTGTCTTGACTGATGAATGTTCTCTAGTCCCTACTGAAAATGTCACTAAAGAGATGAAAGAACCATTTGAGACATGACAATAAGTAAATGACAAAGCTTGTTGTTATTTACTTGCTTCCATGTTAGATGTTCTCAACAAAAAATTTGAGAACACAGAGACTACTTATGAGATAATGAAGTCTCTCCAGAACATGTTTGGTCAACCATCCCACCAAGCCTGTCATGAAACTATCAAGAAAGTCATGAATAGCAAGATGTGGGTCGAAACCTTTGTTCAAGAGCATGTGTTGATGAAGATCAACATAATTCATGATGCTGAGATCAATGGAGTTCATATTGATGAGACTACCCAAATGAGTATGATTTTAGAAAGCTTGAGCCCAACGTTTTTACAATTCAAGAACAACTACTTCATGAACAAACTAAGTTACGATATGACTCAGTTGCTTAATGAGCTTATAACCTATGAGTTCATTTCTTCTGTAGAGAAAAAGAGATAAACAAATGTTATTGAACCCTCATCTTCTCACTCTTCACTTAAGAAGCGGAAGAAATTTCAAAAACAAGGCAAAGGTCCAGGAGCATATACAACAAGGGTAGGAAGGACAATCCTTAACAAGGGAAACAAGAATGACTCAAGCATAAAAAAGTACAAACAAAAATATTTTCATTGTGGAGTTGATGGTCATTAGAAAAGAAATTGTAAAAAGTATCTTGAGGAGCTAAAGCAAATGAAAACAAGTAAATGAAAACAAGTAAACCTTGATAGTTGATTTAGGTGCGACTAATTATGTTTGTTGTTCTTTACATATGAGAGTTCACTGTGAGAGTGGGCAATGATAAGGAGTTCACTGTGAGAGTGGACAATGATACATTAGTTTCAGCTTCAGCATTGGAAGAATCAAAATTATATTTTCAGAATAAATTTTATTATTGAATAATATTTATTTTGTATCAAGGTTTACTAGAAAATTCATTTATGTTTCTCACTTATTTGAACAATATTATTCAATTTCTTCTGATAATAATATTGTTATTATTTCTAGATATAGACTAGATATTTGTTCTGGTTTTATAGAAAGTGAACTTTATGTGATAAGACCCACTAATAAATAACTGTTGAGTACTAAAATTTTTAACGTGGCATTGCCTAAGTCCAAGAAACTTAAAATTTCTCACGATGATAACACATAGATTTGGCATATTCGTTTAGATCATATTAATTTAGATAGAAGTATCAGTAAATACTGCTCAAGATAACTCAACCATGGAGTTATGGCACAAACGGCTCGGTTACATGAGCGAGAAGGGACTTCAATTGCTTGGCAAGAGAGAAAGTTTGTTACATCTCAGACATGAAGCTTTACTAAGTTGTATTCATTGTTTGGCGGGAAAACAACACAGAGTTTCCTTTCAGAAGGTTCATGCATTAAGCAAACCGGATGTGTTAGAAGTCATCTATTCAGATGTCTGCGGTCCTATGTCAACAAAAACGTTAGGCGGTGCCCATGGTCACATTTATTGATGATCATTCAAGAAAAGTTTGGACTTATGCACTCAAGTCAAAAGATGAGGTATTTAGCATTTTCAAACAGTTTCATGCTCTCACAGAGCGAGAAACTAGAAAGAAGTTGAAATACATTCGCACAGACAATGGTGGCAAATACATGGGATCTTTTGATGAATACTACAAGATGCATGGTATCAGACACGAAAGATCAGTTCCAAAGATTCCGTAACAAAATGGCGTTGTAGAAAGAATGAATAGAACAATTGTGGAGAAGATAAGGTGCATGTTATCACATTCAAAACTTCCCAAAATATTCTGGGGAGAAGCAATGAAAACTGCAGTAAAAGTCATCAACTTGTCTCCATCATCACCGTTGAGTGGAGAAGTGCCAAACAGATTATGGACTGGAAAAGATGTATCTTATAAGCATCTAAAGGTGTTTGGATGCAGAGCATTCGTTCATATTCCTAAAGATGAGAGGTCCAAGCTAGATTGCAAAGCTAAAGAACACATATTTCTTGGATACGGAAGTGATGCATTCGGATATAGGCTTTGAGATTCGATTGACAAGAAGATTGTCAGAAGCCGAGATGTTATCTTCTTTGAGGATCAGACCATTGAAGACTTAAAGAAAGATGTCAAGATCACTAATGAGCATCTGATCCTGTGAAATCAACTTTTGACGGGGGAGATGTTGGAGAATCTAGTGATCACGCAACTAATAGAGTTGACCAAGAAGAAGTAGAGACTTCTCTTGAATCAATTATAAAGCATGAACTAAGAAGGTCAACAAGAGATCGCCAACCATCGAAAAGATACTCTGTAAACGAGTATGTTATGATCATTGACGGTGATGAACCTGAGTGCTATGAGGAAGCTCTAGAGCATCCACAAAAGAAAAACTAGTTGGATGCAATATAAGATGAGATGATATCATTGCGTGAGAACCACACATATAAATTGGTTCAGCTTCCAAAGAGGCAAAAGGCACTCAAGAACAAATGGGTATACAAGCTTAAAATTGAAGACAAGAGTTCACAACCAAGGTATAAAGCATGATCGTGAAAGGCTTTGGTCAGAAGAAATGCATTGACTTTGGGAAATTTTTTTTACCAGTTGTGAAAATGTCATCCATACGAGTGGTTCTTGGCTTAGCTTCAAGTCTAAACTTAGAGATCGAACAACCTGATGTTAAAACTGCCTTTATGGATGGTGAACTAGAAGAAGAGATCTACATGGAGTAACCAGAAGGATTCATTGTTAAAGGAAAAGAACATCTGGTATGTAGATTGAAGAAGAGCTTGTATGGATTGAAGCAAGCCCCACGACAATGGTACAGAAAGTTTGATTCCTTCATGGTTGATCAAGGATAAAAGAAAACTTCATCTGACCATTGTGTGTTTATGAAAAGATTCACGGACGGTACATCGATGATCCTCCTACTTTATGTCGACGACATGCTGATTGTGGGCCCAGACAAAGAAAAGATTACTAAGTTAAAGAAAGAACTTAGTAAGTCTTTTGCCATGAAAGACTTAGGACTGACAAAACAGATACTTGCGATGAGTATCACTCGTGATAGGAAACATGGAAAGTTATGGCTATCACTGGAGAAGTATATCAAGAAAATTCTCAACCGATTCTATATGGATCAGGCGAAGCCGGTCAGTACTCCTCTTGCCAGACATTTCAAGCTCACTTCCAAACAAAGTCCTTCTACTGAAGAAGGAAAAACAGAAATGCAAAAAACTCCATATGCCTCTGCAGTCGGCATCTTGATGTATGCTATGGTTTGTACGAGACCTGATATTTCACATTCTGTTGGAATAGTCAGTCAATTTCTATCAAATCTAGGTAGAGAACATTGGAATGCAGTGAAATGGATTCTTAAATATCTTAAAGGTACTTTAGAATTACGTTTGTGTTTTGGGAGTAAAGAGCTCTCATTGATAGGCTATACTGATGCAGACATGGTTGGAGATATCGACTCCAAAAGATCAACATCAGGGTATTTGGTTACATTTGGAGGGGGAGCAGTTTCATGGCAATCAAAGCGGCAAAAATTAGTTGCATTATCAACAACAGAAGCTGAGTTTATAGCAGCCACAGAGGCCTGCAAAGAAATTTTGTGGATGCAAAAATTTCTGACAGAGATTGGTCATAAACAAAACAAGTAGATCTTGTATGGTGACAGTCAAAGTGCTATTAATTTGAATAAGAATCCGAGCTTTCATTCGAAGTCGAAGCACATAGATGTCATGTCAAGACCCGAAGAAGGGCCTAACAGAACCGTCGGGTCAGGCGCCCCGATTCTCGTAGAAAACTCGATCACCCAGCCCAAGGCATGTGTTTAGCGGAAGACTTATAAGTATTTAATTCGGCCCAAAGGGTATGGGCCTAGGTCCGAGTATTGATCACGAGAAAATAACAGTGCATAAACTTAAAATGAAATCCAAATACTGTGCAACAAATCCAAACCAAACTGTGTTTAAGGTTTACAGACCCAAATAGAAATATTAATGTTCTCACCAAAAGTAACAAATCACTTAAGTAGAAATAAGGGAACGCTTCAGCTCCTGATCCTCAGCTACTCTTGCCCTTACCTGTAGTTTTGGGGAGGAGTCGTTTGGGGTGAATGACTAACTCAGTAAGGTATAGCTATACTAAAAGCACCTCATGCAAAACTGGTTTTCTATATTGTTCGAAATAGAGTTATACTGCATTTTTCTGTACATAAGTTTTGAAATCAATTAAAAACTCTTTAGCATTTATCAAACTAGCCCTTGGGCCATCGATGAGGCTTTTATCACAAAACTTGCTGTATACATAGACAGCTATACCTCATAAATTAGGCCATCATCGTTTTCCACTTGAAAACGTCATCAGTGAAAAAGGGTGATCACTCATGGACTCACCTGCCACACAATAGAGAATAGATGGCCACCCGTCGGCAGCAACACCTTATGAGGCCGGAGGAAGTACAAATGGCGATGGTCCGTAGATCCAACGCAACGTATAATCGAATATAATGGATACGGTTGCTCGCTATTTGTGGACTTATGTAACAGCTAGGATACCTAGAGGCTCCAAATGGATGAGGGTTGTCGATGAGTCCTTGTCAGATGAAATGGTCCTAGGTTAGATAAGTCGCAGCGACTGACAACCGTCTGATCCGTGTGACAAAACCCTGGTTGCAGAAATAGTCGGATCCGCCAACTGCATAAACCTGCCCAGATGATTTCTCTCTCCCATTGTGGCCTCCCCCATGGCCACCTTTAACTGAGCTTGGTCCAGCACCGCTCCTCTGAAAGGACTGTTGTACTAAACTGCTCCAATACCCTGTTGTAGCCTCGGTCTCAAACCAGATAGAAACTTTATGATTTGTCCCCTCTCATTCAGCCCTTCAGCAAATGGTAGAATTTCGAGAAATTTGCCATAATACTCCATTACCGTCCGTTGGCCCTGAGTCAGGTCTTGAAAGGACTTGGTCATCGCTTTGTGGTGGATATGACTGCTATATTGTCCTCGAAACAACTTCTTAAATTCCTTCCATCCCAAAGTTTGCACATCCACATTTTTCTGGATAGAGTCCCACCAATGTAGTGTCATTTCCTCCAAGTAGTGTGCAGCAATGCCCACTTGATGTTCTTCCAGAATCTGAAGTGTCCCAAAATTTCTTTCCATTTTTCGGAGCCAACTCTCTGCTTTCTTAGGGTCAACACTGCCGTCAAAGATTGGAGGGTTTAACATAAAAAACTCATGAAAGTAAGTCATCCTCAGAGCAATAGGATCTTGAGACTGGAAATTTCTAACCATATTACTAAAGGCTTGCATCATAGCGGCCATAGAATTAACATTATTCTCTTGTGGCTCTTCACACGGTACTCTTCTTCTCGGAGGCATGGTGTATTTTCTGAGAAAAGAAAAATCCCACTTGGTTAGAAAACTTGATATGTGCACAGTATGTAGAACCTTACTTTAATTTCTCAAGTGATCGCTACTTAGGAATTCGGAACCTTGAGCTCTGAGGATGACTTACTTTCATGAGTTTTCGAGGTTAAACCCTCTAATCTTCGACGGCAGTGTTGACCCTAAGAAAGCGGAAAGTTGGCTCCGAAAAATGGAAAGAAATTTTGGGACACTTAAGATTCCAGAAGAACATCAAGTGGGCATTACTGCACACTACTTGGAGGAAATGGCACTACATTGGTGAGAATCTATCCAGACAAATGTGGATGTGCAAACTTTGGGATGGAAGGAATTTAAGAAGTTGTTTCGAGGACAGTATAGCAGTCATATCCACCACGAAGCGATGACGAAGTCCTTTCAAGACCTGACTCAGGGCCAACGGACGGTAATGGAGTATTATGGCAAGTTTCTCAAACTTCTACCATTTGCTGAAGGGCTAAATGAGAGGGGACAAATCATAAAGTTTCTATCTGGTTTGAGACCGAGGCTACAATAGGGTATTGGAGCAGTTCAGTACAACAATCATTTCAGAGGAGTGGTGCTGGACCAAGCTCAGTTAAAGGTGGCTGTGGGGGAGGCCACAATGGGAGAGAGAAATCATCTGGGCAGGCTTATGCAGTTGGCGGATCCGACTATTTCTGCGACCAGGGTTTTGTCACACGGATCAGACGGTTGTCAGTCGCTGCGACTTATCTAACCTAGGACCATTTCATCTGACGAGGACTCGTCGACAACCCTCATCCATTTGGAGCCTCTAGGTATCCTAGCTGTTACATAAGTCCACAAATAGCGAGCAACCGTATCCGTTATTTTTGATTATACGTTGCGTTGGATCTACGGACCATCGCCATTTGTACTTCCTCCGGCCTCATAAGGTGTTGCTGCCGACAGGTGGCCATCTATTCTTTGTTGTGTGGCGGGTGAGTCCATGAGTGATCACCTTTTTTCACTGATGACGTTTTCAAGTGGAAAACGATGATGGCCTATTTTATGAGGTATAACTGTCTATGTATACAGCAAGTTTTGTGATAAAAGCCTCATCAATGACCCAAGGGCCAGTTTGATAAATTCTAAAGAGTTTTTAATTGATTTCAAAACTTGTGTACGAAAAAATGCAGTATAACCCTGATTCGAACAATATAGAAAACCAGTTTTGCATGAGGTGCTTTTAGTATAGCTATACCTTACTGAGTTTGTCACTCACCCTAAACGAATCCTCCCCAAAACTACAGGTAAGGGCAAGAGTAGTTGAGGATCAGGAGCTGAAGCATTCCCTTATTTCTACTTAAGTGATTTGTTACTTTTGGTGAGAACATTAATATTTCTATTTGGGTCTGTAAACCTTAAACACAGTTTGGTTTGGATTTGTTGCACAATATTTGGATTTCATTTTAAGTTTATGCACTGTTATTTTCTCGTGATCAATACTTAGACCTAGGCCCATACCCTTTGGGCCGAATTAAATACTTATAAGTCTTCCGCTAAACACACGCCTTGGGCAGGGTGATCGGGTTCTCTACGAGAATCGGGTCGCCTGACCCGGCGGTTCTGTTAGGCCTGTCTTCGGGTCGTGACATGTCAAGTATCATTGGATACGAGAAGTGTTGGACACCAAGGAAGTATATTTGGAGAAGATCCACACGAATGAAAATGGCTCAGACATGATGACAAAGATATTGCAAAAGGGCAAACACGAATTTTGTAGAAGATCAGCTGGTCTAGACTTTCCTCATCATAAATCGGGAGGGTGAGATTTGTTGGGTCCCTCTTCATGAGAGCAAAAAGATGATGAAGAGGAGAATTTGCAATTCTCCTTCACAGCCGCCCATATTGAATCAGCAAGCAACCCATGTGAGGAAAAAGAAAATGAATACAACTTGAACTTTCCTTCCTTCAAAGTTTGGTATGAGATGTTTGTCACCTAGTGACAAACCTTCCCTATAAAGAAGGGTTTATGCATTTGGGTTTAAGCATCCCATCCCAAATCCAATCTTCCAGCGTAGAGGAGAAGAAAAAAAGGGAGAGAGAGGAGAGAAAATAGTGAGGTTTTTGGGAGGGAGAGAAAAGAAAGAGGGAGGAAGAAATATGTGAGGTGCAATTGTGCATGGGAAATCTAAGAGTTGTGTTTTTCTCTTAGTGAATATTTTCTAGAATATTCGGTTTCTAGAAAAATATTGTAAATCCTATTTTTCATAGTAAGATCTTTTTAGACTCGCTCTCCGTGATTTTTTCCCGATTTGGGTTTCCATGTAAAATTCTGGGTGTCTTTTTTCGCTGGTATTTCCTTTACTTCTTGCTAATTTTTGGGATCGCATATGCTATTATTGTTCGTACCAATTAGTATTGTCTATATTATCCACATTTTTCCTAATAGTTTCTTGTTTTGTTTTTCAAGGTTTGTTTGGAAACTTTACTTTAGAAATTAAAACCCATTTGGCGTTTGAATGTTGGTGAGACCACTGAGATGTTAGATTGCATCGAAAGGAATTTTTCCAGACTGAACGGGACCGACAATGGAGATCAATCCAAAAAAAAAAAAACAAAGTCGTCATCAAGCTGCTAAGCATGTCGAAGTATCTGTATTTCCTGCATCTTCCATAATAATCGGCTCCTGGCAGGTAATTAACGATCGTTCATCAAATGATTTTCTTTTTAATCGTCGAAAGAATTAAGCAAAAACGAATGCAAATTTATGCAGATAGTTGCCAAAAAAGAAGGCAATATAATGGTCAAATGGCAATACACAGATAAGAAAATGGTGTGGGAGTTCTTGGAAGGTGGTTTCAAGAAAAAGATACAAATTGCTTGGACTAACATCACAAGTATCAAAGCTGATTTTCACCCGACTGAACCAAAACCCTAGAAGTTGAGGTTGTTCTTTCTCCCTCTTGGATATTTAGAATTTGGGTTTTGTTCTAAATTTTGATACAAAAAAGTGGGTTTTTTCTAGACTAGTTGTTTTACTAGTTAGAAAGACCGCGCGAGTTTCTATGTAGATGGTAACTACCCAGAGCCACGACGCCATTGCTTGTGGCTATCTTCAAAGGATTTTACTTGCAATCAAGCTTCTCTTCATAGGTATAATACTAGTATCATATCTTTATTTTGGGTAAAGATCACTTTTAGGGTATCCGTAAATTTTAAGTATAAGTGACCATCGATGCACTAAACTAATTTTTGAACAAAATTATCATTGTACGTTGGATCATTAGTGAAATAGCACATATCTAGATAAAATTTGTCAAATGTCTCATGTTTTCACTTGTAGTGATAATTTTAATATAGTTTTTTTGAGTCACTCGATTTCACGAACACACTCAATTTCTTACTCGAATTCAAATACAAACCTCAATAGCATTGTTTTTTTTTTTTTGTCTTTGAAATTGACTGTTATATCGAGGGAATCAAGCAACTAAGAAAGATTAAAATGACCATTATAATAAAAACAATTGAGAAATTTAACAAACTTTATTAAAACACGAGTCATTTTGCTAACAACTTAAAGTATAAGAGCAGTCTTCCTTAAAAAACAAGTTAGGGTATAAATTGTTTTCGACCTTTAAGTGCATGGGCTTTATGATGATCATGCAAAATTGATCATAAATGATAATTTTGAATTGTGATTACGATTGCAGGAGGCATTACCTTCAATTCCTCTCGGGAGAGCTCGAAAAGCACTACCACAAGCTTCTACAATGCAAGCACATTGAATATCATCATCCAATGACACTTTCGCCATTTATCTTCGAGATCCTATGTCACATAATCCAGCTTTCGAGTTTTTTTGGCCGATTGGCCAGAAAGTATTTTGTAAGCAATGATTGTGATATACATCTTCAATATATTTCACAACTTTTAGTATATCTAATTCTGCATCCTTAAAAAAAAAAATAATAAAAAAAATTAAAATTAAAAGGGGAAAACCAACCCCTTTTCTAGGGGTTGGACTGGTTGGTTGCCGAAGGAGGGGGGATCCTCCCCCTTATTTCTGAGTGCAGGGGTGAAGTCCCCCACCATTCTCCCCTCTGTCCCTCTACCTCTCTCCTTCTGTTGCGATTTCGCCGGTCTTCAGTAGGCCGTCAATGCAGGAAGGGTAAACTTCTTCTACTTTCTTCCTTCGCTGCTCGCCACTCCTGCGAGATGAGTTTCAACTTAGATTACTGTCATTTTCTATATGGTGGATTGGTGTTTATGGACGATTTGTGTCCTATAGTTTGGAGAGCTAGGCGTCGATGAGGTGTGACGCTTTAGGCGGGACCGTTTGTCGGGAACTAAACTATTTCAAGTAAGGTTGGACTCTAAAATTTTTTCATGAATTTTCTATGAGCTGTTGGACTGTTTGGGTTGATCTAAATCTTTGATACTGGAATTTGTTTGTTGGATTCTAAATTTTTGTTGTGAAATACCAAAGATCAAGAAGGAATTCTCGACCAAATTGCTTTGGCTCCTGGCCAACAACAATTTGACAGAATCGTTGAAGGCATTCTTGCCAACGGCGATTCCGTCAAATCGCTGGAGGGCTGTATTTAAGGCTTGAGTTTTCAGGGAAGAGTTCCGACTGGAACTCTTGACCCCTTTTCTGTCATCGGTCATTGCCGTGTAGGGTCGCAATGATCGCAACTGAAGTATGTCCATGGACAGAATGAATTCTCACTCTGTCCATGGATCGAGAAATCTGTTCACGGATAACATAAGTTTTGGGCCACATCCATGTTTTGGGCTGGCCGATGTATTGTTTGGGGTTGGCCCATGTTTTGTTGGGTTGACCATGTATTGTTTCGAGCTGAATTGAAATTCTTACACCCAAACTTTAGACCTAATTGTTCTAGGGTCGTTCTGGGGTTATTATAAATCTTATTGGATGAGTTGGGCCTCCAACTTTGGGTTATATTCATACACCTAAGATCGCATAAACTTTAACTTTGGGTTATATTCATAAAATTGTCTCCTGTTGAGCTTCATTGAGCTTTGATATTGTTAAACCCAAATTCGACGTAGAGGTTATTTTATATTTAATACATTTTAATTCTTAAAATGTAAGTATTTATTTATAATAAGCATGTTATATTTACTATTTAGTCCAGTTACATTTATTTATTTTTAATGTTAGAATGGGTAATAGGACAGTTGTATGTACCTTGTATGTGCTGTGTCCTTGAGTTTCGAATCCCTAAACCTGATCAGGGTCTTTTGGCTATTTGTGATCATCTGAGTATCGCCTTTATTTTATTAATGTTAAAATGGGTAATAAGACAGCTGAATGTACCGTGTCTTTGGGTTTTGAATCCTTAAACTTGATCAGGGTCTGTTTAGCTGTTTGCGATCGCTAGAGTATCGCCGTTATTTAAATTTCATTATTTAATTTACTATTTGTCATCATTTATTTTATATATGGACTTGTTAAATGAATTAACTAAAAAACACGTTAAATTTATATGACATAAAAGTTAAATATAAAATTAAATTTCTACTAAGTTGTTTGACTCATCCCTTATTTATTTTTACTTTTCATAAAATAATCAAATTAGTCCTTAATTGCCACTTCAGGAGTAGAAATTGAAATTTTTTCCAATTTAAATTATTTTAATTTCTTCTAGAGAAACTTAGAATATTTTATGGAGGTTTGTACCATAGTTTTATTTTATGTTATTTTTGCTTAATTTTAGATTTTGTTAAATTGGATTATATTATTATCACTTCTGAACTTTTATTTTTTGGGTTTGGTCTGTAATATAAATTTTAGTCTTCCGCTGCAATATATATATATATGGATTTAAGAAAATGGTTGAACAATTCGGTTCGTTTCGGGTCGGATCGTTCTCCATACTGTCTCGGGTCTCCTTTGGGGCGTGACAAGTTCTACTATTTTTATGTTGTTTTTTCTTTTTGCACATGACTCATCCATCTCAAGAAATCCTAGAAAAATAAAGAAATAAAAAACTAGTTAGAATACTTTGATTAATCAATTAAATACACTAGAGAAGAGAAAGAACATCTATGGCGATCTATGCTAATAAATACATTAAATTATTGTTTTATAAATTATTAATTTTTGAAAAATTAATTTCGAAAAAATATTGAAAATTTTAAAATTGTTTTACAAAGTAATTTTAAACACAAAGGCTAACATCGTAATTATGAATTGAGAGAAAATTAGTTGTTCTTAGCAGCACCAATTGGAGTGTCATTTATCAGAAAAGATTAGTTGGTAGGTTAAGCTCCGATGCCGGTGTGCTCACCATCGTCGTCATCGTCATCTGGCCCTACATCTCTGAGCAACACTAAGTTCTGGATCGTGCATGGTATCCTCGCCGGAGTCGCTATTGCAGCGGCGGTAGGAGCTCGAGCGTATTTGGGAAAATCTAAGAAGTTTCGGAGCAGGGTGGTGGGGATAATTCCTGCCCGTTTTGCATCCTCGAGATTTCCTGGGAAGCCTCTGGTTGAGATCCTTGGAAAACCTAGTTAAACTTTCCCTTGTTCTTCTATTTCTGTTGATCGTCTTACAGATCCAAGTTTTCTGTTTATTTTTTGTTTTGGAAATTATTTAGGAAGTAAGGATTTGCTATTAAAATTTTCTTAATCTAGTGTTTTACTGATATGATTGGGAAAAATGAAGTTAAGTTTTGCGTATTTCCTGTTGAAAATGGGCGGTGCAAATGTCTTAATGGATCAGAATGGAGAATATGATTTTCAAATTGACCTACTTGTGCAGAATTTTGAGCTGATTGATTTAATTATAGTTATCTGAGTGAATTAATCTTTTAGAGGGTGAGACAGAAAAAAATNAATGGAAGGGCGGCCACGGACGACATGTCCTGGACAAGCCCGTATTGTTACACTATGCTATATATTTTTCGAGGGGATTGATTCCTTTTAACAAGTTTGTTCCTTTATACATCGATTATTATTATTTATAATCCAAATTTACAGATATTTGTACTTATTTCTATGGTAAATTGCCTTACATTATCGAGTTCTTAAAAAAAATATGATGAGCTATCTTATTTGTTGATGCAGATCAGGGAATATCAATCCCCATTTTCCATATATGCTTCACCTTGGTATTCAGGTATCCTATCTATAATGTATTTAGACAAAAAATTATATGATTGATAATATCGTTGTTGCTAATGAAATTAATTTCCCATGTTGTGATTTTATTTCCCAGAGCTATGATGCAAAATTTCTAAGCATATATCCGGAACTTGAGCCTACTCCTTTGCAACTGGAAGAGGATCTGGAACAACTGAAAGTCTTAGAAAATGGGTACAAAATGAAGGTATTCTTTTACCATGTCTCTGAAAAATCACTGAATGTTGGTTTTTATATGAAATGACCCGTGATTTTTGACCTTGCCAAAACAATCCATTTTTAGCAATTAAATACTCAAATCCTAGCAATTAATTACTCAAATATTTAGTGGCTAAGAATTTTGCAAAATTCAATGTGACACATAAATTTCAATATTAGAGTTTGATAACTCAAAGTTTGTTTGAGGTGGATCAAAAAGCTCATGGTGCAACAAAAATTTTAGAAAAAAATTATAGATGTTTTCACAAAGACCAATGGTGATAATTAAGGGATCGGGTCGATAGACCCGAGTGAAGGGCAACCCTTGTAATATGAACCTCTTTTAGATTTTTATGCACAATGTATGTATTATGTTTTAGTTTTAAAATTCAATTTTATATTTTGATTTGATATAACGAATTTCATGTCTACTCATTTTTTATCCAATAGGGTTTTTGATGTAAAACTATAGTGTTCTATCTAAGTATTTTATTTTTTGACTTCACGTTTTATTATTATACAAGTTGCTTAGAATTTATGCTTGACAAAATTAACGGGGGACATAAATTTCAAGTTGGTTCAATATACTCGTAGGTGATGAAGGTTGATCACGAGGCACATGGGGTTGACGTCCCAGAAGATGTCGAAAAGATTGAATGTTTAATGCGAGAACGGAACTTGTGCTAGTTCATATGGCAGGGGCATGATCTATCTCAAGATCATGAGAAGCTACCATATTGCTTGGCACGTAAATATGTTTGAAACTTGAGGGGCGGCTTGAGCGCAAAAGTTCGTTCAGTTCGATTTGGTCTGATCGGATCACTATATATATATATATATACACACATGTATATATATTCTTTTGTGACATATGCTATGTCCTACTAAACTCTTTTGGCTTGACCCCTTAAGAATCTCACAATCAATCATGTATCAAATTACATTATTCAATAATTGAAGTCAAATTTTTATTTAAATCTGTAGCGCCTCTTGAAAATCTTTTTAAGGGTGTAGAACCTTAGTTTGTGATGATGATTTAATAGATTCAATCCGCTACATAAATACACGGTTTATTATTTGAAGTTTTTGATATCGTTTACTTTCATTCATTCGATATGTAAGAATATACTTTTGGAGTTAAATTCATAAAATACATTTTACATTATTTATGTAAAAACTCTAGGAACATCTTTTTTATTTAAAAATTAATTTTAAGTTGTTTTTATTTATTTAATATTTTTAAATGGTATTAACTTTATATTATTAGATGGGAAATTAACAAAACAACCCTTCTAATATAAGAGCAATGATATATTAATCACTGAACAATTTTCGCTAATAATTTAAGTATTGAACTATGAGAAATGAGCAGGGTAAACATTTCTATCTTGTTTGCCGTTACAAATTTCAATTTTTGTTAAAAAACATTGTTGTTCTATTGCAAAATGTTGTTTTTCTTCTAAACAGATTTAAAATATTACTTTCTACACGGGAAACGATTATTTTCCTCTGCAAAATGATTATATTCCTCCGCATAATGACAATGTTCAACCAGCGGAATTCCATTGCGGAAAGATAACTTCCACATAGAAAAGATTACTTTATTCTGTAAAAAGTGAGATATTGGTGATGAGCATTGGACGACGACGACGAATCAAGAAGAGAGTTAATATTTCTTTCAATAGGTAACGGCGATACTTAATTGTTGCCTGCAAATATCTGAATACTCTTTTTGCTAGCTGTAAGTGAAGTATAGTGGGATTATCCATGTACCTGCTTAAAAGACTTACAACAAACATCATGTATGGATGAGTCGTAGTGAGATACATAAGTGATCCTACAATTTGTTTGAAATAAGTTTTGTTTACCTTAATTCCTCCTTCATCCTTGAAAAGCTTGAAACTAGAGACAATTGGAGTTTGAACAAAATTACTTTGATCCATTTCAAAACGTTTCAGTATGTCCTACTTTCTTTGACTGATGAAGATGCCATCCCATGCTTGCAAAAGTTCAAGACCAAGAAAATACTTCATTTTGCCAAGATCAGTCATATCAAACTCATGCTTTATTGAGTTTTTAAACTCAGCAAACATCAATTCATCATTTCCTATGAAAAGAAGATCGTCAACATATAAACTTACAATTAACATGTTGTCCTTGTTGATTTTGATGAAGAGAGTATGCTCGTAATCACATTTCTGAAAACCTTCCTTTGTGAAATATGCTTCAATACGGCTGTACTAATCATGTGGAGCTTGTTTAAGTCCATAAAGTGCTTTCTTCAACTTGTATACCTTCTCCTCCTTTCCCTCTTGAATATAACCATAAGGTTGGTCGACAAAAACATCTTCAAGTGATTCTCCTTGTAAAAATGCAAACTTCACATCTAATTGATGAATAGGCGACCCTTTTTTAGCACCGAAGGCAATTACCAATCGAATAGTCTCCATATGAGCCAAGGGAGCAAATACTTCAGTGTAATCTATTCCACATTGTTGAGCATACCTTTTTACTACAGCCTTGCTTTGTACTTATCACTTCTCCTTTTTCATTAAGTTTGGTCTTGTAAACCCACTTAACGCCAACTATTTTGGCTCCTTTAGGTAGATTGATTAACTCCCATGTACTATTTTTTTTAATTGTCTCCATCTCAACATCCATGGATTTTCTCCATTTTTTATTTCTTACAGCTTCTTCATGGGTAAGAGGATCAGCAGAAACTGCATACATAGCAAGAAACATTTCCTCTTTGTCAGACAAATCTTCACCAATGACATAATCTTTCAACCAAATTGATTTCTTCCTATACCTTCCTTCAATATAGGTAGGAGAAACACATGGAGGAATTGAGACAAGAATAGGATGCTCTTGTGTTGGACAATCAAAGGAAGTCTTTGGATTTGATGCAAGGTTCTCCTGTGGAGCAACAATATTTTCTTCTCTACTTGGTTCTTCAACTACTTTGTTTTCATTTTCCTCCCATTCCAGCTCACACAAAATGTTTGCTTCATACTGCTTATGTCATTCCCATTTTTCATTTTCTTCAAATACTACATCTCTACTCACTATAATTTTCTATGAGATAGGATCATAAAGCCTGTATGCCTTTGATTCTTCACTAACGCGAAGAAAAACACACCAAACTTTTCCCATCCAGTTTAGTTCTTGTACTATCAGGAACATGACCGTGAGATATGCTGCCAAAAATTTTGAAATAATGAATTGACGGCTTTACTCCAATCCAAGCTTCTTTAGGCGTCATGTCCTTTACAGTCAAAATCGGGCTGCAATTTAAAATATGCACTGCCCAACTTACAGCTTATGGCTAGAACACTTTAGGCACCTCTTTTCCAGATAACATGTTGCGAACCAAATTCATAATGGTACGATTTTTTCGCTTTGCAACTCCATTCTCTTGCGCCAAATATGCAGCTGTTAGTTGCCTTTGTATTCCATGTTCATCACAAAATTTGCTAAATTCTCGGGATGTAAATTCTCCTCCACGATCTGTATGCAAACCTTTGAGACACACGTCAGTTTGTTTCTCAACATATATTTTGAAACTTTTAAAAACAACAAAAGCTTTTGATTTTTCTGCTAAGAAATATACCCACATTTTTTGGCTATAATCATCAGTAAAAATAATTAAATACCTTTTGTTACTATTTGAAGTTGGCTTAATTGGCCCACAAATATCAGTATGAACCAGCTGCAAGATTTGTGAAGCTCTCTAAGAACGTTTTACTTGAAATGGATCTCTTTGTTGTTTACCCATAAGACAGTCCTTGCATAACTTTGTAGGAGACTTTAATAATGGCAAACCATTTACCATTTGTTTTTGCTGCAAAATTTACAAACCCTTGAAACTCAAATGTCCAAACCTGCAATGCCAAAGCTGCGATACATCTTCTGTAACTATGTTAAAACAAGTGGATTCAATGGGAAAAGATATAGCATGCAAAATAAACATGCGATTCACAGACATATTTGCTTTTATTATCAGACCTTTTGTTGGGATGATATATTCTGCATTGCTTGTGTTGAAACAAAATAGTCAGCCCCTTTTCTTATAATTTTCCAAGACTTTGTAGGTTGTTCTTTAGATCTAGGACATAGAAAACTTATGAGATGATGCTAATAACTCCATTAATTTTTAGTCGAATGTTACCCTTCCTGCTGACTAGTATCTTGGAATTATTGCCTAGCTTTACTAATTCAGTGAATTTGTCATCAAAATCTAAAAACATCTCTCTTTTCCCACACATATTATTACTGCATCTAGAGTCAAGAAACCACGTATCTATTTCATGTTGCTCCTTTTCTCCAACAAAAGCCATTAGCAACATTTGCTCCTGCCCTTCCTCTTGGCTTTCTCCAAAATTTGCCACTCCTTTCTTCCCAGTTGGACATTCCCATTAAAAATGCCCAAGATTGTGACAAGAGTAGCATTCTATGGTTGCTTTGTCAAAGCTTTGTTTGCTTCTTCCATGGCCTCTGCCTCTAAAATTCCCACAACCTCTGCTTACTTGTCTTGCATATTGGTTTCTTCTATGAGTTAAACTTACAGCATGTTTTTCTTCTACAATATTACTCATGCGTTGTTCATGCACCATCCAAAGATACATTGCTAGTATCTTTAGATTCTTCAATAGAACACACAACATAATTGAATTTTGATGTTATTGATCTCAGGACATTTTCCATAACAACAAAATCTTTCAAATCTTCACCATCCGCCTTCATCTTGTTAGAAATAACAAGAACACGAGCAATATATTCGTTTACAGATTCTCCTTCCTTCATGTGGAGAATTTCATACTCCTTCCGTAATGCTTGCAAGTTGGCACGCTTTACTCGTGATGTTCTTCGATATTTCTTCTTCATGGAATCCCAAATATGCTTTGATGTGTCTTTGTTGATGATTGTTTCCAAAATAGAATGATCCAATGCTTGAAATAGATAGTTCTTGGCTTTAAGATCCTTCAAATTTTGCTCTTCATAAATTTTCTTTTGCGTGTCAGTAAGAGTCGCACCTTCTGCTACTGCAGAAACTCCATTTTCTATCACACCTCAATACTCCTTTAACTGAAGAAAATTCTCCATGAGCATTGCCCAATGATTATAGTGACCATCAAATTTTGGTACTGATGGTTGAACAAAAGTACCCTCTATTGTCATGCTTTAGCCATTATCTTCTTAGAAGACTGCTGCTTCTAATAAGCCTCTTGAATGACTCTGATACCAATTGAAAAGTAGAATAAAACAGAGCAAATTCTGAATGATAATACTTCTTATTAAATCTAGAAATATTCTAGGCTATGTATATAGCCATTCAAAACAAAAAACAAACAAACGAAAAACAAGGAAACGACTTCTAACTAGAAGACCAATTCTTCAGCTAACATCCCCATGAAAAGCTGAGATTTATTTGCTTAACTTTGACTAAATCCTTACACCTACAATCACAAGCAGACCAAATAGTTCATTGAATGACGACATAATGGAACGGTGACCTGGGGCTACAAAAAGGCAAGCGACTTCGAGTTATGGGCGGGATGCTAAAAAGCGACGACGAAAAAAAGATTTAGGATTGTGCAGTTCGAATGGAAACAAGTAACTAGGATTGGATTGGGCTGCTGGGCTGGAGTCCTGTTAGAATTAGGGTCGCGGTCAGGTAGAACTAGAGTTGGGCCAGATTAATTTGAGTCGGGTTTTGTCGGGTTTTATTGAGTTGACTTACGGTTCAGTTTTATCATGGTTCAAATAGTATTTTATTCTAAAATAGAAAACCACACCAATACTAACGGGTTTAGAGGTATCCGAACAGTGGGTGTTTCCTTCCACCAATAGAACTCAGCTTGAACTGTCCAAGTCGATTATGTTTGCAGGTTCGGGCGGGTTCTATTAGGGGGTGTGCAAACCGAACCGAAACCAAAGAACCAAACCAAAACCGGCAGTTTTGGGGCGGTTCGACTCGATTTTGCACATATAATCACCGAATTTTAGTTCTATTGATGAAGAACCAAAATTTTCTGTTCGGTTTTCTGTTCTAGCTTCTCAGAATAGAAAAACTAGAACCGAACTGCTAGCTGTTGTAATACCCTGACTTTTTTCAGTTGAACAATTATCAGGGTATTATCGAGGACGTTCCAGAGCGTTAAGTTTAGGGGTATTCCCGTTACATTTTTCCCCTTTTACGTGATGTAATCTAGTGTTGGGTGATTAGGATATTACGTCGCGTAATTTTACGTGTCATTTATAACGTGTATTTATGGAGAAAGTGTTATATGATAGAGTTAAGTTGGAAAATGTGAGGAAAGGACTAGACTGTGCACTTGTGGATGACTGCGGATGACTCTGCGGATGCCGTTCCTCATCCGCAATTGTATAGAGCGGCGTCCCAGCACTTTGGGATGACTAGGGGACGCTGTCTTCACGTCCCAATGGTTCTTTGATGTTGTTTCGGATGAGGCTGCGAACACATGAAATTCTTGTGGAGGCGGATGGTTGCTTCCGAGTCGAATCTGTCCAAATCCTGTTTAGTTTCGGACGATGGCGGGTGAGAGGAGACCTCGTCTGGTTTGCCTCTGTCCGATTTTGGGACACCTTCGGACGCAACGTGCGGACGCCACTTCGCGTCTAAATGTCTCCTGCGGACGGTACGTACATGGTTGGGGACGCCTTTTCTTGTCTGAAGTAACCATTTAGCCTGTGATTTCCTTGCTGTTAGCTAACTGATAGTTGATATTATTGATTGTTACCTTGTTTGTTAACTTTCTGCAAATATTTCCTTACTGCAAGTGATTCATGCAATTGATAGTGAATGATTGTGATAAATGTTGAAAGTGTAAATGACAAATGGATGTGTGAAGTCTGGAAATAATTTAGAGGAATAAGCTAAGGGTTCTATTTTGTTACTGAATGTTTACTTGCTAGTAGCTAACCAAATCGTTAATATAAGCATGTAAACAATTTGATTAGGATCAAGCATGTTAATTAGACATAAGTACGTTAATCAAATTAAGCATGCTAATTAGACCTAAGAATGTTAATCGACTTAAGCATGTAATTAACCCAAGCATGTTAATGATTAAGCTTAATTATTTAATAGTTGTTAATCACTTCATGAGCATGTTAAATTACTAGATAAATATTAGTATGTTATCTTTTATGAAACCTAAGTATGATTAGTAACTAGGATAAAAGCATGTAATCAACTCTAGAGTTTATTAATCAATTGAGCATGTTAATTAACTAAACATGTTTAATCATCTAGGGAACATATTAACTTAACTAAAGTATTCATTTGACGCAAGCATGTTATTTAATTGAGCATGTAAATTACATAGGATTATACTAGAATAATAATCATAGCATGTTCGCATGTTAGTTAACTATCACTCGTTTAATATTCAAGCATGTTAATTAACTAGGTTGATTAAAAATAGAAGTTGTAATTTATCTTGAGCATGTAAATTACTAGGTTAACTAATAATGGTAATCTTCTTGAGCGTGTAAATCAATTAAGATAACTAATTAGAATATTTATCGTATCTTCCCTGAGTATATAAATTGACTAGGATATATATGTGTAGAGTTCTGAATACACCTAACCAACTAGTTGTAAGTAATAACAATTCTTGAGCATGCTAGTTAAATTATGCCTTATTTTCATATGCACGTCGCTTGTGAATCCGTTATATTTCCTTTATTAGTCTATAATTGCTTCTTTCATATGTTGTACTTTATTGGGTGCTCCCTTGTTATTATTTGCCCTTATGTGCGCTTTCAATTATCATTATTCATTCGATGCGCAATTTTAATTACAGTTACTTTTATTTCAATGCGCACTTTTATTATTATGAATGCTATGATATAACGCATCATGCATCATGTTAGGTTGAGAATATATGGTCATACATCATGTTAATAGAGAACCCATATGGAGTGTCACCTTGGTGGTGGGGCTCACACATGTATTATGTGAGATAAAAATGTTAAGAAAATGAAGAAAAAATGGGAATTAGGGGGTGGTACATGGGTGGCGGGTCTAGCTGCACTAGACCAAGGCCTCTGACTATGACAGGAACGGGGACCTAGTGCAAGTAAAAGGTTAGATTTGACCAACTATCTATTTCGAAGGAAAATCCTCCAATTCTAACTCGATGTACGAGTAACGAATGAATGAATGAATGTAAACTAATAAAATGAATGAATGACGTAATGAAATAATTGGTTTGGGTGGTCCCCATTCCAAAAATGACTAAAGAGAGGCATTTAATGAATGCATTAACCCTTTTCCTTACTAAACCTTAGGGTTTATAGTTACTTGTGGTGTAGGTGTAGGTACAAACGACGAACAGATAATAAACAGATAGTAAATCAGGGGTGAAGGGATTTGCGCGAGCGAAATTGTGGCTGGCCAAGCTAGAGCGAAAAGAGAAAATGGTTCTAATAAATTATATTTAATTGTTTAGTCCTTTCATTTAAATGATTTACGCTTTGGCAATGTTTTAAATAAATGATTTTAAAACGCTTCCGCATTTCATTAAATTGATTCTCATAATGAGTTTAATGAAGGGTTAGTAGCGGTCCGGTTTAGCGTCGTACTCTTTTATAAAGGAGTCTTTTGAAAATTTTAAATTTCTCACATTTTCAAGGAATTACGAAAAATCGGGTCGTTACAATTGTAATTTAGGGCTTCCTTTTGGGCTTTTCGCCGCTTCTTCTGCTACAGAGCTTGGAGCCAGACTCCCGATTTCCGAACGGCTAAGGATCCTGACTCCACGTTTCTGCTACAACTCTCTCGAACAACGAACGTTCGTCTACATCGAGAGAGCTCGGTTCGTTTGCGTCTTTGTCTTTGGTTTGTCTTCTGAATGGCGAATGCTCCCGACTCTCGAGCACGACTCTCGCCAGTTGCCCTCTACCCCTCAACCCTCAGACTCCAGTGAAGGTAAAATGAAGTAAATCAGATTATTTCTAATTGTAGTGATTTTTTTATTCTAAATGCGATTCTGGTTTTGTTGTGAGTTTTTCTTCGCATTCAAAAATAAGAAGAGTGTGATTGTTATGATTATTTTGTTGTGATTGTCCTGCATACTATCCAGATTTAAGAAATCCGATTATTGTGATTTTAGAAATCTACTTTTGTGTGAGTTCTTCTTTGCATTCAAAACATGTGATTGTTGTTATGAGATTGTTTTGCACCCTGTCCAAATTTTACAAATCTTATTATTGTAGTTCATAATTTGATTATTGTGATTTTAGAAATGTTAGTTCTTCTTGGCATTTAGAAACCGTGATTGTTGTGATTGTTTTGGATCCTGTCAAGATTTTAGAAATTTTGATTATTGTGATTTTAGAAATTTGGTTTTGCTGTTGGTTCTTCTTCGCATGCAGAAGACCCTGATTGTGCAGAAGACCCTGATTGTTCAGAAGACTGTGATTGTTCAGAAGACTGTGAATATTGCAAAGCAGCGGTCAGAATTACTCTCAATCTAGTTTTTTTTTTTTTTTTTTCTGATTAGTTTAATTTTTATAACATTTAAAAAAAAAAATTTAATGAGGGAAAACCGGAATTGGAACCAAAATTTCGGTCTGGTTCCGGTTTGATATCGGTTTCCCATACAACCGGTTTCAGTTTTATATTTTCAAAACCAAAACCAACCGGTTCGGTTCGATTCCACTTCGAAACCGAACCGAATCGAACCGGACCATGCACACCCCTAGGTTCTACCTATTCCTAATTAGATAAGGGAACTTTATAGTCTATGATTTAAATTGTCAATTGTATATATTTTTTATTTAAAATATAACATAAGATTTAAATGAAGTATGAAAAAATGTAAAGTAATATTAGTGTAAATCAAAATATCAATATAAATGGGTACTTTGATCACTTAGGTTTGTATTATTTTTGCCCAATTGATAATTCTTTTAAATTTTTTTATTGTTTTATTATTTTTAATTATTAATTTGATGATAAAATATTACGTCTTTATTTTACTTTAATATTTTTTAAATAATCAATTGAAACCAATGACATCCGACCACACTAGGGGTTTGTTGGCTTGACTGGTGAACAAGATGATTAAAATGTTTTACAAGTGCTATGTTTCTTCAGTGTTTTCGATTTGAGTATTTATTTTATTATAATATTTCAAATATATATTGGTTTTAAGTCCTTCCAATTAAAAGAAAACGTTGACTATAGGACAATTTGGGTGCTTTGTGAAAGATGCCAATAATAGAGGGGGTAAAATAAAATTTATTTTCTTATAAGAAACTTTCCTAAATCGTCGCTCGCACTGTTTCTCCCTCTCCTACGAACGTTGCCTGCAACCTTCACCTCCAAGTTTCCTTCAATGGCGATGACGGATGGGCGGGAAGTCTGGTCGTGGAATGTGGAGCGAGAACTTAGTTGTCTGCAATACCTTCTCACTGGCTTCAAGTTTGTTTCTTTCGATACTGAGTTTCCTGGTTGCCTGCGAAACACCTGGAGATACGCTTCCGAGGAGACGAAATTCTGCGATATGCGATACAATGTGAACCGCACGAAGCTTATACAGTTGGGTATCACCATCTCCGATGACTACGGGAATGTGGGCGGAGTGTGGGAGTTCAAATTCAGAGACTTCGATGAAAAGAGCGACGACCACGCGCCGGCGTCGATCGCAATGCTGAAGAAAAACGGAATAAATTTCGATCGGCTGCGGAAAGAAGGCATTGCGATGGATGTTTTTGGCGAGCGTTTAATGGAGGTCATCCGTCCCCACCAAGATTTGAGTTGGGTCACTTTCCATGGGCTCTACGACGCGGGTTACCTGATGAAGCTGCTGACGAAAACGGAAATCCCAAGAGCATTGAGGAGTTTGGAGCAATGGCCGGAAAAGTATTCGGATCTATCTGCGACGTGAAGTACATGGCCCGATTCTGCGAGGGATTGGAAAAAGGGGAGATGGGCCTAGAGAAAATGGTGAAGCGCCTGGAAGTGGATGGAATCGGAACTGCCCATCGCGCTGGCTCCGACAACTTGCTGACGCAATCGGTGTTCGAGATGATAATACAGAGGTTTAACCTTCCACCGGTGCTATTAGATGGGTTTCTGTACGGGTTGTGTATCCAGATACTATCACGGCAAGCATTCGTTGTAGACTATCATAACCAGAATGCCCCTTATACTTGTGCATAATTACAATCACTGCTGATCTTCAATTAGTTTAAAATTGTGTTGGTTTATGCTTTGAAGCCTCGCCTCTACTCTCTCGAGTGTTCTTAGTATTAGATATAAAAGGAGCTAAAATGAATGTATCAGAGCGTTGAACCATAAATATTCTGTCAGAAAATTATAACATATAAGGTTAAATTAGCTCATATATTTATTAACAATATTCCTTCTTTGTTACTTTATTGGGAAATTAATAAAACACTACGAAGATAATAATAAGTCAATCACTAAATAATTTTTTATAACAAATTAAATACTCAATTATAAGAAAAGAGCGTAACAAATATCACGATTATGTTTTCTGTTAAAAAAAGTTATTTTCCCGCAATAGAACGTTGACTTTCTTCTGTGGAACATTGTCATTTTACTGTGAAAAATGAGTTATTGAAAGAAAACTCCGGAAAGATTACTAACGACATCTTTCCAATCAAACTATAAATTCTTTTAAGTAATTTGGCATTGTTCCTATAAATTATTCGAGCTCTAATAACTTTAGAATATCTGAAATCTATAGACATACAAAAATTTTTAAATTACCAGTGAAATAGATGTTAATAAAAAAAATTGACAAAAGTGAAATTACAATTGGAATTTCAAAAGCCAAAAGCCAAAGCAGGATATGATGAGTGTCGTGCCACATCGAAAATAAATGAAAGGAAAATAAGGTAAACAATAGAAAAATTAAGCCACTTTTAGTAGAAAATAAAAGTAGGTGAGTTAGGAGAAGAAAAGAAATGAAAAATGTTAGAATAATTATGGAGGAAAAACACAAAATTAATAGGTGAAAGATGTTACAACAATTGCCATTAAAATAAACTTAGTGATATCCATATTATATAAACAAATACATTAAGTTATTATCAAATCACAAGTTTCCTTTTGTAGTTAGCAAGCCAAATCAAAATATTCATATTTACTAAAACATTTTCGCTAATACATAAAAATACAAAACTATGAGAAATAAACGAAGAAAATATCGCTATCACGTTTTCTGTTAGAAATGTAAAAATACTATTTCTGCAGCAGATGTTTGTCTTCTATTGCGAAAATTTCTCTTTTCACTGTGAAAAATATATTTTTTGCAACGAAAAATTTCTTTTCTGTAGCGAAAATTCCTTTTCCACAGCAGATACTTATTTTTTATTGTGGAAATAAGTTCTTTGAATAGAACTTATTTTACGTAGTGGAAGACACGTTTTGCTGCAGAAAATACCATTTACGCAGCAGGTACTTGTCTTATGCTGTGGAAAACATATTCTTAGAATAAAACTTACTTTTCACAGCGGAAGATACATTTCCACTACGTAAAATACTCTTTTCACAGTAGATACTCGCATTACGTTGCATGAAACAAGTTTTTAGAATATGACTTACTTTTCATAGCGGAAAACTTATTTTTTGCTGCAGAAGGCACATTAAATTTTTAACAAAAAATATGACAGCAATATTTGCATTGTTCATTTATCATAATTTAATATTTTATTTATTAGCAAAAATTATTTAGTATTTATTTTGTTATTAATTTTATAGTTAAGTGATAATTTTGTTAATTTCCCCAAGAATAAGAGAATTAACGTGAAAATCCTTAGAATAAAAAAAAAAAAAAAAATCAAGGGAGTCCTGCGAAACACTTTCATTTATTAAAATAATAAAATTATAACAATTTCTTTTCTATCGCAACCTATTTCAGACTAAGAAAATAATTCAAGAGAAGACTCACAGAAGATGGAACCAGAGGTGGATAATGGTTTGATTTCAACTCGATTAAAAGATAAAAATGTACAACACAAACCAAACTTTGTACTGTTTTACTTAACAAAATAAATATTAAAATTTGAAATTCATTCAATTTAAATTCAAAATAAAGATATTCATATTTACAAAAGTAAAATAAAAAAATAGTGTAATTAACAAAACAACTATTGGACTATAGGATTGGTGACAAGACACTTATTAAAACATTTTCACTAATATATAAAAACACAAAACTATGAGAAATAAACGAAACAAATATAGTTATTACGATTTCCGTTAGAAATGTAAAAATACAATTTCTGCAGCAGATGTTTGCCTTTTACTGTAGAAAATTCTCTTTTCGCTATTACGTTTTCCATTATAAATATGAAAATACTATTTCTGCATCAGATGTTTTACTTCCGCTACAGAAAACTCCCTTTTCGCTGTGGAAAATATTTTTTTCGCTACAAAAAATATATTTTCCACTACAAAAAATTTCATTTATGCAGCGGAAAATTCCCTTTCCGCAACAAATACTTGTCTTTCGCTGAGGAAAGTAAGTTCTTTGAATAAAGCTTGCTTTTTGTAACGGAAGACACATTTTGCTGTGGAAAATACCATTTATGCGGTGAATACTTTGTTAGCCTAAATGCTTTAGGCTTAGTTTATTTTGATGATGACTATTTTAATTGAAATAATAAGTTGATTATTATGTTTATTGATTAATTATGCGTAATTGTTTAATAATTATATTTATATTTATTAGAAATAGCCTCAAAACAGGTATTAATGTGTGCTAACATGCTTATCTAAGTCCTTGTAGTGAATACATATTATTTCGGGACTTAGGAAATTCAAGAAAAACAAACGAGAGGTGTTGTGGTCGAAGCTGCGAACGAGATAGGCAACCAAATCTGTGATTTGGTCTTTTGGTCGAGACGCGGTCATGGGTCTGGTTGAGGGACGTGACTGAAACAAATCACAGATTGGTCCAAGAGTTTTCGGTCAAGATGGTGTCAAAGCCGCGGTCGAAGGTTGTGATCGAAAAACAAGACAGATTGTTTCTATAATATTCAAGACTTTTTTAGACGTGATGCGGTCGAGGACGCAGACGAGATATGCAACCGAAATGCATCACAAATTACTCTAAAGTTTTTTGGACGAGAAGTGGTCGAATCAACGGTTGAGACATGCGACCAAAAGAGTACAACAGACACAACAACTAGTTTTTAATGGTCGGATGTGGTCGACAAAAAAGAAGTGGTCGATCAAAATATGCCGGTGTCTATAAATAGAAGCACTCGAAGCTCAACATAACGAATCTAGAGAAGTAGCGAAGCTCTACCAAATTTTACACTCAACTTCTCATACCTTTTAGTGAGCTTGTAATCCAACTCTCCTAACCCCAAACTTGAGATTTCAATTTGGTAGAGTTTGGAATAGTTTTGTGAGCTTTCATTTCCAAAACACTTGTATTCAATTGTAAAGGGTGGCTCCCTACGAATTCGTCAAATTAGGTTGACGCACCAAAACAGTCAAAGGCTAGATTGACGCCCGGAATATGAATCAAAAGGTGACGCCAGTAATAGTCAAGAAAATGGTGACGGCCTAAGAAAGAGTCAAATTGTAAAGGTTTGCTTGACACCTGAAAGTCAAACATCGTCAACTGGGGACGTTGGACGTTTTAGGATCTCCAAGTGAGGCTTGTAGCGCGAACGTAGGTGGGGTTGCCGAACCGTGTTAACAAACTTTGTTTGCATCTTTTAACCCTTACTCTTTACTTTATGCATTGTTTGCTTAATTACATGTGTTAAATCACTTAGGGGTTAGAGAATTTAATATCGCATGATAAAGATTAGAATGTCTAAATTCACCCCTTCCCCCCTCTATAGGCGCACACGGTCCTACATACTTGCCTTATGCTGCAGAAAACATATATTTGAAATAAAACTTACTTTTCATAGCGGAATGTACGTTTTCGCTACAGAAAATATTCTTTCCACAGCGGATACTCGCATTCCGTTGTGAAAAGAAAGTATTTGGAATAAGACTTACTTTTCGTAGTGGAAGACCCGCTTCTACTGCAGAAGACATGTTAAATTTCTAACGAAAAATGTGACAACAATGTTTGCGTTATTCATTTATCATAGTTTAATATTTTATTTGTCAAATACAGTATTCACTACATTAGAATTGCTAATATGAAAAAGTTGTAGAATGTACCGTAATCCATAAAATCACATCTTTTTTGTTAGCTTTCATAAACTGTTATCAAATTTGGGATATGTGGCTTTGAAATTCTAAATCAAAATGACTTTTCTCCTGAAAGAACCTAACCTTTTTATTCTTTTAGTGGATAGAAGACTGAGAGGGAGAGAGAGACGACTAGTTATTTAACACACGGACCATACCCCTAAATTTATATATGATGGGTTATGTTATGTTTTGGTTATCATCGAACTTAAATCTAACAACTAACATCTACACAATTAACCTCATACTTTAATCAAATGCTAAAATCCATATTTATTTGATTGCTTAAAATACTTATTCAACATCAATCAAAAGCAAGCTAACATACTTATGTACCCATAGGTTCACCTCTGGAACAACCTAACTTCCAAACCTATTTACATATATTCATCATCTTTTATCTTTCTTACGTGCAATTTCAAAGATATGTACAAAGAATCAAGATACATAATAACACATCCTCAATAATTAACTATTACCGTAAGTAGTAGACAATATCTCAACACAGCAAATAGGTAGTATCTCAACACAACAAAGAGGAAGTATCTCAACTATAAATAGGTAGCAGAATCTCAATCATAAACGTGTTGGAAAAAAAGTCTATCATCTATCGTCGCAATTAACAGAGCAGCATGTTCCTCAATTTAATGTAAGAAAATCAGTATCAAATACGGAGCATTAAATCCTCAATTTACTAAATATAAAAATAGTAAAAAAAAGTAGAGCATCATATCCTCGAGATAACATAATTAACAACAGGAAACTAAATCACAAATAGCTTCCTAGCACCTTGCGGCGTAGGTTGATTGGTCATACACATGCAATCTCCACTTACCTGGATTTCTCGTAATACCCTTTGTAAATCCTTATCTTCCTTGAGTCACAAAATCTTTTCAATCAGTACACTGATAGTTGCAGAATGTACCAGAATCCATAAAATCCCTTTTTGTTTTTGGTTAGTTTTCATAAACTGTTATCGAATTTGGGATATGTGGCTTTGAAATTCTAAGTCAAAATGACTTTTACCCAGAGAGAACCTAACCTTTGTATTCTTTCAGTGGATAGAAGACTGAGAGAGAGAGACGACTAGCCGTTTAACACATGGACCATACCCCTAAATTTATATATGATGGGTTATGTTATGTTTTGGTTATCATTGAACTTAAATCTAGCTATTGACATCTACACAATTAACCTCATACTTTAATCAAATGCTAAAATCCATAATTATATGATTACTTAAAATACTTATTCGACATCAATTGAAAGCAAGCTAACATACTTATGTACCCATAGGTTCACCTCTGGAACAACCTAACCTCCAAACCTATTTACAAATAGTCACCATATTTTATCTTTCTTACGTGCAATTTTAAAGACAGATACAAAGAATCAAGATACAGAATAACACATCCTCAATAATCAAATATTACTGTAAGTAGTAGACAATATCTCAACACAACAAATAGGTAGTATCTCAACACAACAAAGAGGCAGTATCTCAAAAGAAATAGATAGCAGACTCTTAATCATAAACGTGTTGGAAAAAGAGCCTATCATCTATCATCGTAATTAATAAAGCAGCATGTTCCTCAAATTAATCTAAGAAACTCAATCTCAAATACAGAGCATTAAATCCTTCATTTACTAAATATAAATTGTGCGGAGAGTTATAAGCAGAAGATGCCGAAAGAGTTCTAGGCAGAAACAGTTGATTGTACAGTATACCTATCAAATATATGCTCAACAAGAAGCTCATGGGACACAACACCTCAAGAAGCATGGAGTGGAAGAAAATCAAGCGCTTATCATTTAAGAGTTTTTGGAAGCATTGGTTATGTGCATGTTCCCGATTAAGAGAAATCAAAGTTTGATGATAAAAGCAAGAAGTACATCTTCGTCGGTTATGGTCAAAGCTCCAAAGGCTACAAACTATACAATCCTAGTCTTGAGAAGAGAATTATTAGCAGAGATGTTGAGTTTGATGAAGAATATTCTTGGGATTGGAGTAATGAAGACAAAGAGAGATATAAATTCTTTCCTTTTTTGATGAGAAAGATCAAAGTGATGAACCGTGGGCCTATAGGGGGGGGGGGGGGGGGTTAAATTAGGCGTTCTAAACTTTTTCGTGTGATATTAATATTTCTATCCCTAAGTGATTTATTGCAAATATAAATAAATAAACAATGATAACCATAAAGAGTAGGGATAGAGAGATGACACTGATTTGTTCACACGGTTCGATAAATTTTGCCTACGTCCACACTCCAAGTTTCTGACTTGGAGATCCTCTACTTACTAATCTCCTCGGTTAGTTTCGATTGGATTCACAGGTGCCAACCAAACCTTCACAGACTATTCTCACGGTGTCACCTTCTGAATTGATCTTCACGAGCGTTAATCTAGCCTTTACAATGACTGTTGCGGGGCGTCCCCCTAGATGTTGTGGTTTGGATACAAAAGTGTGGAAATGGAAAATACAATTTAGAACCTAAGCTCTCCAAATGTAAATCTCAAGTGTGGGGATGGAAGAGCTAGGCCAATGCACTCAAATATAGAGAGAAATGAAGTAGGAATGTCGAAGACCAATTTGGAGTTTTCTCTCTCGGTTGGATTATTGTAGAATGCAATTTGGAGTGCATGAATTTATAGGATCTACTTGGGTGGTCAATCACTTCTCTTTCGGTCGACTGATTTCTAGTTGTTGGAATTTCTAGCCATTGGGATTTGACCGTTGAAGAATTTTGGCAGATTTCCACGGAAGTGGTCTACCGACCACTGTTCATCGGTCGACCGTTATGGCATATTCGCCCAAAGGAGTGCCGTATATTCACTAGCGATCGACCGCTGATATAGTAGCGGTTGATAGCTCCCTTTGAAATTTCATTTCCAAGCTTCTGTGCCATTTTTCGGTCGATCGATTTTACTTTGCTTGATCACCCACTTGACTGAAAAATTGAGAGCAATTTGTAATATTAAGCGGTTGACCATTTTTGCCTTGCTCGACCGCCTAATAGACCAAAAACCTTGGAACCCTCTGTTTTGACTTCCAGTCGATCAGGTCGGAGAGGTTGGGTGATTGTAGTGCCCTAGAGGTTGGGTGTTATAATCCTACATCAATTTGGAGGAAACAAAGTGACTGAGATTTAAGTGGCTGGCACCCAAACCAAGTTATCATGTTTTGTGGACCGGTAGGTAAAGCTTGGCACAAGAACAAATCCGTGAGAGATTTAACTCAAAGTGTACAATATTCATTTGGGATTGGTGGTTACCCACTTATGATAAAAAATAACTACATTTATGAGCAAAATAGTTTAAGTTTATTTATTAGGATTTGTCCAATTAATTCTATCTTCATAAATAAACTTTATATAAAATAATACTAAACATTTATTTACAACTTCATTAAATAAAACAGAGTTTATTTAAAATCCCAATACAAAAGAAATTTATTTGAATAACTTTATAAATTTATTTGAATGACTTTAGAAATTTAAATACTAAGAGTTTAATTTAAAAATAGCAAAACTGTAATATAAATAAAATTTAATCTTCTGACCCATCATTGATATTCTCAATATCTCCCTTTGTATTCTATTCTGCTTCGTATTCAAAGAAAGTCATATTGGAGGAAGTGCATTCAACCCCATATTTTATACATCCTGGTGCAACCAAAATATATAAAGATTTGAAGCAGCATTATTGGTGGAGTTGATTCAAATTGGATGTAGTTAAATACGTTGAAAGAGGTCTCAATTGTCAGCAAGTCAAAGCGAAGCATCAACGACCTGCTGGTACGTTGCAACCACTAATGATATCTCAATGGAAATAAGAGCATATAACAATGGATTTCATGGTGGGACTTTCAAAGACTGTTAAAGGACATGACTCTATTTGGGTGATTGTGGGTCAGCTAACCAAATTAGCACATTTTTTCCCTGTTAGAACCACATATACTATGGATCAATATGCACAGCTTTATATTCAAGAAATCATAAGATTGTATGGTACACTAGTCTCCATAGTATCAGATCATGATACTCATTTCACTTCAAAGTTTTCGAAGAGTATGCAGAAAGCAATGAGCACTCAGTTAAACTTCAGTACAACCTTTCACCCTCAGATAGACGGACAATCAAAAAGGATGATTTAAACTCTAGAGGATATGTTGAGAGGTTGTGCTATCAATTTCCAAGGAAACTGGATTAAAAATCTACCACTTGAGGAGTTCGGGTATAACAATAGTTACCAAGCGTCGATTGAAATGACGCCTTATGAAGCACTTTATGGCAGGAAGTGCACATCTCAGTGCATTGGGACGAAGTTAGAGATGGAATACTTGTTGGACCTGACATTTTTAAGACAGAATGAGGAAATAGTCACTTTAATTTGTAAGAGAATCCTTATATCTTAGAGTAGACAGAAAAGTTATGCCGATCGAAGAAGGAGAAAATTAGAGTTCGTAATCGGAGATCAAGTATTCTTGAAGATTTTGCCGATGAGAGGTGTGATGCGGTTTGGAAAGAAAGGAAAGTTAAGCCCAAGATTCGTCTGCCCATTTGCAATTTCAAAAAGAGTTGGAGAAGTTGCATATCAGTTGAAGCTACCTGAATCATTCAAGCATGTTCACAACGTATTCCACATCTCGATATTGAAGAAATATGTTCCAGACCTCACACATATTCTACCTATGGGATCCCTCGACATTGTAATCAACCCCGACTTGACTTATGAAGAAAGACTTATTCAAATTTTGGATGCTGAGGAAAAAGAATTGAGGAGTAAGAAGGTCTCGCTTGTAAGAGTACCATGGAGGAATAGAAACGTTGAAGAGCCAATTTGGGAAAAAGAAAAAGAAATGAGAAAGGTCTACTCAGAACTTTTCATGTAACAATTTAATTTCGAGGACAAAATTTCTTTTAAGGAGGGAGGATTGTAACGTATCAAATCAAAATTTCAAATTTCAGCAAATTTTTCCAAAATAGACTCAACCTAATAACTCTTCTCCCAAATCATCTCAATCAAACCCTAGATTAATCTGATTTCCAAATTGGCTATGTGGGATTGACCGTAAATAGGAAATCAAATTCCTTTCCTTCTCCGTCGCTGAACCTGGCCATAATGGAAGGCCAGATTCGTGACAATCTTTCGAAGGAAAGAATGGTGAGACCTCCCCCATAAATTGAGGGTCTCACCATGAAGAGAACTCACACAAAAAAAAAATTCAAAATTTTCTCTAGAGCTTGGAAACTTACCTCATCCGAGACGAAATCCCTCTATGAGCAAGCTCCCTCTTCCTGTGTGAATCCCTTCCTCCGGTGAACAACAAACCCTCCACTCGATGAATCTCCACCTCTGCTTGTGATGAAATTGAGAGAAGAAGTTCTCTCCTTGCTGCGACAAAGAAGAATGAAGAAGACGAAAGGGAAAAGGCAGAACTGAGTTTTGGAAAAGTAGCCAGCCAAACCAATTAAACTTAAGTGAACTGGACCGATCTTGTCCAAGATCGAACCAACTAGTCAAGTGAACCAGACCCATCACAATGAACCAAAACGAACCGGTCCAGAAGAACTAAAATGCACCAAATCGGTCTAGCTATAATGAACCAACCTGATTCGACTCCATCTCCGATCCATTTAAGGATTTTTATAGGTAAAATATTTCTACTCGAATTTCTTTCTAGGATTATTATTATTTTTAAGAAGGAAATTAATCGATAAAATCCTTTAGGCAAACTAGTTTATTCGAAGACTCGGGAATACCCAAATCCTTTACTCTCTCGGAATCCAGGTAAGTAAAATACAACTTTTACTACATTTTAGCCATGGGCCTTACATCACTAGACATATTATTTTGTTTATACTTATTTTTTTATTCAAATTCTAATATTTTACTTGGACATACATTGTTAGGCATTGACACAGTATATTTAAAACTAGGGGTGGAAATCAGTTCGGTTCAAACCAGGTAACCAAACCGAACCGTTCATTTTTTATCGGTTCGGTTCAGTTTTGATATGAAAAAAAATAAAATATAGGACCGAATCAAACCAAACCAAACCAATCCTTTCAGTTCGGTTCTCGATTGTAAGTGAGAAAAACCAAGAAAAACCAAACGAAACCAAAAATAAAACTAAGCCTAAAAGCCTATTTGAGTCACTAATTTAATTTTAATTTTTTAGATGAAATGCTACATAGAAATGTAGTTATATGGAATTCATTGATTTATGCTAATTTAATAAACGGGTCACCACATACTGCTATTCAGTTGTTTCTAGATATGTTAAAGCTGCTCAAACTAATTTTAGCTTATCTTCAGTTGTAATGGGTTGCTCACAGTTAGAGGTAAGAGAGTTTGAAACTCAATTACATGGATTAATTATAAATACAGGTTTTTGACCTAATGTTGTTTTGGGAACATTAGTTTAATATTGTCTTTTGTGGATATTTGTTGGAACTTTTGGGAATGTGGATGTTTGCTTGGTACTGTATGTTCTCCGTTTTGTCTTTTTGTGAAGTTTAGTTAAATCATTGTTTAATTAAATCATTATTTGATTGATATTGTTTCAAATCTATAATATAGAGCCCAAAACAGATACTTTAGTTTTTAAACTTATAAAATGGAGCATAAAACAGAGCTGTTAAACAGTTCTACTAACCCTAAAAACCGCCAAAACCGAGCCCAAAACTAGATACCCAAATTTCAAAGTCTAGAAAAAAACTGAACTGAACCGAAAACCAAACCGATGAAAATCAAAACCAAAATCAAGGTTCGGTTTTCTTCTTAATTTCTTGATGTCGTCGATTCGATTTTGGTTTTAAAATTACAAAACCAAATTGACTCGATTCGGTTCTATTTTGGGAAAAAACCAAACTAAACCAAACCATTTCCACCTCTATTTAAAAGATAAAATTGGTAGGACACTATGCATAAACTTATGCATGAATTTGACAGAATTGATGGAAAACATGATATGAGATGACCGATAAGATCTTATGATGGTAAGATATCACTGGTTCTCTGAAAGTCTGAACGCATAGTTATGAGATGACTAATGAAAGCCTGAATGTATGATAAGGTTAGAAAATGAGTTCTAACCAGTATGTAACTTAAAATATGAAAACTTGGTAATGCGTGAAATTAAAACATATATGCACATATTTTTACTTACTGAGTCATCTCACATTTAGTTTTGTGATGTAGGTGAGTTTTTATCTAAAGATGAATTGGCGTTGATCAAGGATTTTCCCGAAAGTAGAAGAGCATATAGAAGAAAGCATTGAGAATATCGTTCATAGGTCAGAGAATTAAATTTTATTTATGTTCAGTTTTAATGTTTTAAAATAAACTCTACGTAGTGTTTAATTACTAAGGTGATTTTGAATAAATTTCGATTGTAGTTAGATATTAAATAAATTCTGTTTTATTTAATGAATTTTTAAATAAATGTTTAGTAATGTTTTGACTTATGAAGTTTATTTAATAAAGTAGAATTAATTAATAAGTACACTTAAAATATTTTGCTAATAAATATAATTTTTTTCTTAAATGATAATTTTACTATTTTCAAAGATTAAAAATTTTTTGAAATTGGGTTTATAATGATCTAATTAAACCTAATTTGTAAATTAGTTTGGGGAAAAATTTTACGGTTTACAATTAGAGAAAAATAAAATTTGGGTTTGATACAATAGCACTTTCAGCAGACTAAGGATGATGTTTGAAGTCATAAGAAATTAAGGTTAAGGGAGGATGTTGAAATTACAAGCTTAATTCAAATAATATGTTTTGGTTAATGTATGTTTTTAATTAGTTTTGGTTAAGTCCAATGCATTTGTGAAGAATTGTCTAGAAGGTTCTCATTCATGTATATATAGGTACATTGGTTCATGACGCGAATCTAAACATCAAAGGTTGTAATTCACGGACTTGTGCAGTTTCATAGAATCTGTTTATCGAATTGGCAGAACAAGAACTTGGTCAATTTGGGGCATATGCTTCTAAGTTTTGGAAACAATGTCACGTCAAGGGTAAGGAAGAAGACCTCCAATTGTTAGAGAAAGATATGGTATGGAGAGGAAGTTATAACTGAAATGTTGCAGGTTGCTTAGAATCAAATTTAGGGTTCTAGACAGTTCTTGAAAAGGGGATTCGGGATGAATAAAAATGGAGTAAACCGACAAATTTGGATACAATTTTTGGATAGATAATTATGGAATGGATGAAAAAGAAGACCTAAAAATTTCAGAGTTAGAATCAATCAGGAGCAGAAGATATACCCTAATGATTGCAAGCTGGTCCAAATAGATGTCAATCACAACCTTCGACTTCAATGGCTGCCTTTAATGAAAAGGAGCACTCCAACTTGATATTTCATGAGTTTGTACAATCTTGCTAGGGATTCACATCTCATGTAAATAGGGGAGAAGGCTCCAATAGGGAGCTTACTTGTTCAAACTCTCACAAATGAACAAGAAATTTACATAACACAAACCGATTGATTACAACTTATTAGGGCTGCAGGTTCTTGCAAAAGGGCAAGGAGAAGCAAAAAGCAATGGTGGTTTTCTTTCATTCAAAATTGAGAATAAACAGCTTTAAGGGATGCTTAACAAACCCCCCCAACAAATTAGGGTTTGTGTCCTAAAGGAAGATTACCAAAAATGCCATCATAATACACTTACTCAGCGAAGTGACACCAACACATGACATTTTAAAACAATACAAATTAGAATAAAATAACTAAACATAATTTTCAAACAATCCCCCAAATCTTGAATACAACAATGAGTCCATAGAAATTATCTTCACGTTCATTCTCCAAGTGGATTCGGCTTTAACTCCGACTAAGGATGTTCAGGCTTCTTTGGTAGAATTGAAGCTCTCTGTTCAGAGTTCTTTTGGCATGGTAAATGATCTTCACATTTAATGATAGTCCCCATTCTAGAAAGCTTGGAAAATTAGCTACAATTGTTATGAAGCTTACATTTTGATATGAGATCATGAAGGCTGCCAAAAATAACAAATACTCCACGGAGGCTAGATTGTAAGAACACTTGGAAAGTCTTCATAAATCTTTAAACTTGTACTAGACCTTCCACTTATACTTGACTTTGAACATCTCCATGATACATATGGTTGCAAGGTGTGGAAAAAATTTTGAGAGTGGACTTTTAATGCACTCTTCTCCATGATTACTTACAAAATAAACACTTGCATTGAGGTTAGAAAATCTACATACATGATTGTAAGTTGACGGGTCTCGTCGTACATCAGTTCATGTACTTGTATGGTTCATTGATGGGTAGTTCATGTAACTAAGTGATTCTTTCTGTACTAGTACATGTATTAGATTAAATAGATGGTTCATATATTGTTTTATACATGTCCCAAATAATCCTATAAATAGGATATGAGTTTAGGCATTTTGTATCAAGCAAGCAGCCAAAACAATTTGAGAACAAAGTTTATATAATACTCTCCTCTCCTAATTTTTTCTTCTACAAAATCCCTCTTCCTCGTTCCAACACAAAAAAGTCTTAAAGGGTTCTTTGGTGGAGATTGATTTACATATTTATGAGCCATGGCTGCTTCGTGGTAACTCTCTCTCTCTCTCTCTCTCTCTCTCTCTCTCTCTCTCTCTCCCCTTACTCTACGTTTATTTTTCTAGTCTTCAATCTCAATTATCATTGTTTAAGAAACTTGTTTTTTTGGTTTTAGATAAGATTTCTCCATAATAAGCATAATGAGCGATGTTTTAAGGGTACCACTCGAATACCCTCTGTTTATATGGTCTTGAACGTATTGTTAAAAGAGAGAGATAGAGGAGTATAGAGAGAGAGAGAGAGTAAAAGATAATTCTCCTCGAGTTCATAAATATATATCATTGAATCGAAACTGAGTTGATTTCCCATAGTTTCAAATTCATGTTCAACTCACTCCCTCTCTCCTCATAACCTCATAAGCATAGTTCATCTCTCTTACCTCTCTCTACTTAATTCCTCCTTTAAGTCTTTAAAGTTGGGTATTAAATGTAATTTACAAACTTCTTGTTGGATTGAAGAAGAGATGGCCAAGTTGAATGCCAATGTAATATCCTGAGTTTTTTTCACATTAAGCCTAGGATGAGGGTGGTAATATTTGATGATTATTGGAGATTTATGGGATGATTTTAGTATAGAGATGTGATTTAGGATTTTTGGTTGTTGGAAGTGTGATTTTTCTATGTTTTAGAAGGGATAGCATGGCAGTGGTCCATCATGGGTATGGTTTGATTGACCACTGAGTGTGTAAATGGAAGAAATGAAGTTTTCCATATGGTTGTGGTCGATCAAGTTGGATGAGTAATAGAACGACTTCATGGAAAAATATTTCATAGGTGAAATAAGGAATGTGCAGTTGTTCGATTATGTATGTTGGTGATCGATTGGCTTCTTCAAGAATTGTGAAGTTTTGGATTTGCGGTCAATAAGAAGAAATGTGGCGGTTGAACTCGGTCATTACAGAGTGTAAAATGTTAATTTACACTCAATCATGTGTAGCAGACGATCGACCGATTTTCACAAAGATTATTCAGAGTCTATTTTAAGCTGTTTTGCGGTCGATCCTGTGAAGGGGTTGATCGACCAGAATATAAAGAGTTCCCTAGAAAATGGCTTGATGCCCGATTTAACTGGTGGGAAAGGGAGGTGATAGCAAGTGGATGCCCTGCTAAGTGCCACCTCCCCTGTGTGGTGCCTATAAACGTAGAAGATAAGAGTTAAACAAGGACACTTGAGCTTTGAAAGGAAAACTCTAGAGCTGTGTTTTGTTTGTCTTCATTAACGTTAAGGTGTTGTTGTGCAAGGAAGGAACTTCAAGAGGTAAAATTTGACAGAGAATAGGTAAGAAATTTGCTTGTGTTTTACCAGTGGAGGTCTACATCACAAGATTCAGGATGTTTTATTTGTTGGTTTGAGTTTTCTATTCTTCATTTGTTCTGTCCGGTAAACTTGTGAGAAATGTGGTTCTTCTGAGTTGAGAGACATTGTTCTATTGATGCATATTCTATTATACATTTTGGTTACTGCTAGTTACTACTTTGATAAAATAGCATTGAGGACAATGTTCTATTGGTTAAAAATTATCTTTGTTCGTATACTGCTTTGATAAACTATTGATGGATATTGCTCTCTTGGTTGTCATTTGGTTCATTATTTTGGTTTCTGCACGAGAGGCTTTGTTGAAAGATGTTGTCCTGCCAACTTAGTTCCCTGTTTTACTTTGTGCTTGATAGACAATACTGAGGTCTAATACTATATTGATTTGAGAATAGCCTCTATTTGATATTGCTTTATAAAACTGTTGAGGGTGTTATTTTGTTGACTTGAATTGCTCTCTATTTTACTTTGATGATTGGAGTAAATGCAACATGGTAGTGGTAGGTATGCTCACAGGTTAAACCAATGCATTTAGATTTAATTAATGCTTGAAGTGCATACTTGACATGCATCATGTGTGACGCCCCGCGTAAAAAAAAACATACTTTCTTAGCTTTTCTCTTTAAATTTTTGAGTGAAAATTTTTCTTTTTTCTTTTATTTACTTATAAATGATTAAACATAAGAACTCACGTTTTACATGAAAAGCTAAGGATCGTAAATGAATCAGAGTAAAGCGGAAACATTTAAATGCAATAAATAAGGCTCAAGGTTAAAAGCGAGAATTAAGGTTTTACAAAACATGTCCATTAACAAACATTTTCAAAATAGTTAATTAGCCCTTTTTTCCTCAAGCCATTCTTTTACTCGGGTCGTGATTCGTCCGGATATTTCGCAGGCTCCACGGGGAATGCATCCTCCTCTGCTTCTGGTATTATCATTTCATTTCCTACACCACAAGTAAGACGTAAGCTTAAAGGCCAGTTAGGAATTGGGTTATGCAATATGATTATGCCTCTCTTTAATTCTTCTTGGAATGAGTACCATCTCAAACCAATCTTTCTTTACTTTCGTTCTTTTATTTATTCGTTCATTCATTCATTACTCGTATATCGAGCGGAAGATGGGGGAACCCATGTGGGATGGTATAGTCATACCGGCTTCTAGCCTCCTGTGTGCAACTAGTCTCTGTTAGAATGATATGATATCTAGAAGATTCTTTATGTAACAAACTCTATAATTGTATTTCCCTCTAGATTTCTCTCTGCATCTATAAAGAGAATATCATTGTAATATGGGATTATGAAGAATCATTTCAATGTAGTCTGGAATTCTCCATTCCTCACATGGTATCAGAGCCATGGGGATTCATTTTCGCAGTCTTCTTCCTCCTCTCACTGTTCATCTTCTATCTCAGCTACAATAATGGCAGACCCGACCCTTTATGACTTCCTTAACGAGCCTTCTTCAGCTTCAAAACCCATTCGGAGGCCGTTCTCTCAACCTGCAACTTCTCGGCTGTCTCATGCCTCTACTGTCCCCTAAAGTTTTGCACCTCCCAAGTGCTTGGCAGCCACCAGAACGCTCACAAGCGAGAAGAAACTAGAGCCTTCACGTAAATGGTACCTCCTTGGGTTTCTTCTTCTCGTCTGGTTTGTTGTCGTCGGGTTTGGGTTTGGCTTCCTTTTCATTTTATTTATGGGTTTATTTCTTTTGGGTCCCATCGTCCACTTCTGCAATCTCTCCTTGTTTTTTTCCCCTGGTTTCTCTGCCTTCAAGTGCCTTTTTCCACTGTTTCATTTCGAATCCGTCATTGTTGCCTGATTTCTCCATACTTTAAACTGGTTTCTCCTTTGATTTTTTTTTTCTATTCTTCTAGCTCCTCCAATCCCACTAATTTGACTCTTCCCACCATCGTTTTTCAACCCATTTGAGCCCATTTCCGTCGTCTCCTCCACTTCTTCCCTTGCCGGATCAGTCTTTCCAGTATCGTCGTCTACACACAGTTCATCGGGAAACTTACCCTTCTCGTACAGATCGTCAACTTCTTACAATTTGTTAGCCACTCTCTTCCCTAAGCATATATGCTTTATTGTATTGCAATTTTCTGCCACTTCTCTGTCCAGATTTTGAACTTCCGCCTCCTTCTTCTTCCGTTTCCTCTTTCGTCATCTACCTCATCCATACTCAACTCTGCTTTTATATCTTCTTCCTTAAAAAATGGCTTCTCTCACCCTTATTTCTCCATCGAAATCTGTTTTTAACAGAACTTGCTTCATATCAATTTCTGCACGAAGCTCCCTCTCTCTCCAACCATTTCCTCTCTGTTTGTTTCTTATCCTCTAATTCCGTTTCTGTTTCTTTCTTCCCTCTCCTCTTTATTATCAAGGACCTATAGTCCCTGCTCCTCTGATGAGCACCGATATTTTATCTCTCTTCTTCTGAGCACGGGTCTTTTGGACGCCACAGTGCTAATGTCTTTCTCCCTATCTTCACTCTTGTCTCTTCCTTCTATTCCTCAGCCACTTCTCACAAGCTCAGCTTAGCTTCAATATCTTCTTCCTTAAAAATGGCTTCTCTCACACTCCCCCTTTCTTCAAATATCGGGCAAACTTTTGCACCGGCCAACGCTTCTCTCTTTCCTTTGGCGAATCAACAAAAAAAAATTGGAAAAGAAATCCAGGATGTCAAAAAAAAAACAACCAAAGCCATTAAAAGCAGAAATGAAACTGTTGCTCCTGGTCCTCCCTCCTCCCCATCTCGTTCTTTCTCTGTCCCACCCAAACGGGTGGAAATTTCCCTCATCTTCCTTCTCTCTCCTGTTTCTCTCTCTACAAACGAGACTACTCCTTCTTCTGGTTCTCTCACCTTCTCCTTTTTATTCAAATATCAGACAAACCTCCAGCTCCAAAAAAAAAAAAAAAATCTTCAACTCGAAGCTCTCTCTCCCCCTTTCTCAAGCCATTTAATCAGTCTATTTCTCCTACTCTAGTAAGCGTTCGATACTGCCAATTCTATTTCTTTCTGCCCCTCTTCCTCCACTCTGCCTCTGGTTCTATTTTACAAAATATTTTCTCCTATTGCAACTTATCCTTTTCCAAATGTATTGATGCACATTTCTTTAATGTGACATTCCTCTCTATCTTCTTCTCCCTCTTTGCACTTCTTCTTCTCACAGAAGCCCTCCTTCAACTCAAGGAGCTTCCCTTGACCTCAACAACAACACAAGGCTTCTGCACCTCAATAGGGCTAATCTCTCCGGATCAATCTCTGCATCCTTCCGCCTTGATCTTGCGGGGGGATGTTAGAATGATATGATATCTAGAAGATTCTTTATGTAACAAACTCTATAACTGTATTACCTTCTAGATTTCTCTCTGCATCTATAAAGAGAATATCATTGTAATATAGGATTATCAAGAATCATTTCAATGTAGTCTGGAATTCTCCATTCCCCACAGTCTCGTTCCCGACAAGGGAGGGGCATAAAGTCCAGCTGCCAGGCTAGATCCGCACTACCCATATGTCTCTTAACTTCCCATCATTCATTCTTTCATTGGTTCATTTAACATTTTCCTCACGTAATGCATATAATTACTCACCCCAGAGGTGGTACTTCCTACTTATTTCTATTATCATGATGCATGATTCATATCAATACAGTATAAAGATAATAATAATTAAACAGCGCATAAAAAGAACGAATATAGTAGCTAATTAAAGCAAAGAATACCATGCTTGAATATATAGGACGTAACAATAAAGAAATGACAGATTGAGCATGCTATACTGAAATAAAACATTACAAGGCAAAGAACTACTCAACTAAGTAGGCATACTTAACGATATAAATGAAATGTGGAATAGACAATTAAACTAGGAACATGCTTAATAACTTGATACGAGCTAAACACATGAACAAATTATAAGAGAACTAATGATATCATATATTCGAAGATAAAGCATGATTTAAATCTTTTTAGCTAGAGTTAACAATTCACTTGAGGTTACCGAAAATTAACATGAGTTAGAATAGCGATTTATCATGCGTAGTTGCGTTAACAAAAGTCTCAGCTCCTAACTAGTATCAAGAAATAACAACATTATAGTCCAAGTCTGAATCTTAACAATTAATATGAGCAACAACATTTCTAATAGAACCGAACTACTATCCAGGAAATCATAGTGTGTTCATGCTTAACTTCATTCATACTTATCATGCATAGGATGATCTTTAGCTCATCATTCTATACCACTGCAGAGTTAACGTAAGGGGTCCTTATTCCAGCAACAAACACAATTAATGGTAAGCATTCTCCATCCCATGATCACTATCAACTTCTTTAATGAACGAGCAAAGCAATCAAATGATAGTTGAGAATTTACAGAAGATTAACAACAAAGAGATCAACATCACGCACGCACACAACTTGTGGGTAAGGCCTCCTTTTGCCAAGACGTTACTCAAATCCTTACCTCAGTTGAAGAAATTGAACACGGATAGCAATTCCCAGCTCACTCCTCAGCTACTGAACCTTTCTTCCACACTTCACTCAATGTAACACTTAGGAGAAATCACACAGACTCACGCACACTCACGAGCTCGCAAAACACATAACTTCAACTAGGAGAATTTCTCTCTCTTTGGGGACTCTCACGTTCGTAGGAGAAACGGAAATGGAGATGCAAAGAAGAAGAGTTTAAATCAAAAGCCATACCTAGAAAGTGAGGAGACAAGGTGGAGGAAAGCATTGCATCAACACGGTCCATGTTTTGGGGCTTTTCTCCGTGTTGGGTGAGTGCGATGTAAATGATAAAATGACAAGGATTTCTATAATTGAATCCTTAATATTCGCAAGTCTTGGAAGTTTCGGATGAGGTCTTGTGTCCTGGCCTCGTCCGTGTGTGTCCGAACTTCACTGTTCCTAGGCAGATTCGTGTTTATGGACGAAAGATAGAGTCCTCACCTTCGTCCCTAGTCGTTCGAATGTGACATTTGGACGCAAGATGGCGTCTACATACAACATCCGCACCCGTCAAAACTATCTAGGAATTGGACAGATTTGAAAATATTGTGTCCGCATGCCTTCCCATTCGTCCGTACTCGTCTGAATATGACATTTGGATGCAAGATGGCGTCGGCATACAACATCCGTACATGTCCAAAACTATCTAAAAATTTGACAGATTCAAAATTGCAACGTCCGCAGTCATCCTCACTCGTCTGGAACTGTCCAGTTAGAGACAAGGCATAAGTCGGGACAAAGAAATGTCGTCCTGTATCGTCCCAAGGTTCAGGGATGGCATGTCATGCATTTGCGGACGCCATTTCTCATCCATGTGGCGTCCGCATGTGTCCGAATTCCCATAATATAGTTTTTCTTCAAATTTTCCTATTAAATTTTTTATTCCATAATACTACCCCATAAATATACGTCATAAAATAACACGTATAGGTACGAAATGTAATACATAAATCATCCCAAAATTGATTACATCACATATACGGGAAAAACGTTATCGGGGTATTACATCATGAGTAGGGATACTATGATAATGTTGACATGTACATGCATTGCAGGGAAATGAAATGTATCGAATAAACGTAATTAGGCGTTGGAGGTTGGGGAGATTAGCAACAGTGATACTTGGGATTGAGTGACTGTTTTGCACAAGTTAAACCTCAGGATGTATCTTTTCTCTTCCACTGAAAGTCTCCAAGATTTTGAACTATTATGGGGTTGTAATTAATGAACAGAAAAGATAGGTTCTTTTCTAACATGAAAGACATGAGCATGGAGTCAGCATGAGCATACATTGATAATTTCATATTATCTTTTACTAGCGTTAGACTCATAGTTTTATCTTGTGATGTAGGTAACGACACTAATGGAAAATGACGAGGAGCAGTTGATGGAAGGTTTTCACGGTGAGATATTGTGTTGGCTAAACTAAACAAGAACGGTCTAAGGAAAATGGGTTGTTTTATATGTATAAAATATATATTTTAATAGTCAAATAAAAGAATTTTATTATAGTACTTTACCTTTTTGTTTTATTGATGGTTTTGAAAAAGGAAGGTCTTCCACTATATTTTTTTGGTTTTTAATGGTTTCTAAAGGAAAATGAAAAATTGGTTGCTACAGCCAATGAGTGGTACTTCTTCAGCTTCAGAGATGAGAAATATGCAACTAGCCATCAAACAAATTGGGCAACTACAAAATGGATATTGGAAAGTTATGGGAAAAGATCGAATGATTGAGAATCAAATTTCAGGTGGAGTTGTAGGGATGAGAAAGACTCGAGTGTTCTATAGGATCAGGGCTCCAAAGGGAATCAAAACTATTGGATAATGCATGAATTTCACCTCGAGACCCCACACATGCCTCCAAAGGTCTGTCCCCAACTTCTCCTTTTTTGGACTTTTAATGTTTATCCTATGGCACATATGACATGAACCATGCAAGAAACGAGGTGCATCCCTTTCGCAATATTGAATGTTCCTTCTAAGAAATCAAAAGAGAGTTTGGTATCTTTTTTGCCACTTTGATGAGAGAGAGAGTGTGCGCTTTTTGGACATATTTTTACTTTATTGGAAGAAATTAAGGTAAGAAGTACAATTGACTTTTGAGACTTTAACAAATATATGAATATAAGAGAAATCTTAATTAATAAAAGTGACTCAACTTGGCTTAATTGAAAATCATGATAATAAGCTTAACCCCTAACAATTTTATTCTAATATTCATAACTTTTCATACAGGAGAATTGGGTTTTATGCAGGGTGTTTCACAAGGTCAGGACAAAGAACAACATGAGACGCAACCCACAATATACAATGTGTTAAGAATCGAACGCGAAACGGAAAAAGAAAACTGTGGAACAAGGACACCAAGATTTACGTGGAAAACCCTTATGAAAAAAAATCATGGGTAGAGAAGAAATTCATTATTTAGGAAATCAAAGTACAATAAGTTTTGCGACTTAAGTATCAATATATAGAGAAAATATAAAACTCTAAGATTGGATATGAGCCCGACCCGATCCAACTAAAATTCGGGTCACACTGAACTCTAAAATTCTTCACCTAATCTAATGTAGCCTTCTTGGCCCACCCTAAACGAATCAAGAACATTGAACTCTGACAATCTCCATCTTCAAAGAAATTTCAATGCAAGACAAACGATATGAAAAACTCCAACGAAAAATAACCTCTTCTTCAACATAGCCCCCTGCTGGGCCAACTCAATATCTGATACCGATCAAGTTTAAGTCCTTCTTAAACTTGAGAGACACTCTTGGGAAGAAATCGCATCTTCTCCATGGTACCACCAAATTATTAGAGATGTCGCAACGAACTGCATGTGAATATGATGAAGACTCTCCACTTGAATCAATACCATCAAACACACTCAATGCAAAACTCTCCGAAGTAGTTTCACCATATCACCATGAAGCTTTACTCTTCCTTTTAGTTCTACCTTTGATGATACCACTCTGACGTGAAACTGAAACTTGTGACGATGTGGTGACTGCATCACTTTGAACATATGTAATAAGATGACATATTGGCTCTGACGTAAATTCAGATCCCAACTTGAACTTCAACTGAGAACCTGACTTCTTCTGAGTTTTCTCCAAAAAACCTTTAGAAAGTGAATTCACAAACTTTGCAGTCTTATTACCCGTCACTGTAGAACTCCCTAGCACATACAAATTTGCAGAGCTTTTATGTTCCTTTAACATGATGAGAGCACCCCTACTGATCTTTATACCTCCACCTAAAGCGTTGTGCTTGTACCCTTTTGAATCCAGAGTACTCAACGAGATCAGATTCTTCTTTAAATTATGAACATGTCGCATATTACCTAATGTCCCCACAACTCTATCAACAACTATCTTGCAAGGTGTGTTATTACCCATTAATACAGTACCTCCTGAAACAGTCTCATATGTCGAAAACCACTCCCGATTGTAACACATGAAACGAACAAGCTGAATCCAGAATCGAATCATTGTTTGGCTTTGAGTTTCCTTCTGACACAATTAGAAGATCTTCATCACTATAGTCTTCTTCTTTTGTGATAACAACTTCACCAGACGTCATCGGCTATTTTCCCTTCTCAGCAGCTTTCTTTATTTTATTATGCAATTTACGGCACTCAGCTTTAATGTGCCCCTTCTTTTGAAAAAGTAACAAATTCTATCACGGTTCCTTAACTTTGATCTACCCTTCGAATTCTGAATATTATCACTGCCTTTGTTGTTTGACTCTCTTGTTCTAATCCTAATGATGAATCCCTCCCCTTGAGACTAGGATCCAACAACAATCCGTTTCATCTTTTCCTTTGATAGCAAACACCATAAACCTCTTCCAAAGTTAGACTTTCTCTACTGTATAAAATCGTATATGTGAAAATACTATATGAAGCAGACAACAAGCATAGTAGAATCAACCCTAAATCATCCTCATCGTACTTGCATTCCATAGTTTTCAGATCTAAAACTAACTCATTGAATGCGGTCAAATGTTCTTCAATAAAACCTCCTTCTATCAATTGATGAGAGTAAAGTTATTGCTTCAAATGCAACTTGCTAGTCATTGTTTTCCTCATACAGAATTGCTTTAATTTAAAACATAACTCAATGGCAGATTTTTCGTTCAAAACATCTTACAAAATCTGATTTGACAAATGTAGACATATCAAATATAGGGCTTTTCGATCATTGCAAAGTTTCTCCTCTTCACTCCAAGAAGTGGGCATGTTATGGAACCTTAATAACGCGTCGTCTAAATCCATCTGTGCGAGAACATCTCATATCTTCACATGTCATAACTAAAATCTTGTATTCTGATCTAATAACGGAATATCAAATTTCAACGAACTCATTTCCCTAAAAAAATTTCAAAATTTTCCCAAAAAAGAAAATCTAAACTAAAAATATCTAGCCCAAAATTTGATCCTCAAATAATTTTAGAAATTTGCAACAAAAAATTCAGCACGAAAATAAAGCTTCCCAAGTTCAGAAGAAATCCGCCGCGGTAAAACTCTCTAACTTTGCAAAAATCCAAACTTTGCAAAAACAAAAAAAAAACTCCACAGCACAAAAAATCAATCCTTTCAGAACCGAAGACAAGGCACAAGGAAATTTTTTTTATTATGATCGGAGTTTGAATGATGAAGCCAGTGGCGGACTTCCGTCTCAGCGAAGGTGGATCGGAACTTGACGCCGTTCAGATTTGTGCGGTCAAACAGAGGTTCTTCGGTCTGGTTAGGGTTGAGCGAAATTTGCGTGGTGCAGCACGGCGGAGGACGACAGGACAAAGAAGGACTGCTATTCCTCAGACGCCGACGGTTTATTTCTCCTTTGATGGACAGTGCAGGAGGCAGGGGCGACGCAGACTCTGTTTTTTTTAAAGGAGTTCTTCTCTGATGAAGATGTCAGACGCATGCAGGGAAACAAAACGGGAAAAATGCTTTCCTTTTTTTGTTTTGTTTTGCTTTAATTTTCTTTTTTTTTTTAATTGCAATTTTTCAATAAAATTGTAACTCTTAACTTCACTATAATACCAATTGTTGAGAATCGAACGCGAAACTGAAAAAAAAAACTACAGAAACAAGTACACTAAGATTTACATGAAAAACCCTTAAAGAAAAAAATTACTAGGCAGATAAGAAATTCACTATTTAAGAAATCAATGTACATTGAGTTTTGTAACTCAAACTAAGGGTGGAAATTGGTTCGGTTCGAACCAGGTAACAGAACCGAACCGAACTATTTTGATCGGTTCGGTTCTCGATTCTGTGGGGTAAAAACCGGGTAACCCAGGATCCGAAACGATGATATAAAAAAATCCCAACCCACCCTCGAGCCTTGCGCCTAGCCGCCTGTCCTCTTGTTGCCCCAACCCTCGAGCCTTGAGCGAGACTGTCCTCTTGCCGACTTGCCCTTCCCGAAAACGGAAAACTCATTCCTCCCTCCCTTGTCTCATTCTCTCCAGCCTAGGTCTAGCCGCTCACCAATGGACCGCATCTCTCTCCAATCTCCGTCTCCATCCCCCGAAACCACACCCACACGCTGACCGACTCGACCCTGCTCTCTCTCGTAGTCTCTCTAGCCGAAGGCGAACATCGACGAGTGACGACGAACTCTCTCTTGCAGATGCTGATGCTCTAGTCGGACATCGGTGATTCAAACTCACTAGCCGACTGTGAGTTCAATATTATAAGTGGGATGTTTTCTGTTTTGGTTCAGAAGTTGAGAAATATGTGTATGAACTTATGTTGGTGATTGTTTAAGTTTTTATGTTGTTAATGTTGAGTACTGACTATGATTGAGGATTGAAAAATCTGTAAACGTTGTTAAGATTGGTTCTGTTTTTAGTTCTGGATGTAAGAATCTGTTAATTGAATAAGGAATTTTAATGATATGTTGTTGAGGGAAATTTTGGCCATGTGTTTAGGATTACAGGTTTGAGAACTGTTTTTAGTGGTAGAGAAATTGTTTGTATGGTGAGGTTGAGTATTGCCTAAATGATTAAACTTTGAAATCTGATCAAAGATTTGACCTGATGGAGATTTGTGAATACATATATTCATTGCTTCTGTCTCTTGGTTAAGGGAGTGTTGTTTGTTTACTAATTGATTCATAGTTTAGAATCTGTTTTGAATATTGGTATTGTCAATCTTTGTGGACACCTCAAATTTCCTCCTATCATAAAATTGTAAACTTGATGTGCTGTTTCGCATAGGTTGTTATGTAATATTGTGCTGTTGGATTTTTTGGGTGCCAAATCATAGTTTAAAGGAGATAATTAGGATAATTATGAAAATTAGGTGGAATGAAATCTATTAGGAAAATTAGGTGATAAATTAAACAAAAAAAAAACGAAAGAACAGAACTACTGAACTGACCTCAAAACCGAGTACAAAATCGAAAACATAAAAATTGATGCCATGAAAAAACCAAACTGAAACCAAAATCAAACCGATTAGAACCAAAACTGAGGTTCGGTTTTCGGTTTGGTTTTTCACTATCCTTGGTTGGGTTTCAGTTTTCCAAAACCAAAATTGAACCAAATCAGTTTTGTTCTAATTCAGTCAAAAACCAAACCGAACCGATTCCACCCCTAACTCAAACATCAATATGTCGAGAAAATATAAAACCCTAATATTGGATATGGGTCCGACCCAACCCAACTAGAATTCGGGTTATATCGAACTCTAACACAATGAATAACACAGATTTTGTTCCTTCAAATCAGGAGGAAGCATTAGCTTGTAAAAACAAGGAAATAGGTTTATATTCCTCAACCACAGCTCACCTGCCGACCCTTAACAATTGCACTTCTCTGCTAAATCTCATTCCCTTTGATCATCAGCATCACAAAGACAGTAAACCGGCCAGCAAAGCAGCTCCCAAAACAACATTGAGTACGGGTATTTGCGGGATATGATTGTGGAAGAACAAAGCTTTGAAAAATGGGATGGCTTCACGGAGGAGATGAAGTTTGATAGATGAACAACCTGCTTTTCCTGCAAAACTTTGCAAAGTTGACAGTTGAATGGATTTATAGTATTTCTTGAATTCCATTTCGTACAACAATTGTAGTATTTGGGATCAGCTAGATTGGATAACTTGTTTGTGTTGTCTGTAGATGGCAATAGCTAATTGTAAAGAAATATCACCTTTTTTGGCCATTTTCTAATGGTGGAGTGATTTTCTATAGCCCTGTATCAAAATTGAACTGAAAATGTTGGAGAAACCAGCAATTCAAATACATAAACACTAGAATCATTATGTACTCTTAAATAGTAGAGTCAGTTGAGATCTTGATCTAGAACCATGCATAAAGAATAACTAATCCATTAGTTTCTGTTTAAAAAAAAGAATCGATCTATGAAAATGCATGCAAATGGTACAGATTAATCTCGATTCCAATCAAAGTCCTGCCGAAACCAGACCGTGCAAGGTGACTATGCCAGTCAAGATATTTTGAAAGTCAACAACGGGTAAAAATTGTACTGGTGATGGAGCTGCCTCCATCTTTTTCATGGCTTCGACTGCCATTGTATCAGCGTCAATTGTTCGTGGTTTCCTGTGAGTCATAATCAATGTATATTGGCTATTATTCTCAGGACCTTGTTGAGAAAAGGTAAAGAACTACTGAAGAATTTGTGTATGATCAGCTCCATTGACATCTAAAATAGAAAGATAATAGAGTGTAAATCATTTCATGATCCACTACCCACTTTTTTGGATGAGTCACTTTGTATATTAGTAAAATGCTGAAAAAAGTGCAATTTAAACCCTAATTTTTTGGAACAAAATAGACCTCGGTCTTTTGATTGTTAACAAATATATCTTTTTCGTTATTTAATATATTAAATCTATCATATGAAATGCATGCTATAAACTTTCTTTCTAGTTCTAATTCTAAAAAATCTAATCTGTTCTACTTTTTAAAAGCGATGTTTTCTCTTTTGCACATATGCTGCAGTTCTTCTTGATTAAAATAAAGACGAAACAAGGAGTTTTGTGCTGCATCTAGAAGTGGATTAGACTGGTATAGGCCATCAACATAATAGTGGAAGCAAATCTAATAATCATTGAGCTCAAAGTATTTAATTGAAGCTGCTCATATTACCCATTGCACATTTGCCCAACTGTAAGCTTGAATATTCCTTCCCCACATTCTTTAAGGGTGCGTCTTAGATCACCGTCTGTAAATGTTCCGACAAGGCGAGACTCTTCATCAATGACAAGCAAGCATCCGCAGCCTTTGCTAGTCAATTCCACAAGTATGTCCATTATGAGATCCCTTTCTTTGCAGACTGGAAGCTCATCTTGCTTCTTCATCACATCTCTTACCTGTAATGCAAAAAAATATTGACTTGAATTCAGTTCTTTGGTTTGATCATCAACGGTAGATTGGATTAATCAACTCATTGTCCTAATTCACTTTGTTCATTGGTTCCACAAGCATTTAATGTTGCAAAATCAGATTGAAAACAAGAATCATCTTCACGAATTCATAAAAGTTCACCACAATCTAATGATTCTTCGTTGATTTCCCACCGACCACATAAATACCTTTCCCAGAAGAAAGCCAACGAACAAAACTTCATATTAAGATGTACCCCAAAAATCTCCTTGCTCTTATTCATTTTCATTCAATTTAATCAAGTATGCACATCAATAACTGAAAAAAAAATTGGCAAGCAAATTGCAAATAGACAAGAAATTTCCGATTTTTCAGGCTTGAAAGATTTTTGCAGTAAATAAATCACTGCAACTCTATTGAACAATGGCAAGGCTGCATTGACATCCCATTACTTAATGCATCTTCTTCCCCAATAGAGCAACAACAAGAGAATCAGTAAATTTTCTGTTCTAATCGTACGCTGTCAAGAAGAATCATGTGAAATAAAACTGAAACCGTACTTGCACATATGATGCAAAACCAGCCAAAAGTTCTCCCACCTTCATAAAATTTCAAAACCCTAAATTTTTTACTTAAATTTATTGAAATTTAGGTTAGTTAAAACCCTAATTTCAAATTTAGGAATTTCTTAAAATCCTCAAAGTATTTAATTAAGCGGAACAAAATTAGAAATATTTAATTTAAATTCTTAATCAAAACTTAAATCAATATATTGAGGGAAATAGTGAAATATACTTTAAAATTTCTATAAACATAATATTAATGATCAAAATATGATTCAATATTTTGATTAATGAAAGTACTAATTTAAAATAGAATTTCCGACAATATTCTTCAAACAACATTCTAAATAGTATTTGTTTATTGAAAACAATATTTAAATAATCAGAATAATTCTTTTGACTCAAAGATATCTTCATCTATATGGTTCTCTGCCTCTGGAATATTCTCAATCAGCTCAAATTCTTCTTCTGTTAAAAACTCACCTACTTCACAAAAGTAAGTAGTGAGATAAACTCAGTAAGTAAAAATATATGCATAATTAAAAAAATTTTCATGCATTACCGAATTTTCATGTTTAAAGTTATATATTGATTGAAATTCATTTTTCAACCTTACCAAGCTTCAAGCTTTCACTAACTATCGCAAGGTTTCATGCGTTCAGGCTTTCATTAGCCATCTCAAAGTTTTGCGTTCAGGCTTTCATTAGTCATTTCATAGTTATGCGTTCAGGCTTTCCAAGAACCAGCGGTTTCTACCCTCATAAGGTCTCATCGGCCATCACAACTATGCTTTTCGTTAATTCCATCAGATTCACACACATACAAGATATCCTATCAACTTTATCTTTATTTATTCGTAGTTCAATATCTAATCATGTTTGTACAACTTAAAATATCAATATCAATATAATATAATAAAGTTGCGAGATAACAAAATAATAATGTATTTTGTGATCTAGGACCAATGGCCAAAACGTTGAAAACCAATATCTTTATTTACCTGAATTTTGAGAGCGTAGTGCATAAAGGATTTTAGTAATTCCGAGTCTTTGAATAAATTAGCCTATTAAAAGGATTTGTCAATTAATTTATAAATAAAAATTTAATAATAATCTAATAAAGAAATTTGGACAGAAATTCGTTACCAATAAAATCTTCAAATGGATCAAAGATGAATTCTGGTCGGTTTAGAAAATCTTTAGAAAAATTTTGGGTTAAAAATTGAGCCGGGTCAGGTTCGGTTTGGTTCAGCCGATTTGGTTCGGTTGAGTTGGTCCGGTTCAGTTCACTTTGGACCGGTTTGGTTAACTTAAAACAAAAACCGGTTCACCTTTTCTTCATTTCCTTGGCCCGCGGTTCTCTTTGTCTGCTGCTTCTTCTTCTTGTTCTTCGCGATTTCTCCAGCAGCACTGCTCAGCAATGTTGTTCTTTAGCGAGGAAGACGAAGCTCTGTGCTTCGTCGACGGAGTGGGTCACCGGCAAGAGGTTTGCTCGCGGAAAGGGAGAGTGTCGACCGAGAAGGTTTCGGCTAGGGCTCGGCTGCGGGAGGTTTCTTTGACAGGGGACCTTGGCTAGGATTCGGCCAGACAAGAAATCGAGCGTCGGAGAGGTGAGTTCTCTTCTCCTTCCATTCAACTCTATTTATAGAGTAAGGAATTCATTTCATAATCGACCATGCAGTGGAGAATTCGTATTTGTAAAGTCCGAAATTCAACACCTATTAATTTGGATAACAAAATGGGAAATAAACCTGCAGGCGTACATAAACATTTACTAACCTTGAATATCAGACTCTTCCCAATCCGTCCAGCGGGGTGATTAGCCGCATATTGTTCTTTGGTCAGATTCCTCGCACCCAGGAGCGCAATCGCCACTGTATCCCCAAACACCATCTGGATTGCAGTGGACGTGACAGGGGCCAAATCGAAAGGGCACAATTCACGCTCAAGAGGCAAATTCACATTCATATCGCAAACTCCAGCAAGAGCATTGCCCTCAACAGAGGTCACAGAGATCATATACGCACCCTTGGCCTTCGCACATGGCACAAGGCGGAGAAGCCCATCGGTGTTTCCAGACTTACTGAACAGCACGAGAACATCGTGAGGAGTCAAAATGCCGATGTCGCCGTGAAGAGCGTCGAGAGGGGAGAGGAACGAGGATTGAACGCCGAAAGAGACGAGAGTTTGGGAGATCTTACGAGCGACGAAGCCAGACTTTCCGACGCCGGTGAAGAAAATAGTACCGGTGGAATTGAGGAGCGCGAGAGTGAAGGCTAGAGTTTGAGAGAGGTCGAGGTTATGGAAGAAGTAGTTCAGATGGTTTTGCTGAAATTTGAAGAGGTTGACGAGGGTAGATTCGTCAATCGAGGTACTGATCTGTTTCACGGCTAGGGATTCTTCAGATTGCAGTGGCGAGGAAAATGGAGGATCTGTCGAGAATGAGAGAGATTCCATAGCAGAGGAAGAGGAGAGAGAAATAGTTCGGTAATTTTCCATTGGATTCGCGGTTAATTTGAAGAAGAAGAAGAAGACGAAGACAGCTAACTGGTGTCGGTGGAGTTCTAGACAATCTTGGGCCCATAACAAAAGCCCAATACACGGAAGAGGTCTTAACATCGGAGCCCACAATTTTTCAAAAAGCAATGCTTGCATGTACACCACATAAAGGATGCTATTTCCGTACCATTTAAAAGATATTACATATTATCAACTTCAAGATACACTCTTATTTTAGAGAATTATGTGATGCACAAAATATTAGCCAATTATGCAATGACCCACATTTGGCCGGCTTTCCACCGACTCTTCATATTATTTTGGCAAATCAGAGCAAGCCGAGCCTAGATTGGTTGGTCGACCGTGCACTAGATGATGAGGATGACTACATATTCACCGTAAACCTTTCGTAGCATTCACTCAATAGACATAAGTCAAAATAAAAAAGGATGAAATAAAATTTATATAATCACATTTTAAATTCTTTACAAATTAAGCTTTAAATCTACTATTTTAACCAACATAATCTCTAACTTTAACTATTAGTAATATGAATCTTGTACCTGATTCGTTCATTAAATCTAGCGTGTGTATACTACATTTTTCATTAAATGAAGTGTTATAATCTAATTTCTAATCCATTTGACGAGTTCTAACTCAATTTCAAAATTCATCGATCTCTTCTTCGGTGATTTTGAACTTTATCGATTGCGTGACGAAGTTTGAATTGAGTCATAAATTGACTGAGAGATAAGAAATTGTGTTAAAATAATGACAAGCGTGGTAATATAGTTTTGATTTTGACATATAAATTTAGTACAAATTTTAAATTGTTAACATTTAAAAAATTAGGATTCTTTTGTCAAAAAAAAATTAAAATTTATTTGTAAATAACCCTAAAGTTAGTGTAAATTGCACTTTGACACAATTAGAAATATCATCAACTTCAAAATGACATACATACCCTGTAATTTTAGAAAATTATGTGAGCACAACCAACAAACTATGCTTGAATACTAATTGCCTCAATAAATTAGTGAAGATCTTGCATTCGAATTAATTAACTAAAGGGAAAATGGCATATTAACCATCATGGTTTGCGATAAATGACAAGTCAACTACTATCTTTTATTTTCTAACAAATTAACCACTGACGTATGGAAATATGACAAAGCAAGCATCGTTGTCACTTTTACCGTTAACAAACTGATCTAGAGTCACAGCGATCCGTGAAAAGAAGGCCAAATTTGGCCAGGACGCCGCAGCGGCATCCTTCAGAACGCCGCCGCTGCATCCTGCAGCTTGTTACTGAAAAATGTTTGATCTCAAAATTGAGGTTTTAAACGCATGATTTTGGGGCCGAGAAAGGAGGGTCATGGGGTAAACTTGATAGTAGGTGATAGATCTCTGAGAGAGCTTCGATTTGATACCTTCTGTAGCCGATTCCGACACTTGCAGCTAAAGTTATGGTCATTTGAAGTTGAAGAGGTCAAAAATCTAATAAAAACATTGGATTCGAAAAACATATACACAGAGACTTTGAAGTAGCCATGAAATTCTCTGTTTTTTACGCATGGCTACTTCAAAATCCGCAGCGGTGTCTCAAGAGACACGGTGTCTCAAGACACCGCTTGTCCCAAGACATTGCTTCGTGCAGGCTAAATTTGACTTTCTTTTTTTAGAAAACCACGGCGCTGCTGTATTTTATCTACGAACTGCTGTGGTGCCTTATCAACTTCTTAACAGCGAACGTAATAATGATGTTGACTTTATTATTTTTCTATACGTTAGTGATTAATTTGTTAGAAAATAAAAAATAATAGTTGATTTGTATTGATAGTAAATTTGTCATTTTTTCATTAATTAAAATATATCAATTGAATTAAAAACGTGGGGCCCACGGAGTCAAAGGTGTGGACTAATGACGATCAGAAAGTGGGGTCCTGAACAGTGTATGAAAAGGTGAAGTTGAATTGATTGTACGACAGTTTCCCTTCTCGTACGGAACTGAACAAGCGAACAAATTTCACTAATAAAATATAATATATTATTTTATAAAAAAATTAACAAAAACAATTAATAATTAATTCAATATATAATAATTTTAGTTAACAAATAAAATACTTAATTATAAAAAATAAATAGAGTAAATGTTAATTTTATATTTTTTATTGAAAATTTTAATTTTATTTTGGAGGAGAGCAGGATTAACTCCATTCTAAAGAAGTTTCGAAGAGGGCAACTGTTCTATTAGCAAAAGAAGGAGCTAAACGATTGTGTTCCGCAATTCGTTTCAGAACGAACTCATACTGCAACGGAACAAACTCACTTTGGTGCACAACGTTTTCTTGTGAAACCAAAATCAATGAAGCAACATAGTTTCAAAATTTTAATGCTTTTCAAAACAATATTTGAAGGCTATTTGTTCAAATTGTCTCCCCACATCACTCTTTTGTGTTTTTCCAAGATTGACACCAAAAAAGAACAATTTTTGAAGGTTATTTGTTCAAATTTTAAGTTGTTCATTTCGTCGTTTCGCACTGGAATGAGTTTGTTCCACACTGGACCCCAAATTGTGGACCGCAGGCGAAATTTATGCAAACGGAATTGTTGCCCTCTAGATCAATCAAATAGACTAGGTGAAAAATTTAGATTGTTGTTGAACGATAAATTAGTGGTATAAACATGGGTAAAGTCGCAAATTGCAGCAATTGTAAGCTTGTTGGTGATTCTTGTGACCATTGCGAATTTCTTCAGAATAAAGTTCGTTTTGTACCGCTTCAGAATAAAATTGAATTTTCAACGAAAAATGTGACAACGATGTTTACTCATTCTATTTCTCATAGTTGATTGTTTTATTTATAGACAAAAATTGTTTAGTGTTGATCCCATAATTTAGTGATTATTTTGTTAATTTTTTTATTTTATAATTACCTTTATCCGGATAACTATTATCAAAAGTATTATTTATTTATTTGCGTTGGTCTCCCTAAGATCAATCAGACTGTTGCTGAGACTGAATAAACGTTATATATAATCCTGCATCACTCGAAAAGGATAAAAAATAATAATTTACAAATAAAAATGTGTTCTACGCATAAGTTTTAATATAAAATATTAAAATAAAATTGATGGAAAGTAGATAATATTTATATTAATTGAATGAAAATTTTTACATTAATAATAAACAAAGAAGAGTTCTTCTTTATAAACTCAATCATCCAACATAAGCCACGAACTTGAAATTTTGGCTTGAAGGGTTCTCAATTGCCTTCACAAAGACTCTGACAGCGTTTACAATGTATTTGATACAAGATTTCTCTGCATAGCTCACTTGATATGACCAATGTTTAGGAAACATCAGATGGCAGTATATAACTGTTTGGCGTGTGATAAAAGCTCGCTGGGTTTGGATTTTCTGCAGCTTTAGCCTTATTTTGCTGTTGATTTAAAATAAGAACAAATTAGGAATGCTTTAACTTTCCACACTCAATCAGATTACTAGCAGCGGTACATTCGAAAATTAATACATAGAACATAATTTGAATTTCCCCTTTAAATGGTTGCACTATATCATCCATACATTAGCGAGTAGATAAAAATAAGTAAATAATCAACCCAACATATAGCTTGCTCAAAGATTTGATACTCGTATTTTTGTGGTACATCTGTCTAGAAATGCCAATTTGATGCACGTAAATATAAAATACTATAGGTTTCTTGCGATGCTTTGATAGCTCGTTTGCTTCCAAGATAAAATTTTTTCATGATCGAAAGTGGGCGCGACATAAACGATCTAACTATTGGGAGGATCTAGCCATTTGACTCAAGGTAGATTAACTAGTTTGCAACAAAATCTTAATAACTGAGTAATTAATCAAATAAATAAGTCAATACTTAAAATGTTGAGCCAATACATCGATCCACCAGTAACGTTATGAGAACGTAATAATAAAATCTAAATAAATAGTTTATACAATAAAAGATGCATGTTAGAAAATTGATTAATAACATAATAAAGAAAAATGCAAAACGGGATACTTATATTTATGTGGAAAACAATATCAAGAAAAAAATTACGTACAGAAGAGAAATTCACTATTTTAAAATCAAAGTATAATGAATTTTGTAACTCGAACATATATTTGTAATATTAAACTAAAATCCTATATTGAGATTGACAATATAAACCTAACCAGCACAACTCAAATAAAATTTGAGTCACTAAACTCTAATAATCTTCACCTTAATATAAATTCTAATCAATAAAATATATCTTCGAAACTTCAATAAGAAAATAATCTCATCTTCAACAAACCACCTTAAGATAAACTCAATAACTAGTATCAACTAAGTTTAAATAATGTTCAAATTTGAGTAACATACTCGATAAGAGATTTAATCTCTTCCTCCATTGTATCAACAAACTATTAGAATTGTCAGAACTAAATATATATGAATGTGTATAAGACTTCCCACTTGAATCAACAATCTCAAACACATTCAATGCATAAGCAACTAACTTAGTTTCATTGTATCGCAAATGAGATTTTATCTCCCTTCTGGATCTACCTTTAAGGATTGAACACTGATGATGCGATGACAACATTACCTTAAACATTTGAGCTACACTGATATATAGACTCTGATGTAGTTCTAGATCCAAACTTAAACTTTACATGGGTTTTGATTTAATTTGAGTCTTCTCAAACAATCGTCTAAAATGTGACTTAACAAACATAGCAGCCTTATTACCAATAACAGTGGAACCCTACAACACATATAAATTAACATGCCCCTTCAACATAACAAGAGCCCCCTATTGATCTTCACAACTCCACTTACAATATTGTACTAGTTGTTGACCTTATGCACGCCTATAGAGGGGGGTGAATTAGGTGTACTAACTTTTTAGTGCGATATATTTATCTCTATACCCTAAGTGATTTATCACAAATAAAACATACAATTAATAACAATAATAAGAAGTTAAGGGATAGAGAGTGCAAACAAAGTTTATTCATGCGGTTTGGCAAGTCTGGCTTACGCATGCGCTCCAAGTTCCCGACTTGGAGATCTTTAACCCACTAACCTCCCCGGTTAGTGACGATTGACTTCACGCGTACTAACCAAACATTTACAAGTTGACTCTTCTTAGGATGTCACCATTCTCCTTGACTGATCACGGGGTGTCACTCTTGATATTGCGGTTTACAAATATAGAAAGGACAATTACAACAAAGATTTCCTAACTCTAGGAATGTAAATTCTCAAGTGAGAGATTGAGAGAGTTAGAATTTGTACTCTTTTGCTGAGAGAACGCGAATAGGAATTTTGGTATCGTTTCAGTATGGTTCTCTCTTTTCTTAGTCTTCAATTCAGAGTGTCACGATTTATAAATTTGCAAAATCGGTCAATCACCTCCATTTTAGTTGACCACCACCCGATCTTTGGAAACTAGCCATTGCGTTATTAAGTCTGGCTGGTCGATCACTTTTAGCCTACCGGTCAACTACCTCTTCATATTTTAGAAGCTTCACCCGACTCTGTCCATTTTACGATTGATCAAATCTTCAACAACTTGACCGCTTCTGTAACATCCCGTAACTTTTTTCGTATAAAAATTTTATTTTCTTTAAATCATTTGCATGATGGGAAACCAGAGTAATAAACAGCGGAAGTCTTAGCCATATGAAACTCAGAGTAAACGATGTGTAGAAATTTTTTACATTTAAATATCACAAACCAACAGTTTAAAAACTATTTTAACAAGTATAGCTAAAACATTAATTTAAAACCAATTAAAGCTAATAGCACTTAAAAACTCTTAAAACAATTAAACAAGTTTATTCCATTTTCGTAAGCCATACCCCAAGGTCAATGTAGCCAACAGCACAAATGCCCAACCTGACAATACTCCATCAGTTACGTCCTTTATCAACTTTATCCAATCATCAGGTCCTTACCTACATCAATGAGACCTAACTATGAGCCTAAAGCTTAGTAAGTGGTATAAACATAAAATGTGAAATACTCATAAATTTTGTAATATCGTATACAGTTTTCAATTTTTGCTTATCTGTTACTGTTTTTCTCTTTTACATTTGTTTACTTATCTTTATTTTCTGTGTCGGGCATATCCAATCGGACCATAGATATTTACTTATCTTTGATGCATGTGTTAGGCGTATCCAACTGGACCACATCTATTTACTTATATTTAGTTTTTGTGCCAGGCGTAACCAACCAGACCACAACTATTTACTTACCTTTGAGTTCTATGCCGGGCGTAACCAACTGGATCACAAAAATAACTATTTATGTTTATTTCATTTACGTGTACTTTAGGATTCCAAGTCTTAACGTTGTCGAGTGCACACAATCCTATTTAACGTGTTCCTCGATCGTATCTTTAAAATGTGATCCTTCCTAACTAAGGAACTGAATTTAAATCTAATAAAAACACAATTCATAACAAGCAATTAAACAAACAATAAACATCCCATAATTCTCGTGATAGAGGCCCTTTCGGACAAAACACACGCAGCACCACTTACCTAGATTCCTTAGCTTTAATGAGTTAAAACTTTAAGATTCTTCACAATACCTATTCATTAGTCACATGAAATTATTAATAATGATTAATCAATAATCAACCCTAATTACAAGCAATGCATTGCTTAATAGATCTCCTCAATCCAACTTAACAATTTATTCCAACAACCACCTTATCCTACAACTCACCTCAACAATTTATACTACATGATAATAATCAACTTCATGGATAACACCCTAATACTTAGATTTAACTTAGCATACATACAGTGGCTTAACAATTTCCAAGCATAATATTCCAAGGCCATAATTCATTTTCCACTCATACAATCAAAATAATTAACCAACACCCATATTTTTCACTTGATAATAATAGTCAACAGAACTTAAACCTCAAACAATAATCTTACTATTTTGCCGAGAATAAGTCTACCAACAATATGCTTACTCAGATCAAAATCAACTTAACAGATAGAAACCATTCCATGTAATAATTCCATTTAGAAATGTGAGTGAAGGTCAATTACCTGAATCCAAGAATCAAAAACCAAAGAAACTCCTCTTCTCCAAAACCTCATAGTTGTTTTTCACCCTCCAGTTTCTCTCCTTTGTAAACTTTCGAGAACTACTCGGCCTCTTATCTCTCTCTCTGAACCATTTCTCTTTCACTCAAAATCAAGGCAGATTTCTCTCACAATCTTCAGTCACTCACTTGGTTCAACTTTCGTCCAAATACTCACAGCTCTTCAAACCTCAGCCTCACAGAACTCTCTAAAAATTTCAGCAGAGTAACCTTAGTTTTTCCTTCTCCCTAAAAGCTGGCTCCCTTCACCTCTATATATAGACCACATCCATGACTCTTCCACGTCCGTCCGCGTGAAAACAGAAGGCCAAAGGATGATAATTCATCAATGTCCAACAACTCTTCGACGTCCAAACGCTTTAGACGATGAAACCTTTCATTTTCAGTGTTGGTTAAACCTCTCCAGATGACCCTCATAATTGGCGGACAGTCAAGCTGGACGTTCATTTCTCTTTGGTGATGGACTACCAACCATTTAGATATTACCATATTCACACTGGTCGACGACGCTGGTCGATCGACAATCACGCTAATTGACCGTCGTTTCCAACTGAACATTGCCGATTAATTCACCAGATCATTCATATGTATACTATATATATATATTACCCTTAATAAACCATAATTCACTTTTCCAAATTATCAAAATCTCAACATATGCCATATGTTTCACCATTCCTCCTTCGCATTATTCCTCACTAAATGCAGTATGCCCTAACATAGTATAAATCTTATATCTTCAACCTTGTTATAACAAAGTACATTTTCTCTTATTAATTGTACTGAATGTAAATCTAGTTGACATCATTTTATCTAACTCTAAATATCATCAACCCATTCTCCAATAACCACAATCCTTCCCATAAGCTGAATAATTTGGGTATCAAGGTTCATTTTATCCAAATCTGTTTCACTTGACTTAATACCTTACTTATTCATTTTAGCTCCAAATACCCCAGAATTATCACTTTAGCTATGCATTCAGCTCAATGAAAATTCAGGATATTATAGCTTCTTCGACCAAAGATAACCCGAGCTCTCTGCCCATTTTGTGGTTGATCACCTTGTCCAAACCGGTCGACTGTCTCCATGCTTTTTGGACTCTTAAGCTCACTGTGATATTTGCGATCGATCTACTCGTCCAAACCGGTCGACCACCTCTTCATATTTTTCAGCAAATTGGTCGACCTCCTCTATGCTACTGTTGACCTTTCTTTAGTGTTTTGCACTCCTTGAATCTTCTAACTCCCAACAATTATTCTATACGCTACATGGACTTAGGTAAACATGTTATTAAGCAAATAGTGACACTTGTAACTCCCGTATGGATGCGTTCGTCAATGAAAGTCCTCTTGAAAGTTGGACACCACTTCACACACTCTTCCTTCAACAAGTAAGAGTACGAATGTCAATAAGAGAACCCACTCAACTCACAAAGTAAGCTCAATCTTATGATGCAACACACACAAGGAAACTTTGGATGTAACTTACTAAAGGTTTGAAAGAAGAATCACTCCAATTTCGAAAATAAGCATAAGCTTTTTAGTATTCAATTCTCAATTTTCTAAACATTTACATAAGGTGGTTTTAAATAGTCAATTACAAACTAAAGAATAGTAAATAACTAAATAACCAACAATATCACTAAATCGGCTATAATACACACTTGGTTGATACTTTACTTAATAATTACTAGGTCAATTAATTTATAAATTATTTAATTAATTCTTTCTTTCTTCTCCTCCAAGTCTTGATGTCTTTTGGAAATTTTTTCTTCTTGAATCTGGCCACTTGGATGGTTTCCATATATTAATTTTCCTTGGTCTCCAAGTTTGGCTGCTTGAGTTTTTGCACAATATTTGCTCTCTGTTTTGTAGGCTTTTGACATAGTAAATAAGCTCTAATTTTAATAATCTAGCCCATTTTAGAAAGCTTAAGAAGTTAGCTACAATCTTTGTGAAGAACACGTTTTGATATGATGTCGTTCCGAATGCCAAAACCATCATATACTTGTTGAAGGTCAGAATGTAGGCAGAATTGTGAAGTACTTCAAATATTTTACAATTGTTCTTGAACTTCCACTTATTTTTACCTTGAATATCTCCATAATATTATTGGAAGCTTGATTGTTGATAAAGTGGACTCGTAGTCCATCACCTCCTCCATGCTATTGTTGACCTCTCCTTAGTGTTTTGCACTCCTTGAAGCTTCTAAGTCCTAATAATCATACTATACGCTACATGGACTTAGGTAAACATGTTAGTACATATAAATACCCATATTAAGGGGTATTTCTAATGAAGATCAACATAAATATAAAGATAAAACATTAAGCATAATCAAACTATAAACAACTTATAATTTCAATGAACATATTTATCATCAAAACAAATAAGCTTAATGACACTTAGGCTAACAATTTCCTTCTTTTTTATGATGACAACATATTATAAGTTGTTTATTCCTAAGTCTAAGTATGTGCATATAGTATTGCATAACTTGATCTATCTCCCTTGTTTTATGCAATATATCTAACTTTTAATTTCATGCAAACATGTTATTCTTACAACTTATATAAATCTTTTCCCCTTTGTCAAAATAAAAAAGAAACCAATGGGGAGTTACTTTCAAAGTTAATAAAAATTCTCCTCCTTTGTCATTATTCAAAACACAAAAATCATTGGAGGGTCAGATCGTTCTTCCCAGTATTTCCCTCGCGGCCTATGTAATGATCCATTTTCCTTTACTTAAAAATGTTGAAATTGAAAACACATTTCCTTTATAAAACACATAGAATTTAAACCTTTTCTCTTTAGTCAAATCTTTGCATTAGAGTGCATAGCGGAAGACTTTTTGTTCTAAATACATTTGAAATAGAAGGAAATTAAAGACTATAAATAAAATTTCATCTTTAAAGTCATTACATTGTACAAAACATTTCTTAACTTAAACAAATTACATTTTTTTTGTTTCTCTTGAGCCCAGCCATCACAATATCTCGCCAAATAAATCCTCCATCAACTGCTTATTTCTTTCTTTACCTTCATCCTTACCTACATCATAAGACTTAAACTATGAGCCTAAGACTCAGTAAGAGATAGAAAATAAGCTATGCACTTTATAAAACAAATGCAATTTTTTGTTTTCATTTTTCTTTTACCTTAACCTTAACCTTTAACTTTAATTTTAACTCTAGTTCCACTTATCCATACAGATGTTAGAGATATCACCGTACAAGGTAGAGTGGTACCTATTGACCCACACAGGGCAACCATCTCAAGAACTCATACCTGTAATGTTTATTTACATTTATTTCCAGTTTATTCAATTTCTTTTAGTTCTACTTATCCATATAAGCGCTAGAGGTATAACATACCCCGTCGCATCTATTTACGTTTATTTCTGTTCATTTCCATTTTCTTCCACACGGGGCAGCCATATCAAGAACTCATACCTCGTCGCGTCTATTTATGTTTATTTTCATTTTCTTTAGTTTCACTTACCCATACAGGTGCTAGAGGCATCACTGTACAAGATAGAGTGGCACCTATTGACCCACACAGGATAGCCATCTCAAGAATCTATACTCTGTCGTATCTATTTACGTTTATTTCCACAATATGTCAATTTCATTTTCAAAACATATGCATAAAACATTTATATACATTTTCATTAAAACCATGATGCATGAAATGCGTATGATTAATACAATGCACATTATTATCTACATAATTCATATCGCAACAACATTTTACATTTCCTACATTTATCATGTCATTAACAATCAAAATTTTATTCTTGAATTACATCAATACTAACCTCATATATTTCCTATAGCTAATCACATGTGAGCATCCAAGTAATCACACCATATCATAATAATATCCCCATAAATACACAACATATGAAACAATTCCCTGAATTCTTGTGATGTAGGCCAATAGGCCAAAAACACATATCCCTTACCTAAAATTTGCAATGTGGTTCCAATACCTAGGGTACTTTCTTGAATGTTTACACCTTCACAACCCATATATCATAATCAATGACTACTTGACATATTGAAATCAAGGTATGCTTAACATAATCTCCTCTAATAGCATACTCATTATGTAACTACTAATCATCTATTACTTGTATAAAACTAAAGCAATCTATTTTTAAACATTCATCTATTATGCATACTATCTAGGGTTTTACTTCCAATTTTCATCCATCCATAACTTTTCTAAACAAAATCAAATTCACAACTTCCCCCCACCTATTTCTTCCTTAAGGCGTCTAGATTAACATTTCCATTTGGTTTAACATAAAATTCCAAGAAGATTGACAACAAGAATCAAATATCATAATCACCCGGTTTAACCGTTTTTCTCCATCTTCTATTCTCTGCTTCCCTCTAAACTCCTATAACTTCACATATTTCATAAAATCATAAAAGAAATCTTTCAGACCTTTGAATTTTCATGAGGGAGAAGGGGAGAGTTCTTGAGAGCTTCTTGAGAAATTCTTCTCCTTTCCTTTTCATTCTAAGGCTTCTTGGTCTTTTATTCTAAGTAGAAACCTCTTCTCTAGCCTTAAGCTGGAGGTGCTCAAAGGACAAAGCATGATGGAGATGATTCATCATGGGTTCACCAACCAAAACAAGACATTTCACTCTAATTTTAGTGACTTTTTGCATTCTAGTCGACCAATTTTGAGAAAGTGGTCGACCAAAAACTTTCTCGAGGCTTTATTTTTACTTTTTGTATGATTTGTGGTTGACCACTCTTACAGTGGACGACCACTTTTCGACTTGAGAGCTTCCATTTTTCAATCTGCCTTCAAACTGATCGACCATTCTATAGTGGTCAACCACTCCTCTGCATACTTCACAAAAAATCTGCAATCTTTCAAAATTTCGCTTGACCACTTCTTCAGTAGTTGACCACCCTGCTCTTCTAAAACAAATTTACTTAATTACCTCTAACTTCCATTATCATCAATTCCCCTCAACAACCAACATCCCATCAAACTATGATCTCCATCAAACTAACATCCAATCACCAAATATTGATATGACAAAATTTTATACCTAGTACGATAAAATTTGGGGTATTATAGCTTACCTCTAGGTCACCACAAAGAAAGTTTTTATCTTCTTACTTTTAAAAGGGAAAATGACAAATTAACCATCGTGGTTTGTGGTCAATGACAAGTCAACCACTATCCTTTATTTTCTAACAAATTAATTACTGACGTATGGGTAAATGACAAAGCCAACATCGCTGTCACGTTTGCCGTTAAGAAGCTGACAGGGCGACACGGCGTTCGTAGACAAAATGTCATGGTGCTGTGGTTTTCCAAAAAAAGAAGGCCAAAGTTGGCTTGGATGCCGCGGTGTCCAAGCCAAACCGCGGTGTCCACGTAAAACTTGGCCTGGACACCACGGTGTCTCCCAAGACACCGCAGCGTCCCTCTTTTAACTCAGCGGTATACATAACCGTGAACTCCTCGCAGTTTGCGATATTTTTAGGCATTTTGTAATCGATTAGCTAACCCTAGAGAATTCGAAGAGCTGAAGAGAACGACATTTTGGCGAAGTTGAAGAATTTGTTGAAAAGCAAATGGCTTCTTTGAGTGTTGAAGAATCTGTTATTAACCATCAATTTGAAGTGGGACCCATAGCCACATGTTTGGCCAATGAGAATGAGGTACGTGGAATTGGAAATGAAGCTGCAATTGTGTTGAATTCTTTCTCAGCAACTCTACACGAGGAGGACAATGAGGACCTCCGTTCATTATGCCAATCCACTAGTGACAAAGACATGGACATGGCCGAGAGTAGCCTAGACGCCCAACATAAGCAGAAGGCAGCTTCGCTGGAATGAGCCTTGGCAAAAAGTACAGTTCATTGAACAAAATTAGAGAAGAAATTGTCGATCATGCATTGAAGAATGGGTACAGGATAAAAGTCACCCACATTGACGCTTATCGATTGAGGGCTGCTTGCAAAGAAGGATGTCTGTGGCGGTTGTATGCTTAAAAAATGCAAGGTGAAATGACGTTTCAAATAAAGTTTCACACCGACATTCACACTTGCTCGAGAAAGATGGAAAGTTGTCATGCTACTACCAAATGGGTGGCAACACATTACTTAGGCAGATTTAAAAGTCAGTTCGATTAGGACCTTGCTTCCATAATTGAGATAGTGAGGAAGGACTTTAATGTCAACATCACACCCAGTCTTGCTAGAAGGACAAGAAATGCGTCGAAAAAAATTAACGAAGGTGATGGCAATGAGTAATACAAGCTCATATGGTCCTATACCAAGGAGATTCAGAGGTCTAATCCTGGAAGCTCGGTGCACGTTGACCTGGACATGAGTGCATTTAAAAGAATGTACACGTGTTTGGCTACATACAAGACGACCGTCCTGAACTATGGTAGACCAATTATTTGTTTGGATGGTTGGCACTTGAAGGAAGCGACACCAGGCCAGCTGCTCACTGCTGTCACCATAGACGGGAACGATGGTATGTATCTGATTGCTGTAGTAGTGGTTGAAGCAGAAAATAAGGCTTCATGGAGTTGGATTCTAGAATTGTTGCTCAACGATCTAAACACCCCATCTGGCAATGGATGGACAATCATTTTTGACCGACAAAAGGTGCAGTTGATTGCTTTTGCCTTCTGTGTTTATGTTATGCATTTTGTACCAATGTCTACTAATATTATGAATCTTTGCAAGGTCTAGTGCCAACTATCAGAGAGGTGGCAGGGCAAGCAGATCATCGGTTTTGCATCAACACCTGTATGCCAATTTTCAAAAACAATTTATAGGCAGGTTGTTCAAGGATGCAATGTGGGCCGCATCTAGAGCCACAACTGTGAGGCAATTTGAGAGAGAGATGACCAAGTTATTTTTTCTTGACCTGGCGGCCCATAACTATTTAGGAGGAATAGATGTGACATGCTGGGCCAAACATGCCTTCTGCTCCATCCCAAAGTGCGACATAAGCCTCAACAACTTGAGCGAGTCTTTCAACTCCTGCATCCTATCAGCCTGGGACAAACAGATTCTAAGTATGTTCGAGATCATTCGAAAGGGCATTATGGGTAGGATCGTGAAAAAAAATAAAAGATGGCTCGCTCGACGGACCTTTTGTGTCCAATTATCAGCAATCGGCTCGCCAAACTACAACTTGCCGGTCGAAATTGGAGCCCCCAATTTTCAGGAGCTGCACAGTTTGAGGTCAGCAATGGTAACGAACAGTACTCTGTTGATTGGGACAGGCGTACTTGCACCTATTACCAGTGGGAGTTGACCAGCATCCCATGTGTCCAGGCAGTCCTGTGCATTCACTTCATGAGGAGATCTCTTGAGGAATTTGTGCATGCGTGCTATCACCGGGAAACATACATGGCGATGTACTCCCACTTTCTCCTCCCCGTCAATGGACCAATCGAGTGGCTCTTGTGACGAATCTTGATACAATTATCACACCGCCATCTAAAAGACTTCTAGAAAGGCAGCGTAAATGTAGAATACGGGAAGTGGACGAGGCCCCAAGCCAGACAGTGCTGACCAGAAGACATCTGAACGTCACTTGTGGCCGGTGTAGGGCATAATTCCTGCACATACGAAGGGGGAGGCGAGTCTAGTGCCGGGGCTGGCAGAGGCGACAGAGGGAGAGGCAGAGCCAGGGGCAGAGGCAGCAGAGGAAGGTTGAGGGGCACATTTATGGGTTTCAGAGTCCTTGAGACAACCCCTGAGACAATTCCTTCCATTGTCCCGGAGACAGTCCACGAGAGAGTTGTCGAGACAGTTCCGGATATAATTCTTGAGACACAGGTGAGCCCATTATCACGTTTATATTTTCAAATGTTATTTGAACTATGCTAATTTCATTTGCAATGTGTTCGCAGGAGTCTGATGCGCAAGGTCCACAAATACAAACGTACACAAATGTGGACCTTCACTTTCCATGATACATTAGTTTGATAGATTAGGTTTGATATATATGTGATTGAACTGTACGCTATATTTGTAAATTTTGAATTTATATATATGAATTGGTTTCATAAATTTGAATTGATAAATTTGAATTGGTTTCAGCAATTTGAATTCATATATTGGATCCATACATTTGGTTGTGGATATGCAAGTTGTGGATATGCAAGTTTGAATTATTGTCCCATTTTACAATTAGCTGGCTCATTGGAATCTTTGATTCTATTACAAGACAATGAATCACATTTTTCTCTTTCCCCTCCCAAGTGTTGTTCAGGAGAATGAGGATGTAATTCTACATCAATGGCATCATCAAATTTCGTGTTCACAATATTTACGGGCAAAACAACAAGGAGGCGATATACTTCTTGCAAATTATTAGTCTTCACAGCTTGCCATATGCTAGTTGCATAAGAGCTAGTATCTCCTGCTCCATCTCTGAGAACTAGCAGTTTCTCGATTACACTTATCCTCACCTCAATTTATAAAAATTTTGCCAGAATCTCCCTTGTTTCTTTACTCCCCCAAAGCTATTCTCATACATCATGCACAAAAATCCAAAGCAGTTCTAGTATCATCCAAACATATCATTCATCCACTAAATGTAAACTACGCATATCATCCAAACATATCATTCGCAAAGTAAATGTAAACTACACATAAATTACAAGGTAAATGTACATAAATTCAACTAAACACAAACTACAACGTAAATCATTGAACTAAACTACGTCGCCTTCTTCCTGGTCCGTTTCGGACGCAAATCCTTGATCGCAAAAGATAAGTTCGGGTCCAGGAATACTTTATCTACATTTTCGAACAACGGACCCTTATACTGAAAGGTTGCAGGGTTGTGCTCGTGGAATTGTTCTGGAATGGTGCATTGTCGCAGCACCCTCATCCCCTGAGTCGTACACCGCAAGACGCCAACTGGCCTACAATGCAAAGGGAACAATTACCGGTCAAATACGAGGAAAACAATATTAAGAATTTACACAAGGGAAAATACATACCACTCTTTATTAGTGGGAGCTATGATGATGGAGATTGATTCTGGCATCAATCGTTGGTAAGCATATTGAGTGTGCAGGTTAACGGAGGACATAAAACAATTATCCTTTGGGTGTGTCTGCAATGTAAACAACGCATTAGATGATCTCAGCAAACATGAACAACAACTCGGAGAAGCAAGATGGTTACGTGAATCCACACTAATGTGAGTAGACGGTTTTCCTATTGATATGCGAATTTGGCTTCGTCGTCGACCGCATAGCATTGCACATAAGTTCGGATGAGTACTAAGATAAAATCTTATACACTAACATACAAAGAAGGCTTCTAACGTCCCGACTTGCTCCGTGAAGATGAGATCAGTGACGACGTAATCATCGTGAATCAGCTTTCCCCCAAGAATCGCGCATATCACTATGTTCTTCCGAGTATTTGCCTGGACATAATTCTTGAGCAAACGCATCAAATCATGAGCCTGCAACAAAAATGTCAAAACGCCGTCAGACTAACAAAGCATGAACATGAATGAACACACATATATAATGAAATGAAAGACATACCACACGCACAGTTCTAAGGGGCAGAGGCTCGAACAGACCGGTCCTCTCAACCTCGGCAGGCACTGTTGGAGGAGCAGGTTGGCGGCTTCCGACACAGGTGCTGCAAATCAACAACACGTCATTACGTGAAACACAAATAAAGTAAAAACTGGACGCTGCAAATCAACAACACGTCATTACAAGCGGAATGTGGCATCTGCTGCTTTAGAGGACGCTGACGAGGATGTCGTATGGGCTGATCGCCCCTCACCTCCCTTAAGTGCTGCCACCACCTCACGGTGCCTCTCTTCTGCGAGCTCCGCTGCTTGCATATGCCACTCTTGTGCTATGCGATGCCTCTCTTCTGCGAGCTCCGCTGCTTGCATATGCCACTATTGTGCTATGCAATGTCTCTCTTCTACGAGCTCCTCCACTCTTCGTATCTAGACTTGTTACATTTGCAGGTGCTCCTCCATTATTTGCATTCTAGTCATCGACATATGATGGAGCTCCTCCATCCTGCTCATTCAGGCGAACGTCTCCTTAGGCATCGAAGTAAAGTGAGATGACTGAGGAGGAGATGGCTGTTCATGTGAGGGGGCTAAATGTTGAGGCTCTGAGAGGGGTGGAGGTGCTGCCTCCTTCTTGGACTAGAGGAACCATTCCCCTCTGACTTTGGTGATACCCATCGGTCTAATATAACTTTGTTGTACACGTCATTGGCCGACTCTTCAATTCTTGCCTCTTTATCCGAGATGGGTACCCCAAACTACTCAACGATACTCTAGATGTGCCAGTTGTACAGTAGGTTCTTCGCCAGGTTGTTGAGCATCTCATGCATGTGGCTCACGATGATAAATCTGATGTCCACTTTTTTCCCCGTGAACACCTTCTCCAGCATATAGAGATCCATGCTGCTAACATGGTCTTGATGCCTATTCTGAGGCAAAATTGTGTAGGTCATGATCAGGTGGATCATTCGGGCTATGACATTCAACCCCTTGCCCTTTGGCTTCTTGTACTAGGCAACCTCGGGATCTCGGTGCAACAATCTAAGCACCGCTAGCCCTTCTCCTCAGTTGACGAATGGTGGCTCCTGAGACATGTGATAATATTCATTGCTTGGCTCCTCCAGTACACATCCAAGCATAATGTTTACATCATTGGGAGTGAACCTCAACTTCCGTCCAAAAATGTACGTCCGCACCTCTAATGGCTCGTTGGACAGTCTCAAATTTGCGTAAAACAATTTTATAACTCTCTTACAGTAACTACCCCTCATCCGGCACAACCCCGCGAATCCAACATCTTCAAGCATATGATTAATTCCCATTCCTGCGAAAGAGTCCAAATCTACTATTTTGGAAACAATAATTCCACGATGTTGTATATCTTCTACATACCGTGTTTTGAAATTCATTGTCCTGAATAGTTTGGACCTTAAACCCACTGTAACGGGTTGGAACCGGACCAATGAGAATCTGACTTCTCCTTCTTTAGGCTCGGCGGTTTCTTCGTCTTCCATCGCCGCCGCGGGTTGAACATCTTCCACTGCCTCGAGTTGAACATCTTCCACAGCCACGGCTTCCACCGCTGCAGTTTGAATGGGTTCAACCGCCTTCACCATTGCCTTCCCACGCTTCAACGTCAATTTCTTAGATCGGGAATACATTTTGATCGTTGAGAGTAATTCACCAAGATCCAAGAGTATTTCGCCGAGAGCCGAAAGTATTTTCACCGAGAGCCGAGAGTATTTCGTTGTCTGGGTGAAAATGGTCGAGTGTGAGGGTGCGACAGTGAGCGAGTGGACCGTGTCGAGGTTTCGGGTGCTTCGGTGCAACGGTGTCGACGGTGCGACGGTGAGACGGTGCGACGGTGGGGACAGTGAGCACTTGGGCAGGCGTGGACGTCGCGTTGCGCTCAGGTCTGCGGGATGGAGCTTCGGGAACTGGATGTTCGCAATGTCAAATATAGCCCAGATCTGGTATTTCTATCCACTTAAAAAGGTGGTGTCTCTTGAGACACGCGGTCTCTTGAGACACCGCGGCGTCCAGGCCAAGTTTGGCCTGGACCTCGCGACGTCCCAGTATACCGCGGCGGCGTCCCAAGACACCACGGTGTCTAGGCCAAATTTTGCATTCTTTTTTTGGAAAACTACGGCTCCGCAACATTTTGTCTACGAATGCTGCGGCACCCTGTCAGCTTCTTAACGGCGAACATGACAGCGATGTTGGCTTTGTCATTTACCCATACGTTAGTCGTTAATTTGTTAGAAAATAAAGGATAGTGGTTGACTTGTCATCGCAAACCACGATGGTTAATTTGTCATTTTCCCCTTTTAAAATTATAAGATTTATAAAAAAATACATATAAATAATTGTTCATATACTTTAGTTCTTTTCTTATTTTATAATATACAAAAAAAATACTTAATATGTAATTTACTACATGTTACTCTATTTGATAAGATCGTAATTTCACTTATCAGTTAAAGTAATTGTTGAGATCACTCATATGTCTTACCTATCTTCGAGGTCATCATAGGAGATCATCACATTTTAAGTGCATAAAGCCCACATTTTAAATGTAACTAAAAAAATATTTATTTAATTTTGAATTAAATAAAAGATATTATTATCTTGAAATGAGGATTTAAATCATCACGAGTTAGCTATTTATTTAGAGTGGAAAACTAATATTTGAATGTTAATTATGAGACTAATTAAGAAAGTGATTGTTAGATAACAAATATAATTAAGCTAGATCCTACTATTGATAATATTGAATAACTTGTCTTGTAGTGTTTGAATTTCTGAGAAATAGAAAATAATATAAGATTTTATGTATTATATATATATATATATGTATGTATATATAAAATAAAATAATAAAATGTCAGACAAAATATAATTTAGACCTTAACATTTAGAATCATTTATAGATTATAAATTTTTTTGGACAAATTTAACCTCCATCTTTTAATTGTTAGCAATTTGGAATTTAGCCATTAAATCTAGCACATGTACTAAATTTTCCTTCTTATGAGATCTTTTAACTTGATTTTGAACTCTATCGATCTGGTAATAAAATTCAAAATCAAGTTAGAATTTACTAGAAGAGTTAGAAATTGGCTTAAAACACCTCATTAAATGAAAAACATGTTGTAACCCATTTTTGATTTAACAGAAGAATCGACATAATGGTCCAAATTACTGACAACTTAAATGTGGAGATTTCATTTGTTAAGAAAATAGTTTAAGGTCTATTCTTTGCATGACCTCAAACATTATGGTTTAAATTATATTTTACCCTAAATGTATTAAAAAGGCTAAATGGCCTTGTGTGTGCAGTTGTGAAGAATAGAGAGGGGGGATTTCAAATAAGGTGTCAAAAAGGAGAAAAATTCGAAGGAGAAGAAGGTTTTGATGACATATTCATGTTTCCTACACAGTTAGGGGGCTAAATCAGTAGATTATACAAGAAAAGTTTTATGATAATTTTTGTTTATGTTAGATTTTGAAATTTTTGTCAATGAGTTTCATTGAAAAGTATACTAAGTTGTTATATTTAGCCTTAGGATGGTGTTTTTGTGATGTTAGAAACGAAAATGGGAAGGTGATGGAATACAATAACAAAACAAAAACATAAATTATTTGTTAAAAATTTTCAATTTATTTTTCAGATTGATTCTAATATCCTACCTTAGTTTTTCATTAAGCATTCTTTTATAGACTTATATAGAAATTTGAGAATCAGGCAACATAAAAATAAATCTTTTTTCAACACAAAAATATAAAAATTTTTCTAGGAAATGAACATCACACCTAAAACTCCTCCTCGATATGATTTCTAGTTGCAATGCAGAATGATTATCGCAAATAATTTTGGTAGGTTCCAACTATTTTTCTCCCATATCTTTAAGTATTCTTTTCAACTAAATGACTTGGTTTACACAACCAGCGGCTGTCACATACTTGGCTTTAGCTATTGATCGTGCTACATTGGCTTTCTTTTTTGAACTCCAAGAAAATATAGTAAATTCTAAGCTGAAACAATAGCCAAAAGTGCTCTTCAAATCATCACAAGAGTCTACCTAATCACTGTATGTAGATCCTACAATCTTTACATAGGTTGTTTTCTCATACCACATGTCAAAGTAGTTCACTGTAAGTATCTCAAAATTCTGTTGGCTATTCCAAAATTTATTTGACTTAGGCTTTGTATAAATCTTGAGAGTAAACTAATAGTATAGGTCTTGTATTGAACAAATACAACAAACTTCCCACAAGACTTATTGATAGATCCATCAACTTTCTTTCAACCATCATCCTTTTTCAATTTCTCATTAGGAATTAATGAAGTTGCCACTAATTTATAGCCCAACATATAGAACCTTTTCAAAAGATCTTCAATATATTTCCCTTGTTAATATAATATTCCACTAGCTCTTGACTAACTTTCATGGCAAGAAAATAATGTAAACTTCCTAAGTCATTCATCTCAAAACTTGGCATCATTTCTTTTTAAAAATTTTTGATCATTTCAGCATTAGCTCTAGTAAAAGCCAAATCATCCACATAAAGATATACGATGATCAAATCATTACGGTTTTGAGACTTGATGTACAATGTAGCTCACTTTTAATCCTCTTGAAACCTTGCTCAATAAAATGTTGGTCTATTGTCTCATATGAAGATGGTACTTGTTTTAATCCATATAACACCTTCTTTAGTTTATAATATTTGCTTTCTTCCTTTTTAAATCCTGCTAGTTGATCAACAAATACATCTTCTTACAACACCCCATTTAGAAATGCTATTCACATCTAATTGCAAAATTTTCCAACCATTTTGAGCAGTAAGAGATATTAAAGCTATGATGGTGTCCATCTTTGCAACCAGAGAAAATGTTTCATTATAATCTATTCCATGTTGTTGCACATATCCCTTAACAACCAACCTCGCTTTATGCTTTAAGATAGAGCCATCTAGATTTAATTTAGTCTTAGAAATCCATTTTACTCCAATAACTTCTTTATTTGCCGGCAAAATAACCAACTCCCAGGTCTCATTTCCTCTATCATTATAATTTCTTGTTTCATAGCCCTTTGAAGCTATTGTAAAACTATTTGACTCTAGTGTTGCATAATTACAACTTCACTAAGAAGTCTTGTTTTTCTTACTTGTGATTCAGGGGTTAACTCTTCTTCATTGTCTTTATGAAACAATTGAGAAGACGTGGGACTTTTAGTTTGAATATGTCGATTTCTATAAACTTCATATTTAACTTCCTCTTCAATAGATGAATCTATTAATACTTCAGCACTTTGTTGCATTACTTTTTTAGCTTCCCAATTCCAAAATGCATTCTCATTGAATTTCACATATTTGCTCACAACAAATTTTCTTGTCTTTAAGTTAAAAATTCAAAAGCATTTTAAAATGATGTTGTATCCTACAAATATTCCATTTTCTACCTTCTCTTCTAGCTTGTTTCTCTTTTGATATGGTAGGTGAATATAACAAATACAACAAAAAAAAACCCTTAGAAAACTTGCAGAGGATTTAAATCCATTCTAGGCTTCAAAAAACAGTTTCATTTTCAACTACTTTTGTAGGTAAATGATTAAGCAAGAACACAACAGTATTTAATGCCTCACACCAAAATTCTTCTTGCCATTTCCATGATAGTTTTGTTCTTTCTTTTATAGACTCTATTTTGTTGTAGAGAATAAGCCATCGAAAGTTGATGTTCTATTCCTTCAACATCATAAAATTTTTTGAACTCCTTGGAATTATATTCAGTATGTTGATCACTTCTCCAACACTTAATTTTGTGAGCATACTAATGTTCAACTAGTTGTTTGAATTTCTTGAAGGTTTCAAAAACTTCAGGTTTTGCATGTAAGAAATAAACCTAAATCATTCTTGTAAAATCATTTATGAAAAGAATAAAACACTTGCTTTGATTGCGAGTTGAAGTCTTCATTGTTCCACACACATCCCTATGAACGAGTTATAATTTCTCTTTGCCTCTCCAATTGCTTCATGAAGGAAAGGATAATTTGTATTACTTTCCAACCATACACCCTTCACATATTTGAGTTTCTTTTTCCAAAATAGGAAAGTCTTTCATCGTCCCCATTTGATGTAATAATCTCAAGGAATTGAAATTATAATGCCCAAATCTTTGATGCCACAACATAGACTCATCCATAGTTACCACCATAGCCTTAGTACAACTACATTGAATAGAGAAACTTCTACTTCTTCCCATTTTTACTTTAAATAATTCAAATTTCTTCTCGCTATCATATATTTTACACGAACATTCTCAAAGCACAAAAATAACCATTTTCTATCATTTGGCCAACACTCAACAAATTTTGATCACGAGAACGAACAAGTAATACATCTTTAATAAACTTTTTATTTGTTGAGATTGTTATTGTGCCTTTTCCTTTAGATTCAACAAGTTTTCCATTTCTCATATTGATTTTGACTTTAATAGAGGTGTCAAGTTTTGTAAAAATTGTTTCATCAAGAGCCATATAGTTACTACAACCACTATCAATAAACCATATTTTTTTTTCGAAAAACAAATGCTCATTCTCTTCCTTTTTCAGAATAATGAGTTTGATGATTGTTTTTAAATCTGCAATCTTTTTTTTTATTTGCCCAAACTTCATACAATTTCTGCATTGAGGCTTCCTAACATGATAGCAATTTTTTTCCAAGTGGTTTGACTTTTTTTTTTTCTTTTTGCATACACTACAAGGTAGAAATTCTCCAATTTTTCCTTTCAACTTGCACTCTTTAAAATCAAAATTTTTCTTATTTTTTTAGGCTTTTTCTTAAAATCCTTTATGTTCTTGTTCTTCAAACTCACATTAGATTGAAAAACATACTCCAAATAATTTTCACCCCTTCTCGCTAACCTTTTTTCAAGAGCTTGAAGAGAGCCCATCAACTCAGTAATTGATACCATTTCCAAGTCCTTTGACTCCTCAATTGCAGCAACTATATGATCATGTTTATTAGGTAAATTGATCAAAATATTTTGAACAATCCTTTAATTAGTCACCTCTTCACAGTGACCCCTCATTAACAATTTTAATTAATATAGAACAATACACTTTCATTACTTCTACAGCCTTGAAGTTTGATTATCTTTACCTTATCATTTCCTTGAAATTATTTATGCAGAATCTCCCATGTTGCCTTTAAAGTTTCAGCAATTATTAATATTGGAAAGATTGATTCAGACACTACCCATTGATGGATCAACAATGATTTTGCATCCTTAGTGCTCTCTTGTTTACTTTAGGTTAAAGTTGAGTTTTCCTCCGTTGGAATCATTATTCCTTTTTCCACCGCATTCCACAAATCTTGAGATAAGAAAAAAGTCTTCATTTTAATGCTTTTGTAATTGTAGTTTTTACCACTGAAAAAAGGAATAGATATTGATGCTCCAACGGTTGCCATTTTTGACCCTCAGATTAAATTGGTTTGCTTTTATACCAATTGATGGAATACATCAACAAAACAAAAACATAAACTATTTGTTGAGAAACTTTAATCTATTTTTCAGATTAATTCTAATGTCCCACTTTTGTTTTTGACAAATCATTCTTTTATAGACTTACATAGGAATTTGATAATCAGATTAAATAAAAATACACATATCATCTTTCAACACACATAAAAATATGAAACATTTTCTAGAAAATGAACATCATGCATAAACTTTTAATAGAAGAAAATGGGCTTTAAAAGAAATTTAGTTTAAGGAAATTCCAGTGTTATGGTGTTGTGTACATATCATTGAAGTAGCCTTCTAGCTTTGGCACCAACATCGCAAACGACATGGAATACCATTGCGGTGGTGCACCTCTAATAAATGTCTGGCGACACAATGCCCTTAAAAAATGTTGTAATGTTGAGCTCTCAGGTTTGAAACCAAAAAACTATATATGCTCAACACCATGATGTTGATCATCGAGTTCCACAACACATAAAAAGTGCACAGTTAAGCATGACACATGGTCGCCAAGCTAGGGCCTCAAATGGGCACCCACGTGTAAGGCTGGGGACATTTTTTTAAAATTTCCCCTAGATAGTCATATATGCTAATGGAATACGGATCCATTGTATTATTGATTGAGCCTCAAAGAATATCATGGAATTATTCAAGGTCAAGCATAGGGGGAAGTTCAAAAGCAATGAAAGAGAAATGGAAAGACTTTCCAAAAACAATCTTCCTTTTGACCTCCGACATGTATTTGACTATTTTGGCATTTCAAACAACATCATTTCAAAAAGTGTGCTTCATGAAGATTGTAGCTGACTTTCTATGCTTTCTATTGTTAGTTGGATTTCTAAATTTTGACTTCATTTACTATGTCAAAAGCTCACCTAGTTTCTCCAACATTCTTCCTTCTTCAACACTTGCAACAACACTTCAACAACATATTTTATAGGTTATTTCTCTACCCCTTCCGCTGGTGCATCATTTGGTATCAAAGCTAAAACGTCCTACTAATTTATGACATTTTTTTTACACAATAACGAGGTCACGAAACTACTCGTGGAATTATTTTTTGGTTCAGGAAGATTCACCACCATCTATTCCCAAGGTATCCATCCCGTCATTCAACGGCTCAAGCAATGGTCACGATTATAATGAGTGGGTGGGAAAAGTAGAAAGAATATTTGAGTGCTACAAATTTTTAGAACTAAGGAAGGTGCAACTAATAACACTTGGGTTCACAGAATATGCAAGCATATGGTGGAGTAACATTAGTGCAAAGAGGAGGCAAGGAGGCAAAGAGATCCGGACTTGGATTCTATTAAAGAGACTCATGAGTGACGAGTTAATTCCAAGCCATTACAAGCAAGAACTTTGTCATCAATTGCAAAGCCTCAAGCAAGGATCCATCACCGTCAACGATTATATTGCTAAGTTCAAAGCTTTACAAACAAAGTGTAATTTGCAAGAGCTGGAAGACAAAACAACATCAAGGTTTATCCTAGGACTTCACAATGACATTGGAAGCATGATAGAACCAAGATGGCTCTAATAATTGAGAGAGGAAAGTATGCTCTACACTCACCACCACCACTTCCAAGGTATGAATATTCTTTCGAAAGTCAACAAGCTCAACTTGCTAAAATTAGTGCCTTGTTACAACAACTTGAAGCGAATATATTGGGTACTCCGACCTTACAAGCACAAGACCGCGATGAGGTATTAGAAGATACACTTGAGCAAATTGAGGAAGAATGTCAAGAAGAGCTAGTACCTGAAATGATAGACGACCAAGTTGACTCCTTGGCAATAACAACACAAAAGGAGCAATCTTTCCATATTTCATGCTCCCACATGAACAAGGTTTTCTCTTTGGATTTTAATGATAGAATTTGTGCTAACATGGTTCCTTTGATCATGATTAAGGGGCTTAGCTTGGAGTTATTAATGCATGGTATCTCTTACAAACTTTGGTGGCACATTGACAAGGATCGCAATAATCATGGCCAAAGTTTAAACACAAGAAATGGTTGTCCATTAATCAAAGATGGAAAGATTGATGACAACTTGCCATCCATGGATTTTAAGGAAAGGGACATCGAGGTAAACCGAACTTGGACTGAATTTTCTTACGAAAGTTTTACTAATATATTGATTTGTGATATGACAAGTACAAGTGATATTCTTTGGGATGCACATGACAAATATCCTAAATCCCTTCCTAATTATTAGGCATTTAAAGATGGTGGAAGGATAGGAAGAATGGACAAGCTAGTTCCACATCACCCGAAGCAAATTAATATGGATTGTTATGCATTAAAAGGAAATCGGATGAAAATTGCTATGTTTACAACAAAGATGTATGTGCCATTGGACAACTTAATTGCTTGAATTTTTAGAGTTGGATGGATTTAAGCCTCTTATGTTAATGATATGATATTCGTTTATGGCAATATGGAAAAAGTAGATTTGATTGAATATAATTACTATTTTTGGATTATGGAAACCTATTGCATCTTGTGGACAACCTCACTATTGCATGAAGACATTAAATCAATCCTATAGAAAAACTCTTATGGCAATAGGATTAAGAAAAAATCTACTCGTTGTTTATTTGGTGATTTCAAAAACTACTTACCTTTTTTTGCATCATTGTCCAGGAATAAGTTGCTAGATTATTTTCTTTATATGATCAATTGCAAAAAGGGAAAGAGAAAGTTAGTGGCCAATGCTTCAATTCAAAGATTTTGTTTCCAAAGATGGCAAGATTGGTATGACAACTCATGGAAGTCAAAAATCACTTCTAAGAAAAGTGTTTGTTGGATTCCTAATAAGCAAAGTCAAGGAAAGAGCCACTCAAGATTCCATGAATGCATTACTCTATGACCACACATACATAGAGGTATTCTCACAACTATTTTTATGGAAATCATTGAATTACAAAGGGGTGTCCACGACATTCCTAAGCTTTTGTTCAATTATGGAAAATGGTTTGTCAATATCTTCCTATTATTGGCTTATCACATGATACAATGGTTATTTCCTTATTTTATTTATGGAGATTTCAAAGTCAATAAGAATTCAAGGCCCAAGACACGTCTCCTTATTTGACAAAGGAATATTATGAAGAGATTACTCTATGGCCACATATACTAAAAGGTGTTCTCAAGTTTATGTTTATGGTAATCATTATTGTGGCCTACATTATTTCTAACTCGAAGACAAAGAAGGAAAATAGTATATCCAAGTTATTGTTCAAGCATGGGAAGAGGTTTATGGAAATATCTTTAGCCTACTACAACAATCATTATTTGTTTCTATATTACAACCATGGAAATATTGAAGATATTGCAAAGATAATAGCCTATGATGATTCTTCTTTTTATGGTAATAAAGAATATGGTGACACAAGACACGATTCGAGGTCAAATCCTTTTCAACCCCGAGAGGATGATGGACTATGAGTCCATTCTATTATTGATCAAGCCTCAAAGAATATCATGGCATTACTCAAGGTCAAGCATAGGTGGAAGTTCAAGAGCAATGAAAGAGAAATGAAAAGACTTTCCAAAAACTGTCTTCCTTTTGACCTCTGATGCGTATTTGACTATTTTGGCATTCCAAATGACGTCATTTCAAAAAAGTGTGTTTCATGAAGATTGTAGCTGACTTCGTAAGCTTTCTATCATTAGTTAGATTGCTAAATTTGGACTTCATTTGCTATGTCAAAAGACCACCTAGTTTCTCCAACATTCTTCCTTCTTTAACACTTGCAACAACACTTCAACAACATATTTTATAGGTTGTTTTTTTACCCTTCTGCTGGTGCATCATCTACGATATACGGTGCTTAGATGATTTTAGACATTTTTAGAGGATATTGATGATAATACATTTTTAGAGTAAAAGTCGTGCTTTAAAAGCTATATTACATTTGAGAAAATGTCTTGTATGACAATATGTTGAGTTTATATATAATTTTACATGTTTCAATTTAGCAATGTAGTAGCTAGTGCTTGATAAATTGATAAGAATTGGAGTTGTTGATTTGATCAAGTATTCATTTACAAATGTTGATAAATAATGAACGCATATTATAATGACCTATCCTTAGGTCAAACCTCCTAAAATTGATTAAGGTTGTTTACAATTTGATCATATTGATGGCCATTATTATTTATTGACATTGTTATGAAGAATTATTTGATTCTATGCACAATAACATATGAAAAAATAAATGTTTTAATTGTAAAACATAGGTGTCAAAAAATCCATACAATCATTTTGTATAAAATCTTTAGATATAGTACTTCAAATTTGTATTGAGTATACTGAGTTTACTCCCTTAGACTACTATTTTCAAGTAATAGTTGGTACTATAGGCGCAACCCAAACAGGATTGAGCGTCCAAGTTATGAGTATCTGTCACGCCCTAAAGTGGACTTGAACAAGTGAAAGTACTTTGCCACCATTTATGACTCGATGTCCTACGTAGCTTCTCTTTCGCTACAGTTCTTTCACTAAATTCGAACCAAATGAATCTCAGGTGATGTAAAACTCTGATCTCATAGCCTAGTATAATCTCAGGCTCCTCCTTATAAGATATATCTTCTTGGATAGACACATCGGTCTAGGAGACTACATGTGATAAGTATGAAATATATTTTCTCAGCATGGAGACGTAGAACGTGTTGTGAACATAAATCAATTGTGACGGTAGATCCAATCTATAAGCCACTGAACCAAACTCATTCGATAATCCAAAAGGGTCCAATATATTTGGGAGCTAACTTTCCCTTTTACACTGAAATGACTTAAACCATGATGTGGTTGAACTTTCAAAAATATGAAGTCATCAGCCTCAAACTTATCCTCTCTCCTATGAAGGTTTGCATAACTTTTTTGATGACTCTGAACTATTCTTAGTCTTTCTTTAATCATCTTAACATTTTCAGTGGTCTCCTGAATCAAATCAAGCCCAAGAGTCACACGCTCCTTGGCCTTAGCCCAACATAACAGCGATCTAGATGGTCTCCCTTATAATGTTTCATATGGTGAAACTTCAATGCTTATATGATAGTTATTGTTATAAACAAACTTCACCAATGGCAAGTGATTTACCTAATAATAACAAAAATATAGGATACACGACCTTAACATATCCTCGAGAATCTGGATTGTATGTTTAGACTGACCATTTATTTGAGAATGATGTGTCATACTTAAATTAAGTTCAGTGTCCAAAGCTCTCTGAAGGGTTCTACAAAATTTAGAATAATTTTCAGATCTCTATCTGACACAATACTCAAAGTAATACTGTGAAGACAAACAATATTTTCTATATACAATATACTTAGTTCCGTAAAAAAGAAATCCATTATGACCAAAATAAAATGTGTTCGATCAACTATTACCCACATTACATCAAATCTTTGCACAACATTTGGTAAATAGATTACAAAATCCATAGTAATTCTATCCCATTTTCACTCAAGGATAGGTAGAGGTTACAACAACCCAATTGGTCTCTAATACTCACCTTAATCTGCTGATAAGTCAAACATTTAGATATATAATATGCTACATCTCATTTCATTCAAACCCACTAAAACTAATGCTTCTTGATACATCTTAGTACTATCGACATGAATAGAAAATATACTTATGACCCTCTACTAAAAATGTTTGCTCAAATTTGGATCACTAGGCACTACAACTCTATCCCTAAAAAATAGAAAGCCATCAGGATTGATCTTCCAACCCTTAAACTGCTCACCAATTTGAATATGATCAAATTTATCTTTCAGCTTATCATTGAATTTCTGCATATCTTAAACACACAACAAAAATATACCCAGACTGTCTAGCCATCCTCCTAATACTAAATATCGTAATCTTTAATAGTTAAACATCTCTTTGAATCTTCCAATACAAGACAAGAAAGAGAATCTTGAAGATGACAACCCAAGGCATTGACCACAACATTAGTCTTTTTAGGATGAATCTCCAAAGTAAAGTCATAATTCTCCATATATTTTATCCATCGGCATTGTCGGAAGTTCAAATCGCGCTACATAAATAGATACTTCAAGCTCTTATGGTTAGAAGATATGTCAAACTTTTCACCATATAAGTAACTTTGCCATATCTTTAAAGGGAAAATAATGACTATCAACTCCAAGTCGTGGGTAGAATACTTCTGCTCATGCGTCTTTAACTACCTAGATGCATAGACTATTGTCACTTTGTTCTCTTGCATCAGAACACAACCTAAATCAACTCCTAATGCATTTGTATATACCGCATACAGAAATCTCTCATTCATCACTGCCAAAATAGGTACAATAGTCAAGATCTGTTTAAGCTCCTCAAAAGCTGTTTGACAGTTGTAGTCTCAAATAAACTTCATGTCTTTCTAGTCAATTAGGTTAACAACATAACTATAGAAGAAAAGTTCTCCATGAATTGGCAATAATAACCAGTCAGATCCAAGAAACTTCATATCTCAGTGACATTCTTAGGTGTCTTCCAGCTCAATATTGCCTCAACTTTGACTGGATCCATTAAAATACCATTCAGAGATGCAATATTGCCTAAAAATTTAACCTCTATCATAATGACATGCAAGACCCATGAAACTATAAGACCAATATACACCTAAGGATTTGGTTTGTGCGATATTATAATTCTAATCCATAAGTGAGTTATCACAAATATGCATACAATCAATACTAAATATAAATGAGTTAAGGGATAGAAATATGACACCAATTTGGTAATGCAGTTCGGCAAACCCGCCTACGTCTGGCCTTTAAGGTCCCTCCTTGAGGATTCCTTAACTTAATAACCTCCTCGGTTATTGTTATCACAAATATGCATACCCTAAGTGATACTATAATTCTAATCCCTAAGTGAGTTATCACAAATATGCATACAATCAATGCTAAATATAAAGGAGTTAAGTGATAGAAATACGACACAAATTTGGTAACGTGGTTCAACAAACCCACCTACGTCCGCGCTTCAAGGTTCACCCTTGAAGATTCCTTAACCTAATAACCTCCCCGGTTATTTTTGATTGAACTTCACGGGCGTCAATCAAGCATTTATAGACTATTATAGGGAGACACCCTTTCCTCTTGACTATTACGGGCGCCCTCACTCATGTACAAGAATAATAAATAGTACAATGAAATATCTAAAGCCTAAGCTTTCCAAACGTAACTCTCAAGTTTGGGAATGAGAGAGCTAACTAAGCACTTACTTATGAAGAGAAATATTTTGAATAAATTTGACAGTGTTTTGCTATGGTTTCTCTTCTTATTTCTTCCAATTGCAAGTGCTTCTATATATAAAAATCTATTTAGCGGTCGACAACCCAACTGGTCCGGTCGATCGCTTCACGACCATTGCAAATGTAGCCGTTATAATTCAATCGATCCAATCGCTCGCTTCTTTGCCTTCAGTCGACCGTTGTAGTACAACTCTGAAACTGTCTCGACTTTGTCCAATTTTTGATCAACTGCCATTTATCCCTGTTGACCACTCTTTTGTACTTCAGTATATGTCGAGCAATCTATAATATCTCTAGTCAACCGTATATCCTTCTCCGATTGACTGTACACCTTGTTGTTCTGCTTTCTATGGCTGGACGGCTGCCCAATCGACCTCTACTCTGTGTTTAGAACATTTGAAAATCTAATTTCAAATGATCTATCCTATAACTACATAGACTTAGATGACATATTAGTAAGCATAAATACCCTTATTAAGGGGTATTTCCAATGAATATCAAATATAGACATAATGATAAACATATTAATCTCATTCAATTCATAAACAACTTATCAACAAATAAATCATCCATCATAAAAAAAAATAAGCCTAAAGTCTATTATGCTAACAGAAACTTCATATCTCAGTGACGTTAGTTGGATTCATTGAAATACCATTATGAGACACAACATGGCCTAAAATTTTTACATCTATTATCTAGAAGCTACACTTTTTCCTTTTGGCTTTCAACTAATAGTCACGCAATGTCCACAGAACAATTCCCAAGTGCTCCATATGCTCATCATGAGACTTTCAATGTATTAGTATATCGTCGAGGTAAGGCCGGAAGACTTGAATCATAAGATCTGTAAAGGCTATTGGTACATTAGTCAATCCCAACAGAATCGCCAAAAACTTCAAAGTGTTCATATCAAGTCCAAAATGTTGTCTTTGAAATATCTTCTTCATGAATCTTCAACTGATGGTAACCTAAATTCAAGTTGATCTTCGCAAAATACATAGACCCTCTAAGCTAGTTGAAAAGATCATCAATTTTTAGTTTCTAATGCTTGTTCTTTATTGTCATATGTTTTAGCTTTCAGTAATCAATGCACAAATGAAGCAAACCATCTTGTTTTTTTGGCAATTAGAATTAGTGTACCTCAAGACAAAGTACTATCTTCAATGAACTTTTTTTGCAATAAATCGTTTGAGTGAGTTCTCAACTCATTCAATTCAGCAGAAACAATGCGATATAGAGCAATCAAAACTAGAGTAGTTTTAGGCACTAAATCAATAGAAACACAATCTCGAGGTCTGGTGGCTACCCATGTAGATCCTCAAGAAAAACATTCAAAAAATCATAGACTATCAACAAATCTAGATCTTGCTTGACCGAAACACAGTTACCACTAACCGTAGATCTCCAATTTCCTCTTACCACCCAAATAGACTAGTAAAATAGGATTTATAAGAAGCATATGAGCAATGCAAAGATGCACCAAAACTTGCCTATCTTCTAATGTAAGAGTTACATTTCTTGAGTGATAGTCAATTTTAGCCTTATAATGGCTTAACAAATCCATATCTAGGATCACATTGAACTGATATATAGGAATTGACATCAGATCAGTCGATAGCCCTTGCTCACTAACAATAAGAGTACCGGACATAATGAATGACGAAGTTCATCTTATATCTTTTGTTAATTGAAATACTCTGTAACGACCCGGTTTTCGTACATTTAAAATGTTGAGATTTAGAACACTTTTCTTACCTTTTTCTTAAAACCTTGCAATTTAAATTTTCTTTGTAAAACACATAAAATTTAAAACTTATAAATTACATAGTTGAAGACTTGCATTTGAAAACTAATTAAAATAAAGGAAATGCATAGGTAAAATTCTTTTCATTTACAAATCAAATACTTTTGCAAAACCATTTACAAACCATTTTTCCTTTAACCTCTAGCCTAACTAGCCACAAGATCCGCAATGCACAAATCCCCCATAAACTGCTCATTTCCTCACTACTGAGCATACCTACATCACAAGACTTAAAATATGAGTCTGACGCTCAGTAAGAGATAGAATTTATGCAATGCTCATGCTATGCCACTTTTATAAAAACGTATGGACCATTTATTTTAGAAAGGAATCTATCATCTCTCTTTATCATTTATTATCACATAATAGTTTAGAACGTTGGAGATTCTTAACCCAAGGAAAAGATACATCTTCGGGTCCATCTTGGGCAGAACCATCACTCAATCCTAATTAGCGATGAGATACATCCTCACATAGTTCTCCCAAGTAGTACCGTCACTAGTCTCCCTAATCCCCAAACGCCAATTTACATTTATTATGTTTATTTTGTTTACCTTCAATGATACAATGGGCAATCATTCAACCCATATGAATGTTGTTTGCTTGGGTGATCACTCCACACAGACTTGTCCTTAGGCTAGCATCCCATACCACTAGTCCAAAACACATCCACTTGGTATAGATGAGCACCCATTTATCCTCTTCAAAACAATGCATAAAACCATTTTCATAATGTTTTCAAAACCATGATGCATGAGCATAACTGCACACAATTTAACGTATTCTAGCATGTTATCAATGTATCCTCAAAGCATGACCATCAAAACATCAAATCCTCTAGCAACAATATGATCAATTACTCTTAATCTATCAAACACACATCAAACAAATCATCGTCCAAGCATCATAACACAACAACACATCCTCAAAATAAGTATTCATTCTATAAATATCCATCTTGCATAACAACATAAACCCAATCCAAATCAATAGAGTATAAGACCTCGGTAACATTTATTAGGACAACAACCAAAGTAGAGCACTAAATCGACATAACAGAGCACAATCCTCATCAATACCCACCAAGCAGTAATGAAATAGAGAACTACAAATCCCATTCAACAGTGAAACAACCTTAACCAAGTCTACAAATTAGCTAGAGAAATGGTGGAAAACAATAGCCTATACCTTCAAAGCATAAAGAAAAACTAACTCTTGTAATGTAGCCCATGAATGGAAATCACACACATCTATTCTTACCTCTTTCCTTGGAGAAGATGAAGACACACTCCCTTTAAGCTCCTCTTCAAGCTTTCCTCTGCTCTTCCTCTCCGCTTTCTCTCTTTTCTCTCAGCATTTCTCTCGAAGCTCACCTCTTCCCTTTCTCTCTAAACTTTCTTTCTCTTTTCTCTCAGTACTTCTATTTTCTTTCTCACAGCTTCTCTCTCTAATTTTCTCTCCAGACTTCTTCTTTGCCAATTCTAAGCCTTTAATCCTCTAAATAAATTCTTTCCTCCTGCATCAAAATAGGGGTGGAGGAACACATGCCATCCACAAAGCTCCAGCCTGATTATTCCTCCAATTAGAATATAACATCGCAGCTCATTTCTAGCGACTTTTAAACTTACCGTTTGATCAAACCCTTTGGGTTATAGACCGCAAACCTCAACATTACGATCTGCAAAGGCCACAATCAACCGCAAATCCTACCTTGATCGACCGTAAAACCTTAAATTTCACAATTCTGGAAGATACCGATCGATCACCAATGCACACACATGATCTATCGCAAAAAATCCTTATTTTGACTCTGTAATATTTTGCTTAAACCGTGATCGACTGCACCTCACCTCATGATCGACCACAACACTATAGAGAACTCCAATTTCTTCAATTTAAACACTTAGTGATCAATCAATTCCTCCTCTTCATCAACCACACACACACTTGCTCATTCTTCTAAAACATAGAAAATCCTTCATTTCTCAAAAACTATAGATTACAACATACTAAAATAATATCTTCAAACATTCTTATCCTCAATGACATCAAAACTCAGGGTATTACATACTCAACATAAGGGGTTTTCTAACTTCTCTATAGTCAAATCCACAATACTAACAAATGATGTAAAAACGAAAGAATGTGTTGCACCAATATCAAATAATATACGAGTAGTAGTATTAAACAAAGAGATCTTACCGTCAATAACACCATGGCCAGCCTGATCAAAAGCCTCAAACCCAGTAACAACATAATTCTGACAAGTCATCTTCTCCTCTCCTTTTCTACCACTACTACAACCACCCGTAGATGAGTTGGGAACCGATCCAACAATCTTATTAGTAGATCCTAAAGGAATGGGGCTAGATGTAAAACTTTGCTAATACCTAGTAGATCTTTGAAAGTTGGAACCATTTGGCTAATATTGATCTTGATACGGTGTCTTATAACCTACTAGCTGTAGAGGAGTAAAGGTCTATGGTCTTGAATAAGTACACTGAGCCTGCCTAGAAAATCCAATTTTAGCTCCAAAACCAGGTCATGTGTGAGCGGTCTAAGTAGGTGGTGAATTAGCCCAATTAAGTTTCTAATTCATAGGGCAAGTCCTTTCCAAATGTCATGTCTCACCACAAGTACGACAAACATAAGGGCCTAAATGCCCATCAGTGAAAAGTGTACCAGTAGACTGTCCACCAAAATTGCCATGAGTATGTCCTCCTCTACTCTAAACCTTCCAGTGATCTTTTCTAGTTATCTTGCCACCTACGGGCTATTTTTCTTCCCTTTTCCCTTAGACTCACCAAATTGCTTGTCACTATTAATTTTAACTTACTAAGCAGCAACTACCACTTCAGAAATAGAATTAAACTCCATGGCAGATAACTGATGATGAATTTTAGGTCTCAGGTTCTTCCTGAACTTTACCATCTCATCCACTAGATCCATCTCCCTAATATATTACGAGAGCTCCATAATTTAGCAAAATACTCTAGCACTATAAGACTCTTTTGCTCTAAATCGTCATAAACACTGATCATATTCTCATGATGATCGGCATTGCAATAATTATCTCTGAAGATCGTCTCAAACTGACTCTAGGTTATCATCTCACTAGGTAGTCCAATCTCATTGACTTCCACCTAAACTCAGTCATCTTCTCAAAATAGAAAGTTGTTGTCACGACCCGACCCCCGATCCCTTCAAGAACCAGACCGTGAACAGGATTCTCCACTTAGAGAACGATTGCACAACACACAACTCGCAGTGGAGGCTCGCACATCACACACACATTCACTTGCACAATTGGGCCACATAAATATAAAAATCCACCAAAACAGAAAAGTTGTACACTACTATTATTTATAAAATTATATCCAAATTTATTTAACAAACATGACTCGAATTAAAACTAAATACAATAAAATAAAACTCGAACCCACACTCTGGGCCTATGCTATGCAAATCATCAGTTCAACTGATCTTTATCTTTTTGGTCCTTGAGCTGCTACCATCTGTTCATGAAAAGTATGATAAATAGAACCATGAGCTTTTTGAACTCAACAACAATCCTAATATAAGGATCTAATAAACTATATCAATATCACAACTAAACATGTACTAAGCCCAACATGATTAGTCATCACATCCTTTGCTCTTCCAACATTCAACTTTTGATAAACTTTTATGATCACACATCCCAAAATCTATGTTTTATCTAGATCTTTAGATGTTTGTAATTAATATCTCAATTATGTGATACACTTCTTTATATAAGAAATGTTTAGTGCATATGTAGAAATGCTTAGACCTATGATTTAGAGAACCATAACCTACCTTTTCCAATTCTCATGTGCAATTACTCTTCATCCACAACTTATTCCCATACATATTTATGTATACCAAATACCTCAATCACAAGTCTCATGTGCTATTCCATTTTTTAAAGCACCTCCATAGATAATTTACTCTTGCTTCTTATTTTCAACTCTAACATGATTATTTGTTTTATGCTAATCATTCACCATTTTCTATTGTTTCTTTATCACCAATACTAGACACCTCTCATATGTGTGTAATCTCAAGCTATCTAGACATTTATAATATATGTTTATCATAACCTATGACTGAACCACTTAATCTTCTATATGAAGGACTTTCTTATTTCATGACATTTCTAATTAATATCTATCTCATACTATATAGACAATTCTATTTAATGTTTATTGCAAACTATCTAGACATTTACAAATAATGTCTATCACCAATGTCCCTCTATATGAAGGAACTTCTCAACATGATGCATATATCAATGCCTATACTTATGATATAACAGATCATAACCTATATACCATGACGATCCTTCAACTATGTCATCCAAAGACCAACACTTATGCAATGAGTATGAAATGCATATTATGACTGTCCTTTCACAACGATGCAGTGATACTGTGAATCAATGCAATGCACTATTTATTATTAAATGGTCATATATTTAACAAGTATAGTTCTATTAACATGTACATGAATGTCAACATATCCATAAATGTCAACATTTATGTGACTATCAACATGAATGATCATATACCCATTGTATGTAAAGTCGGATGCAACCATGAAACCCCACCATACTGCCACTGTTTCCAATAGGCGTGTCCATGACTAATAAAACCTCTGGAGGGCTGGGGACTCTCAACCCATTGGGAACCCAAAGTCGCTCCTCTTCTATTTTCCTACTTTACATACGTCACACAATACATAGTCTGGCAAAGTATATTGAGTTCTTCTGTGACCAACAATACCACCCAGATAATACGTTTTGTACATATAAATATATCATAGTGCATGATTTGACATTCTCACTATGCATACATTTAATACATATAATACATACTAATAATGCATGTAAAATGAACCATGCAAATTTTGTTATTAAACACATAAATGATGCATGAAATGGTGTCATATATCTATCTAGATATGTTCTATGTATGTCTCAGTCATCTCCCAAAATGGTTTATACAATGAGTAAACAATTGGTTTAAAATCTAAGGAAAACATATAAAAATACAAGGTCTAGTCAACTGCCCCCTCAGCAACGGTCAACCACTCATGACTATGGTCTAAAAACTAGAGACTTTGTCCATTTTTTGGTAGACCACACCCTATACCAGTCGATAGCTCATAAATATTTGTGGCTATTCACACTCATCCATGGCTATCCACTCTTTCGTGGATACCTACCCATCAGGGAATACCTTTTTCTGCAATATAACACCATATTCTGGTCGAGCGCGTCCCAATACCGATGGACCACAAATTATACAGATTCAACCCTCTTTTACATTTTTCTCACTTGTAGTTGTTGGACCCCAAAGGTTGGACAAGGCCGGTCATCTGCTCCCGTTTCCACTTCTCAAGCTCCATAATTTAACACATGAATTCCTTACTAGTTCCATACCAAACCATCACTAAACCATCCTAAGATTATAACCACATTATACAATTTACCAAATAGACATTTTAATCTATTTAAACAACTTATGCATTATATTTCCCATTTCCCTCACAATTAAAGCATACCATATGAGTTAAAGCTCAACCATAATTATGACAATGATCTAATATCATCACATAGACATATTCTCATGTTCACTTAAGCACTATACTTCATTCATGCTTTCTCAATTAGGCAATACATTTATGCATACTTTTAATTGATCTATTATTAATTAACATATCTATTTAAACATGCCAAAACCCATTTATAACCATCAAAATGGCCTAAATCCCCAAGATAGATATTTCTATCCTATCTTAACACAAAACCAAGCATTATTATCCATTATTACTTATCATTTTCTCACACTTTCTATTCCATTCCAAACTCACCACAATCACCTACAAATTGCATGCTAATTTCATGCTTCTAATTGTTGGCCTATTTGACATTAGACTATTTGTTTTGATTATGATAGTTTTAATTGTGTAATTAAGTTGTTTATTATATTAAAATTGAATTATGTAAATATGTTATTAATCTTTATTGTGGATATTAATGTTTTCTAACATATTTACCTAAGTCAATGTAGCATATTGATTGATTATTGGAACTTAGAAGATTCAAGAAACGCAAAGAAGAAAAAAGAGTTTGACCAAACAAGGAAAAGGTCGACCAAAATGTTCAGCAGTGAAGGAAATGGTCGACCAGCTGATCGACTGCAAAAATGGCAGATTGTCAGAGAATTCATCATACTAAAGAATCAGTTGACCAATTGAGAAATGGTTGACCACAAATTAAGACAGATTGCTAGTTGAATCTACAGTTGAGGAAGCGATTGAGCATCATACAAGCTGATCAACCGTAAAATGGACAAAGTTGGCAGAGGGCTAAAATGTGAATAAAGTGGTCGACCAAAATGAAGAAGGCTAGGCAGTCAACCAATATCTCTATACAACGCAGCAACTAGCTCCAGTAGTCTAAAGATGGTCGACCAAATTGGAAATGGTCGACCGATTGCACAGAGTCTATATATATAAGACTCTCCGAAGCTCAAAGTAACAAAGTGGGAGTCGAAACGAAGCTCTATCGAATTTATACTTGATTCCAAATCATTACTTGAGTGTCAAACCTAACTCTCCAATCCCCAAACTTGAGATTTTATATTTGGGGGAGTTAGAAATTTCTAGTTTTCTATTTTCGTGTACTCAAATATTGAAAAGCAAGATTGACGCCTGTGAAGATCAATCCAAAGGGTGACACCTTGAGAATAATCTGTAAAAGGTTTGGTTGACACCTGTGAAATCAATCATCACCAACCAGGGAAGTTGGGTGATCAAGAATCTCCAAGTTGAAAACTTGGAGCGTAGACATAGGCTGAGGTTGCCAAACCACGTGAACAAACTGTGTTGGCACTCTCTTCCCTAAACTCCTTTATTATTTGTTATTAATTGTATGCTTTGAATGTGTTAAATCACTTAGGGTTTAGAGCTAATTAAAATTACACGAAAAAGTTAGTTTGCCTAATTCATCCCTCCACCTCTATAGGCGTGCATTGATCCAACAATTAGTATCAGAGTAGAGTAATAAAACTTTCTGTGTGATTTTGTGCTTATTGGTTTGATTTTTTTTGAATTGCATCTATTGGATTGAATTTGTGTTGGAAAATTGTTTGGATAAATTTCTTTAAACTCATAGATTGTATAATTTAAAATGGCCTTCAATATGCATGTTGAAGGACAATCATTAGTTAGGCCTCCATATTTTGATGGAAATGATTATACATATTGGAAGGCTAGAATGAGGATATATATACAATCTATTGATTACGATTTATGGAATATAATTAAAAATGGACTATATGTTCCAAGTAAAATTGAGAATGGTATAGATATTCATAAATTGCCTAATGAGCTTAATGATGTAAATAAAAGAAAATTAAGCATGAATGCGAAGACAATTAATATGTTATATTGTGCTCTAAATCGTTATGAATTTAATAGAATTCAAGCATGTGATAATACCTTCAATATTTGAGAATTTCTTTAAATTACATTTGAATGCACTAACCAAGTTAAAGAGAGTAAATTGAGTATGCTTATTCATGAATATGAATTATTTTGTATGGATAAGGATGAAACCATTAGTTGTATGTTTACTTGGTTTAATAACCTTACTAATGGTTTGAAAGTGCTTGGTAGAGTCTATCTGAACAAAGAGTTGGTAAGAAAAATTCTTAGGTGTCTACCAAGATCATAGGAATCAAAAGTGATAATAATTCAAGAAGCACACATTCTTAAAGCTATAAAGATAGAGGAGCTCATTGGATCGTTAATGACACACAAGATTACGATGATGAACAACGAGAATGAGGAGCAAATGGAGAAAAATACTCCCAAAAGAAAGGGCAGAGCACTCGAAGCCTCCTCAAGCGCACAAGTAGACTCCGGGGATGATGATGAGGATGGTAAGGACGATGAAGATATAAAATTCATAACCTAAAAGTTAAACAAGTTCCTCCATCGGAAAAAGAGGAATGGAGACAAGGTGATCGTTTGCTTTGGGTGTGGAAAACTGGTCACACCACCACCGATTGCCCCAAAGCAAAGATGAAATCAAAGGCCTTCAAGAAGAAAGCATTTAAGGCCACATGAGATGATAGCGACGAGAGCACTTCTTCTGAGATAGAGGAAGTCTCCAATTTTTGCTTCATGGCTAATGAGGAAAAGGTACACAACTCTTCTAGTGATTTAGATGATAATGATGATAATAATGAATTGGTAGATACTTTCAATGAATTGTTTGAAAAATTCAATATGCTTGAACATAAACATAATGTGTTGAAAAAGGATAATGACAATTTGAATGAAAAACATGTTGAATTGGTTTAATCTCTTGAAAATCACATTGTTGAATTGAAAAGCATGGTTGAAACTTCTAGTCCTACTATTAAATCTCTAGAGTGTGATGTTAGTAAATTGAAGGTGAAAATATTGATTTGAACTCTATTGTGCTTAAATTCACTGACAGTAGTAAAAATTTTAGCATGCTTTTAGGAAAGCAAATGGTTACATTTGATAAAGCCAGAATTGACTATCAACCCTTTGCAAAAAAAAAAAAATTATAATAATTTTTTTGTAGCTCCTACTACTTGTAATTTTTGCAATTGCGTAGGACATAAATATTTTGTTTGTCCTCTAAAATTGAGTGACAAAAGGGTAAATTCTAAATTGGTGTGAATTCCTAAAGGAACCACTCCTAAGGTGATAGGACCCAAAAAGGTTTGGGTGCATAAGAAAAACACTTAGGTGTTTTTCAATTGTGAATCAAGAATATGCTTAATTTGTTTGATGGATTATATTCTTGAGTTAAATTGAATGGATTATATGCATATAAGATAAAATTTTATTCTCAAGTTCAACGTTGATTATTTGATTTGCATATTCGATTGGTATGATTGGCAAAATTTTCTTTATTATTCAATTGGTTTTAATGTTTATATAACAAGTGGTATCATAAATTGCATGTATTGAACTATTGTTGGAATTTGATTTTGATGTCTATTGATCCCCATTGTTTTGAAATTGTTTTTTGAAATAGGGGGAGAAAATAAAATTGTGTGTGGTTGATGCATTGTAACGACCCAGATTCTTTCTTGTCTTAATGTTACATTAAAATATTAAATCTTTTGGAAAACGACGCAAACATTACAAAAAGATTCATTCTTACCTGTATCAAGAGTACATTAAATTTTTTTTAAGTTTTTACTAAACGATAGAAATAAGGAAAATGTTACTTTGAAACCTTTTTGACATCTAAAATCAGAGTGCCAAAATCCGATCGTTACCAACTTACCAAAACAGTCGATTAAATCAAAAGAAAGCAAAACTATGATTTATAAATTTAGCGGAAGCATAATCGAAGCATCACTTAAAAACGTTAGTTACAATCTATGATTTAGTTTCCAAAGAGTAACCTACATAATATCCCGAATAAGTACTCAAAAAGGGTTAAAATAGTAATTTAACGTTTACAAACCAAGTTTGATGTTAGAACCCTTACAAAACACTTTCTTCTTCTTTCTCGTGATGCCGTACTACTACTAGGCCAGTGTCTCCTCTGGATGCGCAGCAGGCTCCACGGGTATGCCCTCCTCCGCCGCTCCTGGTACAACCATCTTATTACCTACACCACAAGTAAGGACATGAGCTTACGCTCAGTAAGAAAATTGGGAAAACAATTATACATGCCTCTCTTTAATTCCTTTGGAATGGAGAGTCATCCAAACCAATCTTTGTTTACATTTGTTTCTTTCATTCTTTACTCATACATTGAGCTGGAGATTGGAGGACCTATGTAGAATGGTATAGTTGACTAGACCCAATCCTTACTGGCAACCTAGAACTCCCATACCCGGTAAAGGAGGGGCTTCAGCTAGATTACCGACTAGACCCGACTACCCATCCGCCCCCAACTCCCTTTTCTTCCTTTTTCTTTCGTATTCTTATCATTTTTCCCTCACTCATGCATGTGAGTACCACCCCGAGGGGTACTCCTTACTTGGTTTATATTAATGTGAATACATAAGGACACTAAAATTAAACGGCGCATCATAGAAGGTAGATAACAAAAATCCTAATTCAATAACAAATGGCGTAAATTAGGTAACAATAAGAGAACAAGCGAAGTCAACATCCAGGCAGGCTATTGGGCAAGGACAATAAATAGCAGACAAAACGAGTAATAGAACATGATTTTGTATAGCAAAGGTAATAACAGCGCATAACCACGAGATGGGAGCTGAGTATGCTATTAATCTTCGAATAAAACAAGGACAGAGTGTGCTTTTATATAATGAATGTAACAACAGCATAGGATAATGAACAAATGTCGAATTAGAACAATGAATGTGCTTTTTTTTTTTAAAACCTAAGGAAGACAATAGCGAACAATGTCAATTTAGAGCGGCAAGACATGCTTGTTATCGACTAAAATAGCAGTAATAACGCTAGAACAGAGCAGCGAAAATACTTGAACAGGACAACTAAAAACGTACAGCTTAAATGGCTACTAACACAGCAGAAGGAAAACACCAATCATACGTCATCCAAGCATGCTTTTTAATAGATTATACGAACATCTAAATATGCTTTTACTCAACTAATATGGTAGCAAAGTACATCATCTAAACATGCTTTTAATCAACTAATATAGTAACAATTTACAACGTTTAAACATGCTTTTATACTAGGACATTGACAATCAGCATATAGTAGTGAACTAACGGTAACACATGCTTTTAACATCCAATGAACGAATATCAGCATATAGCAGCGAAATAACAGTAAGTCATGTCGTTAACATCTACAAAAATGAACAATAGAACGACGGTAAGCAATAGCGAAAACAGCAGTAAAACATACGATTCATGCTATTAACTATCAACGGCATTAATAATATTGAATGGAATGGCAAGCACCTATTTCTCAACAACTATGAACAACAGTGAACAATAATGAGCAAATAACGGAACATGTTTCTCATTCGACTAATATGACAGCAATGAGTAACGACGAAACAAATAGCGTAAATGTACATCTCGACTGGTGATGTATAGCAACAAAGTATCGAAGGTGTCAACAGAGAACTATCCAAACGGAACATAAGGGCATGCTTCTCATTCAATTAATATAACAGTAGTAATGACTATAACGTAACAACTACACTATTAACAGCAGGGAAATGAATACACAATCTACAATACTAATGGTAGAGGAATGATTATACATGCTGGAGATATGGAAGCGGACTTTACAGCAAGGAAATGAACATATTGTACTACAACAACAAGACATGCTCAAGCAACAGGGAAAATAGAACTACAGAATATGTTTACAACAGGGAAATAAAAACTATAGATCATACTATTTAAAGGCAAGTGGGAATAGGCTGAACATTTTAACATAACACTACAAACTACACCCAGGGCAATCGCCCAAACCACAACAGGAATAGTAAGTCTGTAGTCAACAAAACAGAATCACTATCATCACTAGAAATCTGTCAAGAACTCACTCATACTTCTCATTCATTTAGGCATCTTTTCCTTATTTCCTTTCGGCTTGACATAGTAAGCATCGTGAACATTTCAAGAAGGTGGTAAATAATGTACAGGGAGCATCAGTGAATGAATGAACCCAACATCTAGTACAAATGAAACAACCATCAAAATACTTAAAGGTAAAAACATGAAAGTTGAGGTAGTTAATAGTGTACAAGAATAACTACATAATAGAACTTTGAGACAATCACAGAAAGAAAACCACATAAATCAAACGACTCAAGCAATATACATACACACGCTCTTTTACTTGGGTGTAAGGCCTCCACCTGGCTAAGACTACCTCATTCCTTACCTTGTAGAAGAGTCTTCATAGGGACAACAACTCTCCCTTCCATCCACACTTCCATGCAGCAGCTTCTCCAGGAAGAAAACTCCAAACCAGAACAATGAAGAAGGAGAGGAGGAAGCTGAAGATGATTTGTAGGGCTCACCTTGGGGACAATCGTACGAGTGGCAGGGGGAGTAGTAGGAGACAAGGCTCTGCAGGTTGGGATCGTGGGAGTGAGAGGCGTCGAGATGCGTTTTGATTGGCTCCGCGTCATTTTTGTTCTAATTTTAATTTATTTTGTTGTTGATTTACGATGATTCAAACGAGTGCGAATGGGGTCTTCCTGTCCGTAATCGTTTGCAAGACCAAATTTCCTTAGGCCAAATTGTGGCCTTAGACGAGAAATAGCGTCCCCATTCTCGTCCGTATCATCTGAATTAGCATTCAGACACTGTTTGGCGTTTGGAAGTCGTCTGCATGCATCGTCCGAACGTGTCCAAGAATTGGACAGAGGCAAATCGGACGGTGTCCTTTCTCGTCCGCAGGTGTCCGGACTCGTCCGAAAGTCTCCAGACTTGAACAGATTCACTGCGGACGCGTTCTGCTCTCGTCTGCGTCGTCCGCACCTTCGTCCACAAGACGACAGGGCTACCCAGGATGTGAGAATTCGTCTTGCTTTCGTCCCCAAGTGCTCGTTCGGACGCTGATTCTCATCTGCGTGGCGTCCAAAGTTGCCTGACCTTCATTTCCTTTGCATTTTCGACTAAGTTTTTATCCAAATTGATTTTCCACGCAATTAAAAGTCACAACTTAACACTTGTAGGGACAATATATATATATTAAGCCAAATTTCACATCCAAGGTTTCATTACATCATCTAACAGAAAAATTTAGGATCGGGTTGTTACATGCATAGTCCCCACAATTATTATATTTGCTTTATGACAAAAGGGAAAAATTAATTTGATTGAATTGTTTTTGGTTTGTATCTCCCCATTGGTTTGAAATTGCTTATTAAAATATGGGAAGAAAATAGTTTTTCACTTGAATATGTTTCTATTATCAAGAAGAGTTTATTACAATTGGTATATTTTTTTTTCTCCCAATAATTGTTTTTCTAAGGGAGAGAAATCTAATTGATATATTTTTTTAATGGTTCTACCTCAACTCTTATATCTTGTTAATGATAAAGGGGAAGAGAAATTTTATTTCAATTGGTATTATTACAATTGATATTATTGTCTTAATTTTTGTTTTCCCTTCAATGATTTCTATGGTTTAAATATTGAAAAAAGGGGAGAATATTATTTGATGTGTTAAAAATTTGTTGAGTTGCTACATTCCCTATTTTGAATGGTTTATGACAAAAAGGGGGAATAACACTTGCTTATTTTGATGATTTAAATTGAATATTTGATTTTGATTGTTGAACTCTTTATTTCTTAGATTTTTTTTATTATGACAAAAAGGCAGAGAGATATAGATAAGTTGTTGGGATAACATATTTTGCATGAAATTAAATGTGAGAAATTGCATAAACTAAGGGGGAGAAATTATATAATGTGATACTATATGTCCATGCTTAGGTGAGGTAATTAAACAACTTAATATGTTTTGTCATCATAAAAAAGGGGGAGATTGTTGACCTATTTAACATTAGGCTATTTATTTTGATGATGACGATTTTAATTGTGTAATTAAATTGTTTATTATATGGTTATTGAATTAAGTAATTATGTTATTACTCTTTATTGAAAATACCCTTAATACAGGTATTAATGTTTTCTAACATATTTGCTTAAGTCCATGTAACATATAGATTGATTATTGGGACTTAGAAGATTCAAGAAAAGCAAAGAAGGAAAAAGAGGTCGACTAAATAAGGAAAAGGTCGACCAAAATGTTCAGCAATGAAGGAAATGGTCGACCAATTGATCGACTGCAAAAATGGCAAATTGTTTGAGAATTCATCCGGTTGAAGAATCGGAAGACCAATTGAGAAATGGTCAGCCACAAATTAAGACAGATTGCTTGTTGAATCTGCGGCTGAGGAAGTGGTTGAGCATCAGACAAGTTGATCGACTGCGAAATAGACAGAGTCGGTGAAGGGCTAAAATGTGAAGAAAGCGGTAGACCAAAATGAAGAAGGCGATCAATCGATATCTCTGCACAACGCAATGGCAAGCTCCAACGGTTGAAAGACGGTGGACCAAATTCTAAATGGTCGACCGATTGTTCAAAGTCTATATATATAAGACTCTTCGAAGCTCAAAGTAACGAAGTGGGAATCGAAGCAAAGCTCTGCTGAATTTCATACTCAATTCCAAATTATTATTTGAGTGTCAAACCTAACTCTCCAATCCCAAAACTTGAGATTTATATTTGAGAGAGTTAGAAATTTCTAGTTTTCTATTTTCATGTACTCAAATATTGAAAGGCAAGATTGATGCATTTGAAGATCAATCTAGAGGGTGACGCCCTGAGTACAGTCTGTAAAAGGTTTGGTTGACACCGTGAAGTCAATCATCACCAACCAGTGAAGTTAAGTGATCAAAAGTCTCCAAGTTGAAAACTTGGAGCGAGGATGTAAGCTGGGGTTGCCAAATCGCATGAACAAATTGTGTTTGCACTCTCTTCCCTAAACTCCTTTATTATTTGTTATTAATTGTATGCTTTGAATGTGTTAAATCACTTAGGGTTTAGAGCTAATTAAATCACACAAAAAAGTTCGTTTGCCTAGTTATTAATTGTATGCTTTGAATGTGTTAAATCATTTAGGGTTTAGAGCTAATTAAATCACGCAAAAAAGTTTGTTTGCCTAGTTATTAATTGTATGCTTTGAATGTGTTAAATCACTTAGGGTTTAGAGCTAATTAAATCACACAAAAAAGTTCGTTCGCCTAATTCTTCCCCCTCCCCACACCACCCCCCCATCTTTCTCCATACGCCTATACCCCCCCATCTTCCTCTATAGGCATGCACCGATCTAACAAGAATCCACTCATAACAGTCAAAACCAATTGCTTCAATCCAATTTAATCGAGAATCTTAACATCAACTAATTTAACCAAAATATATGTACTTAAACTATAGATATTAACATGCAATTCTGAATTCCACACATAACCTACATACCAACTTTTTCCACCATTTTTTTCACATAAACTATGCAACATTTAGCATAATTTATGAAATACCAAGATTAAGGTTCTTACCTCTTGAAGACAACTTGATTCTTTACTTTATCCTCTTGATTTTTGGCTCAAAAGGTTACTCTTGATGAGAGGAACAACTTCAATGAAAGAATTGAGGGTCGATTTTCTCTTTTTTACCCACTTTCTTCTTCATTCTTTTCCTCTTATTTCTCCGCTATTTATTTTCTATTCCAGCACAAAATGAGGCTCATTCTTAGCCTCCTACACATTTCTATAGTGTTCACAAGGTGAAAATACCATTTTATCCAATTTGTCATTTGAACTTTACCATCTTACCTTTAATTCCATGGAATTTACAAAAATATCATAGTTAATTATCCTTAACCATTCTTAACTTAAACTAATCACTTTAGCTTAGTTATAAGCTAATCCCCATGATTATCATAATTAATCAGGATTAATTAGCCTAAATCATTAACTAGTTACACCTTAATCACACACTTAGCCACTAATCTACAAGTGATAGGTGTCAATACCTCATTGATTGTCCAATGTTATTGTATGGCCACATACTTCAATGTATGAGAAACATTTTTTCTTTTATACACTTCTCAAAATTCCCACTCTAAAGTCCAATTTAAAGACATATCCCAAAACAATGCAGTTTTGTACTTATCCAACTTCAAACATACATAACTTTTATTTCACACAACTAAATCCCTTCAATCCAAAGTCATACACTTCATTTATGTGTCTATTTTATGAACTTAAAATGATCTGAATTATTAATCGCCATAACCTCTTCAATTAGCTATAAACAATGACTATGTTCATTTATAACACATTAATCACTTTCTTAAAAAAATTAATATCTGAATGAGCATACATCCAATTAATTCAATCTCATCGTCATTTTATAGACTAACGTATCTACTAATATTTTTATGTTTAGTTTGAAAAAATAACCTCAATTGGTTGGCCAATTTCTTCCTCAAAGTCATCTCATGACTTATTATCACTTAATCAAGTTAAATTACACTAAGTATGATTATTAGGATTAATCTTTAATCAAGATCATCATAGTTACAAACCCAACCTAGTACTCTAGCAGGACTCCAATGGTAGTTAGACTCTTCTGCATTACCCTCAACTAATTTTTTGCATTTTGAGGGTCAGCTCTGTCCACAAACACCGGTAAGTTCATACGTTCAAATTCTAGAAAGAAATTCATGTGGCTAGTCTCTAGGTTCTGAACACCACTATGTGCATCCATTAGAGCTACTAGAAGATCAATAGCTTGCTACTCAACTGTTTGCACAGTAGGTGCTGCAAGAGCACAGTTTCTGGGAGCTCTTTTTGAAGACATTTTCAAAAATTTGTAACATTTATGCTTTAGGTTAGACCACGTCCTTAAGCACTATAATCACAATTCCCTTGAATATTACAACACTGTTTATTTTATTGATGTCACTTTTCAATATAGTAACCTGACTTTGATACAAAAAATTATGTCATGCCTCAAAAGGGACCCAAGACAAAATGGATAAAGACTCGACATGAGAACAGACCAAATCACCCCACCCTTACCTTTAAATGTACCAAAAAGCACTGGAAGACTAAAATAAAAAAAAATTAGCCAAGGCCAAACAACTAGGCTAATCCAAGATCCATCAGTAACATCAAAGACAATGTAGTAAAAAAATTAACAATTGTGCAGGAAAAAAATTATAAAATAAAAACTTATTATGAGATTAAATCTAACGAAATCTGACCTCACAAAAAACTCTCATAAGAAAATTAATGAAATAAGGAGATAATTTGCCGAGTCTAGTCCTATGCCAATACTAATGATCTCCCACACTAAGACTTGAAAATGGAGAGTTGTTTGGGATAAATCAACTAAACTCAATAGATATGTAATTTCATATTCAATGTAGAGGTAAAAAAAATATGCAAGCATGCTAAGATAAAATATTTTATGCATTTGAATACATACAATAGGGTAAGTTTTAAAACATTCCACTATAGTGTGGTATGTAACGAAAAATAATCCACTACTGTACAAAATTTCAGTGAAAATAGAGTCACTCACAGACTCTAAATACGCTTTGCCATCAACAGTGGCACTAATAATAGCGATACTTATCGATCGCAACAACCACAAACGACCATAATTAGGTTTAAGGTTTTACAACCTGGGACAAAACACATACAACTATCTCATTACTCTTGTTAACATAAATCAAACACATCATTCAATGGTCAAATATGCTTAAATAAAGTAGGACCCTTACATGGGTCGAACAAACTTTGTTCATGTGACCAAATTGATCAATGAAGATAATATACATACTCGAAATAAAACATGTCTAGTGAAAATACATATGTAATATGAAAACCGATGAGCCATAGCGATGAACCGACTTTTTTATATAAAAACACGTCTCAAAATAAAATTTAATAAAAGATGCAATGTTAGACATGAAAGTAAAGTCCCACAACAACCCAGCCTACCCAAGTCAAAGTTCAAACAAACAAGAATTCAAGGAGTCCAAACCTCTCATTAATCTTTTGGACCTATCAAAGTTTATATAACCAAATTAATTTACTTTTCTAAACCTTTAAAATCTATTGTAATCCATGACCCGGATAGGAACTAAGTCTGAAAACTTATACAACAATTCTCATGAAAGAAAATTCAAACCTTAAAACACAGTCGGGTTGACCTCAAAAGAGGCCTGGTCAACCTAACCAGTCGACTGTGAAAGGGGGTTTGGTCATCCGCAGCGGTCACCCGCTTCGACTCCTCTACCACCCCTTAAGTCGACCAGTCTTTGATCCTTGTTGACTGTTGCATTATAGATCCATCCAAAAACTCTAAAAGTTTCTTAACTTTTCAACAAAAACCCAATTTTTATGTGAGATACAACCCAAATTCATATAAAACCACAATGTCGATAACAACTCGTATCAAAGGAACATTTTTTAAGCACAAATTTGTAATATTTAATCCTTAAATAAATTCTCCACTTCTCCGAATAAAACTCAATCCAAAATATAGATAAACAATAATACGAAATCGGATTTTACATGTTGAGGACGTCTGAATTTCCTAATTTTTCAATCTGCAATGTTCACTAATTCAATCCAATTGGCAAAATGAAAAACCTACATCGATTGCGATTACATAATCCAATTTTTACTCAAAACTCATCTTCTCGACATAGGAAGGTTTCTTATCGGGTTTTAACAAACTTAGACTCAATCTTCCAGCAACAACCCAACTTTTCGATGATATTTACTCTCAGGTTCAAACACAACCCCCAAAACTTGATAGCACTTGGCAGAGAGGGAGAGTTATTTTGTAGAGAGAGAGAATGGACTCCATATGTGGGAGGAGAAAATTTGATTAAATGGGTGATTTTTAGGCATGCAAATATGGGAGAGAGAGAGAGAGTGTGTGTTCCCATGATTTCCAAAACTGTCCTATAAATAGGAATCTTTAACCAAATTTTCAATCTCTTCTTGAAAGAAAATTAAAATTTACCATAATGGATAGTGCGGTTTTCACAAGTCTCTTTAGATTTTCATTTAGGCATTGTAATATAACTTGTACTATGTTTATTTTGGAAATTTCATCGATACACAGTTTGTTCTATATTTTACCTTCATTTATTCCATTATTACGATTGATGATCAGCAATGTGGAGATTGGTCATGACCCTAAATTTTAATAAAATAATAGTTTTAGGTCTTTTGTGTGAATTATCAAGCGAAAGTTCGGACAATCAGATCCTTATTCTTTCATTCTTTAGTATGGACTAGGGTCAGACAACTCCCCAATCTTTCCCTCAGTCCTTGGTCAGGTTATATGACATAGTGAATCTACACCTATTTGGCAACTAATTAAACACTCCCTAAAAGATTTTGGATCATAATGTTGTCAAACTGAATCCACGGAGGTTCAATTTATAATAACTACTATTTATGCGTCATATTTGGTATCACAAGGGATGGTACCATTCTAGTATTACCCAACGAATGAGCATGACATTTGCATAAAACAAAATGATCTAAACTATAATTAGTAATCCTTCTTCACCACTCTAGTTCATGCTAATTTTCTCATCACTAATTGCTCTCAAATTGTTAAAATTTCCACTAATCCTGAGAAACATACCAAATTTCAAATTTCTAAGAAGGAAAAAAACCCAAAATAAATTACCATTAACATTAAGATACGCAAACTTACCCATCTAAATTAAGTAGAGAAGTGACGAAATATCATACACAAAACTCTCTACTCTAATCGAAAGCATAACACAAAAATAACGTTCAGAAAAACTCAAAAAAATCATTTTAGAAGTAAATCAAAAAAATTGAGAATCCATAAACAAAAAAAAAAGGTTAAAACTCAATATGAAGCTTTGAGAACATTAAAATTTATAATAAATAAACATTGAAATTATTATATTAAACAAATTAAATATATAGCATACAATCAACTAAATCATAATCAATTTTCTTATTAATCATCACTATATATGCTGAAATTGAAAGTATCCTACAAAATTTGAGTGATTTAACTCTTGACTATTTTCTCATAAACTAGATTTCTTATTTATTTATTTATTAATTTTGTTTTGTACGGACTTTGACAAAACTGGGACTGGAAGATTGACATGACAAAACTGCAGATGAGAGAACTGCAGATGAAACTTCACGAGTAAAATAAATGAAGGCGTGAAAGTTTTCAAGACAAAACAAGTGTCTTGTAGCTACGTTGCGCCAATTAGGATGACTTTTTTTACTGTCTGATTTGACAGCACCAAGACAGTTAACCTACAAATCTGTACATAAATTATGGGTGTTCTACTATATAAACACTTTCTGAGATGTTCTACTGTTCTTTAATTGCTAAATCAATTCATCTGCAGAAGAACACAAAAGAATTTATCTTAAAAAGGGTGAAAAGCAATTATAGCGAGATTTGATCATTTCAAGCTATTGCCAAGAAATATTCCATGATTAATTTCTGCTATAACTTTCACACTCCAATTTATTAGAAAACCTCTGCTAATTGGGTTTTGTTAAGGATCCTGCATACTATAAACTAACTGTAAGTAATGGACTACGATCCCCCAAGATCTGTCGTTCCATTATATAAAAAAAACCTTTAAAGACAGTCATCTAACGTGATTATAATGATCGTATTCAGCAATTTGAAGAACCGGAAGGAATAGAAGCTTAGCATATAAAAGCAAAACAAGAAATTGCAAGACTACCATCAATCACACAAAGACCCACTAACGAAAATGCAGTCAGAAGAAAGAAAAACAGCTCAAAATTTGAAAAAATAATGGCAAACTTAACCAAAAGTATAGGTAGGGGAAGGCATGACTGACATATATATCTTTATTTATAATACGATCAAGTCTTTTCTTTCAAGTATACCTTTTTCAATCTTTGAAGCTGATGAAGAATCAAAAGCGCCAAAGATTCAGGACGGACCAATGAAAAAAGATGCTAAAACAAAATCTCAGCAAATACATAATGGAAATTTCCGTTCTATACATAAAACAAATAAGAACATTAGGCGATTCATTTGTTTCATAAAGAAAATAACTAGCAGTTCAAACTCTGCCTTCAGCTTTATTAATTGCATCATCAGTTAACCAGTAGATTATACTGACAACTGTTTTCCATCTAAAGGATAAGCAGAGATTAATATAATCAGATCTGAAGAAGCTGTTTCTTGAAAGGAAACAGAAAACACAGCCAGACAGGGGGAGGAAAGAGAGAAACAGACAGAGACAGAGAACAAGAGTGTATAAGAAATGAAGAAGAAGTTACCAACTTGAGGAAATTTAACAAACCCTAGACAAGAAAAAGTGAAAAAACCACTAGAGAGAGAGAGAGAGAGAGAGAGAGAGAAAAGAAGGTACCATAAGAACTTGAGGAAATTAACGAACCCTAAACATGGAAATAAGTAGAAAAACTATTTGAAAGAAAAGAATGAGAAAAAAGGAAAGAGAAAACGAAGTACCCATAAGAAGAATAGACATGATTATTGCTGATTAATGGAGTTCTCATGGCTTTGTTCAAGCGCCTGGAGGAAGGAATGGCTGCTGAGGCAACTGTTGCTGTGGACGCTTGCGCTTCTTCTTCTCATAGCTAATTCCTCTCGCTTTAGACTGAAAATCCCGAACCTCACGAAGGTAGAGCCGAACAGCTCGAGCGCCAAAAGGGTTTGCTTCGGGCATACCGCCGTTTTCTTCAAAAGCAGCCCGGAGGCGACCGATGAGAGCGTCTAGGCTGCCCCATGCTTGACGGAGAGGACACGGACAAGGGGCTGGAGGATTCGGGTGGCCGTAAAATGGGCAAATCGGAGCGTGAACCTTAGTTTTTCCGAACTGATCGAGGTAGCGGAGAAACTCAAGAACATGAGCTCCGCTGCATCGTGAGAGAGCAAGAGGGGGACGATGATTCTTCAGATACTGGCAGAAAGTGTTCCAATCGCGGCGTTTCTGGTTTTCGTACCGGCTGCTTGAAGCAGAAGGAGAAGCTGATGAAGAAGATCCTGCTGTGATCACAGAGTTGGTGGTTTGAGAGTTGGAAGGGTTCAAACCTGTGACTAAAGAATCCATTTCAGAAGAATTTGTTGTCTGTTTCAGTGTTTTGGGTTTTCTTGGATCTTAAAAGAGAAATGTTTAATGTTTGTTTTTGGAAGTGTTGCTCCTGGCTTTCCTCTTCTTGTCTCTCTCTTAAATTATTGCTTCTTATCTAGCTAGGGTTACCAATTATTCAGAGAGATAGATAGGTCAGAGAGAGAGAGAGAGAGAGAGAGAGGGAGAGAGGTCGTGTCTGCGCTGAGACGAGGACAATCTTTGATAGTTGTTTTGTTTAGTTTACTTCGAATAATAAATGTGGTGTTACTGTCAGTGAAAACAACCACTCCCAACAAGGAAGACGAAAAAAATTAAGAAAGCTGGTCCTTTGATTATTGATTGATATTTTTAGAGAGAGAGAGAGAGAGAGAGAGAGAGAGAGAGAGAGAGAGGGAGAGCCAGTGGATCTTAAAATGGTGAAGACTGAAGCAAAAAAAGGAGTATTGATAAGATTGATGGGAGAGTGAGAAGACTGCTCCGCTTTGTACACTATTGTAGTTTTCTGGCCTTTTTTGAGCAATACTATAAACGTTGAAATGTTGTGCCAGATTTGGTTGCTTTGATTTCTGAAAATATTCAGCCTTTGGTGTTTCTTTCTTCCTAAAACTAGTTAGAGCGATTGAAGTTTTTGTTCTGTAAGTAAGAGCAAGTGCTTATATAGTTATATTCTTCTTCTTCAAACTCTCCACGCACAGTGAGAGAGAGGGATCTTTTGTCGCTGTAAAGGGCTGGACAGTGGGTAGAGATGGAGACAGAAAAAGTTTGAAAGTCTAAAATTAAGGAAATAACATGATACTTGTTCCTCTACTCCTGTGCATATTGAACATCACCTCATTCTCTCTTTTGCCCTTCTCAATCTCTTCTCTTTTTCTTTCGCTTTTTGGGATTGAGAACTTCTATACAATTACCAGAATCTTTGAGTTCTCCCTCGAAAAACCAAGTAAAAATTTAAAAAAATTAGATGAAACAAGCTTCAACTATTTGAAATGAAAGAATAAAAACGTGTTTCTGTTCACAACTCCGTTACAAAACCTAACTCTCTTAACTCAACTATTATTTATTTTTATCATTTTTCCGCTTTAAAAAATTAATATTATGTCAAGTAGTTTTATATAGAATTAGATAATTTATTAATCCATCCATAATTCCTATCCACATAATGGGTACGCTTAGGATTCCAATCCCATCTAACCAGTCAGATTCTGTATAATCATGATTTTAAATTTTATGAGAAATAAGTTTATGTTATTTAACCCATAGTATTAAAATGGTATAATCCGCAACCCGTCTGGTTAATTTTTTTTTTAATATTTAACTATGTCCATGAACAAGTGCAAAATGAATATCCAATGTAAATAAAGAAATCTATAAATTAGAGAGTAATTGATAATTTTAATCTCAATTTTGTTGTTTTTGAAGGGATTAGGTTACCTGAATTAGCAATAAAAAGATTCAGTTGTCCACATTTTAATATGAGTTGATGAAGTTAGAATAATTATAATTCATACACATGGAGGGTCTTGACATCTTATTTTCATCTCATGTTAAACTTTATTTTCAAGTTCAAGAATAATCAAACCAAAGAAAAAAAAGACATTTTCTTTTTCTATTGTTTTGGATGCTTTATTATCGTATCTTGTTCGATATAAAGGAAAGAAGACTTTCTGCATCCGAGAATAATTAGGCACATCTCAAATAGGTTGAAACTCAAACTAGCATTCATCTTGCATAAAGCTCATTACAAACATTGGAAAATAAAAAGAAAATTGTTGAGACTGCTCCCACAAATAAGATATTGTCTACTTTTAGTCGAGAATCGCAAAATTTTATTCTTGGGTCTTACTATGTATTTGTGATAACCATAGCCAATCTATAAGGAAAGAAATTTTGGGAAATTATTACCTCTGATTTTGTGGGATTGTTATGAACTAAAAAGGAAAATAATTTAAAAAAAAAAGAAAAAAAGAAAGTTCCCTCACCTCTTCCTCTCTGGCTCTCACCACTCATTGCTCTCACCCTCTTGCAATTTTGGTAGAAGATTTTCGATAAGTCATTTCATTTCCCTTCGTGATATTAATATGTCCAAATTCTCATTTTTTTTAGACTGAAGATTTTTTAACTACTAGTTGGAAGAAAATCAAACTTTGTTTGAGCTATGTTCGGTGCGGGTTTGGAGGAGGAAATGACGGTCTCTCGTTGTGTCAATCGAAGCTTTCGATGGTTGGAAAATCAAAAGGCAAAAGGTATAGAAATTCGATTTTTGTTTCTTTGTTATGGCCATGGAAATTCAGATTAAAAGTTAGATTTTTAATGTAAATCATGATCTGATTTCAACCTCATGTTCTGTTGTCAAGTTTAAACTCTATATTTGCCAAAATGTTGCATGAAGTCTAGCAAGTTTGACGAAGGAGTTATAGACATGGTCGTTAAGATTCCGTTGTCATGTTTAAGCCACAGTCAAAACTTTGTTTGGGAATTTAATATATAAAACTTTAACAAAAAATTTGACAATTTTATTTTTGGTTAAGTACCAAAATTTTAATTTAAAAATTGTGGACTCTTGGATATTGGGCTTTAGTCAGTGGTAGACCCACTTTAAGGTAGATATTTAATTTTATGTACAACATTGCACGATTTTTCTAAAAATAATTTTTATATAAAATAATGTGTCTATATTATGGCTATTTGAGTTTTTATATATTATATGTATTTTTAACTGCACATATTTTATTAAACATGCACATAAATCTATAGATCAACTTGGTTTTAATCTCGGTTCACATGACCAGCTTGGTCATGTGAACCAAGTTTAATCGGTTTGGTTTTGATTTTGGTTCGGTTTTTTTCTTGTCTTTGTTTTTTATTTTTTCGGTTTAATTTTTGATTTTGAAGACGGTTTTGAGGTCAGTTTCTCAGTTTGATTCTTTCGATTTTCTCTAATGACATCTACAACTCTCATTTTCCTAGAAAATAGAGGAAATCTAGAAGCACAAAGAGAACCAAATGTCATTCAAAAGCAATAAACAAGCGAATTAAGGCAAATATACAATCTTGAAAAGCACTGCACATCATTCTAATAACTATAGACCAATCATCCTACAAATGGATCAAAAATCCTCCGTTCCATTAGGGGTGGGCAAGAACCGACCAGAACCGAGAACCGACCAAGAACCGTAGCTCGGTTCTGGTTCTCGGTTCCGACAATGTTTCCATTTTGTGGGTTCGGTTCCATGTTAAAAGTGTGGTTTGGTTCTCGGTTCCATAATTTAGGAACTGAGAACCGAAGTCTGTTAGAAATTAAAAGAGCTGCGAGCCTGCAAACTGCGGAGTCTAGAACCAAAGAGAGCGATTTTGTGAACGGCGAACAACGAACCAGCGATTGCGAACCTACGAACCTATGAACCTGTGATTGTGAATGGCGAATCTTCGATTGAAGTGCAAACGGTGAACCTGCGTTTGAAGGGCAAATGGCTAACCTGCGTTTGAAGGGCAAATGGCTAACCTACGATTGAAGTGAAAGCAATGAACCTGCGAATTCTGGAATCGAGAATCGATTTAGGGTTTGCTTCTATTTTTTATTTCTGTTTCGATTTAGTATGACTTGCGATTCTGTTTTTGATTTTTGCTTCGATTTAGTAGGGCTTGCGATTGTGTTTTTTACTTTAGCTTCAATTTTTGTTGTTGTAATAATATGTTTCCTCTCGGTAGATTGTTTATCTGTTGGTTTACTGACTCTTAATAGTTAATATTGAAACAACAGAATATGCACACAATTGTTTATCTTTTTGTTCAACAATTACATTTTTCTTATACAAGCGAACCTGCCAGAATCCCAAGTTAACCTTGATAACAACTTTGATAAGCAGCAAGTGATTATTTGTTAGTTAAATTCTAACATATATACAACAAGTGATCATATTGTTTGGAAATTCAAATGTGTTGTAATTGCTGCTTATAAAACCAATTTGAAACCCTCAGATAAGAAATCATCCTGAAAGAAAACAAGTAGAATCTTGATGCATATTCATGAAAGATACAAGTGCAGTGCTTAACCCTGAAGCATTAAGAAATGATACAAATTAATAAACTACATAAGTTTTTGAAACTAATCGTAATTCACCATATAAACTGTTCAATTAACATCAACTTAAAACCTAATTTTTTGTGATTGGTGATAATTTGAACGTTCAACAGAGTAGAGAATCACGAGTTCAAACATGTGGTAGAAAAAGATAAACATGTGGCAGGTTCGCTTCTTTTATAGACATCATACAGGTTGAAAACAATATTTTGAAAACAAGATTGCATAGCAGGGTTCAGAACCACAAGGAACTGTAACCGTAGTAGAACCGAGCCTCGGTTCCGGTTCCGGGTTCGGTTCCTTGCGGTTCCGGTTCCCTACCCTCGGAACCGAGAATCGAATGGTCAGTTCTAAAATATCCGAAACCGGAACCAAGAACTAATTTGCCCACCCCTACGTTCCATGTCTTTCTAAAAACATCACAAATGGATAAAAAATGAAGACATTAGAAGAAACTACAAAGCATTTCTAACTAGACATAAAGTTCTAACAAACTTTCTCAAGTATATCAGCATTATCATACTTTCTCAACCTAATCAGTAATATTAAAAACTTTTTCAAGTATAACAAGGATATCAGTAATATCATCCTTTCTCAACCTAATCAATAATATCAAAACTTGTTTTGGGGTTGCAAAACAAGTTCTAATCAAACATATTAAGACTCTCGAGATCAATCTACAATCCCAATCGATTTGCAAAATAAATATTTGATGATAGTGTGAATTTGACGATAAAATATAAAGATTAGTCTATAGTTCAAGGGCTTTTTCAAATTTCATTTAATGTGATCTGAAAAGTTTGCTAGATCACACCTTTAATTTTCATCTAACCTAGCACTAGCTCTGACTTGAAATGATTGATTTGGAAACCGGCAATGGCATCGTGAGACTTGTGAAGTTTGCACCGTGAGACTTCAACCTTGCGGGCTGTGTTGGAGATCGGAGTGGCTGACTTTAGACTGGCAGAGTCTCAACCGAATGCCAGATATTGTTGATTAGCACTATCGCAGTGCAAGGAAAAATCCAATTTCGCAAAATGCGAATTGCAATTTCTCCCTTCGGCTAGTGGCTAGAGAGTCTGAGAGAGAGAGAGAGAGTTCAGAGTCGGGTCTTCACCGGTCAGTTCAGAGTCGGGCACTAGGGCAAAGACTTCGAATTGTCGTAGCCAATTTTTGCTTCGGCTAGAGAGATTGAGAGAGAAAGAGTACAGTGAGTTCGACAGCTTAGAGAAACTAAGAGTAAGAGAGAGGAGCAGGACAGGTAGTTGCGAGTTGGAGTTGGCGAGTTGTGACTTTTTTTTTACATTTGTTTGTTTGGTTTTGGTTACCCGGTTCTCCCCATTCAAAATCGAGAACCGAACCAAAAATATCGGTTCGGTTCGATTAAGTTATAACATAAAATTTTGCCCTTAACAAATCCAAACTAAACCAACCAAAATTGTTCGGTTCGGTTACCTGGTTCGAACCGAACCGATTCCCACCCCTAATTATTATGCACATTCGACCATGGTATGATGTGTTTGTTTGTTATTAATTAGTGTAATGAGATAGTTGTAAGTGTTATGTCCCTAAGTGCAAAACTCTAAACTTGATTAGAGTTTTTTTTTGTGGCTTTTATGATTGGGGACTTTCATTGTTGTTATGTAATATGTTTATGACATGGTGTGCCCGAAGTACATGAGTGACTCAAATTTCACTAGAATTTTTATACGGTAAACAATGATCTATTTTAATTACGTATCACCTTATAGTGAGTTGTTTCAATGTGTGTCATTCTATACATTTATCCAAAATGAATTTATAAAATATTATTTTTATGATCAGGCATACTTAATTATTGTCTTTAGTTTTAAATGCTTAGCTTTTATTTTTATTAATTTATTTAGCATAGTAAATTTTGAATTTTGATTACCATATTATCTCGATGTCATTTGTTGGACTTGGTTAGTCCAATCGTTATTAGGTCCTGACTTTCAATAAATTTTTAAGACTTCCATTGCTAATTAATATAATTGAAGTAAAAAGGTCAGACTATTTAGTTTGTTTGGGCCGAGTCGTTCCATGTTATGTTATGGGTTATTTACGTGTTGTGATAGTATTGATCTCTCCTACCTTTCTCAACTAATGTGCAATTATTCAATTAGCCTATTATTGACTATGTAAAATCTACCAATTTTATATAAATAATAATCCCGAGTAAACTTTCCACCAATAACTAAAGAGTTACACTCTTCGCACAACTGTCAATTTAAGCTTTATACTCATTCAACCAGCCCATACTAAAGATTATATCAACTACTCCATCAATAAAAGAGTCAAATATACTGGCATCTCAATTCTATCATCACACATAGATAACAATTAACAAGGAATACTTAACTATTCCCATATAAAAGTGTCTTCAATACTAAAGAAGGTTAAAACATTTGTACCACTAACTCAAAAAATGCAAAATCAAAAGAATGCCTTGTCTAAATTTTCAATAACACATGTCTAATAACATGAAAAGAATAGTTGTACTATCAATGACGCCTGATCCAATCTAGTGGTAAATATTGATGATGGAGCCCTTACCTCTAATCGAAAAAGTATCTTCCTTAATAATTCAAGTAGAAAGACAAAGAGCAGTAAGTGGGACTTCTATTTCACATGATCAACTTGCACGCATGACTTTTAATTCTTTTGGACCTTCAAGAACATTAAACAAAAACAAGAAGTAACGACCATACTCTACTCATTGTAAATTATGGGTAATAATATGGAAAATGTTATAAATTGCATGAATATCCACTTGGATAAAATCAAATCTAATCAAGGAAATAAGATTTCAATTAATTAGACTAGCAATGAAACTCCCGATATGTAGAATTGTCACAATGAGTCATCTGAATTTGTATTTGTTGATGGTTTTACAACAAATTAATGTCAGCAAATAATTGCTCTCTTAAGTTCTCAACTCCACCAGAGTTCTTCTTCCTTCAGTAATAACTCTTCTTGTTCTCCTTCGACTTCAAATTTTACTGGTACATTCTTTATTTCTTGTTCAAATTTCGTTCAATCTACTCCTATCAATCAATCAGCATCCAAATGAATTATAGATACAGGTGCAACTCATCATATTTGTTCAAACATTGATAGTTTAAGACATTCTTATTTTGTTTCCAATCAATTTGTTACTCTTCCCAATAATTCTATGATTCCCATTAAATGAATAGGATCAGTTTAGAATACTATTGAAATACTTCTTACAAATGTTTTATATGTTTTAGCTTTTCAATTCAATTTACTCTCTGTTAGTGCATTGAGTTCTTCTCTAAATTGCTCAATTCTTTTTCAATAAAAAATTTATTACATGTAGGAGCTTATCTTGGACCAAATGATTGGGATGGGTTAAAGAAAAGGAAATTTATTTGTTCTGTATCAAACCTTTTCAAAAAAATCTATCTTTTCTCAAAGACAATTGCTATTCCAAAAATTTCTTCTTCTATTTCTTTTCAATTTAACACATCTTGTCATTTCAATTCTAGTTTTTCTTTATGGCAATATAGATTTGGTCATCCATATGATGTGATAATTCATTCTATCAAAGACAACTAGCAAATTTCATTTGCTGATACTAATGTAAATACAAAATGTTCTATCTGACCTAAGGCAAAGAATAAAAGATTAACTTTTATTTTCCACAACTCCTCGAAATCAACTTTTACTCTCATTCATTGTGATATATGGGGAAGATTTTATACTTTAATGATGGTTTCAAATATTTTTTCACTAGTGTCGATGATTGCACAAGACCTACATGGGTATATTTTTTGAAAATAAAATCTAAAGCTTCTTCTATAATTTCCAAATTTATTCTTTTGATTGAAACTAAATTTCAAGTCATAGTTAAAGGAATCTGATCTGATAATGCACTAGAGTTTTCAATCATAGATTTTACAATAGTAAGAGAATCATCCATTATAAATCATGTGTTGAAATACCCCAGCAAAATTTAGTAGTTGAAAGAAAATATTAACACATTCTGAATGTTGCTAGAGCTCTCATTTTTCAATCTAATCTTCCTTCAAAATTTTTGGGGAGAATGTATTCTAACTGCAGTATATACTTGATCAACGTGTTACCTTCACCAATTTTATCCAATAAATTGCCTTTTGAAAAGCTATATCATAGACTACCTTCACACAATCATATAAAAGCTTTTGGGTGTCTTTGTTTTATGTCCACCTTGTCAAGTGATTGTGATAAGTTTAAACCCTGAGCTCGTGCATCCATTTTTTTGGGGTATCTAATAGGCTATAATGGTTATAAAACACTAGACATTTGAGTCAAACAAAATTGTTATTTCCAGAAGTGTTGTCTTTCATGAGAAAATTTTTCCTTTTGCCACTAATCCTAAAAATCCAGATTGTGCTTTACCTATTTTTAAATTCTCTTCAAATTCATTACCTAATGATCGTTTATTATCATCACCAAATGCAGACATTCTATCATCTAGAAGTATAACTTGTTCTTCTAGATTGATCAAAACACCATCTTACTTGAATGATTATCATTCTTACTTGACTAATCATTCCTTTTATCATTTTATCTCAACATCAAAATATCTTATACCCAATTATTTTTCATATCATCATTTATTGCATCCTTCAAAGCTTACACTCTTGATGTTTCAACTCATACCAAACACAAAATCTTTTAAACAAGCTGAGAAATTGCCTGAATGGCAAGATGCAATGCAAGTTGAGTTGAAAGCTCTGTGCAAGTTAGTTGGGAAAAGATTGCCAAAAATTACAACCTTTTAATTCCACCAAGGAAATCCTTTTAAGAAAAGGATTTCACTCCAAGAAGAAATATTGAGAGTTTTTGTACAAAGTTACTGAAGAAATTCACCAATGGAAATGGGTGAGAAGATTGTTCCAAATGGACAAAGCTCGAATAATAATACTCACGACACTCAAACTTTTAATTCACAATCGCAAGGAGTAAATTAATCCAAGAGAAAGCAATCAATAGCCACGACTAAAAGAGGATTTTATTTAATCAAAAACTAACTTTCATAAGAGTCTTAGTGGGGTATAAATAGCTCACAATCAAAGAAAAACAATTAAAGTAGAGATAGAGTTCGGTTTATGCAATTCCCTAACCGAATTCTCTTAAAACTAAAATATCAATTCGAAAATTAAAAATAACCAAATAACTAAAAGATCTAGGTAAACTTAAAATAATTCAAAAATAACTAAATAACTAAAAGATCTAGTAAAATTCGAACTTCACTCTAATCTTGTTAGAGTTCAAAATCTGTGGCCTTCCTATCCTTCCACATTGGCGGCATCTTTTTCAATTTTCCAAGTAAGCACATGTTTGGGTATTTCTTGATCAACTTCATTAGTTGTGCTTTCTAACTCATCTTGGATCTTTGAATCTGAAAAATAACAAACTAAATAATAATTAGAAAGCTTCATTGATTGAGATCTTGTAAAAACTCCTTGTGGCACATCATGAATAAAAAAAACCTTGATTAGGATAACCTTTTATGTATCTTAGAATTCAAAATGCAACTTGTAAATGAGATGAACTTGGTTGTGATAAAAATTGGCTTAATTGGTTCACAAAAAAAGTAATATATGGCCATGTAATTGTAAGATATAAAAGCTTGCCGATAAGTCTTCTCTAAATAGCAGCATCTTCTAAAAGAGTACCACTATCAAGAGACAATTTACAATTAATATCCATAGGTGTAGGAGCTAGTTTATAACTAAGATAGCTAGTGTCTTCTAACAATTATAATGCATAATGTCTCTACTATGGGAAATTCCTTTACTGTTTCGAGCAATATGAAGTCCCAAAAATAATGAATATTATCTAGATCTTTTAACTTGAATTTTTTGTTAAACAATTATTTGAGCTGATTCATAACGCAAATGGAGTTTTCTGCTATTATTATGTCATCCACATAGACTAGAATATCGATAAAAGAAATCCATTTAAAATTTACAAACACTGATTGAGTAAAACCATTGCAATTAATTTAGTAGAAAACTTGGAAAACCACAGCTGCGACGTTTGTTTTAAACCATACAGAGATTTATGTAACTTGCACACCAAATTTGATTAATCTTCCACCTATTTCACAACACTTTTGATTTGATAACTAGGAGGTAAAGACATATAAACCTCCTCGTGTAATTCACCATGTAGAAAAATATTATTAGCATTCAATTGTGTTAAATGCTATCCATTGATAGATGTTAGAGATATAATAGTTTAACAGTAACTAGCTTTGCAATTAGGGAAAAAGTATCGAATGTAATTGACACCTTCTTTTTTGTGTGAAAGCTTTGGCTACTAGCCGATCTTTATATTGTTAACTAGAACCATTGTATTTAATTTTATAAATTCATTTGCAACCAACTACATGTTTTCTAGCTAGAAAATTGGTTATAGATCAAGTACCGAATTCAGTTGCACATCAATTCAGTTTCTTCTTCTATTCACCTGAAAGCTTTTAGATATTCAAATTGGGGAATATGTCTAGATTCTAGGTGATCGGTTATTGTGTTTTGTGTTTTTCTTGGAAATTTTTTAATTTCATGGAAGTCAAAGAAACATCAGATGTTTCTAAATCCACAACAGAAGTTAATTATAGAGCCATGACTCAGGTTACTTGCAAACTCATTTGGTTGCGAGCTCTTCTAGCTAATTTTCGAATAGATCATCATCAAGCAACTCTCTTGTTTTGTGATAATCAATATACTTTGCATATTACCACTAATCCCATTTTTCATGAACATACAAAACACATGGAAATAGATTGTCATTTAGTTTGATAACAACTTCAACAATGGCTAATTAAAACATTACGTGTTTCTTCCAAACATCAACTTGTTGATATTCTCACAAAGTTGTTATATCCTAGTCATTTTCATGATATTACTAACAAGATAAATAGATATACATTGTCCATCATGAGGGGCAATATTAAGAAAGTTGGAGTTAGTTCAAAGTTTATTAACATTGATGCAATTCAGTCAGTTAGTTGGAGTTAGTTTATATTTATAGTTTTTCCGTTTTCTGTATTCTTCGAATGAAAAATCTTTAATATAAATGAGTTGGCTTATAGTGTAGAAGAGTTGCAATTTTTTTCAATGGAAAAGGGTTAAATCTTCCTCACATTTTTGTAGTTCTAATGGCATTGTTCTTTCTCTCTTACACGATTGACTCGTCTTCAAAAAGTTGTTCTTTCACCCTTACACGATTGATTGGTCTACGGATAATTGTTATTCTTTCTCTATACACTTGTGGGTGTTTGATGTGAAAAGGTTCATGAGTGCCTTATTTTCACACTATTTTGCACAGAAAAACAGTGAAGACATTATTTTGTATACAGCTACCTATGTATGTAGGAATTTCATCCCCCAAATGGGACCTTAGACAAAATAGGTTACGACCCAACTCAAAAATGAACCGAGTCGCCCAACCCTTTTTAAAACGTAATTATATTAAAGAGTAGTGGAAAACTCAAATTAAATAAAATAGCCAAAGCCCAACCAAAATGGACTAAAGCAATTCCAACCGTAACATCACAAATAAGCAATAGTATAAGTCCATAAAAGAAAACTATGTCAATCCTTTACCTCACAACAAAGTCTATTGAAAATAATAGTAACAAAAAAGGAAAATAAATCATCGAGCTCACTCCTGCTCCAGTAACTGGGGATCTTCCAAAATAAATCTTGAAATGAGGGGAAGTTGTATAGGGTGAGCCAACTAACTTAGGAGGGATAAACTTTATATTTAAATACATAAATATAAGAACATGTGAGCATTGCATGTCAAAACAAGTTATACAGTATAAAACAAAACACCATAGGGTACGTTTCAAAAATAGTATGTAACATAAAATAACCACTACTGTAAATTTCAGTGAAAATGAAGCTACTCATGGATTCCGAACAGATTATGTCATTGGTAGTAAAAATAAAGATGATACTTGGCGATCGCAATAGCTATAAATGACTCTGTTCAGGGTTAGGGTTTTTCGCCCAAGGACACAACACATACAATTGTCTCATTACTCTAGTTAATAATAACAAACAACACATTCTCTAACAATTGAATGTGCATAAAGAAAAACATGAACAATTCGCTTATGAGAATATGTCACGAAATAAGTTAAAAATAATAATTTAATAATGGACATAAAATAAATCTCTATCTCAATATTTCTACCAATAGGCAAACAAAGCTCAATCAATCAAGAATCTATTCGATTCAAATCTCTCGCTATTCTGTTGAACCTACCAAAGTATGTGGATACAAATCAATACACTTTTCTAACACATTTTTTAAAAATTCATTGGAACCCATAATTGGGATATGAACCAACTTGTAGAACTCATGGATCAATCCTAAAAAATATTCAACTTTTAAAATTTGTTCGGGTGCTCCTTATATTGTTGAAAATTTGGTCGACCATGGATTGGGTCCAGTCATCTACTCTAGAAGCATCATTCCCTCGCCCCATTTTCGCAGAAATCAACCCTTCTACATGCTTTGGCGAAAATCATTACTCCCGTGTAAATTTTCACTGTGGAAGCCTTTGCTTCTATGGACACATGTATTCACATATCATTGCATAAACATTCAATCTTATTTTTGCTGCGGAAGCATTCACTTTCGTAGAAACGTGCCATCCACATACCACTGTGGAAACCTTCATTAACATTTTGTCGGCAGAAGTCTTGCTTCCCCTGCGGATGTGTGACTTCCGCAACAGATACATAGAAACCTTCATTCCTGCAAACACATACATTTTTTCTACGGAAATGAACTTGCCTGCTACACGAAATCTGCAAGCATTCAAAAGACTCCATCCTTTTTAAAAAAAAAATTCAAGTTCAACAACACATAATAATATCATGCATAAATCTCACTCTTTGAACCACCAATTTTCATACTCAAATAATAAACAAAATTTTTTAACAATCAACACAATTTATGGTCAGACACTGTACAGAGAATTTAGTTTTACTTTCTGAGAACATCCAAGACTTACGCTTTTGAATTCCTAGTTTCCATAGCTCGATCAAATAGGTAAAACGTCAGCATGATTAATTCAATTCATCAAAATTTTAAATTCTATGATGATATATTTTCACAACATAAAGGGTATAGGTTATTTATCGAATATGTTAACTCCAAACTTCAATTTACAGCTAACTTTCTCTCACTCAATACTTTGTTCTTCTTTGGAGAAAATATTTAGAATTTAGAAAGGAATGAAAATCCCAAAAGGCATCCTTTAATGATGGCCAAATGAGTAGTTTTTTCCGTAGAAAATTGTCGTGGAGGAGTAATTAAATAATACATTAAACTGCCTTACATAAGAAATATGGGGTACCATAATACAGTTTCTGAAAAATAGAACACCATTCGTACTAATCCTCCAACCTTCATATTACTCACTAGCTTGAATCTGATCAAACTTCTCTTTTAGATTATCATAAGACTTCTACATATTTTTAACTTGTTGCAGAAGTATAGGAATCACTACTAAATTAAACACCTGAGTTTTCTTATCATCGCTTTGAAACTGATGTTCAAAATCGTCAATGGTCAAGCATATTTTCCAGTCTTCTAACAAGACGAGAGAGAGAAACGCGAGGGTGCCGACTCAAGGCATTAGCAACAAAATTTTCTTTTCGGGGATGATACTCCAAATAGAAGTCGTAATCTTCCATATACTCCGTCCATCGTCATTCATGGATATTTAGATTGAACCGTGTAAATAAATACTTCAAACTCTTGTAGTTAGAGAATACCTCAAATTTCGTACCATAGAAATAATTTCACCAAATTTTTATTGCGACTATAATAGTTGTAAGCTCCAAGTAATGGATGGGATAATTGTCCTCATGTGTCTTCAACTATCTAGATGGATACGTTATAACTCTATCTTGTTGCATCAGAAGACAACCGAAACCAACTTGTGAAGTGTCAGTATACATTGCATATGGTAAACTTTCATCAGGTACTGCCAAAACGGGCGCAATAGTCAGTCTCCGTTTCAACCCTTCAAATGTTGTTTGACACTTGCTATCCCAAATAAATTTCACATCTTTTCTTGTTAATTGCATTAATAGCAATGCAATAGAGGAAACATTCTCCATAAACTAGCGATAATAACCAACTAGACCCAAGAAGGTACACACTTTAGTAATGTTCTAGGGTGGCTTATAATCCTAGTTGGGTCTATAGAAATACTGTTTCAAGAAATGAAATGACCTTTGATCATCTAAAAGTTACATTTCCCTCTCTTAGAATATAACTGATGGTCACATATAGTCTATAGCACAATTTTTAAATGATCCATATGTTCGTCTCGAGTTTTCGAGTATATCAAAATATCATTGATAATCACCACTGCAAATTGATTGAGATAGGGTCGGAAGACTTGATTAATAAAATTTATAAAAGCAGTTGGTACATTAGTCCAACCATATGATAGCACTAAAAATTCAAAATGCCCATATTCTCTTTTGAAAGCAGTGTTAGGAATATCTTCGTCACAAATGTTTAATTGATGATATCCGGATCTCAAATCAATTTTTGAGAAATATATAAAACTCGCAAGCCAATCAAACAAGTCATTATTCCTTGGTAACAAATACTTATTTTTAACTGTTACATGATTCAGCTTGTGATAGTCAATGCACCGACATAATGAACCATCTTGCTTTTTCAGAAATAAAACTAGTGCACGCCAGGAGATGTGTTATTGTGAATAAATAACTTTTTCAACATATTATTTAACTGAGTCCTCCACTCATTCAGTTCAGCAGAAGTCATGCCATACAGAGCTATGAAAATTGGAGCAGTATCGAGTACAAAAATCAATACCAAAGTCGATGTCGTGGTTGGATGGCAACCCAAGCAGATTTTCTGGAAAAACATAAGTGAAATAAGAAACTATCAACATAACGATATCCTACCTGATCAAAATGCAGTCACCTCTAACAACAAAAATACTCCCATAGTGCTCCAATTTCCTTTGACTACTCAAGCACGCTTGTAAAACATGGTCTACAGGGAACCAACACTGCACTGATGTACCAAGCTTTGTTTATCTTGTAACAAGAGGGTTATACTTCTCCAGTGACAGTCAACCTTAGCATTGTACTGGCTTAACAAATTCATACCAAGGATCACATCATACTAATCCATAGGTAGCACTATCAGATCAATTAATAGTTGTGTACAATAATTACGAGAGCAACTGATTAGAATACGAGAGACATCTCATACTATTTGTTCATAGAGATACTTAACAATATGGGATTTCCTAACTTTTCAATGACCATATCCAACAAGCAAACAAATGATGCATAAATAAAACTATGTGTGGTACTAGTATCAAAAAGCACTTGAGCAATATTAGAATAAGTAAAGATAGTACCATCTATCACCCCTTAACTAGTCTAATCAAACACCTCATCTTGTGAAACTGCATATACCTAGCTAGTAACCTTCTCCTTTCCTCTTCTCGCCACAACCACCCCTAGATGAATTGGTAGCTGAACCAACCATATGACTAGCAAATCTTGATGGAGTGGAGCTAAATACAAATCTCTATTGGTGTCCAAAAGACCTTTTAAAATTGTCACAAGTCAGCTGATACTAATGCTAATATGGTGGCCTATACCTACTTATTGTGGAGAAGTAAAATTCTGCTATCTAAAATAGTCATGCTAACTCTGTTCAAAAAATCTTCTGCCAGGACTAAAACCAGGTCCAGAATAAATTGACTGCATAAGAGTTGTATTGGCCGGAGAAGGACTTTGAATCGCTAGCCAATTCTTCCTTAGATGCCCAAGCTATCCAATGGGGTGAAACACATAAGGGCTAAATGTCCACTAGAATAGGGTGCGTGATTGGACTGTCCACCACTTTTTGTACGACCTCCTCTGTCCTATCTCTTTCTCTAATCTTTCCCAGTTATCTTGCCACCCATTGACTGCTCCTTTTTCTCTTTCCCTTTGTACACACCGAACTACTCATCATGATCATCTTCAACTAGCTAAGCAATTACAACCACCTCAGAAATATAGTTGAATTCTATGGCTGACAACTGATGATAAATCTTCAGTCTCAGATTCTTCCTAAATTTCACTATCTTATCAATGGGATCCGTGTCTCTAATGTACTAGGAGAGATCCATGACTTTGGCAAAATATTCCAATTCTATGAGACTCTCTTGCTCCAAGTCATGAAAGGCACTGAATATATTCTAACGATGATTAGTGTTGTAGTTATTACCTCGGAAGAGTGTCTCAAACTAATTCCAAATGATTAGATCCAATTGGTAGTCCAATATCAGTGACTTGCAGCAAACCTCAACTATCTTCTCATAATAAAAGGTTGCAAACCCAACCTAATACTCAATTGGAACATCGATTGCAGTCAAACTCGCCTTTAATTAGTTCTCATCACCCTGAGGGTCAGCTCTGCCAACAAACACCAGTGGTTCTATACGTCCAAGTTGCATAAAGAAATTAATACAACAAGTGTCTGGATCTTGACTATTGCTATCACAAGATAGGTTCTGCAGTACATCTGTCAAAGCAACAATAAGATCAACATGCTGCGACTCAACAGTCTAAATAGTAGGTGCATGGATTCTTGGAGTTCTTCTCGTAGGAATTTTAATGTAAAAAAATAATAATCGAATTAGAATACGTCCTTAGGCATAACAATAGCAACTCATTTGCACATTACTACACTTTTTATTTTAGTGATATCATTTTCAAGATGGTAATATGACTCTGATACCAAAATTTATATCACCATCCAAAGGGGACCCGAGACAGAATATGGAAGACCTAGCTCAAAAATGAACCAAGTAGCCCAACTCTTTTTAAAACTTAGTTACATTAAAAAGTAATAAAAAACTCAAATTAAATAAAATAGCAAGGGGCCATCCAAAATGGGCTAAACCAATAGTTCAACTAAACATCATAGATAAGCAATAACATAAGTCCATAAAAGAAAACTATGTCTATCTTTAACCTCACAACAAAGTCTTTCTATAACATTCGGGAAAATTTTCAAGAATATTTTTATGTAGCTTGACATTTTGAGATTTAAATGAAATAATTTGTATCACAAATTTGAAGAATTATTTATATTGTGCAATTAAAGGATTTTGTTTTAATAAAATTATTGATTTATTAAGTAAATAAAGGTTTAGGAAGTGGATGAAGAAAATTAAAAATATAAGGCAAAAATGTTTGCAGGTGAGAATTTTATTAGGGAAAAATTTGGGTGTTAATGAATTAAGAAATGATATTGTGTAATACGTCGGCATGTGTGTTTATCCGTAGATGGGTTAGGATCAGCTGGAGTGAACGTGTTTGTCGAAGGGTGTTGTTTGCAAACAAATAGTGTATGTGGCAAACAACTATTGGTGGACATTTTGGAAAGTAGTATTTGCAGAGGCATTCGTGTCCACAAAAAGGAATGTATCAGCGGAATTGTTTGTATCCATAGAATGGACGAGGTCATTTGAGATAAGAAATGTATTCACAATGCATCTGCGGTAGAAGGAAACATCATTGTTTAGAGTTAATGAACTTCCACGTTGGTTTCCAGTTGAGCATTCGTGTTTGCGAAGATGTTGGTGACTGCGAATGAAAGTGAAAAATGTTGACGTTGCTGATTACCATTGGATGAAATGGACGAAGCAGTCATCCAGAACTGCAACCAACACGTCTATTATAATTGTGGAAATATTCAAAATACGATTTTTCATAGAATCACTTAGGAAACGATAATGCTGGATTTGATTTCTGTGCGATTTTCTTTCGTGAGATCCTCCGTTTGACCGTCTATAAATAAGAAGGTTAGGGGATGAAACCCTAAGTACTTTGAAGCCGTAATGACGAATGGGATTTCTTTCAACTCTCAGGAGAATTTTCTTCAAGTATTTTGAAGGTATACTTTTACAGTTAAGGTTTTTAAGAAAAGTGACAGTGAAGGATGCTGAAACTGTGTAGGTTTTTAAAGTTTCATCTCTTCTTATTTTATCTCAATTCTTCTTCTCTTTAATTTCAAGAGAGTAATCGGTTGGAGCAAAGAAACTTGGGTACTATGACTTTAATTTAAAATCTCAAGTAAATGATGTTGATTGTGTTTGGCCTTTGGTGTGTATCACAAAGTGTTAGGGTTAAATACTTTTTTGGTGATATTATTTTGTGATGCCTACAACTATTGTCTGAGGATATGATTTCTTGTTTGCTATTTACTGTCTATGATTAACTATGGATTGAGGATGTGATATCTGCTAGTTGTTACTATTTTTGTTGATATATTGTTGATGATATGTTCACTGTTCTTGTTACTTTTATGATGAGACATGTTTGACTATATTTTATGATCGTGCATGATAGATTTTATTTTATGGCACGTTATGTTTCATACATCATGAAATTTTTTTAATTAAGAAAGATAAGAAGAATGAAAGACTAAAAGAAGGATAAAATACACATAAATAGAAGTTGTAGGCGGGATTCGAGTTGGGTGTAATGTGATCCGGAAAACCTACAAAAACCAAGATCTAATAGAACGCATGGGAGGCCCAAAGACTAAAGTAAGGACTAAGAAGATGGACAAAAATATCCACGTGTTTATCAAAGAAACCCAAGATAAGGAATCTTCTAATGACAAGCAAAGACCTATGATGATATTAAATATTAATGAAGTAGCGATGGAGGAGCAAGGAAACATGAGAAGTAAGCAAATGTAGCGAAATTGCAAAAAGGAATCGGTCACCCCGTGTAGCAGCGTGTAGCATTCATGCACAGTCCGCCAGCCAGCGCACCGCACAGCTAGCGCGCATAGAGAACATTGTCATTGTGCCCATCACCTCACCCCGTCACCACGCACATCCCGCGTATCCCATGCTCTGTCAGCCGCGCCCGATCCAGCCTAGAGCCCCTACAGTAGGCCCATCGTCGCCCGCCGCACCCCATCACCGTGCCTTGTCACCACCCGCATCTTGTAAATCTCGCGCCAGTCAACGCGCCCCGTTAACGCGCCTTGTCATTCGAACGCGCCTAACAGCGTGCCCGTCCTTGCTTGCCCATCAGCACTAGCCTGCATGCACCCGATCAAGCCCGCACCAGCCACTAGCGTCCTTTTTCGCTTAGAGCACATGGCCCAGCCCAGCATGCCTTTCACGCGGCACTGCCATTAATGAGACACCAAACCCTAAATTTTTGTGTTATTTTGTCTTTTTACTATGTTTCTAGGTTTAACCTAATTTTGTCTATTTAAACAAGTGTAAGGCACCATACGAGGGGACTTGATTTTTTAATTCAATTTGTGTGTTTCTCCTTGTGAGGTTTTTCTTCTCTTTATCTTCTTTATGAAGAACTTGGTCTCCTCAAGCATCCATCTTGAAAGATCAAGCTTTGATAACTTTGGTTCAACCAACAACTTTGGTTTAGGTTAAGTCACTTCTACCTTTCTTGATTCGTACGACGATCCTTTTCAACGTTCCTCTTTTTTTGTTGGGTCTAGGGTTCATTAATACCCTAGGTTTGCATAAGTTGGTATTAGAGCTTAGGCTCAAACGAATTCAAGTTGCTATCTTTATTTCTCGTTATCATTTTCTTCATCTTTTTCTTTGTTCTTTTCAATTATCTATATAAAAAAGCTCTTTCCTTTCTTTCGAATATCTTAATCTTTTCGATTCTTTATCGCTTCATCTCTTTCTTTGTGCTTTTCAATTATCAATAAAAAACATTTCTTTCCTTTCTTTCGAATATCTTAATCTTTTCAATCCTTTATCGTTATCCAAGTGCTTTCTTTTTTTTCGAACAACTAATAAAAAAAATGACTTGTTGGTTACATCTCAAATAGTACAATTCAAATATCCAAACTCCGGTCTATTTCTATTAGTTTTCAGAAATTTTTAGAAAAAAGTTTCCTTTTTGGGAAAGTTCTTGAATACTTTACCTAAATTCAAGGTATTTGCTTCTTAGGCTACTTAATCACAATAAGTAGTTTGTTTTTAATCAATTTGGAAAGTTGAATTATAAGTTTGAAAAAGTTTTTAACTTTTCTTGATTTATGCTTGTTGAAAGCTTTACTCTTTGATTCAGTTGTTCTGTAAAGATCCTAAAGCGGGGAATGAGTGGTAAAAGGCAGGAGTGTGAGTCTATCATTATAAAAGCCACTTGAGTGCAAACACGAGTTGGAGTGACCATTATTCGAGTAAAACACGTGAGCGAGAGAGAAATGACCTTTATTCATCGCAATTTACTTTACTACAATTTACTTTACCGCAATTACTTTTCCGCATTTAGGTTATTGCACTTTACTTTATTGCAATTACTCTTATCGCACTTCTATTCCGCAATTCAATTACTTTCCTTTTGCAATTTTATTTCTTCCTTCTTTTTGCAATATTTTCCTTTTTTTCGTAGTTGTTGTAATTTCTTCTTCTCATCTACTTTTTTTATACTTATTGATCTAACATCATGAGTTGAAGTGGAGAAGACAAATGTTGACAAGCGAATGTTCATGAGGGATATTCAAGACCAATTCCAAGCTCTAAATCAAATGATGGATCGTTTGGAAACACCAACACCAACACATGGCCGAGAAAGGAGAAAATTTGAAAGAGGCAAGTTTGAGGATGAAGTGGTAAATAACAAAAGGAGAAGAGATCTCCATATGGATAGAAAATGTGGTAATTTGAGCAACATAAGGTAAGATATACCACCTTTTCAAGGAAGCAGCAATCTAGAGACTTATCTAGAGTGGGAACATAAAGTGGATCTCATATTTGAATGTCAAAATTACTCAGAAGAAAAGAAAGTCAAATTGGTCAATTTAAAGTTCACAGATTACGCAAGCGTTTGGTGGGAACAAACATTAAGGAATCAAAGGAGATGGAGAACCACCAATTTGAACCTGGAAAAGCATGAAGGCCATCATGGGAAAGAGTTTTGTTCCTTTTCACTATCTTAAAGGGTTAAGTCAGAAATCACAAGTTGAATTTGAGAAGCTTTATGAGTCATGTTTGAAGAAGAAACAGATCACCATGTTGCACCTCAAAGTGCAAAGGAGCTAAATTGAGGAGAAGTGCTCAATCGGCTAGGTCTAAATCTGCGGACTTAAATTAAAATAGGTATAACTTCCAGTGTAGGCAACTAATCACGCTCAACTTTATAGGGCAATTAAAACTAACAAGGAACAAGCTGTAGTCCAAAATTTAAGGTCAAATTTGCATGAAAATGATAGTTCTGTAATAAAAAATTCACTACCCGAAAAATAGAATTACATAATAGAATCAGGAACCAGATTCATAAATACTATATCTTTCAATTCTGAAGTACAATGGTCACTAAATTTGCAGGGGTTCAAGAAATATCCAAGAAATAGATTAAGGCCAAATTTTGTTGTCAAAATTAAAAAGGAGCAAAAGATATTCCCGCAACAACACTCTGTCCCGAAATGGATCCAATAAAAATAGTTTCAGAAACTCTTAAACAATGAAGCACAAAGTCACAAGTTTAAATCCAAATTTCACCAAAAATATATCCACTTCACCACAATCAAGAGAAGGTCACACTCTCAAAATTATAGAGGCAAATTCCAAGTAAAACAAATCAAATAGTGACAAACTTACAAGTTGGTCCGCAAATTCCCTAGAACCCAGAACATCGACTTCAATGGACTCTTTTGCAAAAGATTCTCCAACTCATTTTCCTGCAATCTTCTGGGTCTCCTCTTTGAGATAATACTTCTAAGGAAGTATTGGTAGAACTCTGTATAAGACTCTTCCTCCAAGAATGGCAGAACGTGAGGACCAGAATGTTTGGATTTAAGCCATCGATTGCCCTAGACAAGAATGTCGATTTTTTTTTGGGAGGAAAATCGAAAAATGATTTTTATCTGCTGCTATTTGGTTTTCAAAACTGCAGATTAAGGTTCCATAAGGAAGGCTAAATAGCTCCTTAAGGGATGCCCTAATGGAAAATTACATAAAAACCCCTCTAAGTAGTAAAATGGACATGAAGACTCAGCTAACATGCTAGCCGAGTACTCCAAAAAAGTCAACATTTACAAGAATCAGCAACAAATCCCTAGTGGTAAAATTCTATCAAAGAACAGGAAAAACTTCTCAAAGCAGAAGTGATCAAATTGTATTTGCAAAGGTTTGAATTTCTTCTATTGTTGGTACCAAATTTGTTCAAACTCTTTTGCCCCAAATTGTGGCTCAACTCGATGGTTTTGTAAGAAAACAATTGTCAACTTAATTGGTAAGAAAGGCCCCTTCAGCAAACCATCCTAAAACATGTTAGTGGGTTTCATTGGAAATTTTTGAGGTTTTTGTTGACCCTTCTGAGCTTCAATTTCTCTTCGAAGTCTAGTCAATACTAATGGTTCCCTTCTTGCCATCACTAGAGGAGTTTTGCATATTACACACTCTAATTCTGTATCAATGTGTGAAGATGAGTTGTTAAGGTCAAAGTCTACTCTTGGATTGGGCAAAACAATCTTTTCTCTATGTTCTTCTTCCTTTTCTTCGTTTGTTTGTAGCTCTGAACTCATTTCGAATAGTTGATCAGTGTGCGAAAAATCAACCTCAGTGGCCAACTCTTCTTCTGTCACAATATCCTCCTCTATTTTGTTGGATTCTTCTACAACCTCAACATGAATTTCAGTTTGCAAGGTAGAAGAACGTTTAGGTTCGTGCTTCATCGCCAGCTTATTACTCAAGTTGTCTAGTAATTGAATGGACTCACTTAAAATGGTTTTCAACTCCTTGTGCTCGGATCGTTAACTCTTGGACCATTCTAGCTCATACCTGGGAATTGGTGGCGGTGAGATAGTCTTGATAGATTTCATAGCATATTTTTTTCTCAGAATACCCTTCATCAATTTCCATGTTTTGATGCCTTCTTCTTTTTTTTTTTTTCTTTTAGAATTTATTCTTCTCGACCAAAAGGGAAGCTTTTCCTTTGAGTTTTGATGAAGCAATTTTCCCTTTTCCCTTATCTGAAAACTCGTGAGTTAAAAAAATTCTTCCAACTCATCTTCCTAATTTGTGTAATCTTCGAGCCCATCTAACCCACTGAAACTAGGAATAGAAACCAAAAGTTTATTTTCTTCTTCACTGTAAGTCATATCATATCTATAGCATATTGTCTTCATTTTTCCAATAATTAATGCACAATTCACAGAGTGTAAATAGCCCAAATTCGCTTTGATGCCAACTGATGCACCTCAAAGTGCAAAGGAGCTAAATTGAAGAGAAGTGCTCAATCGACTAGGTCTAAATGTGCTGACTGAAATTAAAACAGGTATAACTTCTAGTGTAGGCAACCATTATGCTCAAATTTACAGGGCAATTAAAAATAACAAGGAACAAGTAGTAATCCAAAGTTCACAGTTGATAGATCCCAAAACTCTAGTTGTGTAAAAATGCCAAATCTGTAAATTGACTAGTGATAAATATGAGCTCTAATTTTCAAACGGACGAAACGTCAAATGCCTATATCGTTTTGAGCTCAAATTTTCAGGGTAAGCACTCAACAACTTAAAGAGAGTGGTGGCCAAAATCCAGCTTCAAATTCGTTATAATCACGGAGATACATTTTCAAGAAAATCAAACTCGGATTAGGATCTGGGAAAACAGAATCTGTCCACTGAAATTGAAACGAATCAAAACCCAACTTCCATATCGAATTGGGAACTCAAATTTATAGGAGCTTAAGTCAATAGTCAAATAGAATCATATAAAAAATTCAGCTCCAAAGTCTATCAGAATAACCAGATATGATCAACAGAAAACAGCCCACGGAATTAGGTTTTTTTCGAAATAGTTCTGGCGACACGGAATGAAACGTCTAGAACTCAGCGTGCATACAACCAAACGATACCAATTTTGGAGAGTTAATCAAGGACAATATGAAGATTAATATTGCCCAAGATGAGCGCTGTAAAACGAACGTAAGGGCTTCAAATCATGGATTCAATGCACATCAGAAAAACAACAATATCGCAGAAACAGATTCTTGGTTAGCTAAGCTTCTCCCAATCACAACTCTTTAGCAAGAAACTTCAAAACACCAATGACCAATAAGCTCAAAAATCCAGAGAACAAACAGGAATCCACGAACAAACGACACCACCTTCGAAAATTACAGCAAGAAAATAGAAAAGAAACCCAAGGAGTCTGTACACCTCCAATGGGAGAGGGGGCGACTATGCTTGGCCTTACGGAATGGATGGGCACTCTCCAAGGGGGTTGAAACTTCTTCTACCTCCACTCCACAATAGACCACTACAAGGATAGAGTGGTTTGGAAGAGGTAGCAGCCCTTCAACTCCATCAAAAAGCCATACGAAGATCGAGTTGAGGCGAGATGGGGAATCGGCCAAAGGAGAGAAGAACTCCATGGACCACACACCAAAAGGGAGAACTTGGTTTCGTCAATTCTTCAAAATTACAAATCAAGTTCGATTAGGGTTCATTAGAGAGGATAAAATACCTCTATAATGGTAAAATTACAAGGTTTCCCCCAAAAAACAAATTACAAATAAAACCCTAAATAGAAAATGACAAAAATGACCTCAAAATTAAACACACTAAATAATTCTGTGGTTGGATTTGTGCCTCTGAAAATTGGCCGTTGGACATAGCAAACGAACACCAAATGTAACGCCAAATACCATTTTTGAAAGCTCTATGTGTTGGCTACAAAATGTATGAAGGACTAAATGTGAAAGGAAGTCTTTCCAATTGCCAAATTTGCCCTTGAACACCTGGTGGTCAAATTTTAGACGGAAAAAGAAAGCCCACAATTTCTTCTATGATAAGCATGATACCCACTAGTCTAAATGCACCAAATCCTTTTTGTGAAATTGATCAAAACTCTCCTCCAAGTTGGCTAGAGAAGAAACACCTACAAAATAAATAAAAAGTTAGAAAATAAAGGAGCCCCTGGCTTGGGCTTAGGTGACCGGACCTTGGGGCACATCAACAATCAAATTCCAGCGGAAATGATAGTTATGTAATCGGCAATTCACTGCCTAGAAAACAGAATTACATAACAGAATCAGAAACCAGATTCGTAAATACTATATCTTTCAATTCTGAAGTCCAATGGTAACCAAATTTGCAGGGGTTGAAGAAATATCCAAGGAATAGATTCAGGCCAATTTCATGGTGAAAAACAAAAAGGAGCGAAAGATATTCACGCAACAACACCCTGTCTCGAAATGGATCCAATAAAAATAGTTTCAGCAACTCATAAACAACGATGCACAAAGTCACGAGTATAACTCCAAATTTCACCAAAAATATATCCACTTCACCACAATCCAATGGAGGTCACACCCTCAAAATTACAGAGCCAAATTTTAAGTAAAACAAATCAAATAGTGACAAACTTACAATTTGAGCAGCAAATTCCCTAGAACCCAGAACATCAACTTCAATGGACTCTTTTGTAAAAGCCTCTCCAACTCATTTTCCACCAATCTTCTGGGTCTCCTTTCTAGGATAATACTTCTAAGGAAGTATTGGGAGAACTCAGTGTAAGACACTTCCTCCAAGAATGGTAGAACGTGAGGAGAAGAATGTGTGGATTCAAGCCGTCAGTTGCCCTAGACAAGAATGCCGATTTTTGTTTTGGGAGGAAACTCAAAAAATGATTTTTAGCTGTTGCTATTTGGTCTTCAAAACTATAGATTAGGGTTCTTTAAGGAAGGCTAAATACCTCCTTAAGGGATGCCCTAATGGAAAATTATATAAAAACCCCTCTAAGCAATAAAATGGATATGAGGACTTGGCTAACATGCTAGCTGAGTACTCCCAAAAATCAACATTTTAATCAACCTAAATCTAACCAAAGCAACCCAATAATCTAGTAATTTCTAAAAACATAAATTTAACTAACTTGCTAAAACATAAAAAGAACATATTTCAAACAAAAAGGTCTAACTTAGCCTCGGAGCTTTGATCTTCAAAATGGTGGTGGGTGATGTTGACAATTTGAGGGAATGCATCATCAATCCAAGTAAGTAAATGTATTGATGCTTCTTTATCCAACTTCTAGGCTCCTCTTCAATACCATTTAGTAGGATGTTCCCTGCAAAATAACAAAAAGTTAGATGAGTACTGAGCCTCTTGGCTCGGGTTCGGATGATAGGGCCTTGAAGTGCATCATACCATGGCAACATTGAGTTCTAAAGAGGTGAGTGATGATCCGAATGAAGTAGGGCAAGGGAGCGACTTCATTAAAGAAGATAAGTTGATAGAAAAGAGAAAAGAAAGACAAGATGATAGTGATAAAGTTGAGCAACAAATTGAAAGAGTTGCTAAGGACTTACAAAATTGTGCCAAAACAAAAACAAAAGAGGAAAAATCTGACTTTGGATGAGTTGAAAAAACTCTGGAAGTTGAAGAATGAAAAAGAGTTAAAAAGGACAAAGGCGAATATGAAAAATGAGACAAAAGAGCCATAGAGAGAAAAGCTGAAATTAAAGTGAGCAAAAAAGGCAATGAGGAAGAAAAGAATTTGGAGGAAGAGAGAATAAAATCTGAGAGAGAGACGGAGAAATAAATAGTGAAAGAGGAGGTAGAATCCGAGGGAGAAAAGGAAGAGAAAAGAAATGGAATGATTAAAATGAGTGAGGACAGTAGAGAGTTGATTTTTCTTATGTATAAAGATGTTTATTTTACTTCTACTGAACGAACTTCTTTTCCCGTTGTTGTTTCATCTTTGTTGCAGGACCATGAAGACCTACATCTGAAGAATTTATCAAAGGGGAAAACACCACTAAGGGGGATTGAACATCTGTGGATGGAGTACAACAAAAATATTTTGAATGTCATCCACTACAAGAAAGGTAAGCACATTGTGGTTGCCTACCCTTTGTCAAAAAGGTTTGTATTTCTAACTACACTTCAAACAAAGTGATTGAGATCTGAAAATTTTAAGAATTTACATGAGAATGACTTAGGTTTTGGAAAGATTTGGATTATTTGTGAAAAAGATGCATGTGTTGAAATGTTTGGAAAATTTTGAATTGTTTGTGGAAAGATACATGTGTCAATTTTTATAGACTTAAAGGATGTTTATACAAGAAAAATACATTGTGTGTGCTTAAGTGTTATCTTTATGAATTGCTAGTTGGTGTATTTAATAGCCATTATATGAATTATATGAAAAATGGTATCTTTATGACCTTAGTTGATATCCTTAGGAATTGTGGAGCATGTTCGATTCCTAGGATTGATTTGAAAAATGATTATTGGAAAATTGTGTTTGAAATTAAATGTGTCGCATGCATAATATCTAAGAATAATTTGAAAAATAGTTATTACCAAATTCGACTAAAGAAAGATGTTGAGTGAAAATTTGCATTTAGTGTATGATTAGTTAGTTTTGCTATATGAGTGGCTGATTATACTATATGGATTGTTTGATTTTTCTAATATTCTTATAAGGTTGATGATGCTATTGAATGCTTTGATGATAATTTGGTTTATAGCAAAATTTTGGAGAAACATGTTGAACACTTGGATTTAATTTTCATTATTTTTAAAGAGTATCAATTATATGATAATTTGATGAAGTGTTTACCTAATGTTGAGTTTGCATGTGTTTTGATTGATCATTATACTGTCATATCTTACTCACCGTTTGAAATTGTTTACGGATTTAATCTTTTATTTCTGTGGGAAATTTTACCTTTGTTTACTAATAATTTTACTAATTTTGATGGAAAGAAAAAGGTTGAATTCGCTAAGGAATTACATGCAAAGGAAAGATTTGTCATTCAACCACAAGGAGATGGTTGCTTTCAAGCTTTGGAGCACATCAATGACAACACTTATAAAATTGATCTACCAAGCATATATGGTAAAGAAAGTGTTTCTTTAAAAGCTATTGACTTGTCTTTGTATGATGTAGGCGATTTGAGGATGAATCTTCTCGAAGAAGGGAAGAATGATGTGATCCGGAAAACCTAAAAAAACAAGATCCATTAGGAGGCATGGGAGGCCAAAAGACTAAAGCAAAAACAAAGAAGATGGACAAAAATATCCACGTTTTTATCAAAGAAACCCAAGATAAAGAACCTTTCAACGACAAAGCAAAGACTCATGAAGATGATAAATATTAAGGAAGTAGCAATGGAGGAGCAAAGAAGCATGGGAAGTAAGAAAATGTTGTAAAATTGCAAAAAGGAGTCGGCCATCCCGTGCAGCAGCGCGCAGTGTGCGTGCATAGTCCGCCAGCGCGCGCACCGCTCACAGAGAACGTCGTCAGCGCGCCCCATCATTGCGCCATCCCGTGAATCCCGCTCCAGTCAGCGCACCTCGTCAGCATTCCCCGTCAGCCACCCACGCCTAATCCAACCCTCCCGATAGCGTGCCTGTCCATGCGCACCTGTCAGCACCCACTCACGCTCACCAAATCCAGCCCACTCCAACCACCAGTGTCCGTTTTCGCCTAGTGCATGCAGCCTAGCCCAGTGTCCTTACCGCACGCCCCACCACCGCCAACCTGCCACCAAACCCTTAATTTTTGTGTTATTTTTGTTTTTTTGTCTTTTTACTATGTTTCTTTGCTTAACCTAATTTTGCCTATTTAAACAAGTGTAAGGCACCATACGAGGGGACTTGATTTTTGAATACAATTTGTGTGTTTTTCCTTGTGAGGTTTTTCTTCTCTTTATCTTCTTTATGAAGAACTTGGTCTCCCCAAGCATCCATCTTAAAAGATTAAGCTTTGATAGCTTTGGTTCAACCAACAAGTTTGGTTAAGATCAAGCCACTCTTCTAATAACTTTGGTTCAACCAATAAGTTTGGTTTGGGTCAAGTTACTTCTACCTTTCTTGATTCGTATGACGATCATTTTCAATGTTCTGCGTTGTTGTTAGGTCTAGGGTTCGTTAATACCCTAGGTTCGCAGCAGGCTACCTCGCATGTGGTGGATGTAATGGTGTCACTCTCTCCCTTAATCTGAATTACACACAATAGCTAGACTACTACATGAAAGAAAAAGAAAAAGAATGTTGACTGAAAAAGACATGGTCTTTACATGCTGCATCTTATATTCATGTTTTATATATTTCTTTTATTGAGCGTTAAACTCATAGTTAAACTTTGTGATGTAGTTGATGATGATCATCATATTAAAGAACCTAAGGATATTATTGAATAAGGGCTAGCAGTTGATGAAGGATTCTCATGGGCGAAGTTAAACGTTTTCGAAGCGAAGTTGACCCATGGGTGAAAACTTGAGGAAAATAAATTGAAAAAGAAAACCTTTTTATTTTAACTATGTTTCATTTTATATTTAAATTTAAGTCAAAATATTTTAAGAATATTTATGTTTAAGTTTTTATGTTGAGTTTTATGATGTTAAACTATAATTAAGATTTATTTTAAAGACATCCGCTATAGTTTTAAAGATATGATATTTTTTATGAATGGATTTAAAAAAAAATGGCATGAAAAATGGGCTTTACGTCATAGGGCATTACACTCGTGAAAATAACAATAACATAAAAGGAAAATAAATCACCGAGCTCACTTTTGTTACGGCAACTAGGGATCTTCTAACCTAAATCCTAAAATGAGGGGGAGTCATGTAGGGTGAGTCGACTAACTCAGTAGGGATAAATTTTATATTCAACAACATAGATATAAAAATATGTGAGCATACCATATTAAAACAAGTTATGCAATATAAAATAAAACACAGTAAGGTACATTTCCAGAACAATTCATTATAGTGTGGTATGTAATATAAAATAACTCACTACTATAAATTTCAGTGAAAATGAAGCTACACATGACTCTAAACATATCATGTCATTGGTAGTAACAATAAAGGAGATATTTGACAATTGCAATGACCACAAACGACCCTAAACAAGTTTACGGTTTTGCACTTAGGAACACAACACATATATTTGTCCCATTACTTTAGTTAACAATAACAAACAACACATTCTCTAACAATTAAATTTGCATAAAGAAAAATATGAATCAAACTTATCAATAACAATTAAATATGCATTCTCAATTTTAAATATATCTAGTAAAAATGTAATAGATAATATGAAAAGTAGATAAGCCATCAAACTAGTCAAATGACTTTTATATTAGAACATGTCCCAATAAGTTAAAAAAAAAACAATGCAATGTTGGACATAAAATAAATCCTTACCTTAATGGCCTACCAATAGCCAAACAAAACTCAATCAATCAAGAGTCTCATTGGTCCAAATCTCCCGTTAATCTATTGGACCTACCACAGTATGGGTATACAAATTAATACAATTTTCTAAACCTTTTTTAAAAATTCCATGGAACTTATAACTAGGATAGAAACCAAATGGGGGAATTCATAGAACAATTTCCAAAAATATCCAACTTTTAAAATCTGTTCGAGCATTCTTTATATTGTTTAAAATTCGGTCGTCTGCTTTGGAAGCATCGTTCCCTCAATCCATTTTTATAGAAAGGAGCACCCTTCCACATCCTTCTACATAAATCTTCACTCCCGCGTACGTTTTTGTTGCAAAAGCCTTTGCTCTCGCTGCGGAAGCATTTGCTTTCGCGAACATGTGTCTTCCGCATATCATTAGGGAATCCTTCCCTCCTGTTTCCATTGTGGAAGCATTCTATTTTGCAAACACGTGTCATCAGCATACCATTGCAGAAACCTTCATTCTCATTTATGCTGTGGAAGTCTTGCTTCCTTTACGGATGGTTAGCTTCCACTGCAGATAGATAGTACGTCTTGATTTTAAAGGTTTGAAAAGGAAAACAAAAAACGGGTAGCTACACCCAAAGACATGACACATACAGTTGTTCCATTACTCTAGTTAACGATAAACATTACACAAAATTAAATGTATACAACTAAGCTGAACAATAAATTAAACAAGCATGCTTGAATTTTAAACATGTTCTGTGAAAAATATATAAATAATATAAAAACTCAACAAGCTAAAAATAGACACGTCATTTAATTCAAGAATACGTCTCAAAATATTATTTTAGAAAACAATGTCATGCAAATCATAAAATTTAAATTCCAATACAGATTTGGGCTTACTAACTAAAGCCCAACAACAAAAGATCCAATGAAGTCGAATAGCAGACAAGTCCAAATAATTTCTCAAATCTCGTAACCTATTCATAATATTGTTACAAAATTAGAATTCAAATCCTATACTTTAAAATCTCAATATATAGGCTCAAAAATGACCCAAGAATGACTGAGTTAGAAGTTTACAATTGGTCTAAAACGACCTAAAAAAACCCAAGAACAATTGAGACAAAAATCTAATTTGACTCTAAAACAAGGTTTGGGTCGCGACTCAGAATGGCATGGGTCGTTGCTTAAGATGGTCCATTCTTATCCGGGGATTAGAATGACCTAGGTCGTAGTTCAGAATGATATGGGTCACAGATCAACATGGTATGGGCAGAATCTGTTAGAACCTTCATACTTTCCAATATAAACCTCCTCCAATTGTCGGGCTTGTTTCCAAGCTATCAAAGATTTCCAGAACATACCAAACTATGATTTTCATTTATAAATTCATTACCAAATCCAAACAATCCAATTTTAGCATAGAATTCCCAACAACAAAAATCTGAAATTTTTTCTTGCATGTAGAAGTTTTCTCCTCCATTCCAGACTAGCTTCTTCAAAGTCGATATTGCAACGTCGATGCCAAAACTTCAATACTCAAATAAATTTCCTCCATCCGGCACCGATTCACAAAGAGAAAAAAATAGTATAATCCAAATATTCGTAACTCACCTTAGATGATGAACAAAAATGCCAAAACATGCAGGATAAACCTCTTTCTTTTCTTCTTCTCTGATTCGGCTTACTAGGAGAGGAGTAGAATGATTCATAAGGAGAGGGGAGTGGCTATCAACCCTTCCCCATTTCATAGAAATAGGGGAGAGAGTTCCCCTATTTTCGGCGAGTAACCTTGAAAAGGGGATTTATAAAATTTTTAAATTAAATTTTTTTTTTCTGTTGCATTATTTCTCACTTAATGAATTTTGTCCCCAAACTTTAGAATAACTTCAATTGTACCATTAAATAAGTGGGTATGTTTTGCTGTCATTTCTGACTCAATTTCCTAAGTAGCTTCCCTTTCACTATCATTCTTCTATTGTACCCAAACCAATGGTATCTTATGATGAAGAATAACTCTTATTTCACTACCTATTATTTTCTCAGGTTCCTTCTCATATGAAACATCCTCCTAGATAGGCACCTTTGATCTAGGAGATTACATGCAATGGATCAAACACATACTTCTTCAGCATAGAGACATGAAAAGTATTATGAACATAGTTCAACTGTGGAGGTAAGTCCAGTCGATAAGCCACTGGACCAACTCTTTCAATAATTTGGAGAGGACCAATATATCTAGGAGCTAACTTGCCTTTGACTCCAAAGTGGTTTATACCTCTCTTGGGGGCTTTCAAAAATACAAAATTCCCAGTTTCAATTTCAATTTCTCCTCTTAGTAGTTCTGCATAACTTTTCTAGCAACTTTAAACTACTCTCAGTCTTTCCTTTATCAATTGAACTTTCTTAATAGTCTATTGGATCAAATCACCCTCGAGAATAACATGCTCTTTGGCCTCTACCCAACATAATGATGATTTGCATAGTCTCTTGTATAAAGCCACATACGGCAAAACCCGAATATTGGTATGATAGCTATTATTCTAAACAAACTATACCAAAGGAAAAATTATCCACCCAGCTATCTTTGAAATCCATAATACATGACCTTAATATGTCTTCGAGAATCTAAATTGTATGTTTAGACTGGCCATCCATCTGAGGATGATGTACTTAAACTGAGTTCAGTGTTTAAAGCTCTCTGAAGGGCTTTTCAAAATTTTGAGGTAAACATTAGATCTCTATATGAAACAATGTTTGAAGGAACACTGCGAAGATGAATGATGTTCTCTATATATAGTTTACTTAACCTTGTTAAAGTGAAATCTATCCTAATTGGAATAAAATGCATAGATTTTGTCAATCTATAAACTATTGATCATATTGCATCAAATTTTTACACCATCTTTGGCAAACCAATCGTAAAATCTATAGTAATTTTATCTCATTTTCACTCCAAAATAGGTAGAGGTTGCAACAACTCAGCTAGTATCTAATGCTCTGCTTTGACATGCTGATAGGTTAAACATTTAGACCATATTTTGTTATGTTTTGAATCATTCCAACCCAAAAAATTTGACGCTTTAGGTCATGACACATTATTGTGCTGCCAAGATATATAGCAAATCTAGATTTATGGTTCTCTACTGAAATTGTCTGTCTCATATTCAAATCACTGGGCACTAGCACTCGATCTTTAAAATATAGAAAACCATATGAACTGATTCTCCCACCAAATTGTTCTCCTGCTTGAATCTTTTCAAACTTTTCCTTGAGCTCATCATTGATATTGTGGATATCTTTGGCACATTGCAAAAGTGTAGGAGTTGCTATGAAATTAAATACTCAAACTACTTAGTCATTCTCTGATATTTTAGTTAATAATTTCCAATAGTCATATATCTCTTCCAATCTTCCAATATAAGACAAGATAAGGAACTTTGAGGATAACGACTCAAGACATCAACTACAACGTTAGCATTTTCAGGATGAGATTCCATCCATCGGAATCGATGATAATAACTAGCCAAATCAAAGAAACTTCTTCCCTTAGTCATGTTTTTAGGTGGCTTCCAATCTAACACAACCTCGACCTTGGTTAGATCCACCAATATGTCATCTTGAGAAACAACATGGTCTAAGAATTTTACTTTAGCCATCCAAAAGTTGCACTTCTCTAGCTTTGCATATTGTTGATATTCATGCAATGTCTCTAGAACAAATTTTAAGTGCTCTCTATGCTCGTCGTGATTCTTAGAATATATTAAAATTTCATTGATAAAAGCCAACCCAAATTTGTCTGGATAGAGCAGGAAGACTCAATTCATCAGGTCCATAAATGCAGTTTTCACATTAGTTAATCCAAAAGGAAGCACAAGAAATTCAAAATGTCTATATCAAGTCTTAAATGCCATTTTAGGGATATTCTCCTCTCGAATCATCATCTGGTGATAACCTAACTTCAAATTAATCTTTGAGAAATACATACATCCCCCAAGTGATCAAACAAGTCGTCAATTCTTGACAATGGAGATCTATTCTTATTTGTCACTTGATTCAACTTTCGATAATCAATACACATGTGAAGCGATCCATCCTGCTTCTTTGCAAATAATAGGGATGCAACCCAAGGCCAATTACTATTTTAGATAAATCTGTTTTGCACCAAGTCATCTAACTAAGTTATCCACTCATTTGATTCAGCAAGAGCCATGTGGTAAAGAGCAATAGAAATCAGAGTAGTGCTGGAACTAAATCGATGGCAAACTCAATCTCCTGATAGGGTGGTAACCCAGACTGATCATTAGAAAAAACATCGAGATGACCCCAAACTATTAATATCTCATAATCTTGTTTGACCATAACAATGTCAATGCCAATCGCAAAAGCACTTTAAAAAATCTCCAATCTCCTATGGCCACTTAGATAGACTCATAAAATGGAATCAATAGGGGTCACACAATTATAACATAAATGCACTAAATTTTTTTTCTAACAAAGGCTTGCATTTCTTCGGTGACAATCAATTTTAGCCTTATAGTGGCTCAATCAATCCATACTTAGGATTATGTCAAACTGATATATATAGGTATTACTATCAGATTAACCAATAGCTCGTGCCTGCAATCAATTATGGTAGCAGACCAAATTAGAAAATTTATTTCATAATTCTTATCCATAGGGATACTTAAAATCAATGAAGTTTTTAACTTTTAAATTTCTAAACACATAATACGAACAAACATTGTAGAAACAAAATAATGTGTAGCTCTAGTATCAAACAATACAAGGACTACAATATTAAATAAAGGGAGTGTACCTTCAATAACGTCCTGACTAGTCTGATCATGAATCTCAGACCCTGTAACTTCATAAGTTTGGCCAGTAATTTTCTCCTTCCTTTTTTTGTTTCCACCAAAACTAACTCTAGATGAACTAGAAACTGATCCAACTATTTGACTAGTAGATCCTACATAAGTGGGACTAGAAGCAAAACTCTGTTGGTAACCAGTAGGCCTTTTAAAATCATTACCAATAGGTTAACATTGATATTGATATTGAGGCATGTATCCAACTGGTTATGGAGAATTAAAAGTCTAAAATCTAGAATAATTATGTTGCCCTTGTCCAAAAAATCATCAGTCATTCCCAAATCTAGGTCTAAAAGATGTTGTCTGTGTTGGTGCAGAATTTGCTTGAGTATGCCTTTGATTCATTAGACAGTTCTTCTTCAAATGTCTAGGCGACCCACAAGTATAACAAATAGAAGGATCTGAATGCCCACCAACAAAAGGTGTCCCGCTGGAATGACCACCAACTCCACTCTAAGTATGTACACCTCTGTTCAAGCCTTTTCTCTAATCTTTCCTGGTCATTTTACCTCCCACTAATTGTTTTTTATTCTCTTTTCCTTTATAAATACCAAACTATTCTTCTAGATCAACTTCAACATGTTAAGCAGCAACAACAACCTTTGAATGGGAGCTAAACTCAAATGCAGATTATTGGTATCGAATCTAAGGTCACAAACCCATCCTAAACTTCACCATTTTATCTACTAGATCCATATCTCTAATGTACTCGGAGAACTCCATGAACTTAGAATAATATTCTAGCACTGTCAGAATCTCCTGTTCCAAATTATGATAAACAATGATCATGTTTTGATGATGTTTAGCATTGCAATAGTTATCTCGAAAAATTGTTTAAAATTGACTTCAAGTCATCATCTCCACCAGGTATTCCAATCTTAGCAGTTTCCACCAAATTTCAGCCATCTTCTCATAATGAAATATTGCAATTCCAACCCAATACTCTATTGTAATACCAGTAGCAATCAAATTTTTCTACATCATCCTCAACCAATTTTCAGCATCTTGAGGGTCAGCATTGCTTGTAAACACCGGTGGATTTAGATGTCCAATTGCATAAAGAAATTCATGTATTGAGTCTCAGGTTCTTGATTACCGATATCTCTTGACAAATTTTATAGTACATCTCTCAATGCTACAATAGGATCAATAGGTTGTGACTCAACTGTTTTCACAATAGGAGCTGTAGGAGCACGATTTCTAGGAGCTCTTCTTAGAAGTATTTTTGAGAATTTGTAAATAATTCACACTGTAAATTAGAACACATCCACAAGCATAGTATTTATGGTTTCTTAAATTCTTTCACAATCTATTTTATTGAAGTCACTTTTCAAGATTGAACATGACTTTGACACCAAAATTTCTGCCACGCCGTAAATAACACCCAGGATAGAAGAGGGAGGGACTAGGCCCGAAACGGGCTAAACCGTTCGATCCTTACATTAAACTCTTAATTAGCAGTAGAAGACTTAAAATGTATTTTACAAGTCAGGCCTGAAACAAAGGTCTAATAGTAATATTAAGATAGTGAGAAAAAAAATAATGTCCAAAACTATGTGAAAGTAAACTTTAGAATGAAAATAATTCTAAAGTGCAAACCTTACAAAAAATAATATAAATCTCTCAAAGAAAAATTAAGTTGTTTAGGGAATTTTTCAAATCTACTATTGTGGTAGCAACTAAGACACACTTTGAATATTTTCTCAAAGAGGAGAGTGATTTGGGGTGATTTGACTAAACTCAGTAAAGATTAAACTTTATATTCAACATGTAATTGATATAATATGAGCAAGTCAATTTTTTTTTTTATTATAAAAAAAGCACTTCATATGTGAGAGATAGAAGTCATACAATAGTGCAAGTGATAAAAAAAGTATTATACACTGTGGTCGATAAATAAAATAATTTTCTACTGTATGAGGTTTCAATGAAAATAGAGTCACTCACAAACTCCGAGCACATCATGTCATAGGCATAACAAAATTAAATAATGGAGATATTTAAGCAATCGCATCAGCCACAATGACCCTGATCAAGTTTAAGGTTTTGCGCACAATGACATGACACATATAGCTGTCTCATTACTTTAGTTGATGACAAACATTGCATAAAATTAAATGCATACAACGGAGCTGAACAATAAATTAAATATGCTTACCTAGATTTTAAACATGTTATGTGAAAAATATATACATAATATAAAAATCCGATGAGTTATAAATGGACACGTCATTTAATACAAGAACTCGTCTCCGAATATCGTTTTACAAGTCAATGTCATGCAAATTATAAAATTTAAATTTCTACCTTGATTTTGGCCTCCCAATACCAAAGACTAACAACAAAAGATCCAATAAACCCTAACAGTAGACAAGTCTAAATAATATCTCAAGTCTTGTAACCTATTCATAATATTGTTACAAAATTAGAATTCAAATCCTGTACTTTAAAATATGAATTTCTAGGATAAAAATGACCAAAGAATGATTGAATTGAAAGTTTAAAATGGGTATAAAACAGCCCATGAAACGACTAAAGAATTATTGGGTCAAAAATCTAATTTGACTCTAAAACAAGGTTTTGGCTGCACATCAGAATGGCCTGGGCCGCAGTGCAAAATGGCCTAGATCGTAGCGCATAATAGTATGGGTAGTGTCTCAACATGGTATGGGCCACTAATCAGAATGGCCTAGGCCGCGACTCAAGATGGCCTGGGCTGTTGATCAGAGTGGCTTGGGCCACGACTCAAGATGGCCAGAATCTGCCGGAACCTCCATACTTTCCAATCAAAACATTCTCCAACTGTCGGGCTTGTTTCCAAACTATCGAAGATTTCCTAAACATACCAAACTATGGTTTTCATTTGTAAATTCATTACCAAATCCTAATAGTCCAATTTCAACATAGAATTTCCAATAACAAAAATTTGAAATTTTTTCTTAGCTGTAGAAGTTTTCTCCTTTACGACCAGCTTATTCAAAGTTGATATTACAACGTCGATGCCAAACCTTCAATACTCAAATAAATTTCCTATATTAGGCACCGATTCTTTAAAACCCATTAAATTTTTAATTATAAATTCCACATATAAATTGTTTGTGGTAAAAATTGGTTATGACATTGAATGATTGATGCAAATTGCCACGTAAAGCCCACATTTGAAATTTTGGTCAATTAGTTAAATCAGTGGAATTGGAAATTTCCAAAATAAAAATTAATTTAAGAAACGAAATTTGTTAATTAATTTAGACCAGAAATCATTGTCAGACGATGTTCGGAATAAGTTGGAAGGTGGAAGTGAGTCGATTAATATATGATATGTATATTTATATATTAATTAAATTAGAGAAATTGAAGTTGGAATAAATGAAATAAAAGGGATTAATTAAATAGAAGAAAAGGAAGATTAAAATAAAGGGAAGAATTAAAAATGAAAAAAAAAAGAGGGGGGAAAGGAACAGAAGGCCCACGACTGAAGGAGAAGTAAAATAATTAAAAATGAAGAAGAGTAGGAGAAAACCCACGGGCATACTGTGAATAAGGGAAAAAATGGAATAAAATGGAGAACAAAGAAGAGAAAGGTAGCGGTTGGGTTGAAGAGAAAGGAAGAAGAGCAAACTCCTTCGGCTGAGAGAGTTTTCGCGAGGAGGCTGACCGGGACGGGACTCGGCATTATGAGTGGGAATCAACGATTCTGGCCTACAATAGCTGCGGGTGGTCTAGAATTGTCGAACGCGGTGGTTGCGCCGTCCGCCCGAGGACACTTCGCGAGAGATTGGTCGAGACAGAGAACTCAGGAGTTAGGGCAGTCTCAGCTCGGATATCCTTCTGCCATTTCTCCGATCAAGGTAAGAATGCCGTGTAATTTTTTTGGCTTCTCGGTCAAACATTTCTGTTTACTGCCGTCCACAATGTATTCCAAAATTTTCGTTCTTGCTTTGCTACGGTTTTGATGCCATAAAAACCCGAGGAGCTGTATTATGTTTTGGATTTTTGCTTTGGATATGGGTTGGTGAAATGTTGCTGTGTTAAATTCCTCCTTCGATTTTACAGAGTGTGTTGTACTAAGTTGATTTGGTTCATTGCTGTTTCGGTTAATAACTTCCGAGAATGATTTTGTGAACTCACCGTAAGCATTGCTCTACTGGGTGTGTTTTCTTATGCTCACGGTTTGTTAGTTGGACCTGAGGGTTTTAGTTGGATTATGGTTTGTTACTGGCATTGATTATAAAGGCCGAGAATGTGAGGATATGATGTGTGGTAAATTTTATGCTCTATGGACCGTGGTTGTACCTTGACTACTGTATTGATGATTTTTCTCACATTTTCTTGAGAATTTGGATACTCTGTGGTTTGTGCTTTCTGTTTTGAAGATTAGCTCATGGTCTGTTGTTGTTCTCCTTTGTTGAAAACCTCGAGAAATTGTGCACTATTTGGCGGTGATTATTTAAGCTTACAGCTTAATAATGGATTCAAGAGGTGTGAGCCGAATGAAATATGAGATTAGAAAGGTGATAACGCTTGCTTGAGTTTCGAACCTCTAAACTTGATCAAAGTGTATATATGGGCTGTGTCGTCGCAGAGCGTGCTCGTCGACAACCCAAGTGACGAGCTGGGTCTTTAGACCCCCCCTCATTTGTCTTCCTCCAGGCTCATGAAGTGTTGCCTGTGTTGGTGGCTGTCTTTTTATGTGATTGACCAGAGGAGTCTCTGAGTGACCTTCATTTTTCACTGATAATAGTTTTCAATAAAAAATATGATGAGAGTATTTTAGCTTATAGTTGTCTATGTACACATCTACGTTTTCTTGATGTTTCGTTAGGGGCTTTTGAGGCTTAATTTCCTTAAAAGATAAAAAAGATTTAAAATGTTTTAAAAAACGTGCATGATTACCCAAAGACCACAGTTTTTACGAAAAGAGTAAAACCAGTTTTACACGCACATAACATTTAGTATAAATTTCTTACTGAACTAGTCACTCACCACAACGACCTCCCTCCATTCCAGGTATAGAGAATAGTGGCTAGATGTGCGCGGATTGGGCTAAAGACTTAGCTTTCATTTATTTTATTGCATTTTCTAGTTGAACTTTTATTTCCTAGTAAGCGTACAACTGGATTATTGTAATTTCCCTAATTTGGTTTATGGATACTTTGAATTGTATACACAGTTTAATTTGGATCTTGTAATTTATAATTCCTCATTATTAACTTTTGTGATCACTATGTGGATCGTGGCTCACAACAAGTGATCTACGGCTAGATATTTTATACATGTCTTACACAATATTTTAACAAATTTTGGATTGGGCGATCGGGTCCTCTACAAGGGCTGGGTCGTTTGGCCCGACGTTTCTGTCCGGCCCGCCTCCGGGTTGTGACAGATTCACAAAGAGAAAAATAGTAAAATTCAAATATTCGTGACTCATCTTGGATGATGAAAAGAAATGCCAAAACCCGTAGGAGAAATTTCTCCATTTTCTTCTTCTTTGATTCGGCTTAAGAAGAGAAGTAGAGTGATTCAAAAGGAGAGGAAAGTGGGTATCAACCCTTCCCCACTTCACAGAAATAAGGGAGGGAGTTTTAAAGTTGTCTCTGCACACTTAGCCATGTCTTCTCACATAATCAATATTTATAATGTATATGATGAGAATTATAATAATTAATATATGTAAGTCCATATATATAATAAATTATATCTAACAATACTTTCATTTTTGGTTCATCAAATAAAACACAGAGAGATACAGGGACTTTAGATGGTAATGCTGATGGATCATTACCGTCAATGCTAGCTTGGATTTTATACAAGCATAGTTGTTTCTTTCTGGATTTGAGAAATTAATACATGATTGGGTTGTTGTAGAGCTACTTTTTAGCCTTTTTTATGCGGTGTTTGGAATGGACATCGTTAGAAATCGAAAAATAACCAGAAAAGAAAAATACGATATGAGACACCAAATTTGCGTGAAAAAATCCTTTTGAAAAAAAACTGCGGGTAGAAGAATAAATCTACTATGAATATCAAAATACAATCGCGATTTTTGCAACTCTATCTTACATGTATTTAAAGAGAAAACAAAACTCTAAATGAGATTTACAATGAGAGTCTATCAGTCCAACCCAATAGAATTCATGTCACACTAATCTCTAACAATCTTCATCTTAACATGAATTCTATGAAAGAGATTCCTAGCACATGTTCACTAAGCCGGTCCAACAAAACGATTTCAAAATTTTGAATTCTAACAATCTCCATCTCGAAATGAATTCTGATGTAAGGAATTAGTTTTAAATTTCAAAATTCTCTTTCATACCCTTAATGAAAATTTGCAATGAGAGTTTGTCTGTCCATCTCAAAAAAATATACAGATTACTAATATAAAAATCTTCAAGGGTAAATTCAGCAACTGATGTTGACTAGGTTTAAGAAATACTTAAAATCACGATGATGACATCTTCAAATCCAACAAAATCTGTAACATCTCGTTTCTGTTATGACTTTCCAATAAAAATTTTCTTTTTAAAACTTATTCAAAAACGCGTGAAGGGAAATGTCAGAGTTAATAAATGTGGAATATCAAAACATATAATCGTACTTTAAAAACAACATTGTCAACCAAACTGTTTAGAACACTTAAAACCAACTATTTAAAGTCTTTGAAAAACATTTAAATATTCTTATTCTATTAATGAGTCATAACCCCCAAGTCATCACGCGCAGGGTAACACAAGCACTCGTCGCCTCATACTTCCTCAACGTATGCTTCATTAGGATCATATTCATTACCTATATCACAGGAGAGATAATGAGCCTAATATCCAGTAAAAGATATAATGAAATGCAAGAAATATGTATGCTGACTCTATGCACATGTCTTTCATGTCAAAAGAGAACTTTTCCCTTCTTTTCTTTAATTAAAGTCTTACCATAATCCAGAACATTGGAGATTTTTCCCATGGAAGAGAATAGATACATCCTTGGGATTTAGCCTGGGCAAAATCGTCACTCATTCCTTACATGGGAAGGGATACATTATTTCCTGGTTCTCCCAAGCATCACTGGTACTAAACTCTCCAATCTCCAAAGTCTAATTACATATATTAGATTCATTATTATCCCGTTCAATGCATGATATGCAACCGTAATTGACATGTCTATTCATGATGCATGATATGAATGTATGTCACACAACAATTCATATAAACAACTTTAAACTAATCCAATACATGTAGTGACGAACAATTTAATAAGACAGAAAGTCCACATGATCATTATTACTTCTAACAGTTTTATTAATACAATATCAAGCTTCTAAATATGCAGAAAGCTAACACCCTAATATGATATTAATAACACCCATAGAAACAAAGGTAACATGCTAACAAAGAATCACAAGCCACCATAACATGCTATCAGAGAATCACGCAACAAAGGTATATTCATCATGGTCTTATTCTAGCAATTTAAAAATATTCTTTATGTCTTACATTAAAGAGAATGACAGTAGCAAAACTAATGAAAAAGATGTTAAAACTTGTAGTTCTTATTAAGGGATCCTTTTATTAACAGTTTCAATTCATTCCTCTATACCATAGGAAGCAAGTTAATCCAGCTAACATCGTCTCCAATAAATTTTCATCAAGTTGTGACAATTTTATTAGCAACCACAAAGGGCAGACAAAATATTTTTCTTTCTATTCATCACCGAAATAGGAAGCAGACAATTTCTATGAACAATGACAGGAAGCAGATGGATTCTATAAACAATAACAGTAATTAGATAATTTCTATGCACAATAACTGGAAGCAGACAAGCAGTTCTCATCATTGAAGCAGCAAAGACTTTCAACAGTAAACAACACAAAATCTAAACCTATGATATAGGCCCTTTCTGGCAAACTACATGCAAATCTCTTACCATTCTCCTTGCTAAACTTTCATTGAAGAAACTGCTCCTGTTGAAACCCTTCTCCTTCAGCACACTGGACTCCAGGAAACAGAAGAAGAAATATCAAGAGAGAAAACTCCAGAAGACAAAGAAAACTTTTCTTTATGATTTCTACCTATACTCTCCCCTTATACACTCTATAACCTTTAGAGAAAGTCAAGGAGACATGACCCATCAGTTTCCAAACATGTCCTTGAGTTTCTAGACGTTGATTATGCATTATTCTGGCCGACGATCTGCTTTTCGGTCGATCACTTCCTTACTGTGATCAACCTCGAATCCTTCAGACTTCAATTTTTCACATCCATGATCGACTGTCAATCCTTGATGATCAATCACAAATCTGACTTTTTAGAATTACTGATCGATCATTGCCTTAGAAGATGATCGACCGCTGCAAATTTTGACACAATCTATAATATTTATCCTTTGGAACCAGTCGATCACAATCCTTTAGTTGATCAACCGCTTCCAATTCTGCTAGCCACTATAATATTTCGACCATGAAGGAGATGAACCGCACCCTTCAAGATCGACCACCCACTCCATAATTGTTATTTTCTAATATAATTAACCATAAAGAACCACCATTGTACTTTCTCCTTCAACACTTAAACAAATTATATCTCCATAAATCCAACATATCACAAAGTATTAAAAATATCATTACTCTTAATGATATTAACAACTCAGAGTTACAATTTCACTATGACCAAATATTACATTGGAGTTTTACATATAGTTGAATCTCCTGGGTATTACAAAATGTCATCCAAATATGTGTGAGCACATCTCGCCTCTTGACTTGGCATATCAAATCTGCCATTCAAAAAAAAATTTATAATTCCACTTTTGTTATCCTTATATAATGAAATATTGAATCTCAATCCTAAAGTGAAAGATTTACTTTAATGATCTCATTGCTACAAAAAATGCATTCTTCAACAAAATATCTAATCCCAAAAATCACTAAATTCAAAAAATATTCACGCCAAAAATTGAAGCAAAAAATCATGATTGTCATAAGATTATAAAAGATATTTTAAAATATTCAAATATTTCTGTCATAACTAATCATCCCCAAAATCAAATCAAATCAAATTGCCAGAATAATCGCAAATATTACAAAATTCAAACATGATTTGAATTTAAAATGAAAATAATCTCCAAGATTGAAATATTCCTACTATTCTAGATCTGTCATAAATCATCAAACTTAATCTGTCACGACCTGAAGGCAGGCCGGACAAAGCCACTTGGTCAGATAACCCGATTCTTAGAAAGAACCCAATTACCCTGCGAAAGGCGTGAATTTTTATGCGGAAGACTTAACGCGAATAATATTAAGTCCAAACCCAAATAACATGGGTTGGGATCTACAAAGTGATCAACTAGAGACATGATAATGTAAATAAAGACACGTATTGTGCAGGAATTAAATCAACAACACCCAAAACTAAAAACCCCAAATGTACTCGATACGAAAGGATAGAACTGACGAACCTCCACCCATCCACGGGGAGATCGAGACACCCATTAGAGAACACTAGCATCGCCCTGTTACCACATGTACAAGACTGGTGCACCAAACCTACACCCTAACCTGGGAAAAAATATAGTCTAAGGGGTAAGTGACAAACTTAGTGGAGAAATCTATCCTAAATGGAATGCATGTTAAAACCATTTTCCTTATCTTTTAAAAACCATTTCATGCTTTTCATTTACTGTACATAGACTTTAAACATTTAAAATCTCTTTATCATTTTAATAAACTGGCCCATGGCCCTCGATGCGGCTTTATTCAAAATCCGCCATATACATAGACAACTATAATTGCAAAATATGCCAACATTGTTTTCAGTATGAAAATGTCATCAGTGAAAAGGGATGGTCACACAAGGACTTATCCGTCACTTATTATAGAAAGGTGGTATAATCTCTCAAATGTGCTGACGGGTCGTAGCCAGCACCGATAAGATCCGTATAATTGGAGTAACAGATAAGGTTGCTCGTGATAGACAACTTCTCACTAAATATCTTAATTCACGAGGTTGCCGACGAGCAAGCTCAAGCCGTCATGCCACTTGTCAGTTTGGAACAGTACTAGGATAGGTCAATCTCAGCGACTGACAACCTTTTATTCATTCTCAATGAAATGGATGGTCACGCAATGACCCACCTAACACATGTCACAGAGAGGTGGCTATCTGCCAATACCAACACCTCATAAGGCAAGAAAGAATACCATTGATGGCGACCTGAAGATCCAGCACGTCACCCGAGTTATCAGCGAGGCAAGCTCTGAGTCAATGTAACTCGTATAATCGCAGTAACGGATGAGGTTGCTCACGATAGACCGCTTCTTTACTAGAATACCTCTATGTTCCAAATTGACGGGTTGCCGACGAGCTAGCTCAACCCGTTACGCCACCCGTCAGTTTGGAACGGTACTAGGATAGGTTAATCGTCGCGACTAACAACCTGCCAACTCCGTGTGATAAATACCATAGCCAAGTTTAGAGACTCGTACCCAAGGAAGAGTCATCACCTTCTAATCTCCACTATCAACTTTCAGGACTCGCAACCTGAGGACACATCACTAATGCCCCATCCTCTTTTTTTCACTTCCAGTACTCAAAACCTAAGGACATGTCATGAATGCCCTATCGCAATTTCGTACATAAACGACCAATCTTTATGCAGCAGAAGATTGCACGGGGATAACCTCGTGATACTTTAGCGGTAGAGTGCCTAAAACATTAAGATGTTTCATCCTCTTAATGTACATAACAAATCTTCTGGCAATAGAAGATTCACAGGATAGCCTCGTGATGCTTTAGCGTTAAAGTGTCTAAAGCATCAAGAGAGTTCATCCTCCCAATGTACATATCATATAAACCATTTTCTCACAGTAGAATATGTCACCGGATAGTCTCGTGATGCTTTAGTGCTAGAGTGCCTAAAGCATCAAGAGGATATATCTTTCTAACACATGCACAAATATCACATCATCAATATGGTAGAATATCAAGAAGAAACCATGTACGAAATGTAAACGTGAGAAAACATACGTATACGTAAAAATTGATTTGCTGTCAAACAATCCCCGTTGGGTTTTCAGGTGTGGTATCCCACAAAATAGTAGTTTTGAAAACCATGATGCATTGCAATGCAGAAAGTATAAAGATTCCTACCTCGATGACGACCACGACACTCTTACCAACAACCATCTCCTTGTGCTATCATAAGTGCAAAGTCGAATCAACCGACACCTCTAGAACCTACAACAAGGTCAGTGTCAACTTCCCACAACATAACAAGGATAAATTCTAAATACAACCCCCAAAACAGAACACAACTCTTCAGGGGTCCTTTAACCAAAACCACAGAAGAACCCACAACAATTTCATTAACTAAAATCGTGGTAAAACAGACCTAACCGAAGACAACAAACATTCCATCAAAATTTTCATTAGTGAACCGTAACAAAATAGGGAGAAATTCCCCAATCACCTACGAAGTTTCTCTCTAACAAAGAAAACAACAACAACGCACAATTCAACCGTGGAATCCATCACCAAAATCAAAATCTAAATCTTCAGTTAAAAAATGACAGAACACGAGGGAAAACAAAATCCAAGTAAACCGGAGTCCAAAATCGCATGGAAATCTCACCATAACCGAAGAACGGAGGAAGCTCAGCTCCTAAGAATGCTCCCGGATAGAGTTTCACAATCGTTGAAACTCCCAAAATTGATCTGGTAGATAGGTGAGAATGCACGGCATCCTCTCATCCATTGCACTTCACCACCTCGAAACCCTCAAACAAAGAGACCACGTCATTAGAATCGGTGGCTTCCGCCTTCGTGAAGCCCTCCTCGCGAAATCGCTCTCTCTCTCTCTTTAAATGAAAGGGTTCACAGTAGCTCATGAAGAATCGCCCTGAACCCTTGGCCAAACGCACCTATTTATACTCGATTTCTAGGGTTCATAGCTGTCAGACGTCCCTTATCGATTTGGACGTCCTAAATTCTAAAAGGATGTCACTTAACACGCGTTGGACCTATTTCAGACGTCCCTCCCCAAAACGGACGTCCTTCACAGTCATCCAACGAAATGAATTTCATTCGACCTTCCACATCCAACGACTGACACTTCACCCACATTTTACTTACAAGTAACATGTGCCCCACACATGACATCACTATCTAAAATGGACGTCTCCAACAACAACAGACATCTCCCGTGCTAAATCCGATGGTTGACAATCCCCTGGAATGACATCCAATGGCTAACATTTGGTCTGCTCAACCCTTGTGTGTGTCTCGCACATGACTTCACTTACTTTACAATGTCGGACGTCTTTTGACCCAACGGACGTCCCTCAATCTTGATCTGACGGCCCACAGATCATCCATTATCCATAGTCTTCCATCCAATGGCCAAGACTTCGTCCAACTTACACATGTTGTAGCAGACCACCCTATTGCCTAGCAACGTCGTTTCTCCTCACAGCCTAATCTTGACACTTAATACAGCCGAACCTTTATTTAATTTATAAAATTTTATAATATATAAAACCTAATTCAAATATTATAAATCTAAATCAAAAGAAAAAAACTGGAAATAATTCATTTAGTCAAAATAATTTACCAAAACATTTCCTAATTTAAATTTCTGCTCGGAAAAAATCTAATTTGACTATTTGACTAAAAAACACACATATCGCCAATACACGACAAAACTGGTCAGCTTTCCACATTTGATAAAAAATTCGCGAAAAATTTACACGTGACTTTTTAAAATTATTTTAAAAATCTTGGATTTTACACAACTTTCAAAAGTCTTCCAAAAATTTCAAAAATTTTCAACAATTTTTATCTTTAGCAAAAAATCCAACTTTGCAAAGAATACTCTCGCAACAGTCCAAATCCAAACGGCTTGAGAGCGAGAATGGAGAACAATGATGCAGATCTATGGCGACTGATGATGAATGGATACCCTTTGATGACAAACTTGTTGTTTGGAGGTACAATGCCTCTAACAAACTCAAAAGTAAGGAAAGATCGGAGCTTTTACGATGGACATGACAATAATTTTTTATAGCATTTGGATAGCAAAGAAGAACAAATCTTCATAAACAAGACGAATGGTAGATAAAACGATATTTCCTTTATTTCCTTTTCTTTTTCCAAAAAATGGTAATATTCTAAAAAAATTATACAAACTTTGTTTGATGTGGAACGATCAGAGAGAATCTTTGTCAACACACTTGGAAACATGAACGCTTGAAACGAAAGCTCTGATACCACTTGTTAGAAATTGAACAATAACTAGAAAAACAAAATATGATGTGAGACACTAGATTTATGTGGAAAAACTATTTTGAAAAAAAATCACGAGTAAATAAATAAATTTACTATGAAAATCGAAATACAACTGCAAGTTTTGCGACTCTAGCTTACATGAATTTATAGAGGAAAAAAAAATTCTAAATGAAATTTATAATGCATGCCTACTGACCCGACCCAATATAATTAAGATGATAGGTATGTCTAACTGACATCACCTTCTTCCCTTTGGCTTTATCCTCTCAACCTCTCTGTCATTTCTTTCTTGGTTATGATTATTTTCATTGTGAAAACAATTTTTATTGTAATTTAGATCTGACAAATGAACTTTATTGCATATTACCCTGCTATTACACCTTCCTCACATATATGTTCATGAATAAAACATATTATACTCTTTTATTAGCGTAAATAGGCAAGTTCGCGGGCATATTCATGTGCATGCATCAAATAGCTACCGACGGAAGTTTGAATTTTGGGAAAATAACAATGCAGATCCTATAGTTCGTGGTCAATGACAAGTCAAACCTTGGAGATTGTTTTTTAACAACTAAAACCCAGAACTATAGAAAAATCTCCCCGGTGACCTCGCAGTCACGATTTCCGTCAAGGACGGTCGAGGTTAACGCCCCCATTTGTACTTTGTGAAGCGGCGTCGAACGGAGTCGAAGGATGTTAGCCTTTGTCCTTCTCTGTGGTTCGAAGAAGATGAACGATGGCGGGCGATGGCAGAGACGAAGCTAGAATCGTCCAGAGGCGACGGCGGACGACATTCGCTGGCCGTTGGATCGAGCGAGGGACGTCCCTCGTCTGGATCGATGGCCAGGATTGAATATGGCGTCTCTGCCAGAGGCAAAGACGGACAAGATATCCTTAGCCGTTGGATCAACCGAGGGACGTCCATCGTCTGGATCGACGGCCAGGATTGAATCTGCCGTAGTGGGTCACGTGCGGGGCACACGCGAGCTTAAAACAACAGAATTCCCCCCATTATGACGGATGTCCATTGGAAGGTCACAGACGTCTGTCGTTCAATACCACGTCGTTTTGGTAGAAATGTACGCATCCAGACTCTAGACGGCGTCGTTGAGATCACGACGGACGTCCATCCTAAGATGACGGGCGTCCATCCCACTCCGATATCTTTTAATTTTTTCTTTTGAAGACACCATTTAGGTTATGATGGACGTCCGTCATTGTACAATAGGCATCCGTCATAACCTAAACGATAGCGTTTTCGGCTTGACGGATGACGAAACACTGCTTACAATCACGAAGGGCGTCCAAGCCCTAGAAATTGCCCTGTACTACAAATCGCGAGAGAGTATTCCCCCAACAAATTCCCGAACTCCCGATTAACTGCCGATTAACCTCCGAGTTTTGAATCTGAAAATGGCGCCGACGAATAGTCAAGCGTCGAAGAAGCGTAAGGCGGTGGCTCCAACGAAACGATGGGTCCAGTGCTGTCTACGGAACCCGGGATGTTTAGCTCAGCCTCCGCCCATGAACGGTACGATAAGGACATTGTACCTCTTGCAATAATCACATCCAAGAAGGTAAATTTCAATTCATTTGCTGATTTTGGATTGAAGGCAATGTTTGAACGAATTGGGTTGGATAAACTGTGCACAGTGGGAGTTTATTTCTATGAGAGAGCTGTTAAACTTTTTTATGCAAATTTCGAGTTGGAGATATCAAGTGATAGAGAGTTGAGGACTTTTCTGTTTGGAAAACAGATTAGGATAACTCTAGGATAGTTAAATGAGCTCATTGGATGCTCCACGGAGGAGCCATTGGAGGAGTATTACCATGCGACAAAGGACCCCGAGTTTGTCCAAAAAGGAGAAGGTCTTGCATTGCTGAAGCAATTGGTTCACAATCCTACAGCCGTGGAATCTTTCTTCCAGCCTAAATCAAAAGACCTAGATGCCAAAGCAAGGGTCATCCATCACATGGTCACGCACACTGTTCTGCCTCGTGATGAACATAGAGACCTTGTCACAGCCATGGATCTGTATGTAATGGAGAAGCTCTATAATGGGAAGAGGTTCAACCTTGCATACGTCATTATGCAGCAAATGAAAGCAAGTCTGAATAGTGCAAGGAAGAATCTCCCATATAATTGGCTCATTCAGCGCATTATTGACAGCAGTGGATTGGTTATCCCTCACACGGAGCGACGAACGAATGAAAAACCAGCTGAGGTGTATAATGAAGTGACATTGGCTCGGATGGGGTTGCAAAAAGTACGAGGGGAGTGGGTATTCAGAGGAGAGGTGGCAGCTGCACCTCCTGCACATCTTGCAACTCCTGCACCTCGTCCTTCCACGTCAGCTGCTCCACTACCTTCCACGTTAGCTCCACCGCCGCCATCCACGTCAGCTGCACCTGCTCCTACCACGTGCACTGAAATAATTTCGTGGATAGCAAACGCACAACCGACATATCACGTGGAGGTGGATGACGATTTTGTGCGTCATATGGCGGACGATGCACCTCCCCCACCCAAGTCACCTCCCCCACCCCAGTCCTCATCCTCGCCCTCCGTACTCATCAGCGAGGAGAGGTGGCAGTGGCTTGTCGGCCAACTTGGTGAGATTCAAGCTAAGTTGGATAGACAGGAGAGTCAACTTGGCCAGCTTCAAGCCACTGTACTACAGATGCAAGAAGTACAAACGCATGTGGCAACCGCTCCTCCAACAGCCCAGCCATCTCATCCATCGGCATCTCCTGTATCTTCCGATGCCGGTCCAGACAGATGCCAGTATGTCTTTGAATTTGCATGTGATTTCCTTATATGCATTAGTATCATTGATTAACAATGTGTCACAATTGTGCAGGTCTCTGATCTTCAGGAAACCGTCCCCTCCTCCAACCCTAGCTAAGTTCAAAAGATTTTGGCCCCAAGTCCTTCAGTGATGGGTCCTACCGCGGGTCAGAGGATGACAGTGCAAGTGGTATGTCTTCTATTTGGTTTTATACAATGTGTAGAATTTACACTTACACTGAATTTCCATTGCAGCCTGTGAATTTGATGGACGAGTTCATGGCACTTGGACCGGTCAATA
>CM039477.1:19075307-19166305 GCA_022433065.1 Begonia loranthoides | reverse complement strand
AGGGGAAGTCTCCCCCAATTCCAGTCGAAAGAGATGAGATACTCCTCTGGAAGAGGAGTTTTTTTTTTTAAAAAAACTGCTTATTATTATTATTATTAATTTTTTTTATGGGCTGGGCTGAAAAGCCTAGTTGTTATAGGAATTCTGTTGTTTTAAGATCGCGTGTGCCCCGCACGTGACCCATTATGCCAGATTCAATCCTGGCCGTCGATCCAGACAATGGATGTCCCTCGCTCGATCCAACGGCTAAGGATATCTTGTCTGTCTTCGCCTCTGGCAGAGACGCCAGATTCAATCCTGGCTATCGATCTAGATGAGGGACGTCTCTCGCTCGATCCAACGACCAGCGAATGTCGTCCGGCCGTCGCCTCTGGACGATTCCAGCTTCGTCTCTGCCATCGCCCGCTATCGTTCATTTTCTTCGAACCACAGAGAAGGACAAAGCTTGACGTCCTTCGACTCCGTTCGACGCCTCTTGACAGAGTACAAACGGGGGCATTAACCTCGACGGTCCTGGACGAAAATCGTGACTGTGAGGTCGCCGGCGAGATTTTTTTATAGTTCAGGGTTTTAGTTGTTAAAAAATAATCTCCAGGGTTTGACTTGTCATTGATCTTGAACTATAGGGTCTGCAGTGTTATTTTCCCTTGGATTTTTTTTTCTGATTTTTAATTTATTATAATTATTAATGAATAAATGCCCGAAGACAACAAGTGAAATATAAGATTGGAGATAGTAGTATTATGGCTTATTGAACTGAGCTGGACGGTTATTGGCTCATGCAAACATCTTCGAACCCAACAATGGTGATTAAAAAAAGGGGCAACGTACTGACAAACTGCAGAGGAGGAAGAAGACGACGAAGTGACGAAGATGGTGTTCATCGTGTTCTGAAGCAAATAGACATGTGGGCTTTACAAGCTGAGTGAGTAGTGAGGTGTTGGAAAGTATGGTTGAGAGGCATGCAGGCTGAAGAATGGCCCTACTCTCCTACACTCTCTTCCCCATCTGTCCACCTTTTCATCTCCATTTCCCGCGTATAAATCCCGACTCGCAGCTCCACCAAACAACCATTGATTAATACTCTTAGCTATGGCGAACCTTGTTCTGCTCTCTCTTTCACTTTGCTTTCTTGTTCTTTTCAATGGATGCTTTGCCCGCCACCAATGGCCGCAGGAGGGAAGAAAGGAGTGGCGCTATCGTCAGCGCCAGTTTGATCAGTGCCAGATCGACAGGCTCGACGCCGTCGAACCCACCAACCGGATCGAGGCGGAAGCTGGAGTGATCGAGTCCTGGAACTACAACAACCCCCAGTTCCGGTGCGCTGGAGTGGCTGTTTCTAGGATCACTATCGAACAGAATGGCCTCTTATTACCTTCCTACTCCAATGCTCCTAAGCTCGTCTACATAGTCAAAGGTAGCAGAAATTGACAATAATATAGCTACTTTGAGGCTTACGTTTTTGGGTGAGATCAGATAGCTAGTGATGGTTATATGATAATTTAATGGGTTCATTTGGTGTAAACAGGAAGGGCATTTGGAGGAACCATCATTCCAGGATGTGCTGAAACATTCCAAGACTCTCAGCAATCACGACAAGGCCAGGGATCAAGGCTACAAGATCAGCATCAGAGTATCCGCCATTTCCGTGAAGGAGATATCATGGCATTGCCTGCCGGAGCTGCTCACTGGTGGTATAACGACGGAGATACTCCCGTTGTTGCCGTCGTTCTACATCACATGAACAACTACGCCAATCAACTCGACCAAAACCCAAGGGTACCTAACAGATAATTACTATGATTCCTATTTTTGTTTTTCGTTTTTCGGAATTGCATGCTAGATTGCGAAACAGCTCTGAGCGAGTACATATAATTTACAGAAGTTTTATCTGGCTGGGAATCCAGAGGAGGAGTTCGAGCTGCAAGGCCAGCAAAGCCCACGCGAGCAACGATACCGCTACGGCAGAGAGAAGCAGGAATCAAACAACGTCTTTGCTGGCTTCGACGAGAGGCTTTTGGCTGAGGCATTCAACGTGGATACAGAGACAGCGAGGAAGCTGAAAGGTCAAGGCGACAGCCGGATGAACATTGTTAAAGTTGAGGGACGTCTCGACGTCATAAGGCCACCCAGGTCGAGGGAGGAGAGAGAATGGATGGAGAAAGAAGAGAGGGAGAGCGAAAGAGAGTGGGAGATCCATCGCGGCGGAAAATGGGAGCTGGCAAACGGGTTTGAGGAAACCATCTGCACGATGAGGCTGAGAGAGAACATCGGTGACCCTTCACGTGCTGACGTTTACACGCCAGAGGCCGGCAGAATCAGCCACGCCAATGGCCACAATCTCCCCGTCCTACGACACCTTCAACTAAGCGCTGAGAGAGGCTTCCTCTACGACGTATGTGCTCCAAATTACTCGCTCTATCTACAATGGTTTCAATATTTTTCTGCGATCCATTTGATTTAAAACACAAATTTGTCTTTACTTTTGCAGAACGCGATTCACGTCCCACACTGGAACTTGAACGCACACAGCGTGATATACGTCATAAGAGGAAACGCAAGAGTTCAGGTGGTTGACAACTACGGCCAATCAGTCTTCAACGGGGAGCTCCGACAGGGACAGGTCTTCACAGTGCCACAAAACTTCGCAGTGGTGAAGAGAGCAGGAGACAAAGGGTTCGAATGGGTATCATTCAAGACCAACGGCAACGCCATGATTAGCCCCCTCGCCGGCCGTACTTCGGCCATTAGAGCACTGCCTGTTCAAGTACTTGCAAATGCGTATCAGATCTCGGAGGAAGAAGCCAGGAGGCTCAAATTCAACAGGGAAGAGACCACGCTATTTACCACAAGGAGGTCTTCCGGCAGAAGAGCTGAGGCATAAGCATGGTGGAAAATATGAGGATTTTGGATTATGTCTACAGCTTGAATAAAATAGTGGTGTTTAGTGTATCTCATCTGCTCCTTGTAAACGAGTTTCTGACTTAATAAAATCACAGGCAATTCTAAGAAAACTGACTTTTTTTAAAAGCAGAGAATTAAATAGCGAATTCATGATATTGATGATGAAATACATAAATACATTGGTGGCGTTGAGCTCTCCTAGAAGATGATGTTTGTCACCCTAGAGAGGAACCTAATAAAAATATTGGGTCGAATGACTTGATCTTTAAAAAGAATTTAATCGCTCAGCCTAAGTCTAAGGCTAAGTTGAACAAATCAATAAAAGTTAAAGATAATGTATAAATAAATCTTTCACCACTCACAACAAGGAAACACCAAGAATGAAATCAAATATGAAGAAACAACATTTCGGACATCACACTTGACCACCATGATTTGTACCTAGGATGGAAGGGTCACTCGATGACCCATCTAATACAAACACATAGAAAAATGGCAGTTGAAACATGGCAACACCTCACACCTCATGAGCATGGAGGAAGAATTGGAAGGGTGACATGAAAATTCAGCTCACCACAAGGGTTATAGGCGAACTAGTTACTGACGACAAAACCCAAAAAAATACACCCTGATCAGGTTTACGTATTCGAAACCCAAGGTGTGCGTCATCACTGCCCTATTATCCATTTTCACACATCACATAAAAAAAATTTATCTTCATGCAGTAGAAGATGTATCAGGATAGCATCGCGATATTTTGACATCGTGACCACCCAAAATATCAAGTGGATTCATCCTCCCATATCAATATTAAAGCAATCTATGAAATTCCATTCACATAAATAATGGTTGACAGGGTATAGCTGTGGTCAACCGAGACCAAGTAGTAGTCGACGACTAACCTTTGTGGTCAATTGGGATCACATAGGAGCCCAAACTGGAAGGGAAGAAACATGGTAACGAAGATCGTCGAGTCGCGTAGCACTGAGTGCCAAAATTTGACCCAAAAATGATTGTTGCAGTCATCTGGTTCATACAGTGGACAACAAGACTGGTCATCTAGTCCAACACAGATGCCCTTCTCTTCCACAAACGTTCGTGCTTTCGTGGACGTCCGGTGCTCTTGCGGACGTCCATGCTTTTGTGAATGTCTGTGCTTTCCCAGACATTGGGGAGTGACATCCCCTAGGCTATGGTCAACTACACCTATAGTAGTGATCGATCGGAGACGACGTTTTCAACGCGAAACCACAGGAAAAATCGCCCCCTTTCATCGATTCTCACATTAAATTGACTGAAATTCCTACATAAAATCTAAATTTACGACAACAACATATAAACAACCAAAGAATATGAGTTCCCAAGCTCTAATCTAAGATTGACACAACACAGAATCTTCAAATGGAAAAACAGAGTTAGAAGACAACGTACCCACAAAGTGTCTTCACAAGATTCAGGGACCAGAACGCCATGAATGTGAATTGGGTAGAAAAATAATGAGATTTGCTCATCGTGCTCTCTCTCTTTTCTCGCCTCCTCCCTCTACTTGAGAATAAGAAGACTCTTCCTTCAAAGAGGAAGGAGAGATAGATTAAAAATAAAATAAAATATAATTAATTTATTTGATATATATAATATAAATTAATAAATTATAATTATTAAATAAAATTCTTAAATTCTTATCCAACAACTACCGACAAAGTTGGATCTAAAGCCACGATAGCATGAACTTACCGAACATAATCACATAGCTTCGGGTCATAGGGGAAACATGAAATGCAGCAGTTGACCATTAATTGATCTTTTCACATGTGGTTGAAGATCCACAACATGTAGCAATGACCTAGTCAATGCAAAATCATTGGACCTTGATTAAAGTGAAAAATTTACTCATGAAAATATAAAGTATAAAAATTATGAATTTTATAGTGTTTGTCTTGATAAATATTTGAAAAAAATAAAGAACACAAATTGATATGTGATTTTAAAGGTTTAGATGGCTGATCTGAATTTTTCTTTGCCTAAATTTGGGGAGAGAATAATGGAGGAAAGATAGAAGCAACCTAATAATAAAAAGGAAGAAGTTTTTAGAAATAAAAAGGGAGGACCCCGAGAGGGGAGAGGATTTAGCACAGAAAAGAGGAGTTTTCTGACAACAAAAGTTAGAGAAAAATAGGAAAGACAATGAAAGGAAGAGAAAAATAAGGAAGAAATCCGAGAAATTGGTTGATTGAGAAATATTTTGGATGCAGTTGTTGTTGTGGCATCATGTAGCATTTGATTAGCATAAAAGATTTTATCTATTTTTGTGTTATGTTTTTATGTTTAATTACATACTTAATTTGAGGGTCTTACTCTAATTATAGGCTGAATTTTTCTAGTGGTGAGGAAAAGAGAGTACCAACTTATGTGAAACCATTTCTTTGTTAAAATTTGTTATGCAATTTGATTGAATAATTTAATATGCATAAATTGTTTAATTTATTTAGTGTTGATAGATATGAATAATTATTGGCATTCCTCTTATGCTTATCGGTAACTAAGAATTTTAAGGCTAATATTAAATTGTGGAAGGACAACATTTACACATCCTTTTGTTTCGAATCATATGACACATTAGAATAATACTAACTTAAACTGTCCAAAATATTTATCTTTCAAAAATCTGAAAGAAAAATATTAAGAAAGTTGTCAAGTAATTCAAAAGAATATTATTACTTTAGAAAATTCTAAGTTATTTAACTGATTGTTGTAGCATCCTTTAGCAATTGTAGTAAAACTTACATGAGTAGGGAAATCAATTCCGAGCCAATTCTTTATTCGAACCTCTTAATTATTTATTTGCATTTTATTTTAATTGTTAAACACCCACCTCACCATTCCAATAGATTTTTATTTGTTGTTTTAACTAGATATAAATTGCATTAAACTTATCCTTGTGGAATCCATTATCTACTTATTCTTTATTATTTGATTTGTGACACGTGCACTTGCGTAACATTAGTTTTACACAAACATATATGGATTTAAACAATAGGCATCCATAGTTGTATTTCTTGTTCCTTTGAGTATTACAAGACGACAGTTGTCATCCCCCAAAAAGGACTCGAGACAGAATTGGAGAACAACCTCGCTCGAAAACAAACTGAGTCGGTCTATTCTAATAACTTAATGAGAAGTGGAAGACTTAAATTTTATAAATTATTCAGGGCCCAACCAACTAGACTAAACTAAAGGTCCATCAGTGATATAAATAATAAAGTGAAAATATTAGTTCAAAAGTAACTGTGTTAAGATTAAAAAAAAATTTAAACATAAACTGACGTAATGTTAAACAAGTCTATCCTCACAAAAAACTCTCAAAAGAATATACTAAAATGGGAAATTATCCTGCAGAACTCACTCCTGCGTCAACAATTGGGGAATCATCCAAACAAAAACTTGAAAGAAGTGAGTCATTTGGGATGTGTCGACTAAACTCAATATGGAAAAAGTTTTACATTCAGCTTAAGTATTTTAAAAGAGTATATGAGCATGTCATGAAAAAAATATTTAGATGAGAACTGAGTTGAAAACAATCAGTATGGCAAATATCAAAATCCTCTACTATAATGTGGTATATACATAAAATAGCCTCTATTGTCAAATGAAAAAAAACTCAATGAAAATAGAGCCACTCATGAACTCTGAGCATACCATGCCAACAATAGTAACAGAAATAAATAATGGCAATACTCAAGTGATCGGAACAGTCACAACTACCATGATCAAGTTTAAGGTTTTACTCTCAAGGACACGGTACATATAACTATCTAATTACTCTAGCTAACAATATCGCATACAAACACATCCTCCAATGGTCAATGCACTTATTGAAAACAAGACACCCACATGAGTCAATCAAACTTGGTTTACATGACTAACATGAACAAATAAAATGTTATGAATGCTTAAATTTAAACATATCTAGTGAAAATACATGTGCATTACAAAAACTGACAAGCCATTAAAATGGACACGTCATTTTATATGAAAACACATCTCAAAATAAAAATTTTGAAGACAATGCAAATATTGGACGTAAAAATAAACCCCTATCTCAAGGGAGCCTACTAATTACCAAAGCCCAAAATAATCCAGGAAGCCTAAAAATATGCGTCGAGCCCAAATCTTAAGTCTCAACACCTAACCATAACATCCTCACAAAATCAACATTTAAATCCAAAACTTTAGGCCAAAGAAAATGGTTTAAGAATAATTGAGTCGTAGGCCCACCTCGGTTCTAAAAAAAACCCCTGAAACTACCCTAAAATGATTGGGTCTAAAGTCAAAATTGGGCCAAAACAAGCCTTGGCCGCGACCCAAACATTCAAAGCCATGGCCTAAATAGGGCTTGAACTGCGGTAGGTAGCAGGCCTGAGAGGCCTAAAACGTGGCTCATCGTCATCTCCTTTGATGCTCCCTACACGTTTTTCAAGATTTCCACCATAATTTTTGGCAAAATTGAAATTTGAACATCTTTAACTCATAGGTCTAAAACACAACATGATTTATTTCCAATAATTAACAAATTTCCAGCAAAAAAATTGTACTTTAAACTTAAATTATTTATCTAAACTTTTAACAAAACTTATTCATGACTATGGGTATACAACAATATAAATTTGGCTTTTACTGTTGACCTAATAGGCATTAGGCTATTTGTTTTGATAGTGATGATGATATTATTTTGTAATTAAGTTGTTTATTATGAATCATGTAAGTACGTTATTATTATTCATTGGAAATACCCTTAGTACGTATATTGTTGCCTACTAACTTGTTTTCCTATGTCCATGTACCTTATAGTATGATCATTGGGACTTAGAGATTTCAAGAAAAACAAAAAGGGATGAAGAGGTCGACTAAAGGTACAAGGAGGTCGACCAAAATGTTCTGTAACGAAGGAAACGGTCGATCGGATAATCGAACGCAAAAATGATAGATTGCTCAAGAATTGAACCTACTAAAGAATCAATTAATCAATGAAGAAATGGTCAACTGCAAAATAAGACAGATTGTTCCTTGTTTTTGCGGCTGAGGAAGTGGACGATCAGGCAGTCGAGCAACTGTGTTGTTGATTGACCGAATGTTTAGAGATATAAAGAAGTGGTTGACCGATGAAGAAGTGGTAGTCCATTTTGATAGATCTGAGCAAAAAATAGACAACCAAAAGAATAACTGTAACATTCCAATGGTCGAAGACGGTCGACCAAAATGGAGGTGGTCAACTGCTCAAGCAGAGTCTATATATTGAAAACACTTTGAGGCTTAAAATAACCAAGTGAGAATCGAAGTGAAGCTTTGCCAAATTTTATACTCGATTCTAAATCAATCATAGAGTATCAACCCTAGCTCTTCCATCCTAAAACTTGAGAGTTTACATTTGGAGAGTTTAGGTTATTTGTTGTATTTTCTTTTAATCCTCAATGTACTCAAATCAAGGGTGACGCCCTATGAATAGTGAAGTAGAAATGGTGACACCCTGAGAAAGAGTCAACTTGTGAAGGTTTGGTTGTCACCCGTGAAACCAATCGACACTAACTGGGGAGGTTAATGGGTTAAGGATCTCCAAGTAGAAAACTTAGAGCATAGACGTAGGCAAAATTTGCTAAACCGTGTGAACAAAGTGTTTACACTGTCTAATCCTTACTCTTATATTTGTTTTTATATGTGATATATCATTTCAGTTTAGAGTTAATTATATAGCACAAAAAAAGCTTAGATCACCTAATTCTCCCCCCCCGGTCCATAGGTGAATATCGATCCTACATTTACTTCTTAAGAACTTTCAATCCTTCAAATCTTTCAATCTCCAAATCGTAGCAATCCAAGCCGATTTGAAGAAGTCACAACCAGAAACTCTCCACACTAAATTCAAAAAATTTTAGCAAGAAAATTCTCCACTCCAAGACTTTCCCCTCTTCAATAGTTGTAACGCCCTGTGTTTTTAAAACCTTTTGTCTTAATATTTTTAGTCATAAAGTTTTTTTCATTTTCTTTATTCTTAAAATGTGTTCAATAAAAACATATCAGAGTAAATAAAAGAAATAATAGTGGAATATTTTCAAAACATTACCTAATAAATGTCCATATATTTTACAACAACATTTAGAAAGTTCACAGTCCATTATATTACAAAACATTATTGAATTAAAACCATTATTTAAAACAACATTTTTTATTTTCTTTGAGGCATAACACATCAGGTCGAATCCGATTTATAACCCAAGATCTCAACTAGCAATGTCTCCTCCTCCACATCAATAAAGTCATTTGCATCACAGGTAATAAATTAGCCTAACACTCAGAAAGAAATAGAATGTATGTTTATGCAGTTGTTCTCTTGAAAAGAACCTATCTTTTCTGCCTTTAAATTTCCTTTACATTTCGTTACTAGAGAAAGGATACATCTGTTGGTCATTGTAGCTTGACCGACTCCAACCTCTACATGAGTGGAGATTTCCATTAGGAGTGTTACCACAACCGTCACCAATCCTGTCTTTTCAGACGTTTAGGGACTAAGAGTAGGGATACATCTATTGGTATTGTGGCGAACCGACTCCAATCTCTACGTGAGTGGAGATTTCCATCAGATATGTCACCACCAAGCACCATCCCCCTCTCCCGAACCCCCCTCAGGACCGTTTACATTCATTCATTCTTACATTTCGTTATTAAAGAATGGATACATCTGTTGGTATTGCTTAACCGACTCCATCCCTACATGGGTGAAGGTTTCCATCAAGGGTGTCACCATTACCATCATCTAGTCTTTGTCTTTTCTGACATTTAGGGACTAAGAGCAGGGATACATTTGTTGATCTTGTGGCTTAACCAACTCCAACCTCTACATGAGTCGAGATTTCCATTAGGGTGTCACCACCAATCACCGTCACCCTATCTCTTGAACCCCCTCACGACCATTTACGTTTATTCATTCATTTCATTTATCATGCTGTGCATATGTCACATTTTCATAAGTCCTAACGTGATGCATGAATGTCAGTTAATATACAGTCCAACAGTTCATAGCAGTATAATAGTTCAATAGTATAATAGAATAAAATATATATCGACGAAATTAAGGCAGTTTACTATAATGCTCAGCATAAATTCCATATTTATTTTTAACATTTTATTCATCTTTACGTTTAAGCATTTTCTCTGTAATCTCGTGCGTAAATCAATTTTAACAATTAATTCAACTATAATTTCAACAATAATTGATAGTAATTTAAAAGCGTAAAAATCCTGTGATGCAGGGCTTCCACTGGCCACCACATCCTATTTCTTACCTTTGAAGAATTTTACCGCAGTCCTTAGCATATTTAGCTCTTTATCCTTTTTCCCGTTAATACCTTCAAAATAATTATCATTTATTTATTAATATATTTATCAATTATAAATCCTAACTTTAATACCGTTATTCTTCGTTTATTATTAATTATCACTAAATCATTTCACATTTTTTGTCCAATTATTTTCATCGACCAATATAACCAATAAAAGAGGCTAATAAATGGCTCATAAGGGGTGGAAAGATTTGAATTAGAAATGTTCCAATAAGTTTACAGCCAGTGAGAAGTAGGAACTTTCGTTGGTAAGTCAAAGGAGATATTTCTTGGATAAAAAGAATGAATTACAAAATAGCTAAGGATGGATAGGGACGTGAGATGTTTAGAGAAATACTAACCTTTAACTTCAAAGGGTATCAAATGTTGGCTTTTTAATGTTGACTTTTCATTTGGGGGAAATATGTCAAGATCTTTCCAACGGTATTATGTTAAGTCCCTTGGACTGTAAAATGCTTGGTATCAAAGTTTAGATGAGTTAACGATGATGTTTTAATGAGGAATTACTTAAGGGAAGGATGAGGGTGGGGAGAGAGAAAGAGACGAGGAAAGAGGAGAAGTAAAGATTATGCAAAGCACATGTTCTTTTAAAAGGAACATAAGAGAAAGGAGAGTTGTTGGATCGAAAGGGCAAACAAGGTGAGAACCATCATATCAAGAAAATGATGCTCTTGTGGGAGAGGAAGATTCTGTATGTGGGAGAAAGGAGGACTGTCAGGTGGAGGAGCATGATAAAATGTGGACCGTTGGATGTTAGAAACGATACTTTCATGGCATGGAAAGATTCCTCAGGGAAGAGACACAGACGCGCGGTGAGTTAAACGACATTGTCTGATCAATGAAAATGTGAGAAGCAGGTTAAGTGATGAAGCTAAACGTCCTCATTTAGATAGAAGTGTGTCCTAAATAGTATAATTTGAGGGAGTGTAGGCATCCGTAGTGCTAAACGCATCCACAGATTAATGTCATTTGGGTTTTGGCCATAGATGAAAATATGGGTGGTGCAGAAGCATATATGTCCATGGAAATAAACGCAGCCATGAACCTAGAAATGCAGTCATTTAAGTTAATAGCAAAGGGGAGCGCCCTCTAAGTGTTCGTGACAGGGAACACTTCCACGAATGGCGACTATCGTGTCTTAACTGAAAGCATAAAATCAAGAATTTTGAAGATAACAAAAACCTATTTCATTAGAGGCAGTTGTAATAAATTGGTTTGAGAGTGTTGGGAGGAGACAGAGTACTCCGACGATGGAGGGATGAGCAGAAGGACATGTTTTCTTCACTAGAAAGCTTAATGTAAGTAGTGCTTGTTTGTGTATCTCCTCACAGCTTACATTGCAATATGCTAGGAAGCTTTGTCAATTTACTTACTATTTTGGGTACTGTTTCTACTGAAAACTTTCAATGATATGTTGCTTGCTTTCTATGTTTATTTATGCTTATAGAATCGAGGATGTAATGCTATATTTTACTATGTTATTTTACGTTCAAAGACTAAGGATGTTATTGCTCTGTATTGTAGGAAGATAGACGTTGCTTATTTTCAGTTTATATTGTTATTGAGGATATGTTATTTTTGCTGGTTGGTGCCCTATTCTATTTTTTGTGAGAAATAGGTTGATGTTAGGTTTATAGTTGTTTGATGATGATGGTTCTGTTACGTTGATAAATGCATTCGAGGATCTGTATTGTGATTGCTTGAATATATCTCTTTGTACTGATGGGTAATTGATGAGGATGTGATCCACTGCATTTAAGAAAGATAAAAGATGATGAAATGTATCTAAATGGTATGGAGGATAGGCTGTCCCAAAAGGATGGACTGGTGGGACATTAGCTCGTTAACTTCCTACGACGAGGTTAAGGCTGGCTGGCATGAAGGGTTGCTAGGTCGTCATGCATTAAGTTGCATGGTAGCTAACAGAGAGCTCACAAAAGGGTCGAGTCTATCTCCCAAAAGAGTAGAGACCTCCTAAAAGGATGGAGAAAAGTGGTATGTGTCTCACTGCCAAGCCTACTCATACCGGAAAGAGAAAGAAAAGAAAAGAAAGATAAAGAAGAAAGAAAGATGAATTTATGTCATGACATATTATGTTCACGGTCTTATGCATTACTTGCTAAGTCTTACACTTACAAATGAACCTTGCATTATAGGTAAGGAAGAATGGAGGAAGCTTGCCCATGGTGAAGACTTGGTGTTGTTGAAATGGGTTTTATGAAAATGCTTTTGTTTTCTTATTTGGTTCACTTTCGGATGTTATATATAAATTGTAAAGAACTTTTAAACTTGGGTTTTATAAGGATGTTGTTTTAATTTGATTAAAGTCTTCTGCTTCAAAGATATTGTAAAACACATGATTTAGTAGCTAACTTAAAATAAGGTTTTATTTCAATATGTTGTAAATCATTTAAATGTCTTCCTCTGTAAGATGTTGCAAATGCATGGTTTTAGGAAGTGATTAAAAATATGGTTTTATTTAGAAGGTATTTAATGACAGCTTCCATAGTTGGGATTTAAAAAGAAAACTTTAAAATTGAGGTTTATAAAAAGGGATGTTACAAATACATAGTCACTGTTAATCGCAAACATATGCCTATAATACTCTAGTTTTCACACATGTACAAACAAACATTAAATGTAGGAAACCTCCCATGATATGTAGTAACTAGCTCATTCACAAACTAAAGAGACACTCTTACGAAACAATTACATATGGTCTTATTCTCACTCAACAAGTCTAAATTTGAGTGTAATACCCCGACTTTTATATCAGAATTTAAAAAAGATAAAATGAATAATCAACTAGGGTATAATTGGATTAGTCGGACGATATGCGTTCAATTATGTTAGGAAATTATATAATGGGATTTATTGGGAAACTTTAATTGAGCGAAATTAAATAAATGGAATAAAGAGGATTTAAGATAAAAGAATAAATAAATTAGAAGAAATAAATTAGGAGAAAAAGGAAGAAAAATCGGTTAAGGAAAAATGGAAGGGAGTTGAACCGGTTCGGTCTAGGGCTTAAATAAAATGGCATGCTGGCCATTTGAGCGAGTGAGATTGGGAATGAGAGAGGGAGAGATGAAGAAGTGAAAAGAGAAAGAGGGAGGGCAATGATGACAAGAGGAAGGATGATGGCTTGAGGGAGCGAGCTCGGACTCGGGCTCGAGCTCGGTGCGCTGGCCGGCAGACAGACGTGCGTCTGGCGGTGTTGTTGTGCAGTGGGGACGGTAAACCAGGGATGGCTAGAGCATGGATTTGACTGTGATATCCTTGGGTTAAATTGGAGCGCGTTTCCGCTGGCTGTGGATTCCGGCATTGGGACTAGGTACGTTTGACCGATTTCCTCCTCTCCTTGGCTTTTTGTTGCTCGACATCATGGTGTGGCAATGACCTGGACAAATTGGCGATCGTAGGGGAGGGTAAACCCCCACTCGTGAGTACGGGCTGGACCGGACCAAAGCTGGTTTCCTCCAGCTGCTCCTCTGGCAAGTCTTCCACGTTGTGATGGAGCATTGGGCCACCCTCCTTGAATTGTGCAGTTATCCTCCCACCGTGCATCATTGACGTCTCTTCTGCCTATAAATCGAAGGAGTCCCTTGGTGAGTGTTCAAAAGTCTCCTTGCTCCTATTGTGGTGTGAGGTGAGTGCTTGTGGTAAGGAGTTTTGTTTTCCTCCTGTGAGGTAGAGTTGTTGGTGTTGCTACTTGTATTCGAAGGGAAAGATTTCCCTGTTCTAGAAGATATGAAAGTGTTGGGTCTATAGAGAAAACTACTACTGCTACGAAGGTCTTGGAACACTAGAGGTAAGAATTAGGATAATTTTGTTGGCCAGAGGAGACCTACATTACGGGTTTGGATTGTTTTGATTGTTGTTACAATAAATGTGGACTGCTAAATCTGAACATTGATGACTTGTTAAGTTCTGTTGTACATTATGGAATGGAAAAACTATTCGTATAGAAGTTGAAATACATGTTGTGCGTAATCCCTACTCTGCAGATGAAGATGAATGCTTTTGTGGGTATTATAATTTGGCTAAGAGTGAAAGCAATAATCTGATAATTTGGCTAAGGGTGAAAGCAATAATCTGATAGGTTTATTGCTTTACATTCCTGTCATTGAATGTGAATTCTATGTATTAATGCTTTGAGAATTATGAAACGATGACTCTGTTTTAGTTTTAATCTACCTGTTGATAGATTGCTAGAGGTGTTATACATTACTTTATATGTAGTCAACCATGATGCTGTTCGTGTTGAAATTAATACCAGAGTTATTCCATTTAGAACATTGATTATTGCTGTGATAGTCAAGTTCAAGAGAGAAGATATGCTAATAGATTCCCACATTGTCTCTATTCGGAAGTGATATTGATATATTCTCTGTTATTCCTGTTAAACAGTTAGTTGGTTGCCTGTTTTATTGGATGCTGCTTTATTTGGGTATTCTATTATGTTATAGTGCTATTGTGGACTTCCATGGTAAATGACTAGGAAGTGTAATCAAGCGATAGCAGTGAGTTGTTTTGTTTTTAGTGTTCAAATAGTAGAGAATGAACTGTATACGTAGTAATGGTTTTGTGTGGCATTAATTGTTGTGTTTCTCTCTTGCGTTTATACTGTGAACTATTGGTGGCATACATGCATAATCCTAGGAATTATGAAACTGCTCATACTGCATGTCATACCTAATATATGTAAATAGACGTGTGGGGGTTCGGGATGATCGATGACATTCCATCGGTAGAATGTTCCCATATAGGGAGCGGTGTGGTAGGAGTTATCTACATGGAATCTGAGCTCATCCTTCTCCCTTTATGAAATCCCCAACGTCTTTAACAAGGAGTGTGATACCAGCTTGTGGAACACCCCCGATGGATATTCCTCCTTGTCAGAGTGAAGTGGTTAGGCCACATGACCCTGGGTGTATCTCACTTTTGGCTTCCAGAAGAGATACAACTCTCTTCTGTAATGCATTGTGTGATCACGCATATCACGTGTATTGTCTTTAAATTGCTTGTCGTGAATGGTTAATATTGTTGTGAAATCTGTTAATATTATGTGAATTATAATTGACATCCATGCCCTGTATATTGTTGTGTGCTCTCTGTATATTATGTGGCATACATGCATCATACCTAAGAATTATGAAACTGTTTACATATTGTATGTCGTACCTAATATATGTAAATAAGCGTGTGGGCGTTTGGGATGATCGGTGACATTCCATCAGTAGAATACTCCTATATAGGGAGCGGTGTGGTAGGAGTTATCTACATGAAATCTGTGCTCATCCTTCTCCCGTTTTGAAATCCCTAGCGTCTTTAACAAGGAGTGTGATACTAGCTTGTAGAACACCCCCGATGGATATACCTTCTTATCGGAGTGAAGTGGTTAGGCCACATGACCCTGGGTGTATCTCACTTTTGGCTTCCAGAAGAGATGCAGCTCTCTTCTGTAATGCATTGGACGATCACGCATATCACTTGCATTGCATTTCATTCTGATTTTTGCTGGGCATTAGAGTCATTGTTTTCCCGTAATGTAGGTACGTACGAGCAACAGGAAAACAAGTCAAAGACAGTTAATGAAGGATTTTCACGGGTGGATCTTGTGGCTGACTGGGCTAAAGAATTTGAAAGGAAATTATTTGTAAAAAGGGTTTGTAAATTACTTAATATTCTTTAATGCTTCACTTTAATTCCGCTGCGTTTTTATAAAAGGATTTTATTACTTCTGTTGCAATTGACAAATGTTTTAAGTAAAGAGTTTTAACGATCGGGTTTTATAAAGGAAGAAAGTTTTAAATTTCATGCTATTTTGAAGTAAATAAAAATCGGATCGTTACATTGAGACTATCTAACCAAACCAGATGCAAAACTAAAAGTTCACAGTCTATTCCTGCCTATAATCCCATGGCAACACAGAAAGTTAAATGTGAATCATCTCATTATCAAGTCTTAATGCATTTCAACAAAGAAGGACATTAAAATTTTTCTTACCACTAACCTCAAGAGATTTGTTTTGCCGAATCCAATCATAGACATTAAAACATCCTACTGCATATACATACCCAATCATCTTTCATTGACTAGGTTGCTCCTTGCCAAAAAAATATATTCTATGTAGCGACCTGTTTTTCCTTTACTTAAAACGTATGAAATTGGAACACTCTTTTATTTCATAAAACCTTGTGTAACAAAATACTCTTTGTAAACAAAGCATTTGAAAATAAGTAAAACATTTGAAACAATTGAATTGAAATACCATAAATAAAATTCCTTACTTTGAACATATTTTGTTTAAATACATTTCGTAACTTTAAAATCATGTACATTTCCATTTACAATTTTCTTTAAACCCAAGAAACACAAGGTCCACAATAAGTAAATTCTTCATTAGCTGCTCCTTTCCATGCTACCATGCTTAACTACATCACAAGGCTTAAATTATAAGCCTATAATACTTAGTAAGAAATGAGACGCATAATAAATTATGAAATGCAGTTTTCATAAAATAGTTTCCATTTTAGTTTCCTCTCTTTACCTTGGTTTCCTATCCTTTTTGGTCTATCATTGGAACCTCACTCATTGCCTCTGTCATTGGGGAATGAGTCTGCCAATGCCTCTACAAATGGGGACCCCGTACACCACAACCTTTTTCAATGAGTTTAGTATCCAAAGCCTCTATTAATGGGTTAAGAATTCAAGCTTCTATCATTGGATCAAGTATCCAAGCCTTTATCTTCGAAATTCTTATCTTCTTTACCTTTTTTTACTTGAAAACCATATGCATGATAAATCATTTTCGTAACATTTTGTGAAAACCATGATGTATGAATATGATTACATACAACTTAACATGTTCTAGCATATCATCAACACATCCTCAAACATCAACATGATCATTTAATTTAAATATATAAGACACAAGCATCAAACAACATACCCTCGAGCAACAACATGATCAAGACGTAACATCTATCAAACAACAATAAAACCCTACCTCTTGTGATGTAGCCCAAAAGGAAAAACACAAACATCATTTCTTACCTTAGTTTCCTTAGAGAAGTTAGGAGATACAACTCCCTTCAGGTTTCCTCTTCTTCAAATTGCCTCTCCTTCAAGCTTTCCTTTTCTTCTTCTTCTTCAACCTCACAGCTTCCATCTCTTCCTCTCAAGTTCTGGTTGCTCCCTCCTTCCCTCAACCTTCCTTCTTAAATTAACTTAAATTTCATTCTCCAGCCATCCCCAAGCAAGAAGTGGTGCCCTCTCAGCAATAAGGTTGTGAGTAATCTACTTTTTATCCAATAAAAACATAAAATTGTAGTACATTTTTTGTGATCTTTCACCTTACCAGTCGACTGCCTATCATCGGTTGATCGACCGTAAAACAGTTCGAGACTAGACTCTATATATTTTTCGTACTACTAGTCGACCACCTTCCTTCAATTGATCGACCACAAATCTTAAATTTTATAATCTGTAAAGACGTTAGTTGTTCACCGTACATAACCTGGATATAAGCTGATCGACCACAAAAATGATGGTTGACCACCATACAAACAAAGAGTCCCCCATTCTTCATATTGTTCATTTTCGGTCGATCAACCTCCAATTGATTGACCACTTCTTCCATCAAATGTCACATAACCATTTAAATATTCATTCCTCCATAAGCCACAATATAAACTCTCAATTCAAGTCATCTATCACAATTTCAATCCATCTAACTCATATACTACTATTTCCAAACACCTTATAATTGACAAAATGTAATATACACATAATTCTTTACATTGAAAACATAGGATTTTTCTATATATTACACTCTACTTACTCAAGACTTATTAAATCTGGCCTTAAAATATTACAGAAAATAACTAAATTTTTCAGAAGCAAAGCTGACTCGTATGGTTTAAAAAATTATTATGAAGCCTCCAATGCTTTTCAAAATTAAAATTCTATCAAACGTGGCTAATCACCTTAATATAATATGTTAATTCCTCAACTTGGTGTGATCTCTTGGAAATTGCGCCTACCCTTAAACCAAATCATAATTTTCAATAATCATGATATATCTACATCTCACATTACACACCAAATGTTCTCTCTAGTTCTATCTATTGCATTCTTTCGGTCAATCAATCAACTTTTTAAGAATTTTCCATCATTATCTTAAAAGAAAATATCGCAGAGCCATGTGTTCTACCCACATGCTTTGACTTTTAAATTCTTTACCATTTTTTCCTAAGTGGTTTCAAAACAAAATTCGATCTAAGGAGACCTCCGTTGTAGTCATCTCTCAAGAAAAACTCACTTGAACGACTCCCATCCTCGGATCAAATATTCTCAATAGCCTACATAGAAATCTGCACTAACACCCAAAGACACAAAATATGACCTATTTATGAATCTCTGACAATAGTTTCGGAACCAAGAAAACATGTACAATTCGTCATCAAACCATAGTCTACGAACGGAAAGTCCTAACTTAGACTAACAAATTAAAAATAAGATGGTGCAAGTTTTGGATTTTAAAAAAGAACTGAGACTTTGTACTACATTCTAAGATGAATTTCTTATTTACGAACTACATAGGCCCACACATATGAACCTTGAAGAGTTCAGACTCATATTTACAAAAATGATTTCTTTTTCCAATTTATGTAGCGTACTCCTTACTACTTGTAACTAAATTTCTGACCACTCTAAACTACAGAAGTACGGATAGAGAAATATCATCATCCTCTAACAAACGACTTCAAGATGTCTTCTTAATACCACTTTGGCTCAAATTGGTCTTAGTACTATGTCCTTATGCACAATAATTTCATCTCTTGTATGTTCCCACAATATCTATCTTGTTGATGTCACTTTTTAAAATGGTATCTTGGCTCTCATACAAAAAAAATTTTCATGCCCCAAAGGGGACCCAAAATAGACCCAAATTGAAAACAAATTGAATCGCCTGATCCTAATCACTTAATGAGCAGTGGAAGAATTAAATTTTATAAATTAGCCAAGACCCAACTATTAGGCTAAACCAAAGGTATATCAGTGGCACCAAAAAAATAAAGTGAGAATATAAGTTCAAAAGTAACTATGCTGAGATTAAAAAAAAATTAAACATAAATGAGGTCTTCTTAAACAAGACTATCCTCACAAAAAACTCTCAAAATAAAATATTAAAATGAGTAATTATCCTACCACACTACTCTCGTGTTGGCAACTAGGAATTCTCCAAACTAAAACCTAAAAGGGTGGAGTTGTTTGGGGTGAGTCAACTAAACTCAATAGAGAAAAAGTTTTACATTTAGCTTAAGTGATTTAAAAGAGTATGTGAGCATGCCATGAAAATAGGACAACATTGGTCAATCTGTTAACGATATCACATACAAACACATCCTCCAACGGTTGAATGTGCTTATTGAAAACAAGATCCCAATATTGGTCAATTAAATTTTGTTCACATGGCCTTGATGATCAAACAAAATATTGAGTATGCTCACATTTAAACATGTACGATGAAAATACATATATAATAAGAAAACTGAAAACACATCAAAATGGATATGTCATTTTATTTGAAAACATGTCTCAAAATTTTTTTTAAAAATGATGCAAATGTTGGATATAAAAATAACTCCTACCTCAAGCTGGTCTACCAATCACAAAGCCCAAACACAATCCGTAGAGGTCCAAAAATATGTGTCAAGCCCAAATCTTAAGTCTTAACATCACTAAAAAATTAGCATTTAAATTTCAAAATTTAGGCCAAAGAAAATGGTTCAAGAATGATTGAGTCGTAGGCCTATCTCGGTTTTGAAAAAGGCCCCAAAACGACCCAAGAACAATTGGGTCTAAAGTCCAAATAAGGTAAAAAAAAGGCCATGAGCCACAACCCAAACATCTCGAGCCATGACCAAAATAAGGCATGAATCGCAACCCAGAAAGGGTTGAGCCATGACTCAATTTCATCTCCTCTAATGGTGACTGCATGTTTTGTAGAATTTTTGCCACAATTTCGAGCAAAATTGATATTTGAATGTCTACAACTCAAAGGGTTAAAACATAACATGATTTATATCCAATAATTGACAAACTTCTCGGCCAAAAATATGTACTTCAAACTCAAATTATTTATCTTAAAATTTAAGGAAATTAACAAATCAACCACTGCACTTTGTGATCAATGACAAGTCAACCACTAAAATATTTTTGCTAACAACTTAACCACTGAACTATGGAAAATAGACACTGCAAACATCGTTTTATGTTTGCCATTAAACACTTAAATTTTGTTCCGTGGCGGAACGCTATATGTTCCTCCGTGGAACGTCAATACTAAATATATAGCTCATAGTTTGTTGTTCTACTACAGAACATTACACTTTCCTTCGTGGAGCATCAGTACTAATTAAAATTTCTCCTTATCTGTTGTTCTCCCGCATTGAAGGACATACTCTCTATCGCGGAATAACATCTTTCCGCCACAGAAAGACATCGTTCATGGGCTGAACGTCATATATTGTTATGCCTTCCATTGACCTAGTATATATAAATTGACATTCTGTGTTCCAGTGAAAGCAGCAATTTCCTCAGCGAATCCCAAACCCTTCGTACTCTCAGGGCAATTTCCTCATTCTTTCATCCATTCCAATGGATTCTAGGATGACAAAATTGACTCTTAAGCATAAAGTTGCTCCATCTCAGCCTCAATCTCAACCTCAACAAAAAAGGAAACTTGTCCCATGTACACAGATGAAGCGCAATTGAGTTAATGCGCACTCAATTTTAGCGCAATGCACGGGCTGCAATTGAAGCATAATTTGAGGTTGAAGCACATGCACAAATCGAGGTTGAAGTACAACCTCAACCTCAATGACGACTAGGAGCTCAATTGGTTTGTTTCGAACCAATTACAGATAGGTTCCACTCTTTGCTCTTCAAGACTGCGACAATAAATATAGGTATAAAGTCAATATTAAACATCGTTTGATATGCTATCCAGAAGAGTAGATTTTGATTTGTTGCATGAATTGGAAATTTAGGAATTGGTTGAGGGGGCTTGCTTAGCCAGATTGTGCAGATTGGGGTGAAAGTTTCTGCAAACGGATTGTGAAACTATTTTATGCCAATCTAGAAATGTCCACCTAACCATTATAGGTCCAGACTTACATGTTTGGACGGGAGTAGAGGCTGACTCCCAATGATATTAATGTGCTCCATCGATGTTTCATGGAGGAACCAAGGGAGGAATATTACTACGTGTCTCAAGAGTCAGATTTCATCAAACGAGGATAACGTCTGGTAGTGCTTAGAAAGTTGCACCATGATCTCGAGATTGCAGAATTCAAGAAACCAAAGTCCAATGACTTGAATGCTAAAGCCCATGTTATCCACACCATCATGACACACACCATTTTTCCTTGGGATGGATATTAAGACCATATTAGCTGCATGGATCTTTATATATTAGAGAAGGTGTTCAACTAAATGAAAGTGAACATCGATTATGTATTTTCGAGTCACATATATGAGGTCCTCAACTACTTGGCCAAGAGTCTACCCCTTAATTGGGTCATTTAGAGGATTGTTGAGCATGATAAGGTACCAATAGTAGATGAGGAGCAGAGAATCAAAGAGAAGGTCGGCGGCGTCTACAACAAATTGAAAGTGGTCCACATGGGGATCTCAAAAGTTAGAGGGGAATGGGATGCAATCCTCCATCCAAGCCCGCCTTGAAGACTAGAACAAAGGTTCCCTAGCCTCTAGCCCCCTTCCTCGTACATCCTCCAACCCCCTCGGTAGGACACCCTCCATCCACCTCGGAGAGACGGCCAACATTATCGCCTCTGTAACACATGGAGGATGATACTCTGTAGCCAATGGCTCCTCCCCCTACTCAGTCATCTCACATTACGTCGATGCCTAAGGAGATTTTCGGCTGGATGCAAAGAATAGAGCAACAAACAGTGGAGTGACATCAAATGATGTTGGATCGAGTTCAAAGGATCGAGGACTGACTTCTAAGGATAGAGGAACACTATCAAATGGGGCTACACAAAATGCAAACAATGGAAAATCGAGCAGAGGAGGGACTGCACACAGAATGCTTGTAAGTTTTTTAGTTTATATATAAAGTTCACTATTTAGTTTATTTGTATGCGCCGTAATAACGTGTCTTAAATTTGCAGCACTATTGCCCTCAGACGCCAACCCTCTCCTCCTACTATGCTTGCCAAGGTACAACAGATAGTGGCTCACATTCCTCCATCGATAGACAAATCAAGTGGAAAAAGCCACCTCTACTTAAAACTGTGCATGTGGTGCGTCTTTAATTTAGTTATTAACATGTATATACTTATTCATGCCTTATTAGTCTAATGTTTGAAAATGTTCATTGTAGCCAGGTGAACTAATGGATATTTTAATGAAATTGGTTCATGGAAATACTAAGAAAAATGTGGAGACATGTGTAATTCTTATAGGGATTATGGTAGGCTATTTCATTTTCTGGTATTAAGTGTTTTGGATTGGATACTTAGGATATTTCGCTTTCAATTTTGATTTTGAATTTCAAGATGAGTGAGAATTATGTTATATTACATTAAGTAGTTTAGAAGATTTTATTATACTACTCATCTTTGCATTGCATTTTTTGTATGCAGTGTAATGCGTTGAACGAAGAAGAATACTTCAATGTTCAAATGGAAAAATTGCTTATTACAATAGGGTAGATTCACGTAAGTAAACTTCTCACTTTTACTTGTTGTACTTCATGTTTGAATAGTTTTAATGCATGGTTCACATTTCCGTCACACCCAAAGCAACAATGTTTTTTGTCATCTGTTTACTTGTACACTCACTACCCTTACTAGGTGTTGCTGCTAGAAGCAATTGTAATCATTGTAGCACTAATAGACAAAGTGAAGTATATCTTTTCACTTGTGTAGATTCATATTGGTTTCCACTTATGTTCTGATTTTTCTCATTCCATTTCAGCTCGTACGACATATTTCGATGTGCTAGTGGGGGTTTAGAGCTGCTATGAAATTATAAGGAGAGAGGCTTCCACTCTCACAAAGATTATAAGATAAGACTTCCTTGTACACCCAAGGTTCCAACGTATACGTGAACTCAAAGTTGTCCTTCAGAATCACCAATCTATGAAGGAACTCTCGCAAGAAGGCAGCGCTGACGTAGTTTAGTTGATGTATAGCAATATTGTTTGTTTATTTGCATATTTATTTATTTGAATACCCGTTGAGAAAATATATGTTTGGATAATATCTATCTATTTGAAATATTTGTTTAGAAAATATTTGTTTGGAAAATGGTTGAGAACCTCATTGCTTGATTTGGTTTTGATAATGCCATCGAGGGAGCAACTCAAAACAAGGGACACTCGTGATAAATTTTCATTTTTTTGAAAGAGAAAGAAAGAAACATTGACACAAATCAAATTATTCATTTCATTCATCATCAACAAACAAGTAAAATATTCATTACATCAATTTAAGCAACATGTGCATTACAACAATCTATATAAGGCAGAGGAACTTTGACATTCCACCACGAAAAATGTTATTCCATGGGGGAAAGTATGATGTTACGCATAAGAAGGTATACTTTCCACTACTAAATGACATCTTTCTGCAATAGAACGTTGATGCTTACTTTGGTTCCAGTCGACTGCAATCCCACTTTCGGCCGACTGCAAATCTACCCAAGGCTATCAAATTCTAATCTGTCTCGATTTTAGTTATCCAGACTGGAACGTGTGTTTTCTCATGTGGACGCCCGCACATTGTTCAAAATTAAATTTTCATACTAAACACTTCCTATCTTATAATCCATCTATATTTCTCTCAATTCATACTTAATATTTAATAATCCATACCTTAAATATTCAACAAACCACTTATACTTCATACGAAAAAGTTTGTGGTATTATAGATGCAAACCAAATTATCAATTTCATTCATCATTAACAAACATTAACATTTTCATTACAACAATTTAATGCACATGAGCATTACAACAATCTAATCTAGGTTAAGGTTCACATTTGTGTTTGTTTGTATTTGAGGACCTTACGCAGTATACTCCTGCATAACACGTTGCAAATAAAATTAGCATAGTTAAAATAACACATGAAAATGTAAACGTAATAATGTGCTCACTCGCGTCTCGGGAACTATGTCATGTTGAGATGTCTCTTGGGTAGCACTATCTAGCTTGGGGCCTCATCAACATCCCTTATTCTATGTTTTCATGGCCTTCCAGGACATCTCTTAAATGACGGTGGCATAATTGGATCAAGGTTTGTCACAGGTTACATGAATTATTCACTAACTGGGTGGACAAAGTGTGAGTACATCCTCATTTATGTTTCCCAATGGCAGCACTCATGCATAAATTCCTCAATTGATAGAGTATTGTTTTTTACCATTGCACACCTCAAACTAGGCAGTGCCTATAAAGATAGGACTCTAATTTCAACCTGTAAGTTGTAGTCTGGCGATTCTTGATCTGCGAACACAAAAGGTCTGTCAATTGAGCCATTTTTCATGTTTTCTAACAATCCTACCATGATGTCGTTTCTTATAATCTCAAACATACTGAGAATTGGTTTGTCTCAGGCAGGTAGGATGCAGGCATTGAAGAACTCGCTCAAGTTGTTTATGCTTATGGCGCACTTTAGGATTGAGTTGAAGGCATATTTTGACCAAAATCTCGCATCTATTCCTTGTAGATATGCATGGGCACTTTGAGATCAGTAAAGATAAAAACTAACATCAGGGCATTATTGGTTGTTTGGAATAATTTGGGATTGTTGAGATATTTAGTGAATTCTGAAAAGGGAATTTTTGTGACAGAATGTAAGAATTTTATATGAGGAGATATAGATATTTTTGTCACTAGAATTGTGTAGGAATTTAGTTGGGAAAGGAGGAGAAAAATGCTTAGGGGATATTGCTAGGGAAAAGGGGTCGTGGCAGAGTTGGAAAAGAGGAGGGAGATGGGCACCATAGGCTATGAGGGCGGGTAGATTGTGAGACGTTAATGGTGATTGCAGAAAGGATAGTGACCGCGGAAGCGTTTGGATTGGGTAGAGGAGAATACTGGCTATTGGATGGAGAAGCGAGATGAGATGTGAACCGTTGGATGATGGGAAAAATGCTCCAGCAGTACAAAAAGATTCCATGGTGGGAGGAAGCATAGCCGTCAGATGGAGTATCATGGTAAATGCAGACCATTGGATGACAGGGGGAAGATGCTCCCACGACACGAAAAGATTCCATGGTGGGAGGAAGCTTGGCCGTTGGATGGAGAAGTGTGATTAAATGTAGACAGTAGGATCACGAAGATGTCACGCAGAAGTGTTTATGTAAGTTATATCTTGTCATCTGATTAAATGAAAAACGCACGGATGAAGCTGGACATCGTTGTTTGGAAATAAGTGCGCAAAGAGTAATTGAGAATCGTTGAAGTGCATCCGTCTATGAACGAGAACACAACCGCAAAATATATGGAACACAGTAGTTTAGGCCAGGAATTTAAGAAGGAAAATTACCCTTCCTTGCAGCGTGAGCATTCGCGGCAAGCAACACTTCCACGAGACTGTTAGACGGTGTCATCTTAAACTCGAACATTGCTGCCTTGGCCTAAACCATGGGTATAAAAGAGGGGACATTTATGAGGTGAACGGTTTTATTGACGATGGCAAGAGTCAGCTTATCCGAAGCTTCAGCTAAGAGGCTAAGTTTTCAGGAGAAGAGACGGGCTACGAGAAGATTTTTTCACCATGGTTGAACAGTTTCTCCATTTAAAACTCACTATAAGTAATGTTGCTTATGAGTGGCCTCTCGACCAACAATGCAAGATGCTAGGTTGTGTTCTATTGATTGTGTTTATTTTTATGCTACAGTTTTATTGTTGAGACTCGAGGACTTGTAGTTTGGTATATTATTTGTTGAAGGCTCTTGAGGATTTTTTATGCTTTGTCCTGTTCTACCAGATTAATGATGTTGCCTTCTTGCTGTGTTTCATCTTATGCTTCGTAAGAGGATATGTTGTATATTTTTTGCGTGGCTACTAGATTGTTCTCTATTTTGATGTTAGGTTTTGAGGACTTCTTGTCTGATTATTGTTTTATTAATAACTGTCGAGGATATGTTGTTGATATTGCTATGTCTATTTCTTGTGCTCACTAATCTATGAAAGAAATGTTCTGGGGATGATGTTCTGTTTTGGTCAGCTAGATGATGTTGAGATTCAATGTTCTATTTTTATATTTGGTCTGTCCTTATTGAATTGAGCATTTTACTGTTCTGTGTATGCATAAAGATGAATGTTAGTCTTAATCCAATGTATATGTTATTTTCTTGGAACTGTTAGTTGATGTTGATGCATTGTTGATGTTTACCAAATGTTGGAGTTTGAGTATTTGCTATAGTTGCTAGATGTTGCTATTTGTGATGATAAATGCACTCGATGATTTGTTGTTGTGGTTTGTTTAAATATTGCGCACTGCATTGATGGTTTATTGATGTGGAAATGTTTATGTTGCATTATGATGTATGTTCATGCATGAGCCTGCATTACGAAAGATAAAGATGATGAAATGTATGTAAATGGGTACTAAGGACAGACTGTTCCAAAGGGGAACCAAGGGGTGAATAAATCCCGTAGTTTGCCTCCGTTTGATGACGAGGCAGATTGGTAGAATCTGGTCGTTGTGCATAGATGTGCACAACAACTGATGGAGGCTCAGTAGATGTCGTGTCTATCCCCCCAAAGTTATGACGATGCTTTGTACCTATTAATTTGCCTCCGTTTGATGACAGGGTAGATACAGTGGATGTAGATCCCTATGCATAGATGTGTGCAATAACTAAAGAGTACTAGGTGCATGTCGTCTCTATGGTTTCAATGATTAGCCTACTGATACTCGATGACAGTGAAAGACAAAAAAGAAAGAAGAAAGATGAAATGATGTCACAAAATGTCAAGTTCACAGTCTCATGCATTACTTACTAAATCTTAGACTTATAAATGAACCTTGCATTGTAGGTATGGATATTACGAATGAAATGGAAAATACAAAGTTCACGTTGAGGAAGCCCACCATGATGAAGATTTGGTTGTTGTTGGGTATGTGGATTACGGTTTACGGGTTGAGTTTGTCAACCCACTTTTGAAAAAAAAGTTTTTATGTTAGTCTTGTTTGTAGTTGGATACTTTATACTATGTAGAGGTTTATTATTCATTGTAAAGGACTTTTAAACTTGGTTTTTGGCAAGAAATATATTTTAATTGATAAAGTCTTTTGTTACAAAGATTTATAAAGTGTGTTTTATTTTCAATGGCGTTTAAATGACAAGTTTTATTTGCGATGATTTTAAAAGGAGGAAAAAAGAAAAAAAAAACATGACAATATTTGAAGAAAATAAGATTTATAAAAAGGGGCATTACAGGATGCCAATCAACTACCACCGGTAATAGTTACAATTACGTCTGTCCAAAATGACAGAATATTGTTTGTTACTGTTGCTCACCTCAAACTGGACAGTGCCTGTAAAAACAAGACTCTAACTTCGACCTACAAGTTGTACTCTGGCAATTCGATTCTTGATCTGCGGACACAAAAGGTCTTTCGACTGTGCCATTTTTTGTGTTTCTTAACGATCCTACACATGATGCCCTTTCTTATAATCTTAAACCTAATGAGATTTGGTTTGTCCTGGACTGGTAGGATGCAGGCATTGAAGGACTCGCTTAAGTTGTTTAGGTTTATGATGCACTTTGGGATCAAACTGAAGCCATGTTTGACTAAAATCTTGCATCTATTCTTCGTGGATATGCGTGAGCTGACTGATCAAGCAAAAATAGCTTCCTCATCTCTCTCTCAAAGTGTGGTGATGTTGTGGCCTTAGAAGTGCCTCATACTGCATCCTTGAACAACTTACCTTTAAAATATTTTTCTAAGTTTGCATAAAGGTGTCGGATGCAAAAATGATGCTCCGTTGACCCTACAAACTCCTTGACAGTTGGCACCAATTGCTACAAAAATTAATAGTCTAAGCCAAAAATTCATAAAATCAATCAACCATATCTTTTGTTGGTCAGAAATGATTGTCTACCCATTGCCGGATGGGATGTATAGATCTGCAAGCAACAATTCCAAAAAACTGCTCCAAAAGTCTATACATTCTGCTTCAACCACTACTATAACAATAAGATAAATTCCATTGTTCCTATCAATGCTGACAACAGTGAGCTGCTTACTAGGATATGATCCCTTTAAGTAGCAACCATTCAAGCAAATAACTGGTTTGCCACAGTTCAGCAGCCCCATCTTACATGTAGACAAATACATGTTCTTCTTTTTAAATGTTGGACTGTGTTAAAGAGCAATCCTCTCTATCTGAACGTGCAGAGAGCTTTCGGGAATAGACCTCTGAATTTCATCGCCATACGACCATATGAGCTTATATTGCTCATTGTCATCCCCTTCATTCAGTTTTTGGCTGCATTTCTTGCCTTTCTAGCAAGACAGGGTGTAGTGTTCACATAAAATCCTTCTTGATTGTCTCAATTATAGAAGGAAGGTGCCAGTATGCCTAACTTGTCTAAGTAATGCATTCCCACCCATTTGGCAGAGGCATGACAACTTTCCATCTTTCTTGAGCAAGTGTGAACGTCATTATAGCTCTTTATTTGAAACGTCAATTCATCTTCCATTTTTTAGGTGTGCATCTGCCAAGTGCATCCTTCCTGGCAGGTAGCCTTCAACCAATGAGAATCACTATGCATGAATTTTATCCTGTACCCATTCTATAACGTATGATTCACAATTTCTTCTCAAAATTGGTTCAAAGAACTGTACTTCTTGCCCTCACACATACCAACGAAAGAACATTCTGCTTGTGGTGGTAGGTAAGGCCTACTATTGCCCATGTCTTTGTCACTGGATTCACACAATAAACGGTGTTCCTCCTCGCTAGAGTTGCCAAGATGTAATGCACCACTATAGTAGCTTCTCTTGAAATGAAAAAATATCATGTGCTAAGACTGTCGACATGGGTTCCACTTCCAATGGGCAGTTAACAGGTTCCTGATCACTCCTAGACGCCATTGGTGAGCAACAATTACTAACCTTTCAACTTCGTCTAGATGCGGTACACTTCAGCTCTCATAAAGCTATATGGTTCAATAATCACTAAGAAAATCGCTGAGTAAATCGCTCTGAGTGTAGTGTAAATTATACAATGTAGAGGATGTATGACACTCTACCCAGGAAGTATTATGTTCCAATGCGGAATGAAGACTTTTCCTGTGAAAAGTATGACATTCCAAGTGGGGAAACGACAGACAAGGGAAAAAATTTATTCATAATGACGTTCCGTGAAGGAACAACAAACAAGCAGTTTCGTATTTAAAACTAACATTCCACAGAGAAACGTATATGGTTTTGTCGTGGAACAAAATTTAATTGTTTAATGGAAAATATGACAACAATATTTGCTGCGTATATTTCCCACAATTTAGTGATTAAGTTGTTAGTGAAAACACTTTAATGGTTGACTTGTCATTGATTACAAAGTACAGTAGTTGATTTGTTAATTTCCCTTATATCTTTTTATTTTAATTCTTGTAATTGTTGAATTGTTTGTGTTTGAATTATGATTCTCTTTGCATTTTTTTATTTATTATAGAATAGGAAATCAATGATTATTATCAAAGTAAACGATTTAAGTCTGAAATTTGGAATCACTTTACTAAGATAGAGAATATTGATCCTAGTGAACCTAGAGTTAATTGTAACTATTGTTAACAATCTTATGCATGTCATCTATCAAAGATCAAATTTGAAAAAGCATATGCTTACATGTAAAAAGTTGTTGCAGAGGTAGATAGCAAGCAAAAGACATTACACTTTAAGAAGAAAGAGTGTAGGAAAATGCTCAAATATCTCGATATTTACTAAGTTTTGTGGGGGAAATGTTCTTACTTGAATGCTTATTAAAGATGAATTGTCAATTACAATGGTTGAATGCAAAGGTCTTCTCACGACCCCATTTTCACTTTACTTAAAACATTTAGATTTGAAACACTTTTTCTTTGTAAAACGTGAAGCGGAAGATTTTTAGTAATAAAAGCATTCAAAATAACTGAAAATGAAACACCATAAATAAAATTCCCTTCTTTAAATCCTTAAACTTTACAAATCATGTCATAAATTAAAAACCATGTGCATGAACATTTTACAAATACATTTCTTTTTTCCTTTTTCCATTTAGCTCACCCAGCACAAGATCCACAACATGTAAATCCTTCATCAACTACCTTTTCCTTTATTTTTCTACCATGTTTACCTACATCAAAAGACATAAACTATTAGCCTAATGTTTAGTAAGAAATTAGATGCATTATGAATCATGAGATGCACTTTACATAAAACATTTCTATTTTAGTTTCCTTTCATTTTATTTTCTTTTCTTTTTCTCTTCATTTTATCATTGGAAACTTAACTCATAGCCTCCATCATTGGGGAAAGAACCCACCAACGTCTCTATCACTGGGGATCACATCCACCACAACCTATACCAATGGAGTCAAGTATCCAAAGCCTCTATCATTGGGAACTTGTCAACCAAATCTTATAACATTGTTCTTTTAATCTTCTTTATCTTTCCTTACTTGAAATACCATATGCATGATAAATCATTTTTGTACATATCTAAAAAACCATGATGCATGAATATAAATGAATGCATACAATTTCATATATATTGTCTAGCATATCATCAATATATCCTTAATTCAAAGCAATCCATCATATAAAGAGCCCAACTAACACAACAACAAATCACAAAACCAACCTACACATGCTTTCTATCACTAATGTCATAATTATGCACAAAAAATTAGCATTCAATTCAAGTAACCAATCATTGAATGAATCTTATCATGTACAAAGCCTCATTTCTCTACCACAATAACATCTCCTCACATAGTAAAATCTTAATTCTTTGTGATGTAACCTGAAGGCAAACGCAAGCAATTATTTCTTACCTCTAGATTTCTTGATGAAGTTGAGAGACAACAAGCTTTCAAAGGAAATTCCTTCTTTCTCCAAATATTCCTCTTCAAATCTCCAAAAATTCCTCCTTTTTCTCTTCCTTACTCCCTCACGGTTCTGTTCTCTCACTTCTCTCTTAAGGTCTTCTCAATTTAAAGGAAACAACCTTTATTCTCCCTCCTCAGACATTCAAGCAGGAAGTGTCACTCCTTTAGCAAAGAATTGTTGAGTCATCACCTCAAATTCTCACTTAAATCGTGACATGTATGCAATTTCAGGTGACTTTTCACATTCTCGATTGACCACCCTTTAACTTCCTGTCAACCGTAAACCTACCCGAGGCTTACAAATTCTAACCTACCACAAAACCAGTCAACCATAAATTCACATCAAGTTGACCAAAAATCCACCTGAGAGCAACAAATTACAATCTGTTCCTACTTCGGTTGACCGCAAATCCAATTCTGGTAGATCGAAAATCTACCTAAGAGCCTTCATTTTTCTCACTATACACAGTTCAGTCGATCAACCAGCATAGCTAGTCAACCACTCCACTGCCAAACTATCTGTAACATCAAAAATTCCTCTCCTCCAACAACCCTAGACCTATATCACAATACCAATTTCAATAATCATCCTTATTTCACCTTATGCTTAATATGATAAGAATTTGGGGTATTACAGGTATTTAGAAAATTTTGTGAATATTTTCAATCCACATTTCTTATATCTTCTTGAAAAATGGTTGAAAGAGGTATTAAAAAGACATATAATAGAGAAAAAAGTTGTTTGAAAGAGTACCTTATGAAAATATATCAAAGAGTATGTTTAACTACTGATACTTGGCCTTCAATTCAAAATATAAATTTTATAATATTGATTGGACACTTTAGTGATGGTAATTGGAAGGTGCACCAAAGATTTTGAATATTTTGTCAATTCTCTAATCATAATGGAGAAAGAATTGGAAACATAATTGAAGATTATTTGCTTTATTAGAACATTGAATATGTTCTTATTAGTACTCTTAATAAGGTCCCTTCTAATGATATCATTTCATATTTGTTAGAAATTATGAGAAATTGGAAAGCGTTGTTCTTAGATGGAGAATACATACATATTAGATGTTTTGCACATATTTTGAACTTAATAGTCAGTGAAGGGTCGAAAGAACATTAATATACAATTATGAGAGTGCAAAAGGTTCTAAAATATGTTAAATCTTCACCATAAATGTCAAGTATTGCATTAACAATGTTAAAATTACATGGAGGTATTGTACCCCTTGATGCATCTACTTAGTAAATTCCACATATTTGATGGTAGATAATGCTAAAAAATATTTTAAAAAAACATATAAAAAGTTAAGAGAATATGATAATCATTATTTATTTGACATAAAAGAGGAAGGACTTCCTATAAGTGAAGATTAGGCTAATATCTAGCTGATGATTTGCTAAGGCAAGTAGGGAATGTCATCAAAAGATTCTATTTGGAGTATAAATGTGATTCAAGTGCTCAGCTTTAGAGAATAAGCATTACCAATGTTGCAAAGCCACCAAAACCCAGTGTTCAATTGTCACGGTGGCTCTAATTATAATTTAAGTAAATGTTTTTTTAACTAATTATTTTAATTTCCATTATTAGGTGGTTACCGCTATTGTGGCCTTTTATTTCTACCACTAACTTCCCCTTTCTCAACAACAGTTAGAAAATTGAGAGGAATATTGCCTTCTTCCAAGAAAGGGAGATAAGGAAGCCATTGCAAGAGAGAAATTTCACTAGGAAATTGGATTCTTGTGCATAACATAATGGATTTTATTTCTATAACTGTAACATCCCTAGATTTTTCTTTTTGAAATTTCAAATGTTTAACGGTCGAGGAAAATTGGAATGGCAAGGGGGTAAAATTGTATATATATATATATAAATTTAAAAAAATAATAAGTTTGTATAGGGGTTGAAACGGAAAAGCAGAGGGTCAACCAAATGATAGAGTGATGTGGTGAATTGGAAATATTGTCCGTGACTTAATAGATGACATCGCTTTGGAAGAGTTATTTGCTATTAAGGATTTGTCAAGGGATGCATCCATGAGAGCATATGGATCCGGGGAAAGATGAAATTCATATATAGAAAGGTATGGTTTTGGACGAAGGCAATGTTTAAAGATGAATGGCCATATAACGACCGTTGGATGAAGCTAAGGAATGGTTGAGATCAAAGATGATGAAAGCAACAGAGAAGGCAGAACAAACTAATGTGTAGGTGAGAGGAGAACCATCATATTAAATGGAAGGAAGAGTTTATAGTCATTAGATCTAAAGGAAGATGCTCCTGCAGAAGAGAAAGATTCAATAGCAAGAGGGAGGAGGATCGTTAGATTGGTATGTAGGACAGGCATGATGAGGACCGTTGGATCTGAGGAAAAATTCTTTTGCAGAAGAGAAATATGTTGTATGAAAAAATGTTAAGCAAACGTAAGGATAAATAGCATTTTTTTTTGTTAAGGAACGTATTCACGTTAGCGAACGTGTCTACGACAAGGTGTTAACAAGAAGCACATGTTGTCATTTAAGAGGAAACACATGGAGTGTTAAGTATCCGCGGAAGCAAACACATATGCAATAGGAAATAAAAAAAACAAATGGCGTCATATTAAAGGAAAGGATGTCTGTCCTATCAAGTGAACACGTCCACAGTAAAATAAGTGAAGAGAGGAACGACATCATTTTGACTAAAGGAACCGGCTAAACAGTGGAGTCGTGGGAGTTTAGGTGTCGGTAGATGGAGGCGTTCAGAAATACATCATGGCATAAAAGAATTGGTTTAGCGGAATAAATATTCGCTAAGAATATTCATGGCAGACAGGAATGTGTCTGTTGCGACAGCCTATACTTACGCATCTGAAATACTTACAACTTAAAAGACAAACGATGCTTTGCCTGATTGATGATTGAGGCATCACCTGCTATTTCACCTTGGTGTAAGCATGCATTAAAGGAAAATGAAATGAATGATCTCTCGATTGAAGAGTCGTGACTAATTTTCTAACTTGGATGTACCCAGACACCCTTGAAAAGATAAAGAAGATGAATAGTAAAGAAAAGAAAGAGAAAAATGAATTGATATTATATCATATCTTACATGTGTATAGTGAACTTTTTTGAGTTGTTGTAGTTGCTGTGAAATTTTAAGGTTAAAAGATGCATGAAAATAAAGAATGTGACGTGACTAATTAATTTAGTTATTTACTTATCAAGCATTGGATTCATTAGTTTGAACCTTGTGGTGCATGTATTGAAGCTAGCAATGATGACTTTGTTGATGAAGCATAGAAGATGAGTTTCCATGAATGAAACTTGAAGGTTATTTGGCAATGTTAACATGTGGAGTTTGATTTTGCTGGAAAAGGGGTTCGATTTTATTTTTTAAAAAATCATGTTTTATGGATTGTATAAGAGTTAGATATTGTGGGATTTTATGTTAAGGATTTAATGTTTTGGGATTTTATGTTAAGGATTTATTAATGTTGACTTTTATATATTGTGGAATTTTTATGTTGTAATTATGTTTTCTGTCATTGAAAATAATGACCCAAGATTTTTTTATTTCACGTTTTACTAAAAAGATTAAAAAAAAGTCTGTAAATTTTTGGCTTGGTTGCTTCGACTTTGGATTTGAAAAGCTTGAATTTTTGGACGTTTTAGTGAGGTATAGCTTGTATCTTTTAATATTTGTTCATGGTTAATTTTGAATTACATTAGAGAAATTGAGATTACGAATTAAGATGCAAGATATGATTTTTGGGAGAAATACTGGACAACATGTAAAGAAAAAACTCTTGACAGCAAACTTCGTTGAGCTGTATGGTGCTGAGGCGACGATGTTTGACTCACAAGGTTGATGCGAACATCCCAATTTTGCAATGGACGTCTAGCTTGGACATTCGACATCCCTTGTAGACGTCCAGCTTCACCGTGGACATCTTGATTTTTCAATGGACGCCTAGCACAAACGTCTGACCCCATTACGAATGTCTAATTTCTCCATAGACGTCCTGGTTTTGAAATGGATGTTTGGAGCAGATGTTCGACTTCCCCGTAGACGTCTTGGATCTGGCATGGACATTAGGGATAGGCGTTCGAGGTTGACCGATATCAGTTTTAAGTTGAATTTTTCAAGAGGCTAATCCGTAAGTTCCTTGAGTTGATTTCCATCCCAGTTATTGATTAGCTTTAAAAGTTTAGTAAATGTAATGATTGAGTTTGATATGTACTTTGATAGGTTTCAAGGTATAATGAAAGGGTTGGACTTCCTTGGATTCTTTTTTTTTTTTTTAACTTTGGCAGGTTGGTTCGAGGTAAGAGTTTAATTTTATGTCTAACATCATGTTGTTTTATGAAATTGTATTTTGAGACATGTTCTCATATAAAATGACGCATCTACTTTATGATCTTTTGTTTTCATACTATTATGTATTTTCATTGAACATAGTTTTCTTAAGCATGCATATTATTTCATTGATCAACTTGGTCGAGTGAATCAAGTTTGATTGACTTATGAAGGGGTCTTATTTTTTGTACATATATTCGACCGTTGGATGATGTGTTTATTTGTATTAATTAAAGTAATGAGATAGCTGACTATATCGTATCCCTAGACGCAAAACCCAAAACTTGATTTGGTTCTTATTTTGGTGGTTTTAGTGATCGCCGAATATCGCTATTACTATTCATGCCAATAGCATAGTGTGTAAAGAGTCCGTGAGTTGCTCCATTTTTTCGGGCTTTTCATAATATACAATATGATTTATTTTCAAAATGTACCACACTATAATGAAATGTTTTATCTTTTGCATTACTTCTTGTTTTATAAAACCATTTTGTCTCAATTGTTCATTTATAGCATGCTCTCAATGTTATTTTAATTTTATTATGGAATGTTAATGTATACCACTATTGAGTTTAGTCGACTCAACCCAACAATATTTCTTTTAGGTTTTAGTTTGCAGACTCTCAACATTCAACACTAAAGTGAGCTCGTCAAAATTTTTCTTATTAGTTTCACCTCTTGAGAGTTTTATTTGTGAGGTTGGATTATAATCTAAACTTGTAATAGCATTTTTTGTTTTTTACTTTTATGACACATTTGTATGTCTAAACATATATTTATCACTTTCTTTTAATGTCACTCACAGACATGTGGTTTAGTCCAGTTGGCTGGGCCTGACTAATTAAATTTTGTTCAAGTCTTTCGCTACCTAATTAATTTAAAGGTTAAAGGGTCGGAGGATTAGGTTCATTTTTGGGTCTAGTTATTCTTCATTCTGTCTTGGGTCCCCTTCAGGATGTGACATGAACATTGCAATTTTTTCTTTTCTACGTTTTTTGACAACTCTTGAAGAGGATGCTCCAAGTAATATGTCAAAAGTTGATTAGTATTTGAATAAGAACTTGAAAAAATTATGAGAAAGTCAAGATATTTTAACATTGTCGAAATTGAACTCCCATAAATATCTAATTTTGAATAAAATAGCAAAAGATATGTTGATCATTTCAATTTCTATGGTTGCTTTGGATTTAGCCTTAGCTTTGGTGGTCATGTTGTCAATCCATTTCGTAGTTCCCTATCACCCAAGACCTATGAAGTTATTATTTACACTCAAAATTGGCTCCATTTCAATAATAATCCACAAAGTATTCTTAGTCAATGAATGAATATCAAATTATTGATGAAGGTTTACTATGTATTTTGTTTTCTATTTAACACTTTCTTATAAATATTGTACATATAAAACTTGTCTTTAAATTGATCAATATTGTACTATGTAGAAATTGCTGCAAATAATAATAATAGTGAAGCAAAAGATGAAGGTGTGATAATATCAACGAGTGATGAAAATTTTCAAAGGTAATGTTATCTAATCCATCGATTGAATTTGATCTTGTTTTAACCTACAAAACCAAGTGCAGGTATGGGTTTTTAGAATCCTTTTCTGTTTCTTTTTTTTTTTTTTAAGAAAATCAGTTGTTGGGTTGTCGACATGATCGATATTATTTTTTCCAGAGCTGTTTGGACAGGTTCTTTTGGGAGTTAGAAGTTGGGCACGTGATTTGTTTTTGGGACAGATTCTTTAGGGAGATGAATTATTTTATGTTATTCTTTTGCATAATCTATTATAGAATCAGAATGAATCTGCTTATTATTATTATTTTTTAAATGAGAATCGAACCAAAACCGAACCAAAAATCTTGGTTCAATTGGTTTGGTTCTACCTCTGCCATAGTTTGTTTTGGTTCTCAAAGTGTGAAACTAAGAACAAGTTGACATAATCTAGTTCAATCCTAAAACCAAACTTAACAGACTACTGCCGTGGAGTCTCCCAGTACTCTAAGTACAATATTATCCGCTTTGGGTCAAAGCTTGCATAATTTTGTTCTTGTGGTTAGCCCAAAACGCTTTGTACTAGGTAGGGAGGAGAACTCTACTTATAAATCATTTACATTTCACTCTCCCAAGCGAAGTGAGATTGTACACTCTCACTAGTATGGACTGGACCCTCACAATCAATAGCATATTGGGGGTTCTTTGCCTTCACAAAGTGGGGCGTCACAATCTCCTTTCCTTAAGAGTCCGACGTTCTCGTTGGCCACACTTCGTATTGGGAATTGACTCTGATATCATTTGTGGAGTCCCTCAATGCTTTTAGTACAATATTATCCGTTTTGGGCCGAAGTTCATAGGGTTTTGTTTTTGGAGTGAACTGAAAACACGTTGTACTAGGTAGAGAAGATAACTCTATTTATAAATCATTCATTTTTCACTCTCCCAATCTATGTGGGATTATGCACTCCCACTAGTATAGGTTGAACTCTCACAATTAATAGAATCTTAAGTCGTCCTTACCTTTACAGCATAGGCTACCAGAGTTGCCCACCTTTAGATGCGTGTACTTAAACTAGCATCTTGAATTGTGAATGAGCAGTGCATCTACTTTGAAGAACCAAAGCTACGACCTAGAAGAAGCTTGCCTGTACCATTACTACTTTCATTTGAGCTATTACTACCTTTAGATGAAGTTGCATTTACATCTAAAGCATCAATGGAGACATTCAACTGTTCAGTGACTTTTCGATCTTAATCTGTTAATGTGCAATGAACACATTCAACTGTTCAGTGACTTTTCAATCTTAATCTGTTAATGTGCAATGAATGAGATCAAAAGGCACAAGGTTGTACTCATCTATTGATTTTCCTATACTATCTATAATAGAATGAATATTGGACAAAATTTGTAAACTAGCAATAGAGGTTGAAATATTATCTCTAAGATAATCCTCAAGTTAATGTTTGTCAGACCCTCCCTTAAAACCTCTAACTGTGGATGAATTATGTCTTATGGATTCTCCAAGTAAGAAGAACACATAATCAATCTATATACAATGTCATCAATTTATATTAATTTGGTATCTCAATATGATACCAATGACCTACCCTAATATATTATGTCTCTTTGATAGAATCAAGCTTCCTTTGACCCTTTTTTATGTTGGTAGTCGGTAAAAGTGAGAGAAATCCACTTAGGGAACTTTTATAAAGACCAATAAATAAATAATAACATTAAAAAATTACTCAAATATAAACCCCCACACGTTCATACAAAATCCACCTAATATATCACTATGTAGTGCGACACTGATGAATATTTTCTAAGCAGTATAATGTTTTATGTCATCCTTAACGTAGATAATAATTTATTATTTATTATTAATCTCATTTTCCATATTAATATTTTTTTGTATGTGTTAATATATTTTCGTTATATGTGATTTATCACACTAACATGTGCATCATCACACAACTAGACTTATGTTACTCATACTCCGAGCTCTAACCATTGACATATACTTCCCATGAGGTCTAGGATTTCGCACCTAAAAGAAAACAGTTAATTGATTTTCTATCAATTCATATGAGTACACATGTTTAACACAATAGATAAGAATATATGATTAGGTTCTGATGTTTACCAAGCACACATCTTCCCAAATTCGTACAAGATGATGCATGTTTCATCACCATACAATGTAATATATGCATATCTAAATTATCCAAATAATGTTTACATGTCATTATCTTTTAATAATTTCAAAGATTTATGAAAGAAAAAATGTCAAACCAACTATCATACTTTATAATCAATGACAAGTCAACCACTAAATTTTTTTTGTTAACAAATTAACCATTTAACTATGGAAAAAGGTCGTCACTAACATCACTGTCACGTTCGCCGTTAAACTATTTAATTTCAATCTGCGGCAGATCGTCTGCTAATCTGTCACAGATCAATATTTTTTAAAATAATCTTATAATATTGATGGCCCGTAGCAGATCATATACGACCCGCCGCGGGTTGACAATAATTTGCGGCGGATTAATAATGATCTCCCACGGATCATCGTGCCTTATTCTTTGTTCCTTTGCCCTACTATATAAGACTCGACCGTGTGCTCCGACAAATTTACTGCAAACCACGATATCCTCGGCAAACATTCATACTCTTAGACCATCGTTCCTTACTCTTTCAGCTATACCAATGGATTCCAGGGTAAAGAAAATGTCGCTCAAGCGAAATGGTTGTCCATCGTAGACTCACTCGCAACCACAGGCAGAAACGCAGACTCTGCTCGTGAACATCATCGGCTTGCAACTGACCTTGTCCCTCAGTTTCATCGCACTGTACCCGCCATGGTCCAAGATGGAGCACCCGCAGTGAATGCAGCACCTCGAGGTGCAATCTGGAGCATCCGCAGCAGGTGTTTATGGAGGAGCTGCGGCGGGTCGTGTTGGCGAAATTTAATCTGAAGCTGAGGTTGAAGCATAAACTCAACCTCAACTGCAGCCTCAACAACGACCGACAGGAGGTGCACTAGTCTGTTTCCAACCCGTTGCAGTGGGTTTCAACTCCCCACTCTTCAGGACAACCTATGTGAACAAACGATATGAAGCTGATGTTAAACACAGTTCAACTATTGTTTCTAGAAGAGTAGACTTCGAGTCCTTGGTTGAGATTGAAATTGAACAATTATTTGAGGGGGCTGGCTTGCCCGGTTTGTGCCGATTGGGTGAAAGTTATTTGTGAGAAGATTGTGAAGTTGTTTTATCCATATTTGGAACTGTCCACCTAGCCATTAAAAATCCAGACTTATATGTTTTGACGGGAGTTGAGGCTGACTCCCAACGATCTTAACATGATGCTTGGATGTGCGATGGAGGGACCAAGCGATCACTATTACCACTTGTCTCGGGAGCCACCTTCATTAGGCAAGGAGAAGGGTTGACAATGCTTAGATTGTTGCACCGGGATCCCGAGATTGGCGCTTATAAGAAGCCAAAGTCCAATGAGTTGAATTTCATAGCCTAAGTGATCCACATCATCATGACGCACACCAATTTACCTCAGGATGGACCTCGAGACCATGTCAGCTGCATGGATCTCTATTTGCTCAAGAAGGTGTTCACCAGGAAAAATGTGGACATCAGGTATGTCATTTTGAGCCACATGCACGAAGTGCTGAACAACCCTGCCAAAAGTATACCATTCAATTGGCTCATTCAGAGAATTGTTGAGTAGTCTAGGGTACCGATCTCAGAGGATGAGCCAAGAATTGAAGAGAAGGCCATAGACGTCTATAAATGATTAAAAGTGGACCGAAAAGTTGGAGGGGAATGGGTATGCAAGACCCAAAAGAAGCGAGGTACAGTGTCCTACACGCTAGCCCTTCCCCCCCCCCCCCCCTTCTCAGTTGTACGACCTCCACCCCCCTTAGTGGCTCAGTATTTAGCCCCCTCAAAGGAACAACCTTGAGCCCCCTCAGAGAAACAACCTCCATCATCGCCTCAACAGCACATGGAGGATGATGCTCCGCAGCCGTTGACTCTGCCCCTTCCTCAATCATCTCATTTACATCGATGCCTAAGGATATTTTTGGCTAGATGCATTGGACAGAAGAGCTCCATCAAATGACGCTGACCATAATACAAATGATAGAGGTGCATATTCAAATGGGGCTGCTAATATGCTCTAAGGATCACTAGAGTACTTTTAGAAAATTGGCCACAAAACTGGAATAATTTGAACTCGCAACTTCAAACGAATTTATCTCCCAATCCAAATGTGAACAATAGTTGGTTTTTGGAGGTTACCAAAATAACACAATCAAGCAAATCATATAAAAAATCCATAGCAAATAGCACTCGGAATCTTGAGTTATGACCAAAACAATACAACACCAAGATCTAGGGTTTCACCCGAGCAGATTTGACAATCAGAATTCAAACGGGAATATATCGACTTGCATACATCCAATGAATACCAACTTTTGAGGGCAGTAGCTTGACTAATTATAGAACAAATCAGCAGAAGGAACAAACTCAATAAGACATACGCAAGGCCTTCGAAATACAGTCACAATTGCAAAGATTTAGCAGCAACAAGCAAAGGGCAGATTTGCGATAATCAAATAATCCACTAAAGAATCAATCTTGACAATAAACCTTCAACTATAATCACCAAATAAGATAGTAGAAACCTGTTATCAGTAGGATAGAACAAAAAGAACCAAGAAATACTTGCAAGAAACTTCAAGAAAACCAAGAAGAACCGTGGAGTCCGCGAACCTCCTAAGTGAGAGGGGCGACTAAAATGGCTTGACCCGATGGTAAGCACTCTCCAAGGGTTTAAAGATCTTCTTCTATCTCCACACGACAATCAACACCTTGAAAAGGGAAGTATTGGAGGAGATAGTATCCCTTCCAACTCGGCCAAGAAGCTTCAAGATGGCTGAGCTCGGGCTATGGATGAATGGCGATGAGGGAGGGGTTGTTGCGGGTTTTCCCCACCAAGGAAAAGAGCTAGGTTTTCATTTTTATCGAAAGTGCCTTCTCATTCCAAAAGAGGGTATATAAAACCTTAGTGTTTACAAAAATAATGCCAAAAGACCAAAATAACCTTAACGTGAAAATTTTGGCATGAGGACGTGGTTTGCATGCAAACCGCGCACCTCTCAAACACTTAACAAAAGACAAAAACAACATAAAGAAACCAATTAAAATCTCCAAAAATAAGCCTATTTCTAAATCAACAAAGATGGCAACCAAATGTTAATAATGCACTTTGAACCTTCAACATTCATGGAGCTTTCGAGGCGGAAATAACGAGTTATCTGTTCGGTGGTGAATGCACCAATGTGATAATGTGAAAAGGAACTCCCTTGTCTTTGTGAGATGTTTCCTCTAAAGAATCCCAAACTTTGATATTATCTGCAAAATAAAAATGAGTTAGGAAAGAGATAAGCTTCTTGGCTCGAGCCCGAGTGATTGGGCCCTGGGGCACATCAGCTGCTCCAGATTAAAAAAATGGAGGAGGAACGTCAAATAGGGATGCTCCAATTGCAAAAAATAAAGGAGCGAGCAGAGGAGCGCCATCATGAGATGTTGGCAGTATTTTAGAGAATAGAATAGCGAGCAGCCCCTCCACCATCATCTATAGTAGCCTCTCAAGCAGCCCCTCCAGCATCCTCTCCAGCGACCTCTCCATTGTCCTCTTCAGCAACAGAAGACACAAACTATTTGTAAGTTATTTATTTTTTACGTAAAGTCCAATATTTACTTTATTTGTGTGTGACTTAATAATGTGTCTGAAATTTGCAACACAATTGCCCTAAGAGGCCAACCTAATCCACTTGTTGTGCTTGCCAAGGTGCAGGAGATAGGTGCGTTGGGTGGATCACAGCCTCGGCCACTTAAAAATGTGCTCGTGGTATGTCTTCAATTTGGTTATATATGTGTATCTGCACTTATTCATCCCTCATTAGTCTGACGGGCTTTTTTCAATTTTTTTTGCAACCAGGTCAACAAATGGATTTTTCCAAGAAGAATTTTTTTGGAAATACTCTCAAGAATCTAGCGACAGCGACATGCACAATTCTTTTGGGAAAGCTGGTCCAGGATGAGTAAACCATCACTGAGATCATCTTCTTGCAGCAAGTAGGTATGGCAAACACAGTAAGAAACTTACTTTGTATCTTAGTTTAGAATCTTTTATCTTAGTACTCATCCTTGCTTTGTTTTCTTTGTATGCAGTGCTATGCGGTGAACGAAGAAGAATACTTCGAGATTCAACATCAAAAATCGCTACTGACAATAGGGTGGATTCACGTAAGTAAACATCTTGCTTTTTTGGTTTGTTGTTCATGTTGATACAATTTTAATGCGTGGTTTAAATTTCAGTCACATCCAAGGTAGCTGCGTTATTGTCATCCGTTGAACTACACACTCACTTCCCTTACCAGCAATTGCTGCCTGAAGCAATCTCGATCGTCATAGCATCATCTGACAAAGAGTGGTATATCTTTTCCCTTGTGTAGATTCATATTGCTTTCTGCTTATGTGATAATTGTTCCCTTTTGCAGCCCACGACATCTTTCGCTGTACGAGTGAGGGGTTGAGGGTCTTCCAACATAACAAGGAGAAGGAACAGTTCCACCATCACGATGATGTACTCATGGAGGGTCCATTATACACCAAAGCATTCAACATATACTTGTATCTAGAGTTGTATTTTGAAATCATGGATTTGCCACCAAAACCTAGCAAGAAGAAGGCGGATTAGGGTAGTTGAGATGTGTAGGGATACTGACTTTGTTGTATATAATAAAGAATTCATTGGCTCTTTACATGTTTATGTTTTCTTTTTTCTATTTGGATAATATTTGTTGGGAAAAATATTTGTTTTTGATAATGTCACAGATGGGATAGATTAAAAACAAGCGAAACTCTTGCAAAATTTTAAATTTTTTTAAAGAGAAATTGACTCAAACGATTCCATTCTTCATCAACAAACAAGTAACATGTTCATTGCAACAATTTAAGAAACTTGTGCATAACACCAAAAAGATAGTTGACAAACCGCCGTGGTTACACATGATCAGCTGCGGATTGTCTGACAGGCAACTACGGACTGATAACTATCCACCGTAGCGAGTTATTAGTCCGTCGCGGCCAATAAGATGACTAAATTACAGATTCAATTTTTTTAGGGAAAAGTTAGTAATTTGACATTTTTATACTAATCAATTTCCATTCATCATCAACAAGCAAATTTATCAATTCAATATATCAATTCAATTACAACCATAACATGCATTACAATCACAAGCCAAATGAACTTCTTTGTTTATCTTTAACCTTCCTTGATCAGAGAAGACAATGGTCACTCAAAGTGATTATTAACTACGCGTCGAAACCAGACATCCATCACGTACAATAGTTTATTAGAGGTTCTACAATAGGCTACCTCAAATAAACTATTGTAGATCACATATTCTGGTTTGCCGCATAAGTAATAGTCACTTTGGTTTAGCGTTGTCTTCTCTAATTAAGGAAGGTAAAGGTCCACATTTGTGTATGTTTGTGTTTGTGAACCTTGTGCATCATTCTTCTGCAAAACACATTGCAAATGAAATTAGCATAGTTCAAATAATACTTGAAAATGTAAACATGATAATGGGCTCACTTGTATCTCAAGAACTATGTCAGGAACTGTCTTAGTGACTCTCTCGGGAACTATGTCAGGAATTGTCTTGGGGGCTGTCTCCGGGACTCTGAAACCCATAAATTTACCCTGCGAGTTTCCTCTACCACCTCTGCCTCTACCTCTACCTCTACTTTTACCTCTACCGCCTTTACTGCCACATGCACTGGACTCTAGGCCTCCACCTTCACACATGCGGGAATTGTGCTCCACACCCCCACACTGGCCACACTTCATGTTTAGATGTCTTCTAGGCAGCACTGTCTGGCTTAGGGCCTCATCCACATCCCGTATTCTTTGTTTTCATAGCCTTTCGAGATGCCTCTTAAATAGCAGTGGGATAATTGGATCAAAATACGTCACAAGAGGCCATATGATTTGTCCATTGATGGGCAGACAAAGTGGGAGTACATCGTCATGTATGTTTCCTGGTGATAGCACTCATGCACAAAGTCCTTAGGAGATCTCCTCATGAATTGAATACGTTAGACTGCATGGACACATGGGATGGCAGTCAACTCTCACCGGTAACAGTCACAAGCACACCTGTACAAATTGATATAGTACTGTCCATTACTATTGCTGACCTCAAACTGGGCAGCTCCTAAAAACTAGGGGCTCCAATTTCGACTTGCAAGTTTGTATTCTGGCAAGCTAGTTGTTGATCTGTGGACACAAAAGGTCCGTCAAGCGTGCCATCTTTTTGGTTTTTTTTTTAACGATCCTTTCTATGATGCCCTTTTATATGATCTCGAACATACTTAGAATCGATTTGTCCCGAGCTAGTAGGATGCAGGCGTTAATGGACTTGCTGAGGTTGTTGAGGGTTATGTCGCACTTGGGGATGGAGCAGAATACATATTTAGCCTTGCATCTCGCATCTATTTCTCGTAGATAGTTTTGGGCTATCGGGTCAAGCAAAAATAACTTCCTCATCTCTCTCTCAAAGTGCCTAACTATTGTGACTCTAGATGTGACCCACATTGCATCCTTGAACAACCTGCCTTTAAATTAATTTTGAAAACTAGCATACAGGTGTCAGATGCAAAACCGATGGTCCACTTGCCCTGCCACTTCTCTGACAGCTGGCACTAACCACTACAAAGATTCATAGTATGAGTCAAACATTGGTACACAACGCATAACATAAACATTGAAGACAAAAGCAATAAATCACAACTTTAGTCGGTCAGAAATAATTGACCACCTATTGACGAATGGGGTGTTTAGATCGTCGAGCAACAATTCTAGAAACCAGCTCCAAGAAGCCCTATTTTCTACTTCAAACACTGCTGTAGTAATCGGATACACCCCATCATTCCTGTCAATGGTGATAGCAGTGAGTAGGTGGCCCAAAGTCCCTCCCTTCAAGTGAAAACCATCCAAACAAATAACCGTTCTACCACAACTTAGCAGGTCCATCTTACATGCAGCCAAACACATGTACATCCTTTTAAATGCACTCATCTCTAGGTCAACACGCACCGAGCTTCTAGGATTAGACCTCTGAATCTCCTCGGCATAAAACCATATGAGCTTACATTGTTCATTGTCATCCTCTTCGTTAATTTTTTTGGCTGCATTCCTTGCCCTTCTAGCAAGGCTAGTTGTGATGTTGACATTAAAGTCCTTCCTGACTGTCTCAATTATGGAAGAAAGGTCCCAGTTGGCCTGACTTTTAAATTTGTCCAAGTAATGCGCTGCCATCCATTTGGCAGAGTCATGGTGACTTTCCATCTTTCTTGAGCAAGTGTGAATGTTGTTGTTGCACTTTATTTGAAACGTTATTTCACCTTGCATTTTTTAGGCATGCATCTCCCAAGTGCATCCTCTCTGGCAGGCAGCCCTCAACCGATGAGCGTCACTATGGGTGAATTTTATCCTATACCCATTCTTTAACGCATGATTGACAATTTCTTCTCTAATTTTATTCAGTGAACTATACTTCTTGGCAATAACCATATCAGTGAACATGCATTTTGCTTGTGGTGGGCGTCTAGGCCTACTCTCGGCCATGTCCATGTTTTTGACACTATTGGATTTGCATAATGAATGGAGCTCCTTTTCATCCTTCTTGTCTAGCATTGCTGAGATGGAATGCAACACTAAAGCAGCTTCATCTCCAATTTCCCGTACCTCATAAGACAAAAATGTGGACGCCGGCCCCACTTTAACTTGACAATTAATAGCAAATTCATCAACACTCTGATACACCATTTGGTGTTCAAAAAATGCTTTAACTTTGTTAAAATGCGGTACACTTCAGCTCTCAGAAATCTCTAGGATTTGCTAATTACTGTAGTAGTATTAGTGGTTGACTTGTCATTGATTCCAAAGTACGATGGTTTGTTTGTTATTTTCCCATTATGAAATTTTAATTTGTTAGATTTCGGTGTGACCCGAATTCTATTGGCCCGAGTCGGTGGGCCTGCATTGTAAATCTCATTTAGAGTTTTATTTTCTCTATAAATTCATGTAAACTAGAGTAAAAAAACTCTCAATTGTATTTTGTTCTGCATAGTAAATTTATTCATCTGCCTTTGTTTTTTTTTTTTTTTCAGAAAAGGATTTTTTCACGTAAATTTGGTGTCCCACATTGTATTTTCTTTTTTTAGTGATCGTTCGATCTCTAATAAATGATATCAAAGCTTTGGTTTTGGAAGTTCATGTTTCCAAGTGTGTTGAAAAAAATTCACTCTGGTCATTCCGCATCGAACAAGGTTTGTGTAATTTTTCAAAAGATTACAATTTTTGGGAAAATGAAATAGGAAAAAAAAACGTAAAAATTATTCCCCCTGTTAGCCTTTTCGTTAGGCTAAGTTTTATTTTGATGATGACTGAAAATGTTGTGTAATTTAAAAAATTCAATAAGTTGTATTTTGAATAATCCATATATTATTCTAAATGTTTTTAACATAATATTTATATCAATGTTTATTGAAAATGTCTTCAAAATGGGTATTATTAATGTGCTAACAAGTTTACTTGAGTCTATGTAGTGTTGCATATCATTTTGGGACTTAGTATAATTCAGGGTTATTTTTAGAGTGCTTTCTGGACAAGTGTGGATGAAGAAAGTCAGCCAAAACGGGCCTTTGGCATTTTTGAATGCATGCGGATGAGCGAGGTTGAAGGCTAACGTTCAAAATCCTCAATTGGGACGAGTGAGGATGAGTCGAATGCGTCCCAATCTCACAAGCAGTGTAGTCTGGAGTTTTCGGACGATAGCAGACAAAGCCGGACAATAGCGGATGCCAAGCTTTTGAATCTGTAATTTTCTAGAAAATTTTTTGGACAAACACGAATGAGGCTGGGATGAGGTTCTGCATTCGAAAAGTCCAGATTTTGCCAATACACAGATTTCCAACGGTCGATTTTTTAAAGGGCAAAAATGCAACGGCTTTATGCGGTCAACCGAAAAGGATTTTGGACACCCAAAAACATGCAATCTATAAATAGAATATCACTCCAAGCTCAACGTAACAAACGAAGAATCGAGGCAAAGCCCTGCTAAAGTCAAGACTCGATTCTACATTATTGTGAACATTGTAAATTCAATTTTCCCCACCCATAAACTTGGGAGTTAATATTGAGAGAATTCGGATTAGGTTTTAGAGCTTTATTATTTCGAATTTACAGTGTGCTAAATTGTAAAGGGTGATTCCTAAGAATTTATCACACAAGGGTGACACCTCAAAATAGTCAATGGCTCGATTGAACACTCATAAGTTCAATCAATGGGCGACTCACCGCAATAGTAAAATATAGGGTGACGCCCCGCAATAGTTAAATTAAGGGTGACACCTCGTAACAGTCAAAGGTTGACGACCTTAGAATTAGTCAAGGGTGATGCCTCGTTAATAGTCAATTTGTAAACCGTTCATTGGCACCAATAAGCCAATTATTTAGTGGATCTTCAAGTGGAACTTGGAGCACAGACGTAGGCCAGTTTGCCAAACCGCGTAAACAAATCTTGTGCACTCTCTATCCCTTGCTCTTATTTATGCATTGTTTATTTAATTAAATTTGATAAATCACTTAGGGAATTAGAGAATTTATATACCGCATGAAAAAGTTACAAACGCTATATTCACCCCCCCCCTCTATAGGCGTATATCGATCATACACCCCTACCATTCATCTTGCTCATGAGATTTGTTCTCTCTATCGTCCAGCTGCCATCAGAAACAATTGTCTCGTTTGTTGTAAAAGCTCTAATTTTTTTTTTCTGTATTTGGAGTTAACCAGAGTAGTTGTGTCTCTGAGCAACAGATTCGTCATTACATGGCTTTCTATTTATCGCCAATCATCATAAATCATCTACATTGTTGTTCTTTATTCACGATGTCAAGCCATTTTGATTGGGGCTATCGTAAGAGTGTCCTTTGTAAAGTTGGATTTTTGCCAGAGATAAAAATTGTTGAATATCATTGGGATTTTTTGGATAATTTTTTAGAGATTAAATTTGATGATTTATGGCAGATTTGAAATCACGGGATTATCTCAATCTTGGAGATTGTTTTCGATTGAAATTCAAATTAGGTTTGAATTTTATAATATCTGCGATTATTCAGTGATTAGATTAGATTTGATTTTGTGAATAATTTGTTATGAAAAAAATATCTGAATTTTGGGGATATCTTTTGGAATTTTTTGATATCCATAGTTTTCCGCTTCAATTTTTACGATGAACATTTTATTGAAGTCAATGATCTTTTGAATAAGATATTTTGTTAAAAATTATGTTTTTGGGGGTGATGAGATCTTTGAAGTAGATCTTCCACTTTTAAATTAAGATTCAGTATTTCGTTATGGTCAGATAACGATAGTGGAATTTTAAAAGATTTTGAAAAACAGTTTTGAAATGACAAGTCAAGAGGCGAGATATATTCGCATAGATTTGAATGACTCTTTGTGAGATTTGGAAATGTCATCATCGTGGTTTAAATGTTTAAACCTGGTTAGCATCAATTGCTGAATTTACCCTTGAAGACTTTTATATTGGTGATCTATATATTTCTTTGAGACAGACAGACAGACCCTCGCTACAGGTCTTCTTTAAGGGTGTGGAAGAAGAGAATTTGAAGATTTAAAAATTGTTTCCTTGCATCAGAATTCCTTTTGAGATGGAGATTGTCAGAATTCAGGTTTTGAATTCCTTTTGTTGGGCTGGGCAGATGAGCATGCACTATGGATCTATTTTATAGAATTCATGTCAATGTGAAGATTCTTAGATTTTAGTGTGACCCGAATTCTATGGGGCCGGACTGGCGGACCTGCATTATAAATCTCATTTAGGGTTTTGTTTTCTCTATAAATTCATGTAAACTAGAGTCACAAAACTCGTGGTTGTATTTTTATCTTCATAGTAGATTTATTCCTCTACTCACGGTTTTTCCTTAAAGGGGTTTTCCACGTAAATCTGGTGTCTCACATCACTTTTTTCGGTTATTGTTCGATCTCTAACAAATGGTGGTGTGACTCTGAATTCTAGTTGGACCGGGTCGGGCCCATATCCAATATTAAGGTTATTTATTTTCCCTATATATTGATGTTTGAGTCGTAAAACTTATTGTACCTTGATTTTTTATTAGTGATTTTCTCTTATGCCCGTGGTTTTTTCCCGTAAGGGTTTTCTAAGTTAATCTTGGTGTACCTGCTTCCATAGTTTTCTTTTTTCATTTCACGTTCAATTCTCAATAATTGGTATTAGAGCAAGTTAAGAGTTTTAGTACTCAAATTGAACAATTTTGGGTTTGCAATTGTTTGTAAATTGCAATTTAGAAAAAGAAATTAAAAAAAGGGAAAAATCCTTTTGCCTTTCCATATGCCCATCCTCTTTGCTGCCTGTGTGGATTCCAAGAAAAGAAGACATTTTGTTTCTTCTAAGTTCTCCAGCAAGGAAGAAGACAAAGAAATAAAATAGAGAGACACTCTATTTGCTCGCTGTTGTCCATTGCCAAAGAACAGAGCAGTGAAGAAGCTGCTACACCATCGGTCAAGCTCCACTGTTGACCAAAGTCTGTTGTGGATCCACCGACCATCCAAGCACCGATCATCGCTAACCCATCATCCTCCAGTTCGACCGTCACTACCTCATCTCTACCTCTCCGTCTCTAAGATAGTTCACCGCACGCAGAGTTTGCTGCGTCATCGGATCTGATCTTCTCCCTGGCCAAACAAAGACAGTTCGAGTTCATTTTCTAAGAAGAAAAAGTTTGAAGCTTTTATTACTCTGAAAATTTGGTTGAGGTTTGGAATTTTGGTTGAGATTGGTAAATTTTTTTGGGCGAATTATTCTGATCGTGGAGTTTATTTTGTTCAGATATTGACATTACTTAGTATCAAACTTTTTTGGAGGCGAATATTTTGGGTTCAGATATTTTGGGAAATTACTGAAAATTTTGGGGGAGATGAGTTCGCTGAAATTTGATATTCCATTGTTGGATCAGAATGTAAGATTTTAGTTATGGCAGGTTAAGATGTGAGATGTTCTCACATAGATTGATTTTGATGATGTGTTATTAGGGCTCAATGAGATGTCCACATTATGGAGTGAAGAGGAGAAACTTCAAAAGGATCAAAAAGCCCTATCTTTGATACGTCTACATTTGTCAAATCAAATTTTGCAGAATGTTTTGAACGAGAAATCTGATGTTGAGTTATAGTTCAGATTGGAGCATTTGTGTATGAGGAAAACCTTGCTAGAAAGTTGCATTCAAAGCAACGATTTTATTCTCATCAGTTGCCGCCAGAATCAGAATGTTTGATGGAGTTGTGAGGACACTGGGTAATGTGTCACATTTTCATGATTTAAAGAAGAATACTAATCTTATTGAGTACTTTGGAATTCGAAAGGGTACAAGTAAAATGTTGTAGGTGAAGGTATAAAGGTTAGTAGGGTTGCTCTCATCAAGTTAAAGGGACACAGAAGCTCTACAACTTTGTATGTGTTACAGGGTTTTACAGTGACAGTAATAAGGCTACAACGTTTGTGAATTCACCTTCTAAAGGTTTTTTAGAGAAGATTTAGAAGAAGTCAAGTTCTCAGGTGAAGTTCAAGTTCGGTTCTGAATCTACATCAGAGCAGATATATCAGCATATTACAGATGTTCAGGGTGATCCGGTCACCACATCATCACTAGTTTCAGTTTCATGTCAGAGTGGTATTGTTAAAGGCAATACCAAGAGGAAGGGTAAATCTCCACGGTGATATGGTGAGACTACTTTAGTGGGTTATGCATTGAGTGTGTTCGAGGGTATTGATTCTACCATGGAGGAGATGTGATTTCTTCCCAAGTGGGTCTCTCAAGTTTAAGCAAGGCTTAAACTTGATCAGTATCAGATATTGAGTTGGCGCAGCAGGGGCCCTTATGGAAGAGGAGGTTATTTTTTGTTTGAGTTTTGCATATCGTTTGCCTTGCAATGGAATTTCTTTGAAGATGGACATTGTCAGAGTTCAGTGTTCTAGATTCATTTTGGGGTGGGCTGAGAAGCCTGCATTGGATCTCTCATGTGGAATTCGTGTGAAGGTAGATATTGTTAGAGTTTAGTGTAATTCGAATTCTAGCTGTGCCAAGTCGGGCCCACCCATATCCAATATTAGGGTTATTTATTTTCTCTATATATTGATGCTTGAGTCGCAAAACTTATTGTACCTTGATTTCTGATTAGTGATTTTGATGTGCCCCGAAAACCCTACCGTGTGACCTTGAGCCATGAAGTTCACTATTTTTCTAACCAAGTTATTTCTTTTGTGTAATTTTCCTTCTATAGGTCTATCATGGAGTTGTTTAAGTTGAGCATTGATGGAAGGCATAATACAAGTTTTGGATATAGATGACACATTCCAAAAATCTGCTCGTAAACTGACCCCCAAGGTGTACATGGCATTTTTGGCGATCTATCAAACTTCATATTGGAAAGTGCTCTTCATAACAATTGTAGCTGATTTATAAAGCTTTCCATAAAGTACTTTGGCATTAATTTTGGATCTCGTTTACTATGTCAAACATAGCTTAACAGAAGGATAAAAACCAACCAAGCAACTGTTTTTATTTTTGTGTGTATTTTATATTTTGGGGGTTTCTTTTGTAATTTTTCTTTTGGGGTAAATTTGTAATTTTTCCATTAGAGAGGTATTTTATCCTCTCTAATGAATTCTATTTTAGGCAATTGGAATTTTGAAAACCCTAAAGGAGAGCTTTGGCTTTGTTCTTGGAGACCCGCGGAATCACCTTCTCGGCCATCTTCCATTTCCCAAATCGGTTTGTGTTTTCTTGCTAGTTCTTGTACAAATCGATTCTTGCTACTTCTTCCAGTATCTCTTCCTTTCATGGTAGTGCTTGGGGCGTGGAGGTAAAAGAGCTAGACAACCCCAATGAAGAGAGTCATCCTTTGTGTTGGCCGAACTAGTCGCCCCTCTCTTGTTGGAGGATTTGTGGACTCCTTTGGTTTGTCACTACTTTCCATTCCATCTATTGAGAAGGGTTTGCGTTTTCTTGGAGTTCTTTAACTGTATGTTGTGCTATTTTGGATTTAGTGGTATTTTGTTGAGATTTGGTTGTGATAATCTTTGTTTTGGAAGGAAGTAAATCTTTGCTGAGAATCTGTTTTGCGATGGACATATTCTGCTCCGTCTTGTGATTATATTTTACCCTGTTTATACTTATTGGATGAAGCTCATATTTGGAAGAGATAATTTTGGGATTGTTAAGTGTTGACCCTCCAAATTTGGGATCGATTCACCGTATGCACGCCGAGATCTCGTTGTATAATTTTTAGTCGCCAGATTCTACCCATAAACCCTAATCCTAGGGGTAATTTTGTCAAAGCATATCTCCGTGTGTAGAACGACTTTGTAGCTGAATTTTGGATATGTTTCTCTCTGGAATGTTGGTGTAATTCTCTGAAAATTTCAGCTTCTAATTCTTTATTCTTCGGGAGATATGTTTATTTGAAATCTGAAGACCAGGTTAATCTTCTTAAGTTTGGCCGATTAGAGTTGTTGAACACTTCAGAGTCTTGGACTCTATCAGATTTGTAACATCCCGATATTTTTAAGATGGATAATTATCGGTATAATACCAAGGACGTTCTAGAGCATTAAGTTAGGAGTAATTCTATTATGTTTTCCCCGTTTACGCAATGTAATTAGAAGTTGGAGTAGTTAAGGTATTACGTTGCGTAATTATACGTGTCGTCGTATGACTTGTAATTATGAGGGAATATGTAACATCTCGATATTTTAAGTTGGATAACTATCGGGATATTACCAACAGTGTTATTGAGCGTTAAGTATAGAGGTATTTTTGTTACGTTTTCCCCGTATACGTAGTGTAAACGAAGTGTTGGAGTTATGAGGACGTTACATAGCGTATCTATACGTGTCATTTGGTGACGTGTAATTATGGGAGAAATGTTAAAGGATATGAGTTAAGTGTGGAAAGATGAAGAAAGTGGGAATTTTGGGTGTTAGGACGAGTCTCCAGATGAGAAGCATGGCGTCCGCATCGAATCTGTTCAAGTCTGAACAATTTCGGACGACACGTTGCGGACGATGCAGACTAGAAAAGTAGCGTCCGCATCAACTCTATACAAACTGGAGACTTTCAGACGCGTCTCTGGACAATACGGACGAGAAGAATGGCGTCCGCATCGAATCTGTTCTAACCTGGACAATTCAGACGATAGGTTGTGGACGAGAAGAATAGCATCCGCATCTAATCTGTCCAATTTTGGGACAATTCAGACTACTGCCAATGCCACATGTGGACGCGATATGGCGTCCGCAAGTGACCTATGGACAATACGGACAGGACGGGGATGCATTTTCCCGTCTAAGATTGCAGGTTTTGCCTGCGAAATATGCTCTTGCGGACGAATGCGGACGCGAAGGTACCATTCGCACTCATTCAAATCATCGCAGAATTGCGATTTCAGAGATTTAAAATCAGAATAAAAACGACGTTTAGCCAATCAAAACACGGCTCCTAGACAATAATCCTCTCCCAGAGCACGCAAATCATCCTTCCCTGCTCTCCACACGTGTGGTGGTCTCCTCTCTAGGTATGTAGCCCTTCCCCTCCCTCGTCCATTCATTCTTGAGCTGGGTTTTGGGTTTCAGCAAGAGAGAGAGCTGCATGGGAAGAAGGGTTCCAAAGGGTAAGGGGAGAGTTGTAGCTTGAGCTTCCTGTGAGTGGAGAGCGCCTATGAGTGAGCTCTTGAGCATGTAAGTTGTGTGTGTGTGATGCAAACGTGAGTGAAGCAAGGAGAGCTAGAGGGTGGAGTGCGTGAGCTGAGGAATCGTGAAGGCTTGGATTCTTGCCATCCCTGTTTGGTTCTTCATTAGTGGTAAGGATTAAGGGGTGTTTTGGCCATGGAGACCCTACACCACAAGTATGGGTGTGTGAGTTTAGTGTTAATGCTCTTAAAATGCTTACTATAGTTGTGAGTATGTTCACTGCTAGTTGTTACTATATTGTTGCCTTAAAATGCCTACTGCAAGTTGCTAATATGTTGCTTGCTCTAGAATGCTTTAGAATGTTTACTGCTAGTGTTGAGTAGTTGTTGAATGGTGACAGTCTCCTGAGGTATCCCTGTTGCAATTTTTGAATGATCTCTTTGGTTGTAGCTTGTGATTGGTGTTCTGTAATTTCTGTGATGTTTCCCTTTGTTGATGTGCTCTATTCCATTGTTTGTTACGTGGTGCAAATGCCTTGTTTGACAATAATAGGATAAATGAAAAGGGGGTAATGAATGGTTAGCACGAATGCTTAGTTCGAACATGAACGAAATGCTTAACGATGTTAGTGTTGAATGATGTGTTAAGTACGAATGAGCTATTATTTTCCATGATTTTTGCCCTGTTATTTCAAATGTTTACTTGTTGTGGTAAGTTTTTATTACAACTTTAGAATCTAAGCATGATTAGTGATAGTGTTAACTGGAAATAACTACACTCTTAATTTTAGCATGCGTAATTAACGGTGATTATTAGAATGAACATGTTTAATTAAGTAATCAATTCATTATAGGTATAGCAATAATTGTAGATTGTAATTGAGCATGTAAATTAAATAGAGCAAACTCAAGCACGTTAATTATTAGAGTAAATAAGTAGACATGATTGACACTTAAGCATAATTAGCATGTTAAATTAACACGATTAGTGTCTTCAATTAACCAATATGTTTAGATTGATTAACTAGCTTGTTCAATTACTAAAGGTAGATAACTAGTTGTTCAATTAATGACTAACCTGTGAGTATGTTAATCAATCTAAGTATGTTAAGTAACCAACATGTTAATTCACTCAACTAGATTTAGTAATCAACTCAAGCATGCTTAACCGATTAATTAGGGTAGCTTGACTAAGCCTGCCAATTGAGAATGTAATTAAGTAAGAAAAATAACTAAACTACAAGCATTTCTATATTTTACTTGAGCAAGCATGTGTATATTTTACCTGAGCATAATTGAGTATCTTTAAGCATGTAATTGATTAAGCATGTTAATTCCTCTGTTGTTTAAATCGGGTAGTAGCATGTTAATCAACTAAGGTAATTAGTTAATTTGAGCATGTTAAACAGAATTAACTAGACTTAGATATGATGAGACAAGCATGCTAATTAACTAACGAATCTAACGTTTTAATCGTGTTAATTGGCTAGTTGGTTAATCAATAACTAAACCTCAAGCATGTTAACCTTAAATAGTAAGCATGTTAATTAACTATGATTAATAAGTGAGCACGATAACTAATTAGGATATTTATTTAGCATGATAAATGTAGTTAACTACTAAGCATGATTAGTTAAGTAGAATAAAAGCATGAAATCACCGTAGGAGCATGTTAATAACTGATTAGAATAATCACTTAGAAATATAAACGTAGGAAGCAGGTAAATGGACTAGAACATTTACTATGATAACCAACATGTAAATCGATAGCATGTCCCTACTTAGGTTTTCTTTCTTGTTATGTTCATGCGTTCCAAGCACGTGTACTTGATTTCTATGTTGTTTCATGATTCATTACTTATCCCCTTTAATGTTCGTTGCTTTTATAATTGTTACCTGCTAAGTACTTTAATTGTAGTTGTTGGGTGCTTTTAATTTCTATATTCTTCTATATGTGCTTCAAGTTCAGTTTGCTTTCAGTTACTTTCTTTAAATGCCCACTTCAATTATTATGAACGTTATGTCCTTACACATCACGCATCATGCTAGGGTGAGAATGCATGGTCATGCATCATGTTAATAGAAACTAATAGGGAGTGCCACGGGCACATGCATGAGTGAGGATAAATGATGAAAATGAGTAAAACGGTAAGATAATAATGGCCTCTGTGGTCTGGTAACTTAGCCCGGCACGGACACAAAGAAAAGAATAAGGGAGTTAGGGGATGGTAGGTTAAGTACGGATCAGCTAGGTAGACAGGATTTAAAAGTGAACATTACCTTTCCCTTGTCGGGATTGCGAGACTATCTACTCTAGATGGTTGAAGCCGACAAAGATCTACCCTACCGCCACTGATTCCTCTAATCTCCAGCTCGAAGTACGAGTACCGAACGGATAACTTAAAGTAAAGTAATAAAATGGTAAATGGATAATAGAAGGATTGGTTTGGGTGGCCCCCATTCCAAATGGACTAAAGAGTGACATTTCATATACATTTCTCCTTTTCCTTACTAAGCCTTCGAGCTTACAGTTGCTTGTGGTGTAGATGTAGGCACTAGTACGCTATGAGGAATGGACCGACTAAGAGTAGTGAAAGATAAAGAACAAACAATAACAAGCAGGGATGATGGATTTGCAAGCGCGACGGAGATCGTGGCTGGCTAGGTATAGAAGGGGTAAAAGAGAAATAGTTTAATGAAATTATGTTTTCTATGGTTGTAATTAAATGGTTAAGTCCTTTGTTAAAGTATTTATGCTTTGTAAGGTTTTGCTAAACTGAAATGTTTTAGATAAATGATTTTGTATTATGCTTCCGCAAAGGTTTTAAATAAAGGATTTTCTTTACACTTTCGCATAAGTTTTACTAAATGAGATGTTTATAACGAGTTTTATGAAGAGTCAGTAGCGATCCGGTTAGACGCACTCTGATACGTTTTGTTTTAAAAAGAAAGAAAATTTTAAATTTTTACGCATTTTTATGATTTACGAAAATCTGGGTTGTTACAAGATTTTCTCCTCTGCATGTAGTTTTTTCCCATAAGTGTTTACCATGTAAATCTTGGTATCCATGCTTCTGCAGTTTTCTTTTTCCATTTTGCGTTCAATTCTTAATATAAATTAATGCATTTCATTAAATTAAATTATGAATTCATGTTTTATTTAAAATTTACATTAAAAATTATTATTTTACACTAGCGTCACGGCCTTGTGATCAGGCTGCAACAGCCCCCAGGGCTACCCACACCCGTGCTAAGGCGTTCTGTGATGAGCACCAAGGCATTCAAATCAAATTCTTCAATTTTCCTAAGTGTTTTTCTAACAACACCACGCTTTCCTCCCACAGTGTCGCAGTATCGAACCCTTTTCTTGAGCAAACAGGATTTCTCTGCACCATTTTCTATTTGATTCTTTAACTAAAAATATTATACATTGAAAACAAATTATACCAACATGTACAAGGCCACATTTACTATAGTTCTATGGGGAAATTTCGACAAAAACCATTGCCTAATGCATAACTAATTCAAACGTGAATAAAACCAAAATATAAGCATAAATTTACCAATTTCTCTCTCTTTTGAATTCTTTTCTAACACAAAATTTTTTTTCGTGATAAACAACTTTTGAGTTGGATACTTTTCTAAAATCTAGCTTGGTCTCCGTCTTTTTTTTTCCTTCCCCTCATGGCCCATTTTTCTCTCCCTTTTTTCTTTTCTTTCTCTTTTACCTGGCAATTTGAGAAAAATTTTTTTTTAATTGTATTTAAATAAATTGTAAAGGGTAAATTACCATACTTCCCTTATCCTTAAGACATTGTAGTTTTAACTTCATTTTTGTAATATTACAAAAATATCTAGTTTAATTATAATTAAAACATCATTAACTTAATATGTTGTTGGTGATTTTAGTTCGTAAATGCACAGTGCCGCTTCAAGTAATATAATGTAAATAAAGCGTAGATACCAAGAGAAATTGTTATAAATAAACTTCTAATTACCATTATAGTTTCACTCAATTTTATTTACACACAAAAATTGTGATGTATGTGATTTAAAAAACTAACAAAATAATAGTAAAAAACTAAAAACTATTAACTTTTTTAGGAAATAAAACTCCATATTACAATTATCCTTTAACACATTACTAAATTAAATTATATATTTTTTCAATTAATTCAATCACAAAAGTCTCTTTCGATGATCAGAATATTGTTGTAAACTAATTCACTATATTTTTATAACAATTAAAATCACAACAATTAATTCAGTTTAGGTTCTTTGCGTGATTATATTGCTATCCAACATAAACTCATAGTTTTCATACGAAGATCATACATTATCATGTCGAAATTGTGGTGTCTTGATGACAGTGAGGCAAGGGGAGGTTGGCTTTTTCAAGGCAATAAGGAAGAGGAACCTACTGCATTGGAATTTAAGGACGCCATCTTTTATTTTTCCCCTTCCTGTAGAGTTATTTTCTCCATTAAATAAATAGCTTCCTGCCTTTGCCTTTGCAAAATTTTCAGGGGAGAAAACCCCTCTATGGAATGGAGAGTTTTGGAAGCAAAGAAGATTCGATGAATGAATTGGTTCAAGCTTGATATGAAATTTTTGAACTTCTCAGTGAGGTAATAGTTGATTTACTGTTGAATTCGGTGAAGTTTTTGGGATTTTCATTTGGTTTTGAGATTGAAATTTTAATTTTACATTAGAGTTGATTCGGTTGGTTAAATTTGTTGATTTTGGACTTATATCATGTCATAATCGTAAACTAATGTCTTATGGATTGTTTGGAGTCGTTTTGTGCAGAAAATTATGTAAGTTCAGCAAAGCTTTGGTGGCCGGTGTCAGGGAAGACGACGTCAGGCCCAGGCTTGGAGGTCCAAGTTGCGGCTCTTCCATTCCTAAGCCGCGGCTTGGGTTGTCGAGTCATGGCTTGTCCTAGTTGGGGTAGAGGCTTGGGGCTTTTTGTTTGGTTCTATTTTTTATAGTGAGTTGTGACTCGGGCTCGGTTTTGGCCGAACCACGGTTTAGACCTTGTTTTAAGGTCATTTTGGACGTTTATCCCAATTGTTTTTTGGTTGACTCGAGGATGGTTTCGAAACTAGTTTATGCCTCGGACTCGATTGTTCTCGAGTCATTTTTGTGAACCTAAAGTTTAGAATTCAAACGAAATAATTCGATGTTAATTTTTTAATATGATTATCTTTAGATTCTGGAATTTGAGATTGGACTTGGATGATTATTTGACGTTCCCGTTTTGGATTGAGCCTTGAGTATTGGTTGGCCATTGTGAGGTAAGATTTTTATTTTATGTCTAGCATTACATCATTTCCCAAATGATTATTTTGAAATGTGATCTTATACGAAATGAAGGGTCTGTTATGACCGTCTGTTTTTACAACGTTATATGTATGATTTTCGCTAGACATGTTTTATTATTGAGCATGCACATAATTTATTAATCATCTTGGTCAAGTACACCAAGTTTGATTTGCCTGTAAAGGGTCCTGTTTTATATACACACATTCGACCGTCAGATAATGTGTTTGTTGTGTTAACTGCAGTAATAGGGCAACTAACTGTGTTGTGTCCCTGAGCGCGAAACCCTAAACCTGATCAGGACTTTTTATTGTGGCTTTAGAGATCGCTAGTACCGCCTTGTTCTATATGGCAGTGACATTGTGTGTCTGGAATTGTGAGTGACTCTATTTTCACTAAGATTCTGTGAGGCCTCTTTTTGGTATATACCACATTATAGTGGATGTTTTCCACTGTTACCTTGCTAGTCAATTTTGCTCAATTTCATTTACATATTTTATTCATGACATGTTCCCTCATTCATTTTATAAATATCTAATTGTTGGATATAAAATCTTACCCCTATTGAGTTTAGTCAACTCACACCAATGACATACATTCAAGTATTAATTTGGATGATCACCGGTTGTCGTCGCAAGATTGAGCTTGCATTTCATTTATTATTGCAATATTTTTATTTGGAGAGGTTGCATTCATATTAAAAATTTATAATAATAATAGTATGGATTCTTGTAATTATTGTCACTTTTATTTTGGATAAATATCATCACTTTATATCAATATCACTATTAGACCTTCGGTATAAACTTTTTTGGTCAGACCCTGGAAAAACTTGTAATTCACTAACGTCTTCTGCTGCTTAAATAAATAAGTAAATAAATAAAGAGCTAAAGGGTAGGGTGGTTTGGTTCGGGTTTTGGTCCTGGTCGTTCCCTGTTCTATCTTAGTTCCCCTCAGGGATGTGACAGAATTCTTTGTATTAGAGTCGGGTTACCATCTTGAAATGTTACATTATTAAGAGAGATTGAGTGATAATATAAAAGAATTTTTATTTACTGTGCCTAAGGACCAATTCTAACATTTATCGAAAATTTTTCAGATTTTAGAAAAAATGCCTCCAAGAAGACCTTCTAGAGATCGTGCATCGGCTGCACAAACGGCTGATCTCAACCAATGGATTCTCTTATCTCCCTAAGGGATGCACTTCAAAACTTGCCTAGAAAAGGCAGAATTCAAAGCTCAGTTCTTCGCCGTATTGACTATTTTTTAGAATTGGGGCGTCTAAACCTACCAGTGTTTGAGGGAGGACCAGACCCTCTTGAAGTTTCAGTAGTGCATCGCATTGGCCTTGCAATATTTTATTTTGAGAAGATGGCTGCGGTATAGTGGAAATCTCTGAAACTTGATTTTTCAATTAGCAAGATGGCTTGGGAACAATTCAAGGCTATCTTTCAAGGCAACTACTGCAATGCTGGCCACAAACAAAAAAGGCTCTGTGCATACCATGAATTATCTCATAGAGATCTTACTGTCCTGAAGTATCATGCAAAATTTGTGGAGCTCTCCTAGTATATTTAGGATTTAGACCCAGTGGAGAGGACGATAAAGTTCAAGATGAACTTGAGGCCAAAATTCTGTTCCCGACTTTCTTTGTTGAATTCAGTAATATTTCTAAGGTGGTGACTACAACTCAACATGTTAAAGCTGATCTTGACCAATTATTTGGGTGGGGAGTACAAAGGAAAAGCGAAGAAAGAGCTGCAAACAGGTGGTAAAATGACTAGGAAAGACCATAGGAAAGGTCCAAACCATTGGACATTCTAGTGGCACACCTCATGCTGGTGGGCCTACAGACCCTTATACTTGCCATACTTGCGGGCAGCCCGGACATTTGCAGAGAAACTGCCCAGCAAAACAGAGGCTCTCTCAAGCTAACTCTGCACCTACTTAGTATGCTCCATCCAGATATGATTTTGGTACTAGTCGAAGATTTTACGGACAGGGTCAACATGCTTATGTTGGAGTCATTTATCCCCTAGTAGTCTGCCGGTTATAAGCCGCCTTACCAGCATCAGTACCAGGCATCTAGTGATGACTTTCACAGGTCTGCTGGGTACCAGTAGAGTTTTGCTTCTAACCTCACTCATGCAGAGTCTTCTAATCAGTTTGTGGAACTCATTCTTAGCCCATCTAGAGGTTATCGCGGAGGTGGCAGAAAGTGCAAGGAGAAAATTATGCGACAGACATATGCAGTTGTTGGATCTGAGGTATTTGATCTATCTAACCAGGGTGTCATTAATGGTACGATGCCTATCTTTTCTACTACTATACATGTACTGTTCGATACTAGTGCAACACATTCTTTTATTTCTGTATCATTTGTGCATATTTTGGGTTTGATTATGAAAAGGCTTGAAAACCCCCTTATGTTGAGTACCCCTATTAATAAAAGTCACGAGATAAAATTTTTTGTAGAATCTATCATCCTTGTCATTTGTGGGCACTAATTGTTCGCTAACTTGATTGTGATACCCATATATCAATTTGATGTGATCCTAGGTATGGACTAGCTGAGCAGTTATAAAGTTAAAATTGACTGCTAGCGAAGAACTATAAATCTGACATTAGAGTACGCGCAAATTTTGGTATATTCATGTGGTGTTCAGATATTCCCTATTGATCCGACTTTATGAACTTGTTTGGGTGGTCGGTGGAAATTAGAGCATTGTGGAAGTATTTTTGCTATTAGCGGTGGCTGCATTTTGATCAAGTAGGATCTAGAGCTATTGATAATTAATTGATTTATGTATTGATTTAATACCTGACACTGTTCTAATTTATATGGCTCCATACCGTATGGCTCTTGCTAATTTTAATAAGTTGAGGACTCAGCTTAATGATTTATTGCAGAAGGGATTCATTTGCAATAGTGCTTCGCCGTGGGGTGCACTAGTTTTATTTGTGAAGAAGCAAGATTGTTCACTTCGCTTGTGTATTGATTACTAGAAATTAAATCATGTGACAGTCAAGAACAAGTATCTGTTACCAAGAATCAATGATATGTTTGATCATCTTGGTGGGTCTATGTTCTTCTTGAAGATTGATTTGAGGTCTGCTGTAATATTCCAAAATTTCGTTATACTAAGCATACAATTTAAGTGATAATTCTGTGGTTTTTGGAGATAAAATGGATGATTAAGGTATTGACCGAGAGAAACAAATTTGGATGAAGTGAATTATGATACCTCAAATTATGTTCATATTAAGCTTAAAAGGATGATTTAGGATTTATTGGAATTAACTTAAGTAATTTAAGATATTAGTCAACTGAAACATATTTGGATAAAAGTGAAGGAACAATAGTGAAACCTATAGTATAAGCAAATTTAGATGATATCAATGTTCATATATATATTGGATCTAGTGCATACTGGTTTGGAGAAGATGAAGTTGCATGGAAGATATTACAATTACATTTAAGACCTCAAGTCCAATATATATATATATGAACATTCATATCATCTAAATTTACTTATACTATATATATATATCACATTATGGAATTATGGTTGCAATATATATATGGAATAATGTGTAGATATACATAATCTAGAGAATCAAACCGCGGACGTTCGTGGCGGTCAATGGTCAGCGGCATCGATCATTTGCCTCACCGAATGCCAATCTGGAACAAGAAATTTGTAGTTGATCGATTGACTAGCAATCGATCGTCCAAAGAAGAAACGATCGACTGGTGATCTAGAAAGTCACCGAAGCTTCTGAAGTTGACGTTGGACGTGTTTGGATGATGAAGGGTAGTGTCCCTTAGCTCTTCACCTTCATTGGATGTTGAAGGGTTGTGTGTCATGGCCTATAAATAGAGAAGGAAGGTAGTGGAGATTTTATAGATGAAAACCATGGGGAGACTCTGCTGAAATTTTGTGAGAAAACCATGAGTGTGGCTATGAAGTTCTGTGATTTTTTAGAAAGGTTTGTGAGGATATTCTGTATTTTTTAGACAGTGAGAAATCGTGGCTGAGTCTGAGGCGAAAGGAAAAAATGAAAGGTGCTGCTTCTGGAGTTTGTATTGGAGAAACTATGAGGATGAGGTTTGAAGTCTCTAGAGTTCTATTGTTGTTCTATGTAGTTTCTATTTGGTTGTGAACTATTAGATTATGTGTGAAGAATTATGTTGAAGAAAAGATGTAGGATGAGGAATAGTTTCTGTTTCATTGTGTTGAGTCTGTTAGTAGATTATTAATTTAGACGAAGGTTATGAAATGCTTTCTGTTTCTTGGAAAATGCATGTTGTTTTGTTAAAGTAAAATCTGTACTTTGGTTTTGTCACTGCTGAACGAACTTCTGGTTAAGAATTTGGAATAAGCCGTTAAATTGGATTAGATTGATGAGTTGTTTATAATCTCCGTGTGATTAGTATAAAGTTGTGAATGTGCTCTCTATTGTTGATCGTTACAAGTTTATAAATTGTTAGTTATGTACGTTGGAATGATCTGTCTGCTACCATTCTATTTGCATAAAAAGAATAATGAGCATGCCTTATTGGTTATTTAGTTTTGTTAATGGAAACTGTTATTCAAAGTACGTAGTCTATAGCATTTTAGTACGACATTAATTGGGAATAATATCATGCACTCTTCGGATACGTCAATTGGATATTATGATGATTTATCTTTCGTTTTAGTTGTTATCGAGTTCCTAGAATTAATATGTAATTAAGGATAGGAAAAGAATGCAATCAATAAGTTGGGATTTTAAAGAGTAAATGTTTTTAATCATGAAGGTATTGAAAAGGAAAAGAAGGATAAAGATTATGTACGAATATGTGTTAAAGCTTCAAGATAAGAAATTGAGTAGTGTTGTTGGCCAGTGGAGGCCCTACACCTAGGGGTGTGCAAAACCGAACCGAACCGACAAACCGAACCAAAACCGATCAAAAAACCAAAATCGAATAAGGTTTTTTTTTATTAAAAAAATCGAATAAGGTTCTCTTTTGTAAGAACCGAGTGTTTTGGTTCGGTCACCGGTTTTAGTTTTTCAAAACCGAAAAACCGAAACAGAACCGCATAAATACGTTTATAGTGTTTTTTGTTTTTGAAGTTTCCTATTCGGTCATTTGTGCCTCAGCCTCTGAAGTGATTTTAGCTCCAAAAGGTCTAATAACTATTTTTTGGACAAAACTTTGTTTTGAAAAGAGAAGAGGAAGAATAATTTTATTGTTATTAATTATGTTTTTATAATTTTTATACAATTTTTGAAAAAAAATTAATAAAGAAAAAACCAAAACCGAACCGAAACCAGAACCAAGATTTTAAAACCGAAACCGACTCGTTTTTGATTTTTCTAAAACCAATTCCGGTTTTGTAATTTTAAAACCGAAACCGACTAGTTTGGTTTGATTTCACATCAAAACCGAACCGAACCGAACCATGCACACCCCTACCTACACCATTAGCAATGTCTTTCCCTAAATTTGTTGTTTGTGTTTCTACTATGCTGCTATATTATGCCTATGTTATTCGTACGTTATTAATTTAATCTCTAAGCATGTTTAGGACGTTAGCATATTGTTATTGTTTCCTTAAATTTTCAAACATGTCTATACTGCTATTGTTTCCTTTAAACTGCCAAGCACGTCTACATTGTTATTGCTTTCTTTAAATTACTAAGAATGTCTATAGCATTATCGCTTTTTTTAAATTGCCAAGTATGCCTATGATATTATTGTTTCCTTTAAATTGCAAAGCATGTCTACATTGTTATCGCTTCCTTTAAATTAACAAGCATGCCTATAGAGTATGTTAGTAGACTTCCATATCTCATATTTCTATATGTTGTGATTGTTGCTTTATGTCTCATACTTTTATACTGCTACGATTACTGCTTTTCATTGACATGCATCATGATAATGTTTCTCATTGACATGCATCATGATAATAGAAACAAGCAGCAAGTGCTACCTCTGGGGTGGTACTCATATGCATTACATGAGAAAAATGAATGAATGAAATGAATAAAAAAAAAAGAAAAAGAAAATGGGGAGTTGGGGGACGGACGAGTAGTTCGGATCTAATCAGATAGTCTAGACTAAGTCTCCTCCCTTGTCGGGAACAGGACCAGCTACCCTAGGTGGTTAGAAGTCGACCAAAACTATACCTCCAACACAGGTTCCTCCAATCTCTTGCTCGACGTACGAGTATGAATGAAAGAATGAAAGAACGAAACGTAAAGAAAAGATTGGTTTGAGGCGGAACCCATTCCAAAAGAATTAAAGAGAGGCATGATCATATTGCATATCTCATTTCTTACTGGGCCTCAAGCTCATAGTTTGGTAATGGTGTAGGTACACGCACAAGAAAATGATGAACAGAGCAAGGAGCAGTTGATGAAGGATTTGCACGGCCGGGACTTGTGGTTGGCTAGGCTAAGGAAGTAAAAGAGAAAAGAGTTTTATAAATGTAAAGTAATAATTTATTTATTGTCTTTTTAAAATGAATGATTTATGCTTCCGCTGTAAAATGTTTTATGCTTCCGCTATTAATTAAGAAAAATGGATTTTATAAATAAAGTCTTCCAATGTTAATAAAGATTTAAGTAACGAGTTTTAAGTAAGATGTTTTAACAATCGGGTTTTTAAGAAAAGAACTTTGATTTCAATAGAAATGTTTTAATAAGAATTCAGTCGTTTTATAAAAGCTTTAAATTTAACGTATTTTTAAAGTAAATAAAAATCGAGTCGGCACATGATCAGTCTGTAACACCCTGACTAATGTGCCCCAAGGAACTGTCGCTTGAGCCCGAGCTAAGGGAACCTTTATTTCTAACTTTTTATTTGTTTTGTAGGTGTTTAATTTTCTATCCAATTTGGAGGAAAGCTTTATTCAATGTCACAGAGAGGATTTGGTGTATTTGGACTAGTGAATATCATGCAATCATAGAAAAAAATTAGGAGCTGTCCAAATCCGCCTAGAATCTGAGCAGCAGATGATCAAGGGCTATTTTGATAACCGAGACGGCATCGTTTCAACTTTAGTCCTTCATATCAAATATAGCCAACATAAAGAGCTTTCCAAGGACATATTGGGCGCTTTATTTGGGTTTGGTTTACTATATCTAATATCCCTTTTTCAGAGACTGATTTTCCAAAATCGAATTTATTGTTTTGTTATTGTTAAAGGGTTGTTTAGGTCATTTTCTAATTAGGGTTATTTTAGTCTTTTTTTCCTTTAGTGTACGAACTCTTAGGGTTTTAAAAAGCCCTCTTTGCAAATGAAACCAATTTTGAATTGAAGAAATTTGGAGTGCTCCTTGAAGCCTAGCCGCGGCCACCCTCCCATTTGCGCCAATTCATCCACCACCCAAGCAAGGTGCCTCTTGAAGCTTCTCAACCTTGCATCATTGAGATATTGCCTCTTCCAATCTTCATCTTCAAGGTAGGATTGTGGTGTGGAGGCAAGAGAACTATCCAACCTTGGAGAGTGTTGGTTTTCGGCCAACCCTAAAAATCTCCCTCTCACTTAGGAGGTCCGCGAAACTCCATTGTTTCTTTCTTATTTTTCGTGAGGCTATTAAGAACTATTCTTCTGATTGATTAACTTATGTTATGGAGGTCTGATATATGTTGGTTGCTGGAGAAACTCTTGTGGGAATTATTGAATTAAAGGTGATAATTTTCGGATTAATGTTGAGCTGCTGAATCTGTGATTTTTATTGAATGTTACTATCGCTGATTAGAGCATCTGTTTGAGGCTGTTATGACGACCGTCTCTGTTTGAGGTCTTCTAATGATTTGTTCAGGGTTAAGTCAGGAAGTTAATCTCCAAATTTGGGCGTCGTTCGGTATTTGTACCTCAAGTTATTACATTTTTGATCTGCACTGCTAAATCTGTTCTACTGGAAACAGTTTTCAAGTGGTTATTGAAATTGATAGATCTCCTATTCTAGAACGTTTTTTGAGTTGAATTTTTGATACAATCTTCTTGATTATATTGAGTTTAAGTCCTCCAAGGTTCCTCTTTAGCTCATATACAGATTTGGAGTTTTATTCAAGTTATTACTGCTGGGTCGATTATTGTTATTTCTCGGGAAAGATTTCACTAAGGCTTCTAAGTGTTTCTTGGAACCTGTCACTGACTTTTATCAAAATTTAATAAATACAATTGGAGTATAAATTTCAGGATTTTTTGATTTATTTGGATAATTATCATGGTATTACCAAGAAAGTAACTGTTCGGTGATAATCTAAGAGAATTCATTAGAAGTTTAATTGTTAGAAATCAATTTAGGAAATAGAATTAAAAAATTTTAATTGGACCTCTAATAATTTTTAAACAATATTTGGAATAAGTCGGGAGTTAGAAATTGGGTCGGTTAATATTTGATACAAATATTTAACACTTAAATATATTTTTAATATTAATTAATTAGGATTAAAATGGAGAAATTAAAAGAGAAATTAAGTGAAGAATGGAGGGAGAGCTGAACCGGTTCAACCAAACCGGTTCGGGCTAGATGTGGCCTAGTTCAGAAATTAGAAGAAGGGAGAGAAATGTTTGCTGGCCATATTGGTGAGGCAGAACCGAGAAGAGAGAGAGATGGAGAGAGCGATCGGGAAATCGCAGGAGGCGAACGCAAGGCAAGCTGCATAGGGCAGTGTCCAACAATCGATTTCTGGCATGCGGCTGCTGCGGCGAATGGTTGCGGCATCTAGGGCTCGAGTTGTTGCTACTCGTGGGATGGATCGACGAAGTTCCGAGCCGAGGTAAGTCACGATTGTTGGTGCCTTGTTGATCTTGGATAATCGGAGTGGTGATTGGTAGGGTTGGAACGGCGATGATAGGGAGACTACAACCAAAGTCTATGGTTGGCAGAAGCTGGGGACTTTAGTTCGAGATGGGATCGGCGGGAGGTTGGCTGCTGGTTCGGTCTGCACCATGCGTTGGATCAAACCAGTTCATCATCTGGTTTAAGGACGATAGATTGTGGTTTAGTTATAAGGATTTGAACGATGAAGATTTGGCGGAAGAATATGCATCATCACTTGAATAGAGGGATAAGTTGTTAAGCTTTCAAACATAGTCCTCTGGGTATAACTTTGGGAGATCGAGAGAGGAAGATCAGCTGGCCCTTGTTTGTTGAAGACGAAGAAGGGATAAAGCTAAGAAGAAGTAAAGTAGAGGAGGAAGAAAGGAAAGCTCTGGTCTTCTCTGTGTTTCTTAGTTGTTCTTTTGGTATTCATCTGATGCTAGAGAGAATGGAATGTTGGTGAGTACCCTCGGTCAAATTGGTTTGTTACGGTTTTGGTGGCCATTGTTGAAGTTCATGCTCGGTTGATTTGTTTCCATATTTTGTTAGTGTGGTTGTTCTTCAGTTTGTTTATGCCTGACTCTGCTTTTTAATTTGGTTCTGCCGAGAGAAGTGTTATGGGAGATAATGCTCTATTGGATGAGATTTCGTGACTTGGATTGGTTACTGCTACATGTTAGTTAAGCTTCCTGCATTGTTATTGCTTGAATGTTGATATGTGGAAATGGTTTCTGGTGTTGGTGGCTGGATTTAAGTTATTGATCTGTTAGCTTTTGTTGAGTTAACAAGTTCGTTAATAATTTGTAATTGGTTGCTAATTGTGGAGGTATGGCGAACTACTACAATGAGTTCCTAGAATTACAACGTAATTAAGAATACGGAAATTTATAAGTTATGAGTTATTGATAATTGTTACTAATTTGTGAAGGTATCGAAAAGATGAAGAAGGATAACCATTAGGTACTAAACACGATAAAGAATTGAGGTAAGGAATTGAGTGTGTCGTGGCCATGTGGAGGCCCTACACCACAAGTAGTGTGCGTGAGTTGTGTAGATTCTTATTATTAATTTCCTGCACATCTCTTTACTGGAATTCTTTTACTGCAAATGGTTCTTTGATAGAAATGTGATGAATGAATGATAATCTATGGTGTTAAACTCGTAGAATAGAATGATGAAATGGAGGATGACATGATACGAATGAATTAAGGATTTCATTTGTGTTCCATACAATTTATTAAATTCCTTGCTGTAGTTTTCTGGTTGTTAATGCTTGCTTCATTTATTTAATAAAGCATGTGTAGATTATTTAGGACAACAATTGAATGAGCACGTTTAGCACATTTAATTAACCCGAGCACGTTTAATTAAATAGAATCCTCTGCATATTTAATTAATTAGACTATTAATTGCAGCATGTTTAATTAATTAGAATAAAAACATGTTTACTTAACTAGGTTAGTATGTCGATCAAATGATCGACCCCAACAAATAGTAGAAGGAAACAGTCGACCCCAAGGTTAACCACAAAACTCACAGTGGCAAATCAGAGTTTAAAGCATGAGAAAACAGTCGATCAAGATGATCAACCGCAAAATGGGCAGAGGCATTTAACAAGTGGGCAATGAAGGAAACGGTCGACCACAAAAATGACAGATTCAAAACAAAGTCTGGCCGTGAAGGAAATGGTCGATTGGTAGGTAGACCGCTAAAGGTGCAGTGGGAAAAGGTCAATCACAAGATCGACCTTGAAATGGAGAAGTTGGTTTTCCTTTAGGAGAAGTCGAGCAAATTGAGGTATTTAAATTCATGTGGGAGAGGTCGAGCATAGGCTCAACCGTGTGATTCTGCTATGTGGGAGCAGTCGATCAAGTGATCGACTGGTCCCACTAGTTTTTCAATTTTAAGGCATTTATTTGCCCAGCTAAAATGGGGGACATGCATCTCGAGATGGACGTTTCTGGGATTTTCTCCGTGCATCTCCCTTAACACATGGCAATGTGGGTGAAAGGTTTGGTTTATGGAGATTGGCAAAAGACTTATGGTAGAAGTCTCCTACTGATTTTTTGAGAAAGACAAAGAGGATGAGAGACAGAGAGCGAGAAGAAAAGCAGAGACATAGCTCTCTAGGAAAAATGAGAGAGCCGTGAGAAGCAGGGGAAAAAGGAAAAGAAAGAAAGGAAAAGACAAAGAAGAGAAAGTGAGAGATAAGAAAAGGAGTTTCTAGAGGCCACGAGGAAATGAAGGAGAAGAAGGAAAGAAGAAGAAGATGGCGGGTGGAGTCTAATGTTTTCTCCCCGGGTGTTCTTCAGGTAATGGCTTGCCTCCTCCTTAGTTTTATGGGTTTATGTGATTATTATCGTTAAAAGTAGAGGATAAAAGGGTTTATGGATGATGCTCATTGTTATGTTTTGTTGAGAAATACCATTGGGAATGATTGAGTGAGGACGAGTCTGTGATTTGATATGCCACTATAGTTGATACAAGATATTAATTGGCTTATGGTTTGCTAGACTTTATTGGTTTGAATGGTAATGTATGGATATGTTCTAGCATTGTGGGGTTGAGTTAATTACTATTTGATATTACTTGAGGTGAGAAAGTGGAACTGTGAAGTATGTGGTGGTGAAATTGGTGCTCTGTTGATGGGTAAATGTATATGTTGTTTGTTGTATACGAAAATAATAAACAGTGAAGGGAAGAAAGATGGCCATGAATGAGGATTAATGGTATTACAATTGCTAAAGATAATGAACTATAGAAATGAAGTTAATAAGTTGTGATTATTAATGATAAATGTTATTGGTTTTTTAAGAAATTAAAGGAAGAAGGATAAAATGTTAAAAATGCTTTCATAGATTATTAAGTTAGATTGTGATCGTGTCTTGAGGATTGTATTGATGCCTGCTATGTGTTTACTAGAATTAGGTTCTTTTAATGATGTGTTTTTCTGTTTTAAGTTAAGGATAATGATAATGAGATAAAACATGTTGTGAGGTCTATCTAGAGGAGATAGATATTGTATGTATTCCCAAGCATGTCATGACATCATGGTTTTCAAAAGGCTACAAAAATGGTTTTAAGCATGGTTTTGAAAAAGGAAACAAAAACGGATACTAAATGGAAATGAACATAAACGAATGCATTACAGGATGAGACTGTGTGTCAAAAGGCCTAGGAACATAGGCGTTCCAGAATGAGACTGTGTTTCAAAAGGCCTGGGAACGAATGTGTTGCAAGATGAAGGCAGGAGCTCAAAAAACCTGGGAATGTAGGCGTTACAGGATGAGATAGTGTGTCAAAAGGCCTAGGAACGAATGCGTTACAGGATGATACTGTGTGTCAAAAGGCCAAGGAACGTATATAAATAGAAAAGAAAATAGAAATAGAAACTGAAAACAGAAGTTGCATACATGTTTTAAAAGTTGCATAGCCATCGTACATTTTATTTTATATCACTTATTGAGCATTAGGCTCATTAGTTAAGTCTTGTGATGTAGGTATATGTTCGAGATCAGGATGATGAACAGGTTAAGGAGTAGTTGATAAAGGATTTGCACGCGCAGCTCTTGTGGCTGGCTAGGCTAAAAGGATTTAGGGAAAAATGATTAGTAAAAGGTTTTGTAAAATATTTAATTGTAAAAGAAAAGAATTGTATTTACTTCCACTGCGATTTGTAAAAAGGTTTTATGAAAGAAAAGTTTTCTGCTATTTTTATAAAAGAAAAAGTTTTAAAAATTACACGTCTTAAAAGAAAAGAAAAATCGGGTTGCTACAATAGTTGATCGATTGATGAAGTTTTCTCATTTTATTCTGGTCAGAATGGATTTCTCTTTGACAAAGTTGAGCAAGTTGTATATCGAGAACATTGTTCATCTTTATGGTGTTTCTTCAAGCATAGTATAAGATAGAGAAATGAGATTCACCTCTAAATTTTGGAGAGCCCTTCAAAGAGCTTTGGGCACTAAACTTCATTTGAGTACAGCTCATCACCCTCAGATGAATGATCAGTTTGAACATATAATTCAGACTCTGGAAGACATGTTGAGATGTTGTGTTCTAGATTTTGGTGATAGCTGGGTGAATTATTTGCCTTTAGTGGAATTTGTTCACAATAATAGTTACTAAACCAGTATTAGGTTTTGCCTTATGAAGCTCTTTACAGAAGACCATGCAGATCCCAACTGTGTTGGGTTGAAGTCGAGGAACGTGTTGCTCTCGAGCTCGATTTGATCCAGGTAACCACTAAAAAGTACAATTTATTAAAGAATGGCTGAGAACAGTTCAGAGTCATCAAAAGAGTTATGTAGACCTTCTTAGAAGAGAAGTTGAATTTGAGGCCGTTAATTTTGTGTTCCTAAAGATTCGATCGTGTCAAGGTGTTAGTCGTTTTAGTGTGAAGGGCGAGATAGCTCCTAGATATATTGGCCATTTTCAGATTCTCGGATGTGTTGGTGCGGTGGCTTATCGATTAGAGTTACCACTGTAGTTAAATTATGTCCATAATGTCTTCCATGTTTCCATGTTGACGAGGTATATCTCCGATCCATCGCAAGTTATCTCTTGGATATATGTACCCATTCCAAAAGATATATCTTATGAAGAAGAGCCCAAAAGAATAATAGGCCATGAAGTCAGAGTTCTACAACGCCGTGAAATTCCTTTGGTTTGAGTTCAATGGAAGAATCATAGTGAAATGGAAGCTATGTGGAAGATTGAATCGAAAATGGCAACAAAACACCCACACTGTTTAGTGGAACTTTGGAGGTTGTTCTAAATTTCAGAGACAAAATTTCCTAAGCGGGGGAGATTGTGGTGTCTTGATGGCAGTGGGGCAAAGGGAGGTTGGCTTCTTCAAGGTAGTAGGGAAGAGGCACCTAATGCATTGAAATTGAGGGCTCCATCTTTTATTTTTCCCCTTCCTACAGAGTTGTTTTCTCCATTAAATAAGCAACTTCCTGACTCTACCTCTGCAAAATTTTTTGTGGAGAAAACCTCTCTATGGAATTGAGAATTTTGAACATCAAAGGAGGGTCGTTGATTGAATTGGTTCAAATTACAGGTGAAATTTTTGGATTTCTTAGTGAGGTAATCGTTGATTTACAGTTGAATTTACTGAAGTTTTTGGGATTTACATTTGGTTTTGAGATTGAAATTTCAATTTGATATTGGAGTTGATTTGCTTGGTTAAATTTATTTATTTTTGTACTTATATCATATCATGATCGTAAATCAATGTCTTAGGGATTGTTTGGAGTCGTTTTGTGCCAGAAATCATGGAAGTTCAGCAAATTTTTGGTGGCCGGCACGACTTGGACCTCTGAGTAGCGGCTTGGCCATTCCCAAGCTACAGCTTGGACTGCTGAGTCACATTTGACCAAGTTGGGGCTGCGGCTCGGGGCTCTTCGTTTGGTTCTATTTTTTATGTTGAGCAGCAGCTCAGCCACAATTTGGTTTATTCAAACCACGGTTTAGACCTTGTTTTAAGGTCATTTTGGAAGTTTAACCCAATTCTTTTTGGTTGACTCGAGGCTGGTTTTGGAACTAGTTTAGGCCACAAACTCAATTATTCTCGATTATTTTCATGAACCTAAAGTTTAGAATTTAAATGGAATAATTCAATCTTAATTTTTTAATATGATTATCTTTAGATTTTTGAAATTTGAGATTGGACTTGGCTAATTATTTTACATTTCCGTTTTGGATTGAGCATTAATTATTGGTTGACCATTGTGAGGTAGGGATTTTATTTTATGTCCAACATTGTATCATTTTCAAAATGATTATTTTGAAATGTGATCTCATATAAAATGACCGTCTGTTTTTACTATATTATATGTACGATTTTTGCTGGACATGTTTTATTATTGAGCATGCACATCATTTATTAATCATCTTGGTTGAGTATACCAAGTTTGATCGACCTGTAAAAGGGTCCTGCTTTATATACGCATATTTGACCAGCAGAGGATGTATTTGTTGTGTTAACTAGAGTAATGAGACAGCTAAATGTACCGTATCCCTAGATGCAAAACCTTAAACTTGATCAGCACTTATTTGTTTCTCAAACTTTAAGGAATAAGGGCGAAATAACTTAGTAGATTTCAAGTGTTCAATTTCTAACTTGTTAATAATTCACAATCTAGTCACACATCATCCACACTTAACGCCAAATTAGCTCTCTTACACTAACGTTTCAAAGCTTCAAACATTTTATATTATCCGTACGAATAACAAAATTTGGTTTATAAACATCTACTAATTTCTTTATCTGAATCTAAATTCCAAGTTCTATGAGTTAACCCGATGAGAAGTCATAAACTCGTTAGCACTAACTTTCACATAATTATATTGTTCATCTTACTTCAGCTTGTCAAATCTCTTTTCAAGCTCTTCATTAAGATTCTACAATTTCCAAATACGTTATAGAAATTGAAAGTAGTTACCAAGTTACATACCTCAATTATGGACTCAACTCCAGAAATCAAATATTTCTTACAATCCTTTAACATTAAACATAGAATTAGAGGTTTGAACTTAATTGCTCAAGATCACAAAAGTGACTTTGCATGATTGTACTATAGAATATGACCACAACACTTCACATTTCCCACATATCCGCACATTATAATATTTACTTTGAATATTCCAAACTCCTAGAATCCAAGAGAATATCTGTAACGACCAGGATTTTCGTCACTTTTTGAAAATGCGTAAAAATTTGAGAAAACGTGTCAGAGCGCGCCTAATCAGAACCGCTACCAACCGTCCTTAAAAAGTCGTTATAAAAATTGTTTATTTAATAGAAAAATGCGGAAGCGTTAAAATCATGTATTTTAAAATACTGCGGAAGCATAAAGAAATTCATTTGATTAAAGAAATACTAAACAATTTAAATATGCTTAATTTACAATTCAGAAAACTTGATTTAATTTACAGCCCGATTATTTCTTACTCTTCGTAGCCTGGCCAACTGCAAGCTCGCGCATGCAAATCTCTCATGCATTGCTTCTAATCTAACACTATCTTCCCCTGTGGGTACCTACACCACGAGTAAACCGTAAGCCTAAAAAGGCTTAGTAAGAAAATGGGTTTATGCATATAAGATGCCTCTCTTTAATTCTTTGGAATGGGTCCGCTCAAAACCAATCTTTTAGTTATGTATTTTAGGAACGAAATAGCTCGTACATAGAGCTGGGGATAGCTTATTGGTTTCTACTTAATTATGATAATTGGTCTTGTGATCCCGATATGGGTAGGATTATTTCTTTTCCTCACTCAAGGCGTGTTGCCACCTCTTGGTGTTTTTCCTAATTGTTTCTATCGTCATGAGGCCTAAGACTACCCTAAAAGCACATAGTGGAAGGTAATGACAACACCTTAAAGAATTGACAATTCATAATAGAGCGTACTTTTGCACAATGAAGATAACATCAACATATAACAATAGAATAGGACTATTCATGCTCTTAACGTCCAATAAAACAACTAATAGAACATGCTTTTACACAAAAGAAAACAGGAGTAAGTAGCATCAATTGAGACAACGAAACATGCTTCTAAAATGGTGATAAACAATAGCGAAGAATAACGACACGAAGCAGCAAAATAATATTTCTTAATAATTAAAAACAGCAGCGAAATCCCGAAAATAAAACAGCAAAGACGTGCTCTCGGATGACTAAAATTACAGCAGCGCATTATCGAAGTTAGGCAACAAAACATGCTTCTTAATAACCCAAAAATAGTAGCAAAACAACAGTGGAAATGGCAAAATCGAACAGCGAACACATGTGTTCTAACGCCTAAAATACAGCAGAGGAAATGGCAAAACAGAACAGCGAATACATGATTTTTAACGGCTAAAGTACAACAGCAAAAATGATGAAACAGAACAGCAAAATCATGCTCGTTATTGATGAAAAACAGCCACAACAATATGTATTTTCACAACTAAGAATAGTAGTAACTTTATGCTTATTATTGACTAAAACACAGAAGCAAACATTATCTAAATAAATCCAGAATCCAAATACGACTAAGAAATTTCTAGAAATTAAATTGCAAAGAACAACCACACGCACACACACATTACTCAGGTGTAGGGCCTCAAAATGGCAAACGACTCACCCAAGTTCTTACCTTGAAGCTTTAACGCGCATTCGTACTTAATCTTTATCTTTCCTCTCTTTTTCGATACCTTCACAATTAAAAACATTTACTTATTAATAACGACCCTTTAACATTATTCGAATCTAACCAAAACATATTCCTAAATCACCCATACCATTCACATCTATCCCAACTTAATAGCTTAAACGACCTATTAACATTTGAAAAATCAATCCATTATCAATATATGCGTAGCCGATCGACACCCATCGACAAACCAAGTCCAAATCATGGAACAATGGCTCACCACATATTACCACAAGCCATCTATATCATTTGATAACCAACAGACTATCCAACAGACAACAAAAGAGAAATATAGAATGCCCTACAATAGTGCATAACTCCACCAGACAATATATTCAGCAAAAATACGAAGCAGCAACTCACAGGAGCAATACCCAATAGTAGAGCACTCCTTTATCTTCAATAATCACTTTCATAAATCCATTAAAATAAAGAGGGATGCAAGGAGTTACCAAAAGAACAACAGACCCAAGAGCTTCCTTGCATCCACACCCTTCTCTCAGCTTCCAGCACTAGAACACTCTCGGCACCCCCACTTCACCATTCCCAAAAGTTCACCCAAGAGCATCTCACCAGCTAGCCGCCCCTTCCTCCTTCATTGTCTCTGCTCTAAATAACGACACCATCATGGAACACTCTCTACTAGAGTGTTCCCCAGCATGCCCAATAGCCCACTGAAATTCGCAGAGTGTTCCCCACGCTCTACACACTGTTGTTGTCACCTGTTGTAAAGTCTGAGCCAGACCATTCGTTATTGGAGAACCAAATGGGCTAGACCATGGCCTTCGGCCGGTCCAACATGAACGCCAATTCCAGACATTCCCCCGCGAAATTGCCTGCCGAACGCCGAGCTTCGATCGTCTACCCTTGCCAACTCGTCGTCGTCGCTGCTCCGTCGTAGCCACACGGCCACCGAACACTGCCAGAACGCCGCTGCTCCACGCAACTTGAGCTTCGCACCGCATCAACCCACAAAGCTGACACATCCATTGTCGCTGCATGTCGGAGCTTACCCCTTTGCCCGAGCTCGAGCTCCTCCTCCACTCCCGTCTCTTTTCTCGATCTGGTCCGCTCTCCCTCTTGCAGAATGGCCTTCGGCCATTCTGTTTTTGCCTTAACTGGTTCGCCAGCGAACTAGTTCAAGTGGCTTGAACCAGTTCGGTTCTTGCTGAACCAATTCAGCCCATGCACTACTCATTTAATTTAATTTATTAAATTAAATACAATTTATTCAACTTATTTATAAATTTTAAAATACCCCCTTCATCATTTTAAATCCTTAATTTTAACGCTCATAGTACGCCCTCTATAATATCCCGATAGTTAAAATATCGCGGTATTACAATATCGAACTTCATTCTATAAGATAACTCTATTAAGCTCCCAAAGTAAAGAGAATAATCTTAGTTAACTTCACTCATGAGTTAGACTCATCTGTCTTGACTAACAGAGCTTATAGGTATAACTTCATCTCTTTACTATAACAATCATTTAATTCCAACTATTGATGCATTAGCACAATCTTCATACAGTGAACATGCACATACTATTGCTAACAATGTAGTAACCAACTTGAATTTCAGTTCATTAGAAATCAACCAACTGTTTTCTATTACAATCAAACTTAACATTTCTTTTCATAATGTCCATCAACTATACTAATAATAATCGAAATCCTTGCAATTAAATGACATCACAATAATCAAAATTCAGGAAAAATCTAACTTTCTGCGATACACTTTAGTGGTTCCAATGATATCATAATAGCAATTTAGAAAAAGATCAATAATTTACTGACTCATAATCATTATGCCTAAAAAATTTAACTCATCATCCAATAGTTGTATCCAAGCATATCTAGCTAACAATTGATGCTCTTTGAAAATTTATAACAAAATTTTTAGGCGTTCCATAAACTCATCATGAGTATCCCAATATCCAATCACTTAGGGAATATTTAACCAAAATAGTTCACAAGGACCTGAAAATTCACTTCCCTATAATTATAACCTTAACATGTTAAACCAATGTCAAAATCTCAGACCCGAAGCATTTATAATGAACTCAAAAGGATGATCACACGTACATCTCATTAACAACTTATTGATGATAGTCCAACTTGATATTATTTGCGGTGAAACTTTTTAATCCTTTCAACTAATCAATGAGAAAATTCCTTCATATAAATGGATCATTAACATCAATCATCTTTTGATCAAACTTTAAGCATGAATAGAACAAAATTAGAAACAACCACTTTGTTTCCAAACAAACATTAAAACTGTCACATCCCTTATGAAAAACTAAACATGTGGAATTCATTCCATAACATATCTATTTGATGCAATCAAAGTTCATTTGCTTCACCAAAACCATCCAATATGAAGCAATGAAAACTAGAGTATTGTTGGGACAAAATAAATGCATAATTCAAGCTCACGATAGAGTGGTAACTCTTATAGATCCTCAATAATAACTTTAGGACCCAGTCATAACTAGCAAAAACTAAATTATGTCAAGTAACCCATAGTCACTGATAACGAGAAACATACCCACTTAACGCTCTAGTCTTCCCTGCAACACAGAGAAACATTAAATGTGAAAAGAAACATGCCGCGAAGCAACAACTTGCTCGCTTACAATTGAAAAGTTGCACCATCTGCATAACAATTAAGTATGAATTTAAATTCACTTAATCACTCAACATTCGAGATCACATCTAGTTAAACTATAAGAAAACCCAAATGTTCACTGTTTACTTGTGTTCAAAAATCTTATGGCATAATATTGCACTAGATGTAAAACACTTCATCATCAACTCTTAACACACTTTAAACAAAGTGGAGAATAAATTTCCTTACCATAAATCTTCAGAAGGATTGCTTTGCCAATCCAATCACAGACATTAAATCATCCAATTACATAAACATGCATCAACAGACTTCCCTTAAACTCCTTTGCATCCATATTTAATTTCATCACTACATTCTAATTATTTATCATTTCACTCAAATATTTAACACAATTTGCTCTAACATTTCAAATAACACTCAAACCTACATTCATAGAACTAAGCTTGCAAGTCTCAAGATAATCTTGGTTCTGAAATGATTCTCAGCCATACAACTTCATCAGTCATAACCTAGAATTCTAATTTAATATGTCATATCCACAACTAAACTTTATATTCCAAAAATTGAGATTTTTCTTTATTCCAAATTATGATCTAGCATTAATTCACCTCACGCACTGAACATTGTCTAAATTTTCATTAAACTTACAACTTTAACTAGACATTAATCCTTAAAATTTTCCATCCTTAACCTAATATGAATTATAGCAAAACAAATCATATGTTCCACAGACATAATAATGGTTTTTAAATTTTTCACTATCAATTAAGCGTTTCAATATAAACTTCAACTAGATAAATTTTCGTTGTAGCCGTCCCTCAAGAAATACCCACTTGAACGACTCCAGACCTCAGACCAAATATTTCCAACAACTTACACTGAATTCACCTCTGATATGGAAATGCTTCAAATAAAATATATTCTGAACCTTCCTTTAGTAGTTTTTGAACTAAAGTCTACAATTGAGACCTCCAACTTTGATTAAGGAATTCCAAATAGGATGGAATAAATATTGGATTTATGAAGGAACTAACACTTTGAATTTGCATCTAAATGAGTTTCTTAAGTTCAAATTTCACAGGCTCACACTTATAACCCAAAAGAGTTCACAAAATCATAAGTTCCTAAAGGTATTTCTAATCATTTACAAAATATACTCCTCATCATTTCTAACTAAATCCTGTCAACTCCAAATTACTCTGTAGCCGATTAGAGAAATATTTTCATCCACCAACGAATAACCTCAAGATGTCTTTCTAGCAGTATCTTAACGCAAATTGATTTTTGTACTTTGTCCTAAAGTATTGAAATTTCATTTACTGTATAACACTACAATATATATTTTATTACTGTCACTTCTTCAGGATATTAACCATGCTCTGTACCAAAACTTCTATCACGCCTCAAAGGGGACCCGAGACAAAACGGGGAACGATTGCCCAAAAGGAGCGAATCATCCGACCCTCACTTAAATCCAACAAATTAGCAGCAGAAGACTTACATAAAATAATTAAGGTACGTTAAATATAAAATAAACCCTACCTCAAACTTTGGGTCAATCGATATCAAGGCCCAACATGAAATGGCCACTGAAGCCTAACAACAACAAGTCTGATACTTCTTAAGTTTCAGAACCTAACAACAATAATTTTATTAAGAATTAGAATTCAAATTTAAAAATAATTAATTAAAATTTCACGCCAAAGCTTGGAGATCCAAAATAATCCAACAAGACCCCACCCCGAACATCCTAGGAACGATTTGACCAAAAATTGGGATAAAATTGTAAAATTGGGCTAAAATAGTTCATGGATTGGCCCAACATAGTATAAGGGCTAGGCCCACAAATAACACATGGGTTGGAACCCATGGTTCATTCTGTCCGTGGACAGAATGGCCCATGAGTCATATTGGCCCATAAATAAGGTGTTCTCTATCCAATGTCCATCGGGGTCGCGGCCACTTCCAGCGATTTTCAGAATCGCCGGTTGACAGGGGCCAAGAGTTTCGGTAGAAACTCTTCTCACGATCCCGAGCCAAAATTCTCAATTTTTAGTGATTCAGTGGAATCGCCGTTAGCCGAGGATCTGAAAGCTCTAGTCGAGGATTCCTGCCCCACTTCCGGTGTCCCACAAAAACTTAGAAACCGTCAAAGCGTACACAATCATTTCCAGTACCAAACAATCCAGAATCATCAACAAGGAATTTCATAAAACTGAAATTTTCAAACTTTACCGGAAGAAGCCCACTTTTCCGACAAGCCACTTCTCTAAGAACGGCTCACAATGTCGATATCCAAACTTAAACCTTTAAGAAGTAATTCTGTCTATTAGACTCTGACTAATAAAGGAAAGGACATAACAAGAAAAGGAAAAGGTCGAATCTTATCGGCGACAAACGAGATTGTCAACCCATCGGAGAACCCACTTCCTTCACACTTCAAACCTAGGAGAGAAGAATGAGAATTTGCAAAGAGAGGAAAGAGGAAAATCGCCAAGATCCAAACCCTTGAATAAACCAATTTATCAAACCCAATTTCTCTAAGAGGATAGAAATAGAATAAGGGGAAATCAAGTCTCACCTTAACAGAGAACAAATTCTTGACGTGTTGAAGAAAACCTTCCGCCGATCTGTCAACAACAACCACAATCAACCCACACTAAGAGAGAGAGAGACACTCGGGAGAAGATGGAAGAGTGGGGAGGAGACTCCTCCCTGTTTTCTGAAGTAGGGGAAAATCCCCCTCTTCTTGCAACCACTCCTGATTCACAGCATTTTTAAAAAAATCTGAATATTTTTTTTTCTTAGTCAGGCCTTACGTTCTGGGCTGCACATAAATATACCAAACTTTGCAGCTCAAGGGTGATGTCTTTGGAGCTGAAGGAGACATTTATTGGTAAAATGTGTCAACATCACATGAGATTACATGAATTATGGCTGAGTTTTGTTTTTCCCTAGAAAAGAGAATGACCTAAACATGAATTGCAAAGAGAAGAGAAGGGAGGCATAAATCTAAAAAAGGTAATGAGGGAGTGATTTAGGAGAGGGAAAAAAAACAACCATGTTAGTAAAACCTGGGTGATTTATAGGTCTTGCACAATTATGAAGAAGCTAGTTGAGTTCGTCTACAAAGTAATTTGTAATACGACAAAGAGGGAAACGATATAAAAGGCAATATAACGGTATGTAGACATAATGAGGTTTGTGGCTATGAGAAGAGAATGTTTATAATTTATTGAAGAAATTGTTTCACATGCTCAACAAATTGTTCCCAAAGTGTGAGCTTCCCATGGACAAGACTACAAAGAGAGGGCATCAATAGAATAAGAATAGTGAACCCATACAATGTGTGAAAAATAATGAAGAACTTATGGTGCATTAACGAGTATTTTGTGGATACAAACAAATTCGCCCTTTGACGTGACTTACTTGGACGAACAAGCAACAACTAGAACATCTATTGAAGATGGGCAAAAATCATGGATATATTTATATAGGATATGTTAAAATGAATTTAGTCTATAATTAAGATATGAATAAATAGGAAACCACTTGCCAACAATCTTTTGGGTCCCTGCATAAGAAGAGAGTTTTTCAAAATGAGTCAATTCAAACTGTATATGAGTAAAGCTAACATCATATTGGTCGGACCTCCTCAAATAAGGTACGTGCATTTATTAAGCATTGGTACTTGTATTGGCTAATGCAATGTTCTTCCCTAATCTCGGTGACAAATGCATTAGTAATGTAGTAATTTTTTCCAAATTTTAGAGTGTTCCAAAATAAGTCAATATTCTAGTGAAAAGGGTCGTCTGAACTTGTGTTCCCTATCACAGGATAGAGGCAAAGTAATAAGAAGATAAATGTCATGTTATCATGAAGATAACAAGATTGAAATGTTGATGAGTCATTAAAATTCACTAAATAGTCTATAAGGAGAAGTTTTCAAAATTTTAGCAATCTTTGGCACTGCACGTCGAAGGACATGCACCTTCCTAGTCCACTCAACTTGCATCTTAGAATGTAATTTAGTGATGCGTTTGTGCGCTATGTTAACACTAATAACCTACCATACATAATATACAATGCAAAATACCAAAGAAAGATAGAAGAGTGATGAAGGAGGTGTAGAAATGATGCTTAAAGGCCCACGAAAAATTTTGTCGGGTAATAATATAAATGTAAGAGTTGGTAAATATAAACACAAGTTGTACAATAGAGACTAGCTAAATACATGAATTAAAAGGGTGAAACCAAGGTTGTAAAAATGGGAAGAAAATGTTACACAAGCTAACAAAAAAAGAACATTTACAAAGTATAGAAAGCAAAAATCTCACGCAGCCATTGCAATAACAAAAGACAATGAACATTTAAGATGATTAAGGTAAAGAAGAGGACCCCTTGACTTGTCTTCTCTAGGGTCTTCTTCAACACATGGCTTGGGCCAATATCCTTTATAAGATCGATATTGACCTAAGAGGGGCTGAGTTAAACCTACTAACTTCTTCATGTGATTATGTAATTTATTTGAATAGGTATCACTAGATAAACTTATGTGAATTTGATAAGTCCTAAGATACAAGTATAATAAAAAATATATAATGCAAGGGATAGGGAAGAGAGAATGCAAACAATGTGTTAGCGTAGTTTAACCAACTTTGCCTACGTCTATGTTTCAAGGCTCCTCCTTGAAGATTTCTTCATCCAATAACATCCCAACCCCCCCGCGGCCCCACCCCCCCGATTATAACCGATTGATCTTCCAGACGTCAATCAAGTCTTACAATAACTGTTTTGCTGTGTCACTCTTCAAATATATTTTAATTACAAAGATACAAATTGTGAATGATGGAGTACAATTTGAAATGCATAAACTATCGCAAGTGTTTAATCCTTAGGAAACAAGAGAGTTAGACTAATCACTCTAGAAGAGAAATATCTAAAATATAATTCGCAGCACTTTGGTATGATTTCTCTCCTTGTTCTATTCCCCTTTTTTGGTGATTCAATTTATAGTTTTCTTTTCATAAATTGCTGACTAGTCGATCACCCAATCATTTTGGTCGACCCCTTTATGATTGTTATGTGTTATCAGTATGCACACGATCAAACTATGTCTTCCTCGGTAGACTGCTTCATCGCATTTTAGAAACGCCATTCCAATCTATCATTTTTCCTGTCAACTGTGATTTGCACACTGAAAATAGAGTCTGCTCTCTGTAATATTTATGGTCAACCAACGTCCATACAGATCAACAGCTTTTACCACTTCCTTTTTTTTAGCACTCTATAAGATTTTCAGTTGACTCTGCTTTTGTCAATTTCAGAATTTCACCCTCTTTGTAAGAATTTTGGTTGACCGCCACTTTGCCTTGATTGACCGCTAATTCACCTTGGTCTATTGCCACTTCGTGTTATACTTGATTTGAAGGTTGTAAGTCTCAAGGAATTAAACATTAATTACATGGACTTCAATAAACATGTTAGCACATTAAAACACCCGTATTAGAGGGTATTTCCAATGAAGATCAAAAGTATAGTAAATGATAAGCATATTTTCAATTTATAAAAAAACTTATTGATAATTAAGTCATGCACCATCAAAACAATTAAGCTTGATAAGTCATGTATCATCAAAACAATTAAGCTTGAGGCCTATTAAGCTCAATGCCTATTAGGTTTACTAACTTTTTTGTGTGATTATGTAATTTTTTTTAATATGTATCACTAGATGAACTTATATTAATTTGATTAGTCCTAAGATACAAGCATAATCAAAATATATATAATGTAAGAAATAGGAAAGAGAGAGTGCAAACGATGTGTTAACGCAGTTTGGCCAACCTTGTCTACGTCTACGCTTCAAGGTTCCCTCTTGAAGATTTCTTCCTCTTGTAATCTAATTAGTTATAACCAATTGATCTTTCAAGTGTCAATCAAGCTTTACAATGACTGTTTCAGGGTGTCACCTTTCAAATATCTCTCAAGTACAAAGATTGGAATTGTGAATGATGGAGTACAAACTCAAATGCCTAAACTCTCACAAGTGCTTAACCTCAAATTAGGAAATGAGAGAGTTAGGCTAAACACTCAGAATAGAAGAAAAATATCAAAATTAAAATTCGCAGTGCCTTGGTATGATTTCTCTTCTTGTTCTCTTCCCATTTTCTAGTGCTTCAATTTATAGTTTTTTTCTTATAAACTGTTGATTAGTCGACCACCCAATCATTTTAGTTGATCGCTTTATGACTGTTATGTGTTATCAGTATGCACATGGTTGACCAATTTTCATTCTAGTCTACTGCACTGGTCGACCACTTTAGCGCATTTTGGAAACGCCATTCCAATTAGCCATTTTTTTGTCGAACATACTTCTCCTTGGTCAACCGCGATCTACACTCGAAAAAAAAGTCTGCTCTCTGTTATATTTCTGGTCGACCAACGTTCGTATAGGTCGATCGCTTTCACCACTTCATTTTTTTAGCACTTTGTAAGATTTTTGGTCGACCATTTTTCTTCTCTAGTCGACTGCCTTCGTCAATTTCAGAACTTCATGCTCTCTGTAAGATTTCTGGTCGTTTGCCAATTTCACTTGGTTGACCGCCACTTCATGTTATACTTGATTTGAAGGTTATAAGTCTCAAGAAATTAAACATTAACTACATGGACTTCAACAAATATGTTAGCACATTTAAATACCTATATTAGAGGGTATGTTCAATGAAGAACAAAGGTATATTAAATGATAAGCATATTTTCAATTTACAAAAGACTTACAGATAATTAAGTCATGCATCGTGAAAATAATTAAGTTGAATGCCTATTAAGCTAACATCCTTTATTAGACTTAAGTTTGTAGTATCCTTGCGTAGACAGTCTGGTAAACGGTGGATTGTCGAATACATTGCACATTAGGTGGAAAATGCAATGATTAAGGCTAAGGATCTATTAAGAGGTAGGCTGTGGTGTTTATGGGAGAGCTAAACTCAAATTTAGGACTAATGACTAAGGATTGTGGGGGTTGGACAACTCACAAGCCTCTCTTTGCACTATAAAGGAAGGAGCTTTAGCTAAAGCCCATTTTATGTTGAAGAAGCCATGAGCAGCAATTGTTCTATCCTCTCCTTTAAAGGTGTGAGAGTTCTCCTTGAAAATTTAAGAAGTTGTGTTATGGATTTTTGGGAATTTAGAGTGAGAATGATACATAAATTGGTAAGTATATAATGGGCATGGAAAAAGTTATGGTTTGAGTATTGAAAATCAATGATTAATTCTTATCTTATGATTAGAAGAAGTATGAAGAGATTAATTAAGTATGTTAAACTTCATGCATGAGAAGAAATTGAGAAGATTAGTTCAAACTATACTGTTTTGATTCATGAAGGATGATGGCTATCATAATGAATTATGTTTAAATAGACATCTCAAGAGAAACATAGACTCTAGAATTAAAAGAATTGGTTATATATATTACAAGTAATGAATTTTTGAAGTTGGAAGAAAACAATGAAGAAAAACTGGAAATTAATGTATGATTGGGTTGATTGGATCAAACTTATGCACAAGGATAGGACAAAACTATTTTGGTATGTTATTGTACACACCCTTAAGTGAATACAGGTCTTGGAATTAGAGGATTTGGGTAGATATACAAAAAAGCTATACATTATTGAGATATATGTGTATATACCAATGTGAAAGTTATTATGTGTTAGGTGTTCAACTCCAAGGACTAAGTAAGTATATTGTTGTAAATGGTGTTAAAGCTTCAAGGTAAGTTAAATTTTACATGTCAATGGCTTTTGAGCCTACATCAGGGGATGCTAGGTTTAAATGTATAATGGTTATCATGATATTATGTCCATTGGGTGATGTGATCTTATGCTTTATTTCATTAATAATGTGTTGTTATTGAAACTCATTAATTTGTTGATATATGAATTGAACCTAGCATTATCATGCATCATGTTTTGAAAGGAAAATGGTTTTTTGATTTGCATTTCCATTAAGAAATATTGACAAGGTAACAAAATACGTAATGGGTCGTTGTGGGCAGGGTTGAGTTGGGCTTTGCTGAGAGGTGGACCAAATGGTTCTTGCTCTTTCCGAAGTTTGAGTTAGGCTATCCTATGAGGTGGAGTAAATGGTGCCTACTTGTCATGACCCGAAGGGGGGCCGGACAGAAACGCAGGGCCAAACGACCCAATTTTTGTAGAAGACCTGATCGCTCAGCCCAAGGCTAGTTAAATTGTTGCTGAAGACTTGTATAAATATCCAGCCGTAGCCCACTTGTAATGGGTCACGGTCCATATAGTGATTACGAGAATTATAAATAATGCGGAAGTAATAAACCTTTAAGTCCAAATGATACTGTGCATACTATCCAAGAAAATCCAACAACCGAGTTTAGTATTTCTACAGTCATTCAAACTAAAGATTATACAATCATCCCAAATATTTCTTAACGATTAATAAAAGTTTAACTAGATGAAATATATAAAATAAAATAAAGTCCCTACTCTGAATCTCACTCAAGTCTAATTAGTCTTCTCTTTACCTGAAAAAAATAAGTCGATTGGGGTGAGTGACTAGCTCAGAATGGAACTTATACTAAATGTAATGCACATGTAAAACTTATCTTACTGTTTTTCTTGAAAACCATGAATTTAGATAAATATACACGTTTTTTGAAAACATTAGAAATTCATTTTCTCTTTTAGAAAATCTGGCCCCAAGGCCCCGACGAGATATTTAGAAAGCATGGCTGTATACATAGACAGCTATATGTTAAAATACTCTCGTCATGTTTTATATCAAAAATTGTAATCCGTGCAAAGGGAGGAACACTCATGGAATCCCCCAAACAAACGCACAGAAAGGCGGCGACCGTTTTCGGGCAGCACCTCATGAGCCTGGTGGAAAGAAAAGAGAAAAATGACGGTGGTCCGTAGACTCGACTCGTCACCCTGGTTGTCGTGCAAAATTCCGCTACGACATGCCCATAATATAAACAAATAAAAAATAATACCCTGATCAAGTTTAGGGATTTGCAACCCACGAAAGCATCATCACCTTCCCAATGTCTCCTATTTTCACACAGCGCGCAAACAAAAACATCTCCACGCAGCAGGAGATGTATCAAGGATAGCCTCCCAATACTCTGACGCCGAGACCGTTCAGAGTGCCAAGAGGATCTATCAATCCAATAATAGTATCTAGTATATCACACCATGAAATCAGATGCACAAAAGTAGACATGAAAAACCTCTGTACATACATAGTATAAAAATCTGACGTGCTGTCGAACAGTCCTCGTCAAGTTTTTCATATGTGGTATTCCACAAAATAGGGTTTTATTTTGAAAACTATGCAATGCGATGCAAAACAACTCAGTATAAAACCCCTACCTCGATGACGGCCTGCCTTACCGACCAAAGCAACCAATTACGCAAGAATCATATCACACTCGCTGGAATCATCCAGGCCTGGCAAATGTACCAAACACGAGAATTCATAAATTAATCCCAAAAAATAACGGAGGGACCTATACCAGAATAGGAGTTCAACCAATCCTATTTTAAAAATTCCAATAAAATTTTCAACTCTATCTAATAACACTCTTTAAACTTAAAATCCAACTTTAACCAATATCGAACTCAAGACCAAAATTCAATTCATACTCCTTGGATTACTTACCTTCAATTACAATTAAAATCCATCATTCAAAATAACAACTCAATTTAGGATCACAGCAGTAATGAAACAATGCATTTATCTCTTACTCTTTGACTTTAACACTTCAATTATCCACCAACAAAACTATGTATATTTGGAGGCTAATAACCAAACACAAGGAATAGCAACATGGTAATATTCAGAGAGCTATCACCTAACTAGAATAATTTACCAAAATCGAGAACAAAACAGACCGTAAGTCCAACATAGCAACATTAACCCAAGACATAACATATATCCCTCATAGCTTTCATCACAATTAAATTAGGACATGAACATTTCTCTTCGACATCATTTTATCAAAGTAACTAATATGCATGAGTCATTCAATCCAACATCGAATCAGGACCAAATTGGCATCCATTACTGAAGCGAGAATTCAACTAAGTTTTTCACACTCAACAAACCAAAAATTCCACTGCACTACTTATCCAAAAATAGAAATCAAACAGAATATCAATCCCTATATCCATAGTTACTCATCCAATTTTCCACAACCAAATTCAACATCAAATCTTAAAATCCATTATTGAACCCAAGCACAAAGGAAAGCTGCTCACCCAACAGAACAAAACAGAACTGAGGGTTCTGTTTTCGCCGGAATCGGATCCGGAGCTGTCGTCGCCAGAGGTCGTCTCTCCGGAATCCTTTGATTCGTTCACTAGAAACCCACAACATAGATCAACCAACGACGTCACAAATCTAACTTAACATTGGAGTGAAAACTCGAATCGGAAAGCTCACCCACTGAACACATCGAAGTCCGTTCATCGCTGGAATTGGAAAACGATTCGACTTGGAGCTCCTGTCACAGATTCGAGATCGCCACTCGCTGGAATCAGAAGGGCACGCTCGGGGTTGAGTCGTTCGGTTGCTAGAAGAATCCAAGAAACATCGGTTTTGCTCTCAGCTGGCGTCGCCTGCGCTTCACGTCGAAGGTGGCGTCGCTGCAGCGCTTCAAGTGGTCGAAGACCGCCGAGAAGCTGCTTTGTCGTCGGCCAGACTCGTCGCAGCGTCTGGTTGCCGGAGTCGTTGCTGGTTCGTCGGTCGGAAGCCAATCCTCTCTCTCTCTCTCTCTCTCTCTCTCTCTCTCTCTCTCTCTCTCTCTC
>CM039477.1:19062798-19075299 GCA_022433065.1 Begonia loranthoides | reverse complement strand
CTCTCTCTCTCTCTCTCTCTCTCTCTCTCTCTCTCTCTCTCTCTCTCCCTCTCTCTCTCTCTCTTTCGGTTGTATGCAGGAACCAAGAAGAAGAATGGGGAAGGGGGGAAGAGAAACCCTAATTCTCTTCCTCCCGATTTTTAATTTTTTTAATTTAAATTTTTTTTTGTTTTACAACTTAAACCATGTACTTTGCTACTCCAAAATATTTGGCGGGACTTTTTCCCCTCTTCTCAATCCCTTTTAATCTATTTTCTCCATTTCACTTTACTTTTGTCTTCATTCTAAATTCTACAATTTAACCCACTTCATTTAATTTAAATCTCACTTATTTACTTAATGTCACACATACATCTTTATTATGCATACCACATTTTTAATCCTTCCCTACCCCACTTCCGACGTATCCTGAACGTCGTCAAACAACGATTATCAGCCCAATTTAATTCTCCAAATTTTATTTAGTTCAAACAAATTCTAATATTACCGACTTTGACCAATTTGCGTACGTGGTCGCTACACGACAATTCAATCAACTTCTTCAAAGCTATGACTGATTTTCAATGCGAAAAATTTACACGTGAAATTTCCTATTAAAAATTTCACGGGTTTTACACTACTCGCTACTAATTTTTGCCTCAATGATCGAATGATCAAGTGAAAAAAGAAAAGGAAAACAAAAAAATGACATTACATACTTTTATAAAGAGCACATGATACAATACATTAAGTTATGTTCATGCAATATTGAAAGTATATGAATTCATGTATTAGTTGTGTGTTTATAATATGTTATGCATTACTTAGTAAGCAATAGGCTTGTAGTTGAATCATGTGATGTAAGTGAAGAACATAATAAGAACTTTTATTTGAGTTTACTTGACAGATGGTTTTGTTGACAAGGTCTCTCACTCGCTAGATGCTTGGCTTGTTGTGATTGCTATGACTAGTTGGATATATAGGGTAAAATGATCTTTTGGTGATGGAAATGAAGTAGAACTTTGGGTATTTAACTAAAAGTTTTATGGTAGAATTTAATGGTGGAACGAATTATTGTAATGAGACTTTTGGGCGTTGTTTAATGAATGGGCTTAACATACAAGTCATTTAAATATGTAAGAGATGATTTGTGTCGATAATGATTATAAAAAGATTTAAAAGTCTTCCACTATGATTGAAGTTAAAGCTATGTTAACAATGGTTTTCTATAAATTAATGGATTAAGTAACATTTTTGAAAAAAGAAGTTTTCGCTATGGGGCATAAGAGAAGTTGTATCAGAGCAAGCAACAACTCAAGCATTCATCCTAAAAAGGTCGTATAAACTATAAGTATATTGAAATTACTATATTATGGAGGTTTCATTTAATATTTCTATAATTTCTTTGGGACTTATAATGGTAAGAGGAAAAAGACTAGAACTTGATGGTAGGGATGGTGTAGTAAACCAGATAACAGATTTAGTTGAACGTCAGTTTCAATAATTAGAGTGGTATATGGCAAGTGATGACCAAAGGGAACTCAAGATTAACAGTTTCAAGAGATTCAAACTGTGAAAGGTGTTGTAGATTAAAACCTCGTCATTTTGATGGACAATCTGCGGACCCTACTCATGATGAAGAATGGATTAGGACCTTAGAAGATATGTTTGATTACACAAAAATTGATAAAAATGAGAAGGTGTCACGTGTCATATTTATGTTAACCCAAGATGCAAGACGCTGGTGGGATACGATGAAAACAATGTATAACCCATGAGAAATGCAATGGAAACAGTTCAAAGATCCATTTTATGAAAAGTTTTTCAATCGTACTACACAAGCAAGTAAATTGATGGAATTTGTGCAGTTGCGCCAAGAAGGAGCAGTATGAGAGTATGCTTAAAGGTTTGACGCATTTTCTTGTTTTGGGATACGTTTTGTAAGAACCAATGAAAATAAATTGCATCAATTTAAGCAAGACTTCATAATTAAAATCTATAATGGTGTGATGATATATGGTACGCATGGAGTACCATATTCAACAATGGTAGAAAACGATCTGGAGGTTGAAGAGGCGATGTTGTAGTATGTGAGACAAAGGGAATATGCTAGGGGTGTTAACAGAATGGTTCTACCTCAACCAAGGAAGGGATGGCAGGAAAGTGTTAGGGGTACAAAAAGGCCTTTTGATAGAGGGAATAGGTAGGATAAAGGAAAAAGAATTCATAATGGATCATCTAATAAGTGGTCGGATGCTAAAACATCTCTGACCAACTTATGCCCTGGCTGTAAGAAAAATCATTTTTGTGAATGCAAAGTAGGAACATAGTAATGTTTTAAGTGCAAGGAATTTCGTCATTTTGTTCGGGATTGCCCAATATTGATGGAGAAATAGAAAAAGAATATTATGCCTAGGGTTTTTGCCTTCATAGAGCCCAATAATGATGGACATCTAGTTGTGGTGTCAGGTATTATTTGTGTTGGCGATATAGCTGCATATACATTGATAGATTCAAGAGACACTCTTACAGTTGCATCATGCACATTTTCATATCAATTAAGATGTTTGCCTTATGTATTTGAGCATGATTATAACGCAATGCTACCCTCGGGAGAATGTCTATATGCTAAACATGTTTTAAAGGATGGTTTGATTAAAATAGGTAGTAAGAACTTTTATGCCGATCTTATCGTGATTAACATGAAAGGATATGATGTTATCCTTTTGCAACCATAAATTGTAGAAGTAGAACAATGTATTTCCATCCTTCCAGATGATGACATGTACACCTTCCAAGGTATAAGAAGTCATTATTAGTTACCTATTATTTTTGCAATAAAGGCACATTAACTGTTGGGTAATGGGTGCACCGGTTTCCTAGCAAACATGGTTGACACAAGTATAAAGAATAATATGAACCTAAGTGAAATCCCCATAGTACAATGGTTTCCAAAAATATTCTTGGATGACCTACCAGGGTTACCCTCGGATAGAGAAATAGATTTTGATATTGATGTATACCCTGATACAACTTCGATACCTAAGAATCCTTATAGAATGACATCAAATGAGCTAAAATCTCAGATTGAGAAACATTTGAGGCTTACGTTTTTGGTTTTAAAGGAATGTTAGTTATACGCAAAGGTATTTAAATGTGAATTTTGGATTGAATGATTCAATTACTTGGGCTATATAATATCTCAAGATGGCATAACGGTGGACCCAGCCAAGATATAAGCAATGCTAGAATGGTTCCAACCAAAGAATGTTAGTGAAGTACACATCTTCCTGGGGCTCGCCAGATATTACAGAAAATTTATTAAAGGATTTTCAAAGATCGCTAGGCCTCTCACTCGTCTGATAAGAAAAATGTGATTTTTTTGTGAACAGACAAATGTGGAGCAAGTTTCTAAGAATTGAAGCAGATATTGACTTGTGCACCAATATTGTTACTTCCAACTGAAGATAGGAAATATTGTATATATTGTGATACAATTAAGGATGGATTAGGTTGCGTATTTATGCAAGAAAAGAAGGTAAATGTGCATGAATCACGATAAATGAAAGAATATGAAAGGAACTACCCAGTGCATGATCTAGAAATGGATGCAGTAGTTTTTGCACTGAAAATTTGGATACATTGCCTTTATGGTCAATAGTGTGAGGTTTTTATTGGTCATAAAAGTTTTCAATACATTTTTATCCAAAAAGAACTAAATATGTGACAAAGAAGATGGTTGGAATTAGTCAAGGACTACGACTGTGAAATTAAATATTATTTAGAAAAGCAAACGTAGTAGTAGATGCCTTAAGTAGAAAGACAGTGTTAGTGAACTTTTGAAGAGGAGATTGCCTTTGACTCTTAAAAATGAAACAAATAAATGTGGTATAGAGGTAATTACAACAAAATTGGCGTTTGTTCTATTAGCTATTACGTTGAGACCTACGATATTAGAAAGAATCAATGGGGTTCATAATAAGGATTTAAAGTGCATAAGTCTAAAATTGACTGACGTATTTGAGATTCCTCCAAAAAATTTTCACATTATATAATGGTTTAGTAAAATTCAAGGGGAAATGGTATGTTCCTAAAGATGAGGCATTACATCAAGAAATATTATTTGAAGCACATTTGTTTCCTTTCTTAAAACATGTTATTTTTAAAAGCGAGTTCTCTTTGAAAATCTCCTAAAATGAAAACTTTTGCGTAGCGGAAGACTTTTCATAAAGTCCTTTAAAGATGATAAGTAAAATTTGGAAAAACTTCTTTTATAAAACACAACGGATGAGTTTTATGCATAAAACAAAACCTTTGAGAATACAATAATTAAACCTTTACAAAGCTCATCTTAACTTAACACAATGAACACTTTATTAATTAAAAACATTTACTAAAACATTACACTTATCCTTTTAACATTTAATCCTTTAGCTTATCCAGCCACCAAGCCTACAACACACAAATGTCCCATCAATTGCTCCTTAACTGGATCTAGCATGTACCTTCATTAGAAAATTTAAACTATGAGTCTAAGGCTCAATAAGCAATATAAAATATGCAATGCACATGCAGTGTTTAAAAACCCATATGTTGTTTTCTGTTTTCGTTTATGGAAAGGAACCTATCATTTCTGTCATTTTCTTTACGTTTTCCTTTATCAATCCAAACGTTGGGGATTTCTCGTATAGGGGAAGGGATACATCTGCTGGTCCATGTGGGCTTAACTATCACTCAATCTATACGTGGGACGAGCTGTATCCATCTGGTGTGTTACCACCAAGGACTGTCACCCATCTCCCGAACCCCCACACGTCCATTTATGTTTATTCTATTTAGTTTGCTTGCCTTCAATGATGAAATGGATAATCATACAGCCTAAATGGAGATTGTCCACTTCGTGTGATCAGCCCTCGAGAACATCATACACTTGGTATGTATAAGCAGTCATTACACCATTTTCCAAAACCATGCATGAAAACCATTTTTGTAACATTTTGAAAACCATGATGCATGAGTGCTTGTGAATGCATACAATTCTATATTCTCAATTAATCCTTAAAGCATGATCAGTATCAAAATCTTATAATTCTCAAAGCATGATCAGTGTTAAAATCCTATAATTCTCAAAGCATGATCCGTATCGAATCCTTAACTTAAATAACTTAAATCTAATAAACATGTTATTAAAACAACAAGCAACACACAACAATACATCCTCGAACGATGGCATGATCACAACCTATTAATCTAGTAAACACAGGCATCAAACAAGCCATAACTCTTGCGATGTAGGCCTTACCTGGCGGTCTTCATTGCAATATAGCACTTAGAGCTATCCATCACTATCCTTCACAATACCTTCAAATAATAACCTTTAATCATCAATACCAACTCTCCAATAACCATTCATAGAATTCTATAAACCATAACACTTAAAAGTTCCAACATGCACAACTTAACAACCAGCAGTGAGCATTCATAATAAACATATACTATGCTCCACAATTCCTATTATCAAGCAGTTATAAACAAAGAGTCAAAACTCATTCAACTACTATTTAAACAGTAATCAATTGAAGAAGCTATTTCCATCAACAGAGAATAATCTTACTGCCAAGTATAAAGTCCTCAACAATTATACAATTAGTAACAAAATAGGAAGTCAAATTTCCATTAACAAAGCATACACATTTTCCTCAATAATATCCAACAAGGCTGTAAATAACAGAGGACCATTCCCAAGCGGCAGAGCATATTTATTAAACCTATAATGACATGGAATAGATTCATTCATTTTCCATATTCAATAACAACAAAGAGAAACCTAGAACCCATCTTAGCAATGCAATATATATATATATCCTTTCCATGACTAACAAACAGAAGAGGAATGCATAACAATATCCCATGGCAGAAACTAAAATCAAGAACCAAAATCATACAGCAATGCATCACACTCACCATTCTATTATTTTCTTTAGCATATTCTTCACGTAAAATCCATAAAATAGAATATTGAATACATGTAGAATCCAAGAGAACAGAGAATTCCACCTTCTCTTTCCTTCTTCTTCTTCAGGTTATCAACCCTTAACCTTCATAGCAGTAAACCAAACACAAAGGAACTCATCATTCATCTTCTACAATTATTTACATAAATCCATAAAACCAAGGAGTAGGCTTTGCATTACTTGAAGAAAACCCAGAGACCCGAGAGCTTCCCCCTACTTTCTCTCTTTCTTTCTCTTTCTCTCTTTCTCTCTGTTCCTCTTCTTAGCTTCACACTCGGCTCTTTCCTTTCACCAGAGAACTTTCATTCTCACTATCACTTTTCTCTTCTCTCTTCTTTCTCTTCTTCTTCCTCATAGAACACTCTGCTCTCCCTTCTCCTTTCTCTTTTCTATTTTATCAGGAACTTCCCAAATACGCATCATATAATTCCCAAAAATCTCACCTATCCCCATCTAGACATCGCCATGTGTAAAGGAGGACGCATGGAGGGAGCACAGGAAACGTCACCTCAGAATTACACATATCTCCTTCGGTGACGGGAAATCCAAGTGGGACCGGTTGATCATATGATTGACTGCCCAACCATGAAAACCCCACCAAAATTATCAGTCGATCAATGATCGATTAGTTCCATGTTGCTACTTTGACGATGCCTTTGTAATTTTCACCACACACAACCGGTAAATCATCTGATCAATCGGTCCAACTTTCTTTTCCCAGCGGTTGATCCATCGATCAACCGCTCCCATGTTGAGCATCTGTCCATACGCCACTTCGGCCATCTACCATCTTTCGTCCAATTTCTTCCTTGCTAGCCACTGAACCTTCTCCCATGTATGACTGGTTGATCCCTTGATCAACCAATCCCACATTGCCGATCATAAACACCACTGCCATTTTTACTCTGTAACTTTCACGATAACTGAAAATGTAGAACAAAACCAAACAAAAGAGCACAAATCCACCGCAATACCCATCAACAAAAAAAGGGGAAAAAGAAGGAACCCATATCAAAACCGAACTCAACATCCAAAACAGAACCAACCAATTCTTAGTGCTCGGATTGGAGGCCGAGAAGCCAAAAATGCACGCAAAACCATACCTCCGTAGCTCCTCTCTCCAAAGTGAGCTGGGCCTCCCTACAAAAGCTTCAACAATGAGCCTCAATGACACCCGCAAAAATACCACACGACTGGCCTCATCTTCCGAGAGTTCAGCCTCCTCGCAGGAGCTCTCCCTCTTGAACTCCTTCGGCAGAACAGAAGAATCGCCCAAACCTCACTCCCTTGTTCTCTACCCTAAGTCAGCATTTTGTACTTAATGGCAAGGCGCAACTTCCTCCATTTGCACCGTTGTATGCGTCGTCATCCACCATTCGCCTGACCGTGCCTCTTCTTCGTGGAGGAGAATTCTTCGCAGGAAGTTACCTTTCTCTTGGTCCAAGTCCCCTGCGTTTCTTTCCAACCCCCCATTTTCAATCTTCTTTTCATTTTAAATCAATTCCTTTCTTTATTTACATTTTATTTCAACTTTAATCCTTCTCCTTTTATTTTCTTCATTTAAATATTCTTTTCTTTTATTTAATTAATTCCCTTATTTTATTCTTCGATTGATTTTAATTTACTCCCATTTAATCCTTTAACATATACTTAATTATATGTACCACGCATTATTTAACTCATTTCCAACTTCTGACTCATTCCAAACATCACCCAACTTACACTCTTAACATCTAACATAACTCGAATTATCCCCAAATATTAACATCATCATCATAGGCTTATGATAACCTAAAATTTGGGGTATTACATTCCATAATAAAATCATTCCGTAATCTCCAAAATTCACAATTATTATCTTCCTTATTCTAAGCTTAATGTGACACAAGCATTCCGAGTATTACAACATTCCTCTCCCAACTCAATATACCCTGGAAGTACTAAAATGTATAGAGACATAAAACGAACACTATTTGTGGACTAATCTTAAGAATGATGTCGCCAAACATGTGGAACCGTGTTTAACTTGTTATCAAGTCAAGGAAAAACATCAAAGACCTTTAGAGACCTTATAATCTCTACCTATTCTTGAGTGGAAGTGAGAACAAATATTTATGGATTTTGTGATTGAATAGTCAAAAACAAGAAGAGGATATGATGCCATAAGGGTAATTATTAACAGATTGAACAAATCAACTCACTTTTTATTGATAAAGAAAACATATTCTATACATCAATATTCATAATTATATATTCAAGAAATAGTACAATTACATGAGGTGCCGATATCCATCATATCAGATCTGGGTTCTCGATTAACTTTGATGTTTTGGAAAAGTTTACATAAGGCTATAGGTACTAAATTTAACTTTAGTATGACATTTTATCCTCAAATGGATGGACAAACATAAATGACAATTCAAACTCTTGAAGACATGTTGTGTGCATGTGTAGTAGAGTTCAGGTGTAACACCTCATAGCGTAAAACCTTTTTCATGCGACTTTTAAAATTAATTCTTATCTTTGAAAATCAATTCATAAATCAATGAAATTGAATATTGTCTTTAAAAAATAAACCGCAGAAGTCTTTTATAAAAATAGTCTAATTTAAAAATTCAAACATAGTTAAAGTCCAACATAAAATAAACATAAATCCTCATAAAAACATCTTAACTTAAATTCAAACATTAAAAACGTAATTTAATAAAAGTATTTCTTTTTCAATCTATTTTTCTCAAATCTTCATCCATGGGTCAATATTACTCCAACAACGCATCAACCTTACCCATGAAAGTACTTCTTCAACTGCATCTTTACTTATTACTGTCATTAATAGCATCATTAAAAATATTCTCACATACATCATAAAATTCATCCATTAGCCTAAAAGTCATATATATATTCTTTTCTTTTCATTATTTTCTTTCATTCTTTTCTTTTTAGGGGAGACTAGACACGACTATGGGAGACACACCACTTACGTTTCACATCTTCAGGAGACAGTCCCAACATCAATTAAGACCTCTGTTGGATATTACGTTTACCATGCAGAATGATTTTGTAACCTTTGTCAAAGTTCCAGTGGATAATGACCCTCAACCTTTGTTGACATCCTAGCATGTGATGACCTTGTGACATTTGTCAAGGCCCCTGCACTACCAGACTAAGGAGCTTATCCCTCATAGGTTCAACCTCTGTTATAGTCTGTCATCTACCTCTCATATCTTCCTTATGTATATTCATTTCTGCTTCAATCTTTCTTACATGAAAACATGTGCATGAAAATTATTTTCAGTTCTTAAAATAAATACATTTTCATAATGCATGTAATGCATGTGACCATGTCATATAAATCATAAAATACAATATAGTCCAGTCTACTATCACATGCAAAACGAAATAATCACATGTCTCCAAAGTCATATGTCAAGTAAAAGAAAACCAACTCTCCCATAGAGATAGTCCCTTCCGTAGACACGTCATCAAGCAAACACAATTCCTTCCACGGTCACTTTTCATTCTGCAACTAGTTTATCCTCAAATTTTCAAACATAGCTTTCATAATCCAAAATATTCTTAATAAAATAAAATATTCATTCCATATATTAAAAAAAATACCTTTCATTATGTGAATATATAAATTTTTAATTATGACACTAATCATTCCATTTAAATTTCAAAATGTCATATTACACATAAAATTATTCGTAGAAATTTTTTAGGTGTTACATCATGTCAACTAGAGTAAGATGTTACCATTGGTGAAATTTACATACAGTTACAGTTATCAAGCTGTGATTGGAATGTCACCGTTGAGGCTCTATGGAAGAAAATATAGGTCACCATTATACTGAGATGAGGTTGGAGAAGCCAAGTTGCTTGGTTTGAAAATGATACGACAAACTATAAATATGATAGCACTTATCCATCAAAGGATATTAACTATGTAGAGTTGACAAAAGAACTATGCATATACCAGAAGGAAAGACTTAGAATTTGAATTTGGAGATAAGATTTTTAAAAGTTTTACCATTCAAAGAAGTAATGAGATTTGAGAAAAGAAGAAAATTCTCTCCAAGATTTATTGAACTCTCTCTTATTGTGGAAAAAGTAGGAAAAAAACATACAAACTCAACTTACCATCCCCTATGAATGGAATTCATGATGTATTCCATGTATCAATGTTAAAGTTTTATGAAGTAATCACTCAATTGAAGAAGTTACCTTGGACAGGGAACATTATATGAAGATACGATACCTAGAATTATTCTAATAAATAAAGTTTTAGGACAAAATTTTTATAAAGGAGTTGGAATGCAATACCGGTTAGTTCTACCGTGTAACATTGTAGATTGATAATAAAAAGATCATTGTTATGTTGCTTGAAGACTTAAAGTGTTGAAATTTTGGTGAGAAGGATAAAAATGTGAAATATAACAATGTGAAGACGATTAAGAAGAATAGTGCGGCCGTCTGAACTTATAGTTGATTGTGGGAAAAAAAGTTTGGATCGGAGGAGTGGATGTCTTAAGCATACATCTAAAAATTTGGTTGCCTTGGATGTGTAGACATCCGCAATAGATGTGTTGGCATTCACGAAAGTGTTGGTGTTTGCGGTGGATATCTGATATTGAATTTATCTTTGGAAATAGTCGTTTGGTTGACTGGAGTCTAAGTGAGTAGTCGACCGGTCCAAGGCAAAATTGTGATTTTAAAGCCTTCAGATTATCGTGCGAACATCTTGAGGATTATGTAGCAGTCACCCGATAAATAGTGGGTCACCGAATACATTGCACATTAGGTGGCAAAATGCAATGATTAAGGCTAGGGATCTATTAAGAAGTAGGCTTTGGTGTTTATGGGAGAGCTAAACATGAATTTGCAACTGATGACTAAGGATTGTGAAGGCTGGACAACTCACAACCCTCTCTTCGCACTATATAGGAAGGGGCTTCAGTTGAAGCCCATTTTATGTTGAAGAACCCACAAAAAAACAATTTTTCTATCCTCTCCTCTAAAGGTATGAGAGTTATCCTTGGAAATTTAAGAAGTTGTGCTATGGATTTTTGGGAATAAGAATGATGCATAAATTGGTAAGTATATAATCGGTAAGGAAAAAGTTATGGTTTGAGTATTGAAAATCTATGCTTAATCTATATTCTATGCTTAGAAAAGTATGAAGAGGTTAATTAAGTATGTTGAACGTCTTGCATGGGAAGAAATTGTTATAAAGACACATGTTATACCTTCATTGTGAAGATTAGTTTAAACCGTATAGTTTTGATTCATGAAGGATGATGGCTATAATAATGAATTCCAAATTCAAAATTGTTTCACCATGTTTAAATATACATCTCAAGGGAAACATAGACTCTTGAGCTGAAAGAATTGGTTAAGTATATTTACAAGTTATGAATTTTTGAAATTGGAAGAAAACACTGAAGAAAAATTAAAAATTTAATGTATGAGTGGGTTTATTTGATCTAATGCATGTGTATGGATAGGACTAAACTGTTTTGGTATGTTTCCCTAAAGTGAATACAAGTCTTGGAATCAGGAGATTTGGGTAGATATACAAAAATTTATACATTATTGAGATAAAGGAGTATATACTAATGTAAAAGTTATCGTGTGTTAGGAGTTCAACATAAAGGACTAAGTATATTGTTGTAAATGGTGTTAAAGCTACAAGGTAATTTGATGTTTGCTTGTGTGTGGCTTTTGAACCTACATCACGTGATGCTAAGTTTAAAGGTGGAATGGTTATTATGATATGATTTGGATTGGGTGCTGTGATATTATGCTTTATTTTATTAATGATGTGTTGTTATGGAAACTCATTAATTTGTTGATAATATGCAATGGTGTGTTTATTTATGAATTGAACCTAGCATTATCATGCATCATGTTTTGAAAGGAAAATGGTTTTTGATATTTGCACTTTCATTAAGAAAGATTGACAAGGTAATAAAATACGTAACGAGTCATTGTGGGTGGGGTTGAGTCAGGTTGTCTCGAGAGATGAACCAAATGGCGTCTGCTCTCCTCGGAGTTTAAGTTAAGATATCTCGTGAGGTAGACTAAATTGTGCATACTCCCTCCTAATATTTGCCTTAACAGTTGAATGGTCAAGTGAAAAGAGACAAAGGAAAATGAAAAACACGACATTGTGTACTTTTATAAAGAGTACACGGTACGATGCATTAAGTTATGTTTGAAAGTATATGATTTAACAACTCATTTTTCCTTATCATTTTTCATAACATATTATTATTATTATTATTATTCTATAATTTTTTTTTAAAAAATGTGTGAGAGATAAAATTAGATATGTTGCAGAAGCATTTCACATTCAATAAAGAACCATTTTAAAAAATACACTTTAGCATTTAAAATATCTTAAAGGTTTTTAATATAACACTATTAAATCCTCACTCAAAAGCACCAAGTAATGTAAGCGTTCAACGTAGCTATGCTCCTTCCTCTATAGCCCATGTCATCATTCTCT
>CM039477.1:19021606-19062788 GCA_022433065.1 Begonia loranthoides | reverse complement strand
ATGCATAATTTTGAATATACACATCCTTCACCATTATTGTAGATATTACTTAACCATTTAGTGCCCATTACATGATCGTGATAACAAAAACATATTTTAAAGTTTCAATCTAATATGCATACATTCTAGGATTTTCTTCTAATTTTTCACTCATCTTAGACTATCTATAACTTCCTCCATACTTAGTCAAATTCATTAATTTCAAAACCTATTTCTTCCTCAAGATGTCCTTAACAACACATATAATTGATTTTACTCAAAAGTTTCAGAAAGATAAGCAACAAACATCAAATGTTCTAATCACTTGGTTTAACCTTTTTCTTCATATTTTACTTCTTTTCTCCATTACAATTACTATAACTTCATATAATCCATACAAATTATAAGAAACATCTATATTACCTTCAAATTTCTGAGAAGAAGGAAAAAAGAATGTCCTTGAGAGCTCTTGAGAGATTCCTTACTTAAAAACTTACGAAATTTTAGTCGACCGCACATGAGTCAAAATGTCCTTAACCAATGAAAATTTCACTCATCCTTAAGCCATAACACAATCCTTCACAAAACCACTTCATTTAACATAATTTTTGTTTGCTCAATCATTTAAATATCATTATTTCTAAACATGTTACCATTATCAAAATATATTTCATACATAATTTTACATTAAGTAAACAAAGAATTTCAAAAAATTGCAATTTCTAAACCACTTCATTTAACATAATTTTTGTTTGCTCAATCATTTAAATATCATTATTTCTAAACATGTTACCATTATCAAAATATATTTCATACATAATTTTACATTAAGTAAATAAAAAATTTCAAAAAATTGCAATTTCTAAACCACTTCATTTGACATAATTTTTCATTTATCAACCAATATTTTGGGTCGACCGCACATGAATCAAAATGTCCTTAACCATTAAAATTTCACTCATTCTTGAGCCATAACACAATCTTTCACAAAACCACTTCATTTAACATAATTTTGACAAACAACAATCCTGACAATCATTTAAATATAATTATTTCTAAATATGTCACCATTATCAAAAAATTGTAATTTTTGTTCTTCCACTAGCAACCTCATTCGTGTAAGAGCAATGATTTTGGTTCGGTTTCAATCCAAAACTAGACCGGACAAAAACATGCACACCCTTACATATGGTAACTACTATTTTTGACCAAGTCAAATGCAATTGGATTTGAAAATTTTGAAGTGGTATGGATAAAAGTCTTATTATTATTATAATTCTAAGCGCTCATAAAAATATCCAAGGTCAATCTTTCTTGCGTTTACTATTATTCTCTTAATAGGCAAGAAAAGAAGAAGATGCAAGGGTCAATCCATTGCCTTGACCAAACGTTGCAGCCTGTGTAAGAGCTTCTAGACGGTTTGGCTTGGTCGTCAACTCCCCCACCGAGTTGAGTTTCAACCTTTTGACCTCCCCACCCTAAACCAATATATTAAAATGCTTTAAACCAAGACTAACCCCTCTCTCCACGCAAACCTCAATTCAAAAACTCTCGTCTTTCGCCCTTTTTCTTCGTTCTTCTCCTCGGGATCGGGATTCGTTTTGAGATTTTCGGTTCCGATGGGTCAGCAATCCTTGATCTACAGCTTCGTTGCCCGAGGTACCGTCATTCTCACTGAGTATACCGAGTTCACCGGTAATTTCGCCGTCATCGCTTCTCAGTGCCTTCAGAAACTACCTGCCACCAATAACAAGTTCACCTACAATGGTGACGGTCACACCTTCAATTATCTCGTCGATAACGGATTCAGTTATCTCTTTTCCTCTCTAATCTCTCTCTCTCAGATCTTTCTTTTTTTGTTTTGGCTGTTGATAAATTATTTTCCTCGCTATGGTTTTATCGTTATGAGATTTTGCTTTTTAGAACTCGTCGTTTTACGCTGACCTGTTACCTTTTTTCAGGAGTTACCAATAGATTGGAGAACGGAAATTAGACTTAAAACTGAAATTAATTGCTTTTGGTGCGTGCGTGCAATAAATGTTATAAACCATTTTGAGTCGCGCGATGGAACTTCAAGTGATTCGCAAACGATTAGAGATAAACTATCTTTTATTTACAACTTCTAAGTCTTTGGATTACTCATAATTTCACGTCCTTTCACTTCTACGAATCTACGAAGTTATTGAGTTTGGAAAGTTATTCATTTTTATAGATGATTTAGTTAAACTTTGGTAAGTGCTACTCATGTGCTCTGAACGGAGTGACCCTTACCATATATTTGGTGTGCCCTGGTGCATTAAAAAATGAACAGCTTGAAGCTGTCAATTACGTACTCAATAGCAGAGGCGTGAAACAGTATTGATGTTGCCAATTCCAACTAAAAAGATCAATTCGATTATGAGATGGTTGTAGCCGTTTCACATTTTTGAGACTGGGAAGCTTTACACTAACTGCTCAAGTCTTTTTACAGAGTTATTAACTGTTTCACATTTGGTACTTGATTTTTTTAAAGTCATCTAACTAGTTTCCAATGGATAATTTTAATTTTCATCTTATGTCCTGCCTGTACTACTAATTTTAATGAATATTCCTGTTCAAATGTTGACGTTCTTTTGCCATCTTTTCTCCTTGAACTGAGCTTGCTTGCCAATTTCTGTACGCAGTCATCAGACACTATGTTAATTGAAGTCAGCTACCTTGCCTCTAAGTATTTACAGTAATGAAAAAAGTTGCAACTTTAGACGATGAGCTTGATTAATTCCTTTATATCTTTTTGACCTACTAAATGAGGATCTTATGCTGCTTTTATCTCGGTAATTTCTTCTGTTTGAAAAAAAAAATGACGTGGCTGAACTGGTTCAATCTTTGGATTATTGCAGCTTACTGTGTGGTTGCGGTTGAAGCCATTGGTAGACAGATTCCAATTGCATATCTTGAGCGTGTCAAAGAGGATTTTACCAAAAGATATGGTGGAGGGAAAGCAGCAACAGCAACTGCAAATAGCTTGAACAAAGAATATGGGTACTATTTTGTATTAGTAAATGATATAATGAATGTATCTTCTGTTATAATTGATATTGATGCTTGAACTTGGACTGTTGGTTTAGGTCTAAATTGAAGGAGCAGATGCAGTATTGTGTTGATCATTCTGAGGAGATCAGCAAGATTGCTAAAGTGAAAGCTCAGGTTACTGAAGTCAAAGGAGTTATGATGGATAATATTGTGCAGGTTTTATTGAGTTCTTACTTGTTTGTTTTCCATTCTACTATCAACTTTGGCTTTGATTTCTAACTAAGTTCCCTCTTATGTTATTCAATACTTGATGTGAAAGTTTATTCATCTGGGCTGAAACCATGATTTCTTAAAACTTGCTTTGATGTGATATTTTTTCATTCAATTGACAAACTATTTTTCATAGACTCTTGACCGTGGTGTCAAAATTGATGTCCTGGAAGGCAAGGCAGAAGACCTTCGCTCTCAGGTTAGTAACTCATCACTCAGCATCCTTTAAAGCGACAAGGCATTAATTTACAGAAAAAGAAGTGAGATGCATAGGCATAGGGACATGATATGAAATGTGACTAATAATGACCATGCTTCTTCTCTGATTTTGACTGTGATAACAAGGAACCTTCATCTTGATTTGGTGAAATTATTATTTATTAGTTAAGTGGTCACTAATTGGAGATTTACAGGAATTTTATTGATGTAAACATATGAATATTTCTTAATGACTCTCTTAAGTGTTTTTTTCTTTTGTATGGCCTTTTTGGACATCCCAATTTGTTGTACAGCAATGATTAGCTCACTCTGTTTCATGACAAAATTTTTTAAGGCGATAGCATCTGTTAAATTCTTGGGGACAGGCTCCCTTAGACCCTAAAAAAAATGTAGCTATGAATTAACGTGCACCTAACACAATTTTTTTGTATATAATTAAAAAAAAAAGCGTTTTTTTTTAATTTTTATTGTTTATGGTATATTAGTGTGCATTGATTACCACTTCATGTTGTAGAATTTTCTGTGGCCTTTCATTTTATGGCTGATTTTTGTTTTTGCAAAATTTCTGGTGGGCCATTTTTTGTTTTCACTAATTCAGAATTTGTATATGCTTTTACTGGCTTTTATGGATTTTATGAGTGTAGTGGGTTTATCTTTTCTTCTACGAGCATTTTCCGCATGTTAATGATGGTTTCGTAATTGAGTGAGTGAAATATGGGTGCAGGCAGAAGATTTTAGACGGAAGGGGACTCAAATAAGCAGGAAGATGTGGTTCCAAAACATGAAGATAAAGCTGATAGTTCTGGCTATCCTGATTGCGTTAATTCTGATAATTGTGCTCTCTGTATGTGGCGGCTTCAACTGTTGATGTTGATGTTGATGTTGATATATCCTCCCATCATCAGGATTGATCTATCTGGATTATACTCAACGTTGCCACTTCATTCATTCATGCTGCTTTTGGTGCTCATATTTTTGGGGGGTTCTCCATGTTTGCCTGTTCTATTTCCATCACCACTCTTTTGTAGTAGTACTCTGCTTGTATAGCATGTATTGTATTAATTCATTTGGAAACCTCTAGCATTTATTGTCACTATGGCCATTAATCACTTTGTAAATTAGCCATAATTTCCTTTTTTTTCTACAAACAGAGTATCACAATTTGTACGACTTCTCACACACCCAATTTCAGGCCAATATTATATTACAAGACCCTGTTCAAAGTTCTCCAAATTCTAGCCAACTGGAGTAGACCTACCACGAACAAAAGAGAGAAAACTAATTGCAAACCAATTGATCACTAAACGAGGAGATTTGCTCAAAGATTGGGAGCCTCTTGGATTTAAATGGGCCTTGGTCACCCATCAACCATTCGAGCCCATTGACAAACTCATCGTCCAAGTCAGAACCCAAAAAGTCCAAGCACTTGTTCTGGGCCTGTCTGAATCCCAATTCCAACTGCAATTCCTGCGCCCTCTTTCTGGCTTTCGTGTCATCAGAGCCAGGAACCCTGCCCTTCAGAACCTCTTCAAGTGCAGAAAGTGCGTCTTCGTAGCGGCCCTGCTCTATCAAGCACACGCCCAAATTGCAGGCCTTGTTGGCATCTGGGTCTATCATTTGTGCTTTCTTGTACACCACCTCTGCCATCATAAAGTTTGATTTCTGCATGTAGGCCCACCCCAAGTTCCCCTGTCAAACGAAATGTTTAATCTCTTTTTTATAACCGGACGTTGATGACAAGATTCCCACTAGGTCGTCACCTCATTAGCATCTTCATAAGAACATATTAACCTTAATTTTTAATTCATGGAGGAAATTTCGGTTTAATTGACAAAAAAAAAAGGAGATGACGTGGAAAATTACGAGTAATCTTGAAGTCTCTTGCTTGACAGAAACTTGGAACTTTTTGCCATGAGATCTAGCAGTTTTTGTGGGTTTCCCATTGAAGGCTTCCCCTACATATATCAGTCTCAACTTTCTCTTTAGTAACTCAATTTGCTCTTCTATTTTCCCACATTTCTGCTCACAAATAATAATAATAATTAAAGTATCAATGTAAGTTTGAATCAAATGTTATGGACATCTTAATCAGTTTGTCTTGACCTTAAGTACCTTGTACAAATCGAGGAGAACGTTGTCAAGTGATTCCTGAGCTTGTTTAGAGCAAAGGAATCTGAAGTTCTTGAGGGCTTCAATGGCTTCCTCGCTTCTGTCCAGTTGCTTCATCACCACGGCCATGTCCTTCAGTGCACTCTCCACCCTGTCTCCTCCATTGATTGCCTGCCAAAACCACGCTATTGCTCCTTCTGCATCCTTTTCAACCAGCTGGAACCAACCCACAAGTTTCTTTCTTTATTATCTGGGAAATTATTATTATTATTATTTACAAAACAAAGTAAGAATTTACCTGAGCATGTTTAGCTCTCACATATGGACTATCGCCAGATGGGATTTTATGAATTACGTGAAACATCTCGTCTTTCTCCCCTTTTAAGCTCTTCTTCATTTTCTCTCCCTCCAGAACCCCTTTTTCTCTCTCTAGAATCGCCATTTTTAGAGCAGTGGAAGAGAGAGAAGTCAGAGAGATCATATATATAGATGTTTTAATATGAATGATTAGGAAGCTGGGTGCATTGGAATTATGCATGAATATGACCTAACTTTCGACTACATACATTTCCTTGTGCATTTCTTCATAACCTAACAGTACACCGAGTCTTATTGGAAAAGATGACACGTGGCTTCATGTGATTGAGCCTTATATTGATTTTTCTATTTCTCTTTCTAAAATTTGATTATTTTGTTTGGAAGTTTATAATCTCTGAGAATATTTAACCGCCATCCATTTAAAACGTAAATCAATTTCGTGGAAATGTTTACATATGGTAATTATGTATAAAAGGAAGAATCAATCAACTACAATTAAGGGTGGAATGGTTCGGTTTGGTTTAATTTAATACCAAATAGTTTTGGAAATGAAAAATCAAAACCGAATGAATCTACCAAAAATCTGATCAAAAACTGAACTACAATTTTCAATTTTCCTCAGTTTGGTCTCAGTTCGGTTTTCAATTATGGGTCTAGTTTGGGCTTAGGTTTTTACAGTGTTTGAGCTCGGTTTTTACCCAATTTGGACTCGACTTTTCCCTTTTGCAATGAAAATATTACACATAAAACAAGAGATATTAGTCAAGAAATGCAGATTATTGAGGAGGAAGAGATTTGCAGAATGCTATTTTTTGTGTGTTTTGTATCTTGGAAAGAAAACCTATGTTTGTACAATCAAAATCAGGGGTATATATATACCTGGAAAAATATAAAGTTCTACCATACAATTAATTACAATGAAATACATTTACAAATGATGCATTAACATCCCCCCGCAAACTCAAGGACGTGGGACGAGAAGCTTGGACTGAAACACTTGAAATTTGGATGTTGCTAGTGGTTTGGTGAGAGCATCCCCTATTTGATTGTCAGATGGAGTGAAAAGAACTGACAAAGATTTACTGTGAACTTTTTCCCTAACAAAGTGATAGTCAATTTCAACATAGTTGGATTTAGAATGAAACATTGGATTCAAAGCCAGATAGGTTGCACTTCTATTGTCACAAAAAATAATGGGGGTAGCTAAGGAGATATACCTATCTCATGTAAAAGGGATTGGACCAACAGAAGTTCTGAAGCTCCATTTGCAATGCTGCGATATTCTAATTCAGTATTGGAATAAGAGATAACCTTTTGTTTGGCGAAGGACCACGAAATAAGATTTGGATCTAAAAAGGTGCAAAAAGCACTAGTGCTCTTACGATTGTCAGGACAAGAGGCTCAATCTGTATCAGTGAAACAACGTAGATCAAAGTTAGACGTAGTGGTGAAAGATATACCAATTAGTCCCCCGAAGGTATCAAAAAATCCATTTAATAGCAGCCCAGTGTACGACAGTAGGAGCATGCATAAACTGACAAATTTTGTTTCCGGCAAAGGTAATGTCTGGGCGTGTATTGCAAAGCACACACAATGCTACGATAATGGGAGCCATCAGGTAGAGGGGTGCCCGAGTGCTTTGATAGAATAAGGCCAGAGACCATAGGAGTTGGTATCGGTTTATTGGAACTCATATTGGCCTTGAGAAGTAAGTCGGTGATGTAAGTTGACTGATGTAACATCAAATAGTTGGTTGTAGTTGTGATTGAAATACCAAGGAAGTAGTGAAGTAAACCCATGTCACAAACCACAAATTTGGTGTTGAGGCATCCAATCTGGTTGTCAATAAGGAAAGCGGAGTTTCCTATGACTATAATATCATCCACATAAACAAGCATTAGTATAATGGATGAGGTCTTCCGAAAGATGAAGAACGATGTATCCAGCTTTGATGCCTTAAAATCCCAAAGAAGGAGAGTGGTGTACAATTTGGTGTGCCATATACTTGGTTATTGCTTCAATCCGTATAAAGATTTCTGTAATAGGCAGACATAAGAGGGCTGAGAAGGACTTACAAACCCAGGAGGTTGTTGCATATACATCATTTCTGTTAAATGGCCATTTTGAAAGACATTATTGATGTTGAGCTATCTAGTAGTCCACCCGATAGAAAAATCCAATGAAAGAGCAATCCGTATAGTAGTTCGCTTGACAACCGGGCTAATGGTCTCATCGTAATCAACACCCTTTGTTTGATTGTATCCTTTGGCGACCAAATGTGCCTTGTAACGATCTATAGAGCCATTACTATACAGTTTGAGATGGAAAACCCACTTACAGTTGATAAGAGTAGTACCACTAGGGAGTGGAACAAGCTTCCAAGTGCAATTTTTATGCAAAGCATCAACTTCGTCTTGCATCGCAACAAGCTATAAGGGATTGGAATTCACCACCCCAATTGGATTACAAGCATTTGATGGATGTTCCAAATTGATTCTATATGAGTGATAAAAATTTTGAAAAGGTGGTATAGACTTGATCTTTTGTGTTTAGACAGTAAATCCAAATAAAACGAGTACAATCATCAATGAACAAGACAAAATAACATGCTCCAGTTATAGATTGAACCAGTGAAGGTCCTAAAACACCAGAGTGCACTAAATCAAAAGGAGTTTGTGATTCTTAGCCAACTGACAAGAACTACAAAGTGTAGATGTCCTAGAGTCTGAAAATGAGATATTACAGTACTTTAAAAAAGAAGATATATTGGAAAAGCTTAGATGCCCTAAATAGAGATGCCATAAAGTCGAGGATGAAAGTTTGGAGGTGCTGGATGAGACATTTCTGGTAGTCATGAAAAAGCTTGAGGAGGCGGGACAATTTTGTAGAGCTCGTTACTCAGGGAGCCCCGAATGAGTATCTGGTGAGAGGTCCGATCCTTGACAAAAAAATAATGGGAATGAAATTCAACAAAAAAATGGATTATCAAGACAAAGTTTGTGAATACTAAGGAGATTTTGAGTGATGGAAAGAGTGTGAAGAACATAATTAAGCTGTAAAGGAGAAGAGACAGTTGGTGTAACGAGTCAGATTTTCATACATTTAAAAATTCGTTAAATTTTGAGAAAAACATATTAGAGTGCAAGTCGGGCCGTTGGGAACACTTAAAACGTTGCGGAAATAAAAACATATGCGGAAGAGTAATAATTTAAAGGAAATAAATTAAACCATTTAATTACAAATTACAATTTTGAACACTTTTTTAGAAAGAAACTTAATGAAATTACAATTCAACTCTTCGTAGCCTGGCCAACCACAAGCTCACGCGTGCAAATCCCTCATCAACTGCTTCTTTCTTGCTCGAGATACTTTGCACATATGTGTACCTACACTGCAAGTAAGACATGAGCCTAAATGCCCAATAAGAAAATGAGTTTATACATATGAAATGTCGCTCTTTAATTCTTTGGAATGGGTCTGCCTCAAATCAATCTTTTAATTACGTATATTAGGAATAGTTACGTGTTTTAGGAATAGCTCGTAAATGGAGCATAGATTAAGAAAATCCTATGGTTTCTAATTAATTATGTTAATTGGTCTTTTGATCCCGAGAATGGAAAGATTAGTGTTTTTTCTCACTCAAGGCATGTGGCCACCCCGTGGTGGTTTTCCTAATTATTTCTATTGTCATGAGACAACCCTAGATGTACATACAAGAAATTAATCAAAACCATACATTAGATTAAACAAAACAATATGTTATGAATCTATAGCATGCTTGAGAGGTTTAATTTGAATAATAATATACTAATCAGATTAACAGTTTGATAATCATGCTCAAAAGGCTAATTATTTACACTAGTTATATTTACATTGATTAATTATCATAGACCTAGCAGAAATCCAAGGAACAAGGGCAACCATATGAATAGACAATTAAACAAGGCGATATCAATGGAGAATATGTAGAAGAGTGTACAGACTAACACCAACTAACAACAAAGAGATGCACTAAATTGATTAAAGTGTTTGGAATGCAAGTTGATTACACTGATGGATTGATTAACCGATTTTGATCACATAACAAATAAACTAATAGTTTTGATTATCGACAACGAGTTCTAGAAACTAACACAACCATAAGCACCAAGACTAACAATATTAAGCACCAAGCAACAGAGAGTCCATATAACAAACCTAATGGACATAAGTATGCACGACAATAAAAAATCAATAATTTAATCAAACAATGCATTAATAAACGACAATGTGCTTGAAAAGTTTATAACCTAATTTATTAACATGCTTGCACTAATTAGCTTATTTAGGTTAACTAAATTGCTTAGGTTAGCATGCTTGACAATTAATAATTGGTTTAACATGCTCGATATACTAGTTAATTACACTAGTTATAATCACTCAATTTAGATTGCATGCTCAAGGGGTTGATTTATAGCAGAAATCCAAGGAATTATCAACAGACACAGAGAACAACACACAGAGCATTCAACATAAGAATATTACAGAGGACTAAGATACAGAGTATTCAAGCACAGGAAATACACACTCTACCATTATCGCAAAGCAACCTGAGAATTAGCATTAACAAAGCCTTCAAGGAAACAGAGCAGCCCACGACAGAATATCAACAACCAAATACAACAAATCTAACAATAGAAATCATCAAAGACTCACTCACGCACACACTTGCGGTATAGGGCCTCCACGTGGTCAAGACACACCCAAGTCTTACGGCCTCCACGTGGTCAAGACACACCCAAGTCTTACCATTTGAGGAGATCCACTCACAGACAGCTGACTCCATGGCACTCAGCACACATGGCAGCAGCACACGGTTCAGGTGCTTCCCAGAAGCACTTGAGAGCTTCTCTCTTTTCTCAATCACACCTTCACCGCAAATAAAGAGAACAGGTTCTAAGACCAACAACACATAATCTAATCCAGCTTACTGTTACTCAAACAACTATAACCAGAATACTATAACTCATAAGTCCACAAGCAGCAAAGGAGGAAATTCCTAACCAACAGAGTCCAAGGAAAACGACTTCTGCTTCTAACACCCCCTGCACCCACTGCCATCACGCTACCACACATAGTCATTATTTAATCACAGCATTCCAATCTTATAGAGTAAAAATTACAACAGAACAAGGTAAAGACACAAAGGAATAATCCTCACTTTCACAACTTCCCACAGCAACCTGAAGGAGGAAATACCCGACAGCTGGCAACAGTTCCTCCAAGAGCTACTCAGCCTTTCCTCCTTTTATAGAAATCTCAATCACAAAAATACAATTGAAATTTGAAATATAAAACAACTCGAGGCAGTTATCCCACTATATCAACGATGGAAGCTGATTCTTCGGCCACAATCTGAGCTGCAAACAAACGTCTTTCACCAGGAACCAGCGAACCGGATTGGATTGAACCGTGAGCTGGACCGTAAGCTCACTGCGAACCGATGCTCAGCCCTGTCACCGCGCATCGCCACAGCCAACGCCCGATCATCAGAGAACATAAGAGGATGAAGAAATCAATTGGGCTTACCTCAACAATCTCGCAAGAAGCCGGAAAAGACCGCCCGCGAAAGCCCCGAAGCTGGAATCGTCGCCGACCGAAATAGATCCCGAGCCCTAAATCAGACCCCATGCTGCAGCAGCTACTCGCCAGAGTTGTCTACGTCGCCATCATTTCGTTGCTCATCGCACACCGGAGCTAGTCTCCTCTGTCCCGATCCCTCTTGGTCTCTCTCTCTCGGGTGTCTCCCTCTTCTTCTCTCGAATCGTCTAGTCACTCACTAGAATGGCCGAAGGCCATTCTATCCTCTACATCTAACCGAATCGAGCTGCCAAATGGAGAACCAACCAAGTGAAGCAAACTGGTTCTTGTTGAACCGGTTCAACATATTCTCCAATACTTAATTTAATTTATTACATTAACAAAACTATTTTAATTTCTCAATTTATCGAATTTATTCCTTAATGTAAAACAATTAAATTAATCCCAAACATTATATTACAGTAAATTCCATTTAATCTCAATAAATTGAATTCTTACGAATGCATCCTTCGTAATACCCCGATAAAAATAATTATCCACTTTAAAAATGTCGGGGTGTTACAATTGGAATCACAGCACGACCAACATTAGTAATGAATAGAGGCTTACCACTTGCGTGACAACATGCGCAGAGCCCAAGTAAGGAGCAGAGTCCGTCGGCAGAAGGTGATGACGTGAAATTGTGAGTTGCGCCGCTGTCTAAGAGCCAAGAAGAGGAGGAAGGTGCAGCTTGGGGCAGGGATGGTTTGCTGGAGTGGGGGAGGATTGCAAAGGTGTATGCTTAAGAAGAAGCCTAGGGAAGAGATGGGTTCGATGGGCCGGAGACAAAGGATGAGTTTTGGCTATGGTAGCAAACCAGGGCCGTGTGGCCCATCTTATTACAGATCTGGCAGTGAGGTTTAAAAGGGGGCATGGGCTGGGGCTGGTGCCATTGATGTTGGGTCGGGTTTGGCGGCCCGAGAATCCCATTGTAGCTGGTGAAGTTAGGGCATGGGGATGGCATCCATGGAGAATGAAAGTGGCCCAAGGCAGGATTGGCTTGAGGGAGTTTTGGCAGGGTAGCTGCGCGACAAAGTTTTGCTTCTCCAATCGAAAGTTGTAGCTGAGTAGAAGGCTGTGAATCTCTTCTAGAGACGGTTGATTGGCACAACTAGTAATATTGGTGATGAAGGGATTGTACTCGCTGCCTAATTCAACAAGGAAGTAAATGACAAGGTCACTGTAGGTTACGGGTTCACCGATTGTTGAAAGGGTACTACATAATGTTGTGATTTTCTGAATGTAGGCAGAGGTAGAGAGGTTGTCTTTTGAGAAACTATGAAGTAGGCTCCTCAGATTTGTGATTCGAGCCATGGAAGAGGAGGCGTACATCCGATCGAGAGCACTCCAGATGTCAGCAGCGGTGTTGTAGCAAACAATTTGGGGGAGAATGTTGTTCGAGAGGGAGGAAAAAATCCAACTCATGACAAGTCGGTTGTATCTTTGCCAGATGCCAAATTTTGGATCTGGTTGAAGGGTTAGAGAGTCAATGTATTGAGGAGGGATTGGGTAGGATCCGTCTAGAATGTTGTCCATGCCATTGGCCATGGCAACATTGAGTATTTGAACCTTCTAGATTAGATAATTTGTAGAATCAAGTTTGATTGTTAGGGTTTGGTTGATAGCAGGGAAGGGAGGAAGAGAAGAGGTAGAAGGTGAGGAGAGAATAGTTGTGTTTGAAGAGGCCATGGTGGCTTTGATACCAAGTCAAGAAATGCATATTACTATGGAGGAAGAGATTTGCATAATGCTATTTCTGTGTGTTTTGTATTCTTGAAAGAAAACCCATGTTTGTACAATGCATACCAGGGGTATATATATACCTGGAAAAATAGAAAGTTCTAACATATAAATGATGCATTAACAATATTTACCTGTTTTTCTATCTCTCAAATATAAAACTCTATTGTTCCTTCTTGATACTTTGATGCACCAACGACATAATTGCAATCTTGAAATATAAAATTTTTAACACTCAATCAAAATTTGGCAAAGAAGATCAAGGGAAAATAAAACAAAGTGAGAACATGTTATGAAAACAAATTTTATTCCCGAGTATGTTGATTTTTCTTAAATTTTTGTTGTTTCAAGGTCAAATATGGGTTGAATTGAAGTCTAAAATCACAAGTGATTTCATAACGCAACTTTGATTACATTTCAAAATTGAAATCGGAAGTGATTACCTATTTGCCTTAGATTTTAGAATTGAAATTGAGAATGAAAATTGAACCGTAAACTCAGGAATGAAATTTAAACTATAAACTGCAATGAATCTGTGTGAACTTTGATTACATTTCAAAATTGAAATCGGAAGTGATTACCTATTTACCTTAGATTTTAGAATTGAAATCGGGAATGAAATTGAATTATGAACTCTAAAATGAAAATCAAATTATGAACTATAATGAATTTGTGCAAATTGCAAAATGAGAAATGAGAATGAAAATCAAAACAAAGAAACGTTGAAACCGGAGCTGTGAATTTGACGAACTTGTGTGAAGTTCACACTGCAAACTACGACTCTCCAAATGTGACGCCTCGGTTTATAAAATCAATATTTGTTATTCCAATTTTAAGGAAAATTTAAAATTTTCTTTTGATCTTTTTAAAATGTATGGTTAAATAGGCAATCAGAGTAATTTAACGGAATAAATTCAAATCATGATTTTAAACCAGTTAAAATGCAGCCCATATTATACAAATCATTTATCGAATAAAATCATAATATAAGATAACAAATTTTATTTGAGCCATAACTCATTAGGTCTTCTCCAGTTGATAACTCAATATTTCATCTGGCAATGCATTCACCTTTTTCATTAATAATATTTACATGCATCATAGGTAATACAATGAGTTGAGGCTCAGCATGCACATGCTATGCAATGCGTATGAAGTCGTTTTTAGAGAAAAACCTAATCTCCTCTACATGCTATTTTAGTTTCACTTAACAGTTCAGATGTATGAGATCTTTAATCATCTAGGGAAGTTGGATCCATTATACCACCTTGTGGCTTAACCGTCGCTCCGGCGAGGAGCTTCCTCCATTAGGGGCATCACCACTGATCTCATACACCTATTTACATTTATTGGTTCATTTATTAACATGTTATGCATATGGCAGCAGTTTTATAAGCCCTATCGTGATGCATGTACAGTTCATAACAATACAATGGAATTAACGGCAGTACAACAATTCATATATGCAATTAAGGTAATTTTATATATTTTTATTTCTTTTTACATTCATGCATTAATCACAAAAAGAATTTTCGTAATTATGTTGACATTATTTTAACGCTAGGTTTCATGATATTTTCAACATTTCTTTATCTTTAATTTATAGGATTAATTCCCACAATATTTTCAATATTTCCAATGGTAGAATTTCCCCACGTATAATTTCTCCTGATTCCCGACTAACTCCTCCTCTACGCTTTCATCCTCAAATGTCTAAGACCCGACCATAATGCGGAATGTTCACAGGATGCCTTGGAGATTCAAATGGATTAGGAATTTGATCCGTTATCTATAAAGAGATAAGAACTTAACTATCAAAGAGAGGAGCTTGGCTGAAGCCAAACGTGCTAGTTGAACCAAAGCTATCAAGTTTGATCTCTTCAAGCAAACAATTGAAGAAGATCAAATCCTCAAAGAGAACTCAAGAAAAAAATCACTCTCTAAGCAAAAATGCTCTCAAATTTCAAGTTGTAAGTTGTGATTTACATTGACGGCTTTCCCATCTATTTATAGGCAACTCAAGCGGACATAGAAACATTATAAAATTACATAAAATATACAAAAGAGTGCAAAAATTTCATGTTAGGTCGAGAATTGACGCGGGTGGCACTTGGGAGGCCCATTGGGCGCGGGAGTCAGCCGGTCAGCGCTGGCGGGCACGCAGTCAAGGTAGGCGAGCGGTGCTGTCGGCTGGCAGGCGTGCTGTCAGGGTGGCGCACTCTATCAGCGGGCGCACTGTCGAGCGACTGTTGGGCAGCGCACCCGTTGACTTCTGGGTGGCGCGCAGTGGGTCTGGCCTGTGGGCTGCTTCGGTCTATCTTCAATTTTAGCCCTTTTTTCTTCAATCCTATTCTACCTTGGGCCTCCATTGGATCCTCCCTAATCCCTAACACCATCATGGCCCTTGACTTGCCATTTAATAAGTCTTTAACTTGAACTTGTATGTTTTTGTCCGTCTTCTTTGTTATGGATCCTTTCATTGGGCTTCTCATGTTTTGTAAGCTATCAATCGAGGTATTACATCCTGATTAATTTATGGAATATTACACCAAAGAAGCAACGATGATTGCAAGTTAAGGCTGCGCTAGAAAGGCAACGACGACGACGAGACTCGGCATTTGACACTCAACGGAGAAAGATAACTCCTGATGGCTAAGGGTTGAGCTATGTAAATCTTCGAATGGTGCAAATAGAAAACAGGAGAGGAGGGAGTGGACTGCAAAGTGCTCTGTTTAAAGGTGGAAGTTTAGATTTTGGCTTGGGTATACACATTTTTTTTTTGTTTTTTTTTTTTAATTTTTGGCTTAGTTCGGTTTTACACGATTTTTCTAAATTAGAATCGAGAACCGAATTAAAACTTTTGGTTACTTTTGGTTTAGTGCCAAATTTGTTTTTTTTTTTAAACCAGACCAAACCCAACCTATCCATTCAATTTGGTTTGGTTTGATTACCTAGTTCGACCAGAATTAATTTCCACCCCTAACTACAACTATGAGTTGATTGAGGTGTAAATGAAAAACCAAAAATAAGGTAGCAGGTCTTCTCCATGATCCTTGACACTAAGCCTCATCAGCAACCCACCTATTGAAACAAGGATTGATCGACCAAGGGGTGGACAAGGTCAAGGCAGGTTGCATGACTAATAGTTAAATTGCTTGAAACCAATTTTCTATTTGTAAAAATTTTCAAATTTTTCTTTGAAAAAGAAGTAAAACTATAAGTAAGAAGAAGATATAGCAACTCTTATAAATTCATAATAGTTTTTCTATAAAAATTATAAATTTTATTTAATCAACCATCAAAAGAACTTAAAACTTTATTAATTTTAGGTAAAATGACAAATTAACCGTCATCGTTTGTGGTCAATGACAAGTCAACCACTATCCTTTTTTTCTAACAAATTAACCACTTGACGTATGGAAAAATGACAAAGCCAACATCGCTGTCATGTTTGCCGTTAACGTGCTGATGTGGAGCCGCAGTGGTTCGTATACAAACCACCGCGGCTCCGTGGTTTTCCAAGAAGAGAAGGCCAATTTTGGCCTAAACTACTTCAGTGTCTCAAGAGACCGCCGTAGTGTCATACCAAACTGCGGCGGTCTCTTGGGACATCTCTGCAGTTAATCCAGGAACCGCTACAGTGTCTCAAAAGACTGCCGCAGTTTGGTATCACACCGCGGCCTTCTCTTCAGACACCATGGTGGTCTCTTGAGACACTAGTGGTCTCTTGACTAAACCGCAGCGGTTTTTGGCCTCGGTCTTTGAACTCTATCAGTATACATAACCGCTGTGGTCCTAGGGCTTGGCCATTTTCATCGCAAAAAAACAAAAAAATCCTCTCGGCGGACAACAAGGTCAGACATTCTATCACAATGTATCCCCGAGTAAAGAAATTAGCATTCAACCAAAAGGGCAGGAGGTCAATGATGCAAGAAGAAGCACTCGCCACGGTGGAAGTTGTCTAAACCGCGGCAGTGGAAGATGTTCAACCCACGGCAGTGCAACACGGAGAAACCACGGAGGCTGGAGAAACCGTTGCACAATCCCAATGGGAACCTCAACCCGAGCTTGAACAATGACCAGCTGGTGGGTCATTGGTTTGGTTCCAACTCGTTACAGCAGGTTTCCAGTCCAAACTATTTAGGATAGCATATGCCAAAGCATGGTATGAAGATGATATACAACACCTTGCAATTATTGTTTCAAAAATAGTAGATTTGGACTCCTTGGCAGGAATTGGAATTCAACAATTGGTTGAAGATGCTGGATTAGGTGAGTTGTGCTGGATTGGGGTAGTTATTGCAAAAGGATTGTTAGATTGTTTTACGCAAATTTGAAACTGGCCACCCAACCATTAGAGGTGTGAATATATATTTTTGGAGGGAAGTTGAGATTGACTCCCAACGAGCTGAATATAATGCTTGGATGTGTACTAGAGGGGCCAAGCGATCAATATAATCACGTGTCTCGGGATCCACCGTTCATCAACCGAGGAGAAGGGCTAGCAGTGCTTAGATTATTACACCGGGATCATAAGATTGCCGAGTACAACAAGTCAAATGGCAAGGAGCTGAATGCCATAGCCCGAGTGATCCACCTAATCACAACATACACAATTTTGCCTCAGGATGGACATCGAGACCTTGTTTGTTGCATGGATCTCTATTTGCTGGAGAAGGTGTTCACTAGGAAAAAGGTGGACATCAAATAGGTCATCCTAAGTCACATGCACGAGGTGCTCAACAACCCAGCCAAGAAGCAGCCATACAACTGGCTCATCCAGAGGATTGTTGAACACTATGGGGTACCCATCTCAGAGAAAGAGCCAAGAATTGAAGAGACAGCCACTAACGTGTACAACAAATTGAAAGTGGACCGAATGGGGGTCACCCAAGCTGGAGGGGAATGGGTACACATGACCAAAAAGCAGCCTGCACCTCTACCCCCCTCAGTGCCTTAGCATTCAGCCCCCTCAACGGAACAACCCCCTCCTCAGACATCTCATTTTACTTCGATGCCTAAGGAGATGTCTAGTTGGATGACTAGGATGGAGGAGCTCCATCACATGGCACTTAACAAAATACAAATGATGGAGGAGCGAGCAAAAGAGAGACATCTGCGAGTAGAAGAGAGGAATATGTGAGTAGAAGAGAGGCACCGTGAGCTGGTGGCAGCACTTCATAGAATTGAGAGCCGATCAACCCGTACAGCAGCCTCTTCATCATCCTCTAAAGCAATAGAAGCCACATACCACTTGTAAGTTATTTACTTTGTATGCAAAGTCTAGTCTGTACTTTATTTATGTTTGACATAATGGCATGTTGTTGATTTGTAGCACCGGTGCCGTAAGCCACCAACCAGCTCATCTAGCCATCCCTGCCAAGGAGCAAGAGACAAGTGAGTCACAGCCTCAGGCCCTTAGAACTGTGCGCGTTGTAGGTCTTTCATTTGGTTATATATGTGTGTCTGCACTTATTCATGTTTTGTTAGTCTGACGGCCTTTTGCCATTTTTTTTGCAGGCTCAGGATTTGATGGACATCTTCAAGAAGTATGTTACGCCAAATACTCGAAAGAATGTGGAGACATGCATAGTTCTTGGGGGAAAGCTGCTCGCTGGTGATTACGTCATCACTGATATCACCTTCCCAGATCAAGTCAGGACACCAGATACGGTGAGAAGCCTTCTTTGTATCTTAGTGTATAAGATTTTATCTTAGTACTCATCCGAACTTATATGCAATGCTATGGGGTCAACGACGAAAACGTATTTATATTTCAACAAAAAAAAGTTCTACTCACATTAGGGTGGATTCATGTAAGTAACCATCTCGCTTCTCTAGGTTGTCGTTCATGTTCACTGAGATCATCTAATACGTTGTTTACATTTCAGACACACCCAAAGTAGGGGTTGTTTATGTCATCCGTTGACCTCCACACTCAATATGCTTACCAACAATTAATGTCGAAAACAATTTCCATCATCATAGCTCCCACTGACATAGAGCGGTATGTATTTTCCCTTGTGTAAATTCATAATTTTGCTTTCTCCGTATTTTACCGATAATTTCTCCCTTTGCATTGTAGCCTGTATGACATTTGACGTTGTACTAGTGAGGGGATGATGGTGATCTGGCATTGCACAAATAAGGAACAATTCCACGAGCATGACACTGTAACCTATGAGGGTCCGTTGTTCAATAGAGCATCTAACATATTTGCTGATGCGCAATTGTCTTTTGCAATCAAGGATTTGCAGCCAAAACAGACCAGAAAGAAGAAGGCGGCGTAGGAATATATGTTTATGTTGACTTTGCTGTAATTTATGTTTACATTGACGTTGTAATTTATGTTTAGTTGACTTTGTTGTAAAATATGTGTACGTTGAATTATATGTTTGGATTAAAGATTATATGTTGGATGAAAGATGAATAGTAGAAAGGATAACAGATGTATGATACTGGAACTGCTTGAGATTTTGTGCAAGATATATGACATTAGCTTTGGGAGAGTAAAGAAACAAGGGAGACTTTTGCAAAATTCTTATAAATTGGGGTGAGAATAAGTGAAAAGTAAATCCTGAATGAACTAAATCAAGCCGCGACTTTACTTACAAGCCGAGGCGGTTTGTTATGCAAGCCATGGCGGTGTTGGGGACAGGTCATCGTGGTTTGTTACCAAGCCGCTGTGGTGTGTCCACAAGCCATCGCGGCTTGCATAACAAACCACAGCGGTTTGTGAGCAAGTCGCGGCAACACTAAACAAACCGCCGCAGCTTGTCATGGTACCTGTAATCAATTTTCATTCATCCTCCACAACCAAATGTATGAAACCAATATATCAATTCAAATTGAAGAAACGAAAGAAATTCAAATTTACAATTCAAATTTATTAAACCAATTTATATTTATCAATTCAAAATTTACAATGATAGCGCACAATATAATCACACACACACACACACACACACACACACACACACACACACANATATATATATATATATATATATATATATCTGTAATACCCCCGATATTTTTAATTATCGGGATATTACAAGGCATATTAGGAGCGGTCCGAAATAGCCCAGCTTAGAGTTAAATTAGAGATTTAAAATGATAAAAGGGGTGTATTAATTTAATTTGATAAATTAAATTAATAATGGAAGATTAATTAGATTTATATTTTAGGGGAGAATTAGTGAGGATTAATTGAGGTATTAAATTAAAGTGATTAATTAAAATTTAAATGAAGAAAAGCTTAAAAGGGGGATATGTGAACCGGTTCACTAAGTGAACCAGTTAAGAAGGGAAGAATGGCCTTTGGCCCATTCGCGTTCTGCAGGCGAGAGGGAGAGTGGACCAGATCAGGAAAAGAGATGGGAGGGGAGAAAGAGATCGAGAGATGAAGGAGAAGCGCTAGCAAGCAAATTGGAACGGCGACGAAGGAACGCTGTCAAGGCGAGGTGGAGCGGCAAGTTGCAGCGATTTCGTGGCTAGGGCTCAGGATCGGAACTCCTGCCGTGGCATTTTCTGACTTCAAATTGGAGCTATGTTGGTCGGGTTTTCTTCCTCTTTGTGTTATGATGTTCGGACGTTGCTAGGGGTGATCGGAATTGGCAATTTGTGAAGGATGCAGGGGTTGGTGTTTTGGGCAGGGGAGCGCTTATGGAATCAGCGGTTCACGCTAGACCGGCCAGAGGCCTTGGTCTAGCTTGTCGATTGGGTTCGAACCGACTCAACAGTGGCTGAGTTCCTTGTGCTGGAAGCCGATAGTAAAACGTGGGAGACACTTCGTACAAGCTGGGCAGTTTGGTCAGGCATGCTGGAGAAATGTCACTCTCTATGTCAAAGAGTGTCCTCTCTGGTTTGATATACATAGGAGAGGTTGAGTTGCGATGGGAGGCAGGGGAGGGCTCGGGTGTTCTGGAGACATTTGCTACAGCCGTGAAGCTTGGAGAGCTGGAGGTGGAGCTGCGGTGTGCTGGGAGTTGAGGGTGAGGACTGTGTTTGTGAGCTGGAGTGCCGTGAGGAGAGGTGATGGCCGAGGTGATGCTCCTGGAGTCCTGTTATGTTGGTAAGATAGATCTCCTCTCTGTTGCCTTGGATGTTTAATTTTATGCGTACTGGTTATGGTTGTTGGATGAGGAATTTACTTGATAATGTTTCTGTTAACTCTTGTTAAGTGTGTGTGTGTGGTGAATTTGTACTCAACTGGTTAGGTTCTATGAATGGGTTGATGCTCTGTTATTGATATTATGTGATAGTTGAAGTAAGGATAAACACTTCGTTGGTTGTGTGAGCTACACGCCGTGAGAGTAATTGGAATGTTTATGTTTTGTATATGATAAAGTAATTAGTTTAGAGGAAGATTTTGAGATATTGGATAAAGTAATGATTTCCTGCTTGGTTTATAAATGAAAAAGAATTTCCTGGTTTGTTATAAATGATAAAGGAATGGGAATAAATATTGGATTTAGCCTCTGTTGGATTATTGTTGTGAGAGATTAATTATGTTGTTTCTAATTGATAATGCTATTTGATAAATGAGTTGGTTAAGTTGCTATTGAGACTGAGTCAATGGAAAATGTTAGGTGATTAGGTTCGAGCTAATGATGTCAATGTTGTGATTAGTGATTGGTGATTAGTAATGATGTGATGTTATGGATTTATGAAGGTATAGGAAGAGAAGAAGGATGACTATTAAGTGCCAACCGCAATAAAGACTTGAGGTAAGACTTGGGTGTGTCTTGGGCAGGTGGAGGCCCAACACCGCAAGTAGAGTCCATTTGTTTGCTTGTTATACGTTTTGATGCTTTGTATGTTGGTTCTCTGTATTTTCTCTTGTTGTTGGTTTCTGTATGATTGTTCTGTATGTTTCCTTAATGTATGTGTAGGTTTAGTTGTTGTCAGTTCCTTGGACGAATTCCATCATGAATCTTTGTTTGGTTTCCTTGTTGTAGTGTGGTTGTCCTGCAGGTGTGAGTTTGTTAATAGTTCTCTCCAATTCATTATTGTTGTCGCTGTTAGTTTACTAGTCAATATCCTAGATTGGTTTATGGACTTGTTAATGTTCTGTAGACTTGGTTACTCTGTGATATGTCCATCGTTGTTAGCTTTCTTGTTTTGTTGTGTTAGCTCTCTGCTAGTTTTGTGGTTAATTGTTAGTTGCTTTGTTGGTAGCTCCGCTTGCATTATTAGTTTGGTTGCCTTGTAGGTATAAATTTGGTTAGCGAACAGCCTATGAATTGACTAATATAGCATGTTGGGATTAACTTAATTAATAAGTATGTTAATTAATAGCTTAACTAATTTACTAGTTATTGATTAAATTATTAAAAGTTGTTAATCAATCCCTTAGTGTAATTAACTAGCATTCCAAACATGTAATCAATTTAGTGTGTCTCTTTATTGTTAGTTAGTGTTAATCTATATGATTTTCCATATGTTCTCTATTGATATGTTGCTTTGCATAATTCTTGTTGTGAATAAATCCCTTTACCATGCTATCTAAATCGAGTAATTATAACTAGTATAAATCACACACTCCTGAACATGTTAATCAATCAAGTATGTAAACACCTTAATTAATATAAGCAAGTAAGTGAATGTATGTTATAAACTTCTCAAACATGTTGTTGTCTTTAATATATTGTTTGTTTATGTTATGGTTTGAAATACTTGTTGACGTCGTGCAATTTTAAGTTCGTTATGGTTTTTGGTTAAATCCTTGAATGTGCTAATAGGGTAGTTCCTTGTATGTGCTTTTATGGTAATCTCATAACGCTCGAAACAATTAAAAGCACCTCCACGGGGTGTATATTTGTGTATGTGGACCTTTCGCATCATCCTCCTCCAAAACACATTGCAAATGACATTAGCATAGTTCAAATAACACTTGAAAATGTAAACGTGATAATGGGGTTCACCTGTGTCTTAGGAATTATGTCCGAAACTGTGTCAATAACTCTCTCGGGGACTATGGAAGGAATTGTCTCGGGGATTCTGAAACCCATAAATGTTCCCTCTGACCTTCCTCTGCCGCCTCTGGCTTTGTCACCTCTGTAGGGCCCTGCACTGGACTCGCCTCCACCTTCGCAAGTGTGGGAATTGTGCCCCACACCCCCACACCGGCCACAGGTCATGTTCATATGTCTTATGGGAAGCACTGTCCGGCTTGGGGCCTCGTCCACATCCCGTATTCTACATTTTCGTGGCCTTCCTAGAAGTCTTTTAAATGAAGGTGGGATAATTGGATCAAGATGCATCACAGGAGGCCACTCGATTTGTCCATTGATGGGGCGGACAAAGTGGGAGTACATCGCCATGTATGTTTCTCAGTGATAGCATGCATGCACAAATTCCTCAGGAGATCTCCTCGTGATGTGAACGCATAGGACTGCATGGACACACGGGATGCCAGTCAACTCCCACCGGTAACAGGTACAAGTATGCCTATCCAAATCGATAGAGCACTGTTTGTTATCATTGCTGACCTCAAACTAGGCAGCTCCTGAAAACTGGGGGCTCCAATTTCGATCTGCAAGTTGTTTGGCGAGCTGGTTACTGATCTGCGAACACAAAAAGACCATCGAGCAAGCCATCTTTTCTTTTTTTTTCATGATCCTACCCATTATGCCCTTTCATATGATGTCAAACATACTTAGAATCGGTTTTTCCTGGGTTGGTTGGATGCAAGCGTTGAAGGACTCGTTGAGGTTGTTGAGTATTAAGTCGTATTTGGGGATGGAGCAGAAGGCATTTTTGGCCCAGCATGTCACATCTATTCCTCGTAGATAGTTGTGAGTCGCCGAGTCAAGCAAAAATAACTTTTCCATCTCTCTCTCAAACTGCCTCACTGTTGTGGCTCTAGATGCGGCCCACATTACATCATTTAACAACCTGCCTTTAAATTGTTTTTGAAAATTGTCATACAAGTGTCAGATGCAAAAACAATGGTCCGCTTGCCCTACCACCTCTCTGACAGCTGGCACTAACCCCTACAAAGATTCATAGTATGAGTCAAATATTGGTACACAACGCATAACATAAACATAAAAGGCAAGAGCAATCAACCGCACCTTTTATCGGTCAGAAATGATTGTCCACCCATTGCCACTCGGGGTGTTTAGATCGTCGAGTAACAATTCCATAAACCAGTTCCAAAAAGTCCTATTTTTTGCTTCAACCACTACTACAACAATCAGATACATTCCATCGTTCCCGTCGATGGTGACAGCAGTGAGTAGCTGGCCTGAAGTCGCTCCCTTCAAGTGGCAACCATCCAAAAAAATAACCAGCCTACTGCAATTCAAGAGGGACATCTTGCAGTCAAACACATGTACATCTTTTTAAATGCACTCATGCCCAGGTCAACACGCACTGAGCTTCCAGGATTAGACCTCCGAATCTCCTCGGCATAGGACCATATGAGCCTGTATTGCTCATTGCCATCCCCTTCGTTAATTTTTTTGGCCGCATTCCTTGCCCTTCTAGCAAGGCTTAGTGTGATGTTGGCATTGAATTCCTTCGCGACTGTCTCAATTATGGAAGAAAGGTCCCAATTAGCCTGAATTTTAAATCTATCTAAGTAATGCGTTGCCACCCATTTGGTAGTGGCATGATGGCTTTCCATCTTTCTCGATCAAGTGTGAACATCGTTGTAGAACTTTATTTGAAATGTCATTTCACCTTGCATTTTTTATGCATGCAGCCGGCACGTGCATCCTTCCTGGCAAGTAGACCTCAACCAATGAGCGTCACTGTGGGTGAATTTTATCTCATACGCATTCTTTAACGCATGATCAACAATTTATTTTCTAATTTTATTCAATGAACTATACTTTTTGCCAAGGCTCATACCAATGAAAGTGCATTGTGGTTGTGGTGGGCTTCTAGGCCTACTCTTGGCCATGTTAATGTCTTTGTCACTACTAGATTGGCATAATGAACGGAGGTCCTCCTCGTCCTTCTCGTGTAGAGTTGCTGAAACAGAATGCAACACAATTGCAAATTTATTTTCAATTCCACGTACCTCATTATCATTGGGCAAAAATGTGGCTGTGGGCCCCACTTCAACTTGACGATTAATAAAAGATTCTTCAAAACTCAAAGACGCCATTTACTTTTCAACAAATTCTTCAACTTGGCCAAAATGTCATTCACTTCAGCTCTCAGAAATCTCTAGGGTTCGCTAATCGTTGACAAAATGTCTGAGAATATCACGAGGAGTTTATTGTGTACTTATACAATTTAAAGTAGTGTCAAGAAACTACTGCCGATTAATGATGATGTCGCTATATTGTCTCAAGAAACTACTGCGGTGTGATACCAAAGCAACGGTTCCTAGATTAACCGCAGCAGTGTCTCAAGATACCGCCGTGGTTTGGTATGACACTGCAGCGATCTCTTGAGACACCACGGCGGTTTAGGCTAAGATTGGCCTTCTTTTCTTGGAAAACCACAGAGTCGCGGCGGTTTGTATACAAACTGCCGCAACTCCACATCAGCACGTTAACGTCAAACGTGACAGCGATGTTGGTTTTGTCATTTTCTCATACGTCAGTGATTAATTTGTTAGAAACAAAAAGGATAGTAGTTGACTTGTCATCGATCGCAAACGATGATGGTTAATTTGTCATTTTCCCTTAATATTATATTGATCATTCTCATAAATCTTATTTAAAAAACTTTCTAATGGATTTTTTTTTATTGATAGGATTAATTGCAACACCTAACAAAAATGTTATATGAAATTTTTTATTATTAAATATTGAGTAATTATCCCGCTGAAGTATGTGGATGTTTTTTAATTGATAACTTAATTTTCTTTTATTATCTAACATCTCAATTTTTAAGACATTAGCAATAGACACCCTCATCATCAGGGGGTCTGTTAAATGCCTCACATGTTTTACACATAAGTGTAAAGTAGCTTCGAGTTCAAACTTCAAGTTCACGAACTTTGACAATGAAGCAAGTGCCCTATATTGTTTTGCAAAATTGACAGCTTCAAGGAAGAATAGTTCCACTACTGCTAGGCAATTCATTGGCAGTTTGAAGAGTCTGTTGTCGAGGGGAGAGACATTATTATCAAACTAACTAAACAAACATGTATTCTCAAATTAACCGGAGGACAATGTATTATCAAATTAACCAAAGAAAAATATTTTATCTAATTAACCACAAAAAATTGTATTATCAAATTAAACTAATGAAAAAGTTTCATCAACTATGAAAATTTATGTCATGCTACATTGGAAGGAAGTGTGGGTGTCTAGGGATACTTGGTTTCAGACGGATGGGAGACTATGCATGAGCTTTATACGCGGAAGTGTTGGTGACCGTGAAAACATTCATGTCAGCAGAAGCATTTGTGTCCACAAATGTGAGGTGCAATCTGCAGAATAAGGTGTGTTTGTAGAAAGATATGTGAATGTTATAGATAGTAATTAGAAGACAATGTGAGTGGGGTGGATATCCACAACGAAAGTGCACACATCTACTTTTGAGAAGGTCTCAAACCACAGACGTCTGCACATCTGCTTGTGAAAACTTACATGTCCGCTACAGATATTCGCCTCACTGAGGGAAGAGACAGTATTGTCGAACTAACCAAATGAACATGTATTTTCAAATTAATCAAAGGAAAATGTTTTATCAAATCAACCACACAAAAATGTATTATCAAAAAAGTTTCATCAACCTTGACAATTTATCCATGCTATATTGGGTATCTGTTTTTGGATTGGAGAAGTTTGGTATTCCGTGGAAATGTTGGTGACCACAAATGTGTTTTCGTTTGTAGAAGTGTGGGTGTTTGTGGATACTTGGTTTCAGAAGGATAGGTGACTGAGCATGAGGTTTATTTGTGGAAGTGTTGGTGACTGCAAAAGCGTTAGTGTCTACGAAAGCGTTGATATCTGTAGATGTGAGGTAGAATTCGCATAATGAGGTGTGTCCGTAGAAAGATATATGAAATTGGCAGATAGTGATTGGCAAACAATGGGAGTGGGGTGGATATCTGTAGCAGAAGTGCACGTTGTTGGATCGATATGCGCCTAAAGGGGGGGTGTGAATTAGGCGTTCTAAACTTTTTCATGCATTAATTATCTCTAAACCCTTGATAATTAACTAATGAATATGCAAGTAAACATAAGCAAATAAGAGAGTAAGGGTTAGAAAGTGCAAATAAGTTTGTTCACTCGGTTCAACAATCCGGCCTACGTTTGCGCTTCAAGTTTCTGACTTAGAGACCTTTTAACCCAATAGCCTCCTTGATTATTGTTGATTGAACTTCACAGGCGTCAATCAAGCATTTACAAACTATTTTAGGGCGTCACCCTCTTGTCTTTGACTATTCTCGGGGCATCACCCTTAATCACGATTTAAGAATTTGAAATGAGAAAAAAAAATTTCTAACTCTCCCATATATAAAATCTCAAGTTTGAGGATTGGAGAGTTAGAATTTACACTTTATGAATGATGAGAAATCGAGCATAGAATTTGGCAGAGCTTCGCTTTGATTCTCTCTTGGTTAGTATAAGTTTCGAAGTGTCTTCTATATATAGACACTACTTGAGCGGTCGACTGCCTTCTTTTTGGTCGACTGCCTTCGATCATTGGAATGTTACCGTTATGCTTTTGGTCGTCTATTTTTTGCTCAGGTCTGTCAAACCGGTCGACCACTTTCTCATTAGTCGATTGCTTCATCATATAGCAGAAATTGGCTCGAATCTGTCTTAATTTGTGGTCGATCATTTTATCACCGGTTGACTGCTTCTTCAGCAGATTATCCATTTTGCGGTTGATCAACTTGACTGCTTCTTCGACCACTAAACTGCCAAGCCTACTGATTTTAAAACCGGTCGATCATTCCTCAGCTAGTCAATTGCTTCCTCTGTTTTTCACAAATTTGGTCAACCTCATTAAGGCTTTACTTGACCTCTCCTGTAATACCCAATTTCCTATAACGAAATTAAGTGAGAATAATTGGGTATTTATTTAGGTATTATTGGACAATTAAAGATTTATTTGATGGAAAATTCAATGAGAGAATATTTGGATAATCATCGATGATTTATTTGATGAAAAAATTAATTTGGGAAACCGAATTGAAGAAATTAAATTGAACCGATAATTATCAGCAAGCAAAATTCAAAATAAATCAGGAATTGAAAATTGGGTCAGTTAACATATGATAAGTATATTTGATAATTATAGATTTATTGAATAAATTATATAAATAAATGAGATTATTAGTGTTTAGTTTCTAGAGAAAGACAGAGAGACTCGAGGGAGACAAGAGAGACGGGGGAGGCGAGGGAGTGGTGGTGAAATCTCCTTTGCGATGCTGGAAATCATTGGGCTGGCGTTCGGATGGAGGGTCTTGTTCTGGCGTGCACTGAGTGTCATAGTCTGGCCAACTTGATTGCGGGCTAGGGCTTGTAAAACGTTCGAGTGGTGGGGATGTTATGAACGAAGCTCCTGCGTGGCTACGATCTTCGTAACGTCGAGAATAGAGGACGATGCAAACGGCGATGAAGAGCTTCTGCAGGGTGACTAAGCTCTCGGGTGAGTACCCCTGCTCTTTGGGATTCTCGACCTCCATGCTGTGCACTGTAAGTCATTCGGATTCTATTTTTGAATGTTGAGGTCAACGTTGATAATGGGTGTTGTTTTGTACTGCACTTTGGCTGGTTGTTGAAGGCAAGCAGTGGCGGAGAAAATTGAATGGCAGTAAGGGGGATAGTGTTCTGTGCTCTCTGATGAAGGAAAGGACTAGCTTCAGGTATTTAGCTTCCTCTCCATTTTTCATGAATCAAATGATGATGGTTGTTAAAGTTAAAAAATTTATCTATTGAGATGTTGGATTTTATGCTTGAGTTTTTTATGGATTCTTGTAGGATGATGGTCTGTCAATTTAGGTTTTGCCCGTTATTTTGCATTCTGGCAAGAGCAAGTGTGTGAGTGAAGGAGAGATACCGTTGTGCGTTGTGAAGGAGGTTGTGAGCTGAAGCAAGCCGTTGGTTTGGACAACTCGCTGCTGTGTGTTTTCCAGTGCAGAAACTCTTCAATGGTTGGTAATTGTGAGGTAAGAATTGAGATTGAGTTCTGGCTAGTGAAGGCCCTACACCACAAGCGGAGTCTTCCTTGATTGTTTGTTAACATTTCTATGCGCCGAGTGATTTTATATGTATTGTTGCTCTTATCTATTATACGTATGCTCACTTATGTCATCGATTCGTTGCCAGGCATGTTTAGTATTCTTGATATAGTTGATGTTTTCTTTAATTATTAAGCATGTTTAGGAGATTAGTATATTGATATTGTTTTCTTTAAATTCTGAGCATGTCTATATAGTTGTTGATTCCTTTAAATTAACGAGCATGTCTATATATCTGTTGATTCCTTTAAATTGTCGAGCATGTCTATATGGTTGTTCATTCCTTTAATTACCAAACATGTTTTAGAGTATATCGCCATGTATATTTTCCATGTCTCGTGCTTTTATATTGCTGTGATTATCGCTTTGCATTGATATGCATCATGATAATAGAAACAATTAGGAAAGCCACGTTGGGTTGGTATTCATATACATTATGAGAGGAAAAATAGATAAAGAAAATGAATGTAAGGGAATTGGAGGTTGTGGAGGTGGTTTGGATCTAACGAGGTAGACTCGAGATTATGCCCTTCCCTTGTCGGGTCGCGAGAGCCTTTCTACCCCAAGGGGTTGGATGCCGACTAGCATTGCCGACTAGCAGCCACTCTCCCTGTGATAGAATCTCCAATTTCTCAGCTCAATGTACAAATTGATGTATATATGACTGTGAGTAAAAAATAGTTTGGGTGGATTCCATTCTGACATAATCAGTTACAGGCATACATTGTTTTGCATCTCTTTTCTTGCTACATGTTAGCTCTTGTTTGCTTTGTGGTGTAGGTGATTGTAATGACGTCATAATTCTTTAGAAGAGCAGTTGATGAGGGATTTGCACGAACGGACCTTAAGGCTGGTTAGCCTAAAGAATGTAAAAGAGAAAAAGGATTTTGTAAACAATAATGTAAACAATTGTTTATTGCCTTTAAATAATTTATCTATGCTTCCGCTACATTTTGAGAAAAAAGAGTTTTCATAATTATAGCTTTCTGCTGTTTATAACAATTGAAGTAACGAGTTTAAGAAAAATGATTTTTAATGGTCTAGTTTTTAGAAAGAACTTTGATCATAATTTAAAAGGTTTTCTGCTGTTTTATAAAAGAAAAGAAAAGTTTTAAATTTTACACGATTTTCGAAGGAAGAAAAATCTGGGTCATTACAATTTGTGTCAAAGCAATTGTGGTTTAAAATCGGTTCTGTAGACTGCCTACCAACACAAGTTTCGACGTGGAAATACTTCATTAATTGTAAGTAAGATAATAGAATTGTTGACATGCCTCAGGGGCCGAGGCCTATTACTCGATCGCAAACAAGGTCCTTACTTTTACTTAGCCAAATTACTGATGATCTTGTTTCTTTTGCAGGTATTAGCTTTGAGGATGGTTCCATTTGGGATGTTGTCCCAATGGATAGGGAGCAGCCCATGCATGTCTTGACTTGGGACACACGTGAGTGTTGTGAGCTTCATCAGACGGGAATTTGTCTTCCCGACATCCGAAACGTGTAACCTTTCAATTCAGCATTTTTTCATTTCTTATTTTATTTTCATGGCAAACATTGAGCCTATTTTGTGAGGGTAAGGCATGGTTATAAGCTTTACTCATTCATGCATTTAGATTGTTGGTTAGGTTAGATGGTGATGATTCAGTTATGGGTTGATGGGCCAAGTCCAATCCATTTCAAGCCCAAGGAAAGAGCAAGCCCAAAGAAAACATCAAGGAGCTGCCACGTGTACGCCATGCATGTTATCTCCCACCAGCTTTAATCTCGGCCATTCATTCCACATTCATCCAAGGGCCTGCATGTTGCCACCCAAAGAAAATATCCAGGAGCTGCCACGTGCACGTCATGCATATTGCCACCCACCTGCCTCATCTCGGCCGTCCATCATACCCTACTCATCATCACCTAGGCTTATAAATATCCATGGATTAGATGCATTGAAAAACTTTTTGATCAGATTAATATATTAGTAGCTTCCTCTTCTGTGAGAGAAATCCCGACCCTGACGAAGTCAGCCCCGGATTTTTGAATCCGAGACAAAGTAGAGGACTTCCTTGTTAGCAAGCTCGTGGTGCTTGAGCTAACTCGTAAGTTTTTCCTTTTCAAACTTCCATTGGGAGTTTGAGCGAGGAAAAACCGAACCATTGCCTACGATTGGTAGATTTTCTTCGAAAATCTAGAATCCGTGAACCTCACGTTAGATAGTTCCCGGATCCGATCAAGAGTCTACATCTCCTCCCTTGTCGCTCATCGTGGGTTTCTAACACATGCTTCCTTTTCTAGGCGTCTCGTGTCAATTGTTTTCTGATTTAAGTGTTTTCTTAATTTAAGTATTCTAATTGTGACAAAAATGTTACAGGACGAGTTGTGAATAATGTTCTGGTTATAGATAAAGAGATGAATTTATTTAAGTTATATTGTATTGATATATATGATAAGAGATAGAGAATACTGGAATTACTTGGGATTTCGTGCATGATGTATGAAATATAGTTTTGGGGGAGTAAAGAAACTAGGGAAACGGGTATGGAAATGGAAACGGAAACTAAAACAAACACAGATACAGAAACAAAAATAGAAACAAAAATGAATTTCTTGGAACGAATTTCTAGAAATGGATAGGGATAAATATACAGATATGACAACAAAAATAAACACAGATACAGAAATGGATATGAAAATGGATACAGATACAGATACAGAGACGGAGACAAAAACGGACATAGAAATGGATACGAATACGGACATGGAAAAAAAATATAGATATAGATACAGATATAGAAATACAAATACAGAAACAGATACGGATACAGATACAGAAATGGAAACAGAAACAGAAACAAAAATGAAAATAAGATGAAACAAGGATCCAAGAGGCAAAATGAATTGTAGATGTATGAGAGTGTGGAAGCATCTGACTCAAACTTGGAGCGGAGTAGCAACTTAAAGGAATGAGGAAACAAACAACAAACGGTTTCCAAAGATTTTAAGTGCTAATGGCTTCAACAACTAAAGTCACCATGGTTTAAAGGAGTAGTTTGTGATCCAACAAGTGAGGAAGGATGGATCTGAATGGTGAAGAGCATGTTTGAGCATGCTGAGGTCGAAGAGCGAGAGAAAGTTACATGTGTTGGGTTTCAAGTCATGGAGTACAGGGGGAGTGATAGGAAAATAATAGAGGGGATATGATGTCAACAACTGGTTGATGGCTAACCAGAGGTAAGAAGATCAAAAAGACCTCTCATTGATGGTGAGTCACAAGGAAATGAAAAGCTTATTTAAGAAGACAAATCGCTTCTAAGAGAAAATGTTGAATTTTCATGTTCTTGGTAGTGCCAAAAGTGTAAGAGAAATCAGTTCAGAAGATGTTTTGTTGATTTGAAATGTTGTTTTAAGAGTAACGTGGGTGGTCATTCTGCCAATGATTGTCTAGTTTTGACATGAGGAATAGAAAATGGTTGCATTGAAGGTATTTTCTATTGTGGAAGATGCAAATGAAGGTGGAGTTTGATGGGTAGGATTAGTATTTTTGGTGCTTTGGATGCTTTGGATGCAGTTAAGTTGGTTATATGGCAGAAACCGATCATGCTGTCGATTAAAAAGTGGAAAATTTTGGATATAGGCATTTATGTTGTAGCAGATGTAGATGACAATTGAAGGATTTGGATGTGTGATTTAGCATTTTGCTAAGTCGTGGAACGTTGTGGGTGCAGAAATGATGAAACCCTTTGGAAGATTGTGGATAAGTATGAGGTAAGTAGATGTTTAGATGCATCTCTGCTAAACAGTTAATGATTATTTTGGGTTGTTAAAATAAGTAATTACGCTGAGCAAATTTCAAGGACAAAATTTATATAAGGAGGGAGGAATGTAATACCCCAATTTCCTATAACAGAATTAAGTGAGAATAATTGGTTAATTATTTGGGTATTAATGGATAATTGAATATTTATTTGATGGAAAATTTAATTGGCGAATATTTGGATAATCATCGAGGATTTATTTGATGGAAAAATTAATTTGGAAAATCAAATCAAAGAAATTTATTTGAACCGATAATTATCATCAAGCAAAGTTCGAAATAAATCGGGAATTGAAATTGGGTCAATTAATATACGATAAGTATATTTGATAATTATTGATTTATTCAATAAATTAAATAAATAAATGAGATTATTATGGTTTAGTTACTAGAGAAAGAGAGAGAGACAAGAGAGAGAAGAGAGAGAGACGAGCGAGACGAGGGAGGCGAGGGAGTGGCGGTGAAATCTCCTTCGCAAATGCTGGAAATAGGCGGGCAGGCGTTCAGAAGGAGGGTATTGTTCTGGCATGCACGGAGTGTCACTGTATGGCCAACTAGATTGAGGGGCTAGGGCTCGAAAAACATCTGAGCCGTGGGGATGGTATGAATGAAGCTCCTGCGTGGCTGCGATTTTCGTAATGCCAGGAATAGAGGACGGTGCGAACGGTGATGAAGAGCTTTCGTAGGGTGACTGAGCTCTTGAGCGAGTACCCTTGCACTTTGGGCTTCTCGTCCTCCATGCCATGCACTGTAAGTTGTTCGGATTCTATTTTTGAATGTTGAGTTCAACGTTGATAATGAGTGTTGTTTTGTACTGCTCTTTGGTTGGTCGTTGAAGGTAAGCAGTGGCGGAGAAAATTGAATGGCAGTAAGGGGGAGAGTGTTCTGTGCTATCTAATGAAGGAAAGGACTAGTTTTAGGTATTCAGCTTCCTCTCCATTTTTGATGAATCAAGTGATGATGGTTGTTAAAGTTGAAAAATGTATCTATTGAGATGTTCAATTTTATGCTTGAGTTTTTTATGGATTCTTGTGGGATGATGGTCTGCCGATTTAGGGTTTGCCCGTTATTTTGTATTTTGCTGAGAGCAAGTGTGTGAGTGAAGGAGAGATATCGTTGTGCGTTGTGAATGAGGTTGTGAGCTGAAGCAAGCCGTTAGTTTGGACAACTCGCTGCTGTGTGTTTTCCAATGCAGAAACTCTTCAATGGTTGATAATTGTGAGGTAAGAATTGAGATTGAGTCGTGGCTAGCGAAGGCCCTACACTACAAGCAGAGTCTTCCTTGATTGTTTGTTAACATTTCTATGGGCCGAGTGATTTTATGTGTATTGTTGCTCCTATCTATTATACCTATGCTCACTTAAGTCATCGATTCGTTGCCAGACATATTTAGTATTCTTGATATAGTTGCTGTTTTCTTTAATTATTAAGCATGTTTAGGAGATTAGTATATTAATATTGTTTTCTGTAAATTCCGAGCATGTATATATAGTTGTTGATTCCTTTAAATTGACGAGCATGTCTATATATCTGTTGATTCCTTTAAATTGTCGAGCATGTCTATATAGTTATTCATTCCTTTAATTACCAAACATGTTTTAGAGTATATCACCATGTATATTTTTCATGACTCGTGCTTTTATATTGCTGTGATTATCGCGTCACATTAACATGCATCATGATGATAGAAACAATTAGGAATGTCATGTTGGGTTGGTATTCATGTGCATTATGAGAGGAAAAATGGATAAAGAAAATAAATGTAAGGGAATTGGAGGTTGGGGAGGTGGTTCGGATCTAACGAGGTAGACTTGAGATTATGCCCTTCCCTTGTCATTTCGCGAGAGCCTATCTACCCCAAGAGGTTGGATGCCGACTAGCAGCCACTCTTCCTGCGATAGAATCTCCAATTTCCGAGCTCAATGTATGAGTTGATGTATATATGACTATGAGTAAAGAACAATTTGGGTGGATTCCATTCTGACACAATCAGTTATAGGCATACATTTTTTTACATCTCTTTTCTTATTGGGCATTAACTCATATTTGCTTCATGATGTAGGTGATTGTAATGACGTCTGAATTCTTTAGAGGAGTAGTTGATGACAGATTTGCACGAGCCGACCTTGCAGTTGGCTAGGCTAAAAAATGTAAATGAGAAAAAAGATTTTGTAAACAATAATGTAAATAGTTATTTATTGCCTTTAAATTATTTATCTATGCTTCCGCTACGTTTTGAGAAAAAAAGGTTTTCATAATTATAGTTTTCCTTTGTTTATAACAATTGAAGTAATGAGTTTAAGAAAAATGATTTCTAACGGTCCGGCTTTTAGAAAGAACTCTGATCACAATTTAAAAGGTTTTATGCTGTTTTATAAAAGAAAAGAACAATTTTAAATTTTATGCGATTTTCGAAAGAAGAAAAATCTGGGTCGTTACATCTCCTTCTTGTTTTGCATTTCTGGAATTCTCTAAGCCCCAATAATCAATATATAAGCTACATGAATTTAGGTAAACACGTTAGTAATAAATAATATCTGTATTAAAGGTATTTCCAATAATGAATAAACATATTTACTTAAATCAAACAAATACATAATAAACAACTAAGTAAGCAAATAAAACCATAATCATCAAAACGAATAACCTAATGTCAATTAGGCCAACACACGCATTCGATGTTGAAGTGAATGCATTTCCTTCTGAGAAGGACTTAAACCCCAGACGTTTGCACATCCGCTTGTGAAAACCTACGCGTCTGTTATGGATATCTACCCCACACTTAATATTCCATAGACTCAACTTATGTTCCGCCACATGTCTTTTTGAAACAAAGAATCCATAAATACCAACGCTTCTGTGGTCACCAACATGTGAGGCAATTAATAGACCCTCTAAAAGTGAAGGTGTTTTTTGTTAATGCCTAAAACATTATAAAGTTAGATAATAAAAATAAAAGTTAAAGATAACAATTAAAAATACCCCTATACTTCAGGGCCATTTTGATAACTACCCTAAAATATTTATAAAATTTGTCTTTCATATTTTGTCCTGCTACACAAAATACATCATATTTTCAATAATTAAAAATAATAATTTTATGTTTACTCTATATTTTTACGCTCTATTTTTATTTTTTGACATGACAAATATTAATAGGTATAATTAATGATATATTTTAACTATTTGCAGTTTATTACATTAATTGTTCAAATCAATATTTGTTACGTGAGAAAGTAAAAATTAGAAAGAGAGTAAATTTATCATGACTCAATTAAAAAATATTTAACAAATAGTTGTAAATTATATAAGAGCATGACAAACACTGAGACTATATATAATGTAAAACAAAAAAATTGGACGAATCAAAAGCTTAAGAAAACCTCTCATCACTTCCACGTATAAATTCACAATTCTTGAGCATGACAATATTATGTTGACACGAAATATTATAAAACTCCATGAAAATAAATTTAGAAATTTTGTATCTTGCACGTCTAAGTTCAATATTTCATATGTTGAACTCTGCCTAGGTGGCAAATTGAGCTAATGTTTTTTCTTATTTTACTTTTATTCCTACAACATTTCATAAAAAATTTACTTCTATCTTACAAATAATTAATATTACAAACTATATTTATAATTTTTGAAACCGAATATATCTAAATACTCAAACTATCTTGTACAATCAAATTAAAAATATGTGCACAACAACGAACACGAAAATGTAATCCTAACCGCTATGTATTATAACGACTCAAAAACGTTACGGTAACATCATTATTAGAGATATTATCTAAAGTAAAACAATATATTTTAAATAATATATTCAAATTCTTTAATTCATCTAAATAACATTTCCTATAACAATACTCATATAAGAATATTCAATCACATAAAAAGAAAAAAATTTATTTACACAAATTCAATTTTTCACTGATATAATTGCTGTTAAAGAAATAAAACTAATTTGACTAGTGAACATACATAGTGAAAGTCAGACATATTCTTTCCCATAATTCTCAAAAAAAAAATTTTGTTATTATTTTTTATTTTAAACATTTTCATTACGTCTCTTTTTACCATAGACGATAATAAACAAGAATATTGAGGATTAAGTCATCTTTAAATTGTATCCACCAAGTCATGTTTTTCAATAAAAGTAAATGAAAGTTTTGCTATGATCATATAATCTACTAATTTCACCCAAGAACACTTTAATTGTAACGTTGTGTACCATAAATCTTTTTTCTTCATATCATTTTTTTTTAAATTCATTCAAATCTTTGAATATAATATAACAGCATAAGTCACTTTTGTAAAAGCTCAAATTAAAATCAAAAGGTAAAAGAAATAGTAGAAGATTATTTTCAATAAAACAGTATAGAAATCCAAAGCAATCATCTTTAATCAAAATTATGCATAGATAAGTGTAAATCTTTTTCAATACTAAACGGTCAACAAACTAAACTACTTTATACAAATATCTTAATGTAAAGTCACTCTTTTTATCACATAAATAAATATTTCATTATTAACTTATTGAAAATCCTTCAAAATAATCATATTTCTTTAGCCTTTACCAATGGGTCAATATTGCTCTAGCAATGCTGCAATCTCTCCCATGAGTGTACTCATTCAACTACATCTTTCACATATTTCCTTCATCATATGTGAAACGACCTAGATTTTTTGTTTTCTTAAAAATGCGTAAAAATTTAAGTTTTTGGTACATAACTAAAATTCCTCATTTTTAAAGAGATCTTTTAAATTTAGAAATTGGATCGGAGTGCCTTATAAAAATCCGATTGTCACTAACTTAATTAAAACTATTAATCAAAGCATAGGAGGACTATAATTGTAGAGGTTAGCGAAAATGTAATTAAAACATCACTTAAAACATTAACTAAAATCTAAAGTTTAGGGTTCAAAATGTAATCCTACTTAATATACGGAATAAATACTCAAAATAAGGGTTAGAGTAGTAAATAACGTTTATAAAACATGTTTTTCGTTAAACCCTTACAAAATAGCTTCTTTCTTCTTGTCTTGATGTCATACTACCACTCGGGATGTGTTTCCTCTGGATTCATTACAGGCTCCACAGGAATGGCCTCCTCTGCTGCTCTTGGCACAACCATTTCATTACCTACACCACAAGTAAGGACGTGAGCATAAAGCATAGTAAGGAAATGGGTTAATACAAATGCATATGTCTCTCTTTAGTTCCTTTTTGGAATGGGGGCCACCCAATCTAATCTTTTATTACTTTTGTTCGTATCGTCCATTCTTTACTCATACTTTGAGCTGGAGATTGGAAGACCCGTATGGGATGGTATAGTTGGTCGGATCTAACCTCCTGTGGACAACTAGGTCCCATTCCTGATAAGGTAGGGGCATTGCCTAGTTGCCAAACTAGAATCGCTACCCATCCGCCCCCCAACTCCCTATTTCCTTTCTTTTCTTTCAATTCCTTATCATTTTTCCTTTCCCAATACATGTAAGTACCACCCTGAGGTGGTACTCCCTACTTTGTTTCTATTAAAGTGAATGCATGAGGACGCTTCTAAATTAAGTAGCACATACATGAAAGATGATGATAATGCTTTAAAGAATTGACAATTGATAATTAAAGGACAGATTTCAAAACACATAAGGAGAACGAAGATGTATTCACATAAATATAGGGCAACTTATAAAAGGAAACATATGGAACAAATTTAGCAATCAATCCCTAGAAGTATTTCAACAATCAATTTTCTAGAAAATGCTAAATAGCTAACTAATAGAAACGGGCTTGATTTACTACTGTAAAATGGCTAAGTAAGGTTAACTAGGCATACTTGCTCAATAAATAATGGATTAGTGCATAAATAATAAATTTTGTATGAAACACTTTTTAAATTTGACATTCTAGGTTTATGCTATCTATCTCAATATGTATGACCACCACACAACTCTATAGGTTTTCGATCTTTCTCTGGCATGGTTGTACAACTCAAGTCTTGCTTTCCTCATGAGTTTTAGGATTTAACCCAAGGACGACATTAAGTTGGTCACTTATCCACTTATCATAATCAGACACTCAACACATGAGAATACAAGTTTAACCATTGGGTTCAAAATGTTACCAATATTGTAAACTACCTTCTTTTCTTATAGATGTTTGGTTTTAAGCATCACATAATGCCTAAAGCATCAAGAGAATTCATTCTCTCAATGTACATACCAAATAATCGATGTCGTAGCAGTAGAAGATCTCACTGGATAGCCTTGTGATGCTTTAGCGCCAAATTGCCTAAAGCATCAAGAGGATTCATCCTCTCAATGTACACATTGAATAACCGATCATCTCGAAGTAGAAGATCTCACAGAATAGTCTCGTGATGTTTTAGCACTAGAGTGACTAAAGCATCAAAAGGATTCATCCTCCCAGCATATAAGCACAAATATCACATCATCAGTATGTACAGAATATGAACAATATCCCATGTATGATAAAGTAAATGTGAAAAAACATACATATGCATAAAAACATACGTGTTGTCAAAACAGTCCCCATCCCGGTTTTTTGAGTGTGGTACCCCACAAAATATCAGTTTTGAAAACATGATGCAATGCAATGTAGAAAGTATAAAGATCTCTATCACGATGATCACCACGACATGCTTACCAACAAACCAGCTCCACGCGCTGTTGTAAGTGAAAAGTCGGACCACTAACATCTCCAAAACCTATAACAAGGCTGATGTCAACATCCCACAAACAAACAATGAATAACAGATAAGTCTTAAACAAGACTAGAATCCACAACAACTTCTAAGGACAACCACGAGTCCCAAACTGGAGACCAAAACTAGGAATACAACCAGGATCCTAAACTGGAAACCAACCCTGAATGAAAGGATCAACACCAGACTTCTTGGCTCAAATGAGGAACGACGGGTTCCCTACACCTCGAGCATAGAATCTACACGACTAAGAACAAGGCATTGCTGACAAAGCTGAATGAAGTTCGCTAAACCCAACTCTAGGAAGCAAACGATGCAGTAGACCAAACACAACCATGGTCGACCGAGTACCCCAACAGACCACACGCAAGTCCAACCGGTAGAAAAGATATGGTGACGAAAAGCGAAACACAACAAACTCGACGCGATCCACTCAGCAGTGGAGAGAACATAATCGAACCCAACCATGGTTGACAAGGCATCACAGTGGTCAACCAAGACCACCCAACACTCGTATAGACAAAATGAAGGTCAATCGCGACCTCATAATCTTGACCCAACTCAACATTAGTCAAACGGGACCATCCAGTGTTAACGAGACACGTCAACGGCCAACCAGGACTTTACAATGGACAAAACAACATGCTCATAACCATCTAAGACTCAACAGTCGTGGAGACTCATCTAAAATTAATTGAGTATGACTTTAGTGGAGGGGTCGGCTTGAAGACCTTAAACCAAACCGTTCCTCAAACTTATCAACGGACTAGAATTTCTAACCATGAGTAACAAATAGGTGGAAGGGTCCTATATCAAGTCTAGGAACCCAATCGATGTGCAAATGACCTAATATCACGTGTGCCAAAGTAGCTGGGTCAAATCAGGACAAATTGTAAGGCAATCTGTCCATTTTTGCACACCTACGGTCGATCGATCGCAAATCACCAGTCGAACGGCCACTACCTGGTTGATTGATTTGCGGTCGATCGACCACCAACCCGTGTTCAATGCAAAATTTTTTCTCCACAAACGCACTGTCCTCCTCCAATTCATCTCAAATCGGACAATAAATCATCCCTAGACTTTAAATGCATCAAGATAACCAAAGATTTTCTCCCAAAATGGAAACTGATTTCACAAATATTACTCGCATGGATGATGGGAACACAAAATAGTTGTCAAAAGTCAGAATGGAATAGTTCCGACTTCACATGCTCCCCC
>CM039477.1:18955642-19021207 GCA_022433065.1 Begonia loranthoides | reverse complement strand
CTTGGTCTCTCCCCCTACTGACTGCAAAAAAATCATCGCAAATCTTTGATGCAAAATTTTTTCTCCACAGACGCACTGTCCTCCTCCAATTCACCTCAAATCGGACAATAAATCATCCCCAGACTTCAAATGCATCAAGATAACGAAAGATTTTCTCCCAAAATGGAAACTGATTTCACAAATATTACTTGCATGGATGATGGGAACACAAAATAGTCATCGGAAGTCAAAACGGAACAGTTCACACAAAACTCTAACAGTTATGATGAAATTAATTGTTATATGTAAAACAAAAATTATTGGAAGAATATAATTTCATCGGATCCAATTCTATATAATTATATTATAAAGGAAATTAACAAATCAACCACTGTACTATGAGATTAATGACAAGTCAATCACTGAACAATTTTTGCTAACAAGTTAAACACTCAACTATGAAAAATAGATGTTGCAACCATCGCTGTCACGTTTGCTGTTAAAAATTGTTTTCTCTTACGTTTACAAATCATTTAACAGTAGAGGACAACAACAATTTCTCTTGCGGAGAAGAAAACGAAGAGTTCAGAGGCTGGAGACGTCTGTAGAAGGGATCGTAGAACTGGAATTAGAAAAATTTAAAAGAAAACTGAGAGAAGATTTATCAAATGAGGAAATTGCGGTGGTGAAGATGAGCAAAGAGAATGCAAACAAGTTTTGGAGAGACTAGTAAATTATCTAAGAAGAAAAAACAAAAAATTGCAAAAGAAATTGAAGAAAATGAATTTTCCATAAGAGGTAGAACGAACAAAACTTCGTTCTGCGCAGAGGAATGACAATATTTCGTTGGGAAAAGATAACATTCTGCAATAGAATGATGAAATTCCACTGTAGAAGGAAGAAATAGAGGAAAGAAGGAAGTTCCTTCTTTCCTATGCGGAAAGAAGGAAAGTTCATTACTTTCGCAGAGGAACGAATGTACAGAGGAAAGAAGGAACTAGAGAAAAGAAGGAATTCCTTCTTTCCTTCTTTCCATAGAGGAAAGAAGGAAAGTGAGGAAAGAATTCCTCTTTGTTTCTTCCTTCTCTAGTGGAATTTTGTCATTTTGCTATGAATTTTCGTCATTTTGAAACGAATGTCGCCGTTCCTCCACTTTAGAACAAAATTTTTTCTGTTCTATCTCTTATGCAATATTCATTTCTTCAATTTCTCTTCCAATTTTTTGTTTTTTCTTCTCTCTTCTCAGATAATTTACTAGTCTTTCCAAAATCTGCTCGCATTCTCTTTGCTCATCTTCACTACTTCAATTTCCTCGTGTGATAAATCTTCTCTCAGTTTTCCTTTGAATTTTTCTAATTCCAGTTCTATGATCCCTTCTACAGACGTCTCCAGCCTCTAAACTCTTCATCTTCTTCTCTGCAAGAGAAATCATTGTTATCGTCTACTATTTAAGGATTTGTAAACGCAAAAGAAATCAGTTTTTAACATCAAACGTGACAACGATGGTTGCAATGTCTATTTCTCATAGTTGAGTATTTAAGTTGTTAGCGAAAATTGTTCAATAGTTTATTTTTCATTGATCTCATAGTACAATGGTTGATTTGTTAATTTCTCTATTATATAAAACATATTCATTTTATGCCACTACATATATGGTCGGGATGCAACTACATATTTTCAATGTGATGAACTATGTTTATGACTTTACGTTACTTGAATATTGCATACTTCAAATATAAATCACAAACTTATTTTAGTTAACTCTTTATATTTTATTGCACATATATAAACTATATATATTAATATAAAATTTAGGAAAAATAACAAATCAACCACTGTACTTTGTTATTAATGACAAGTCAATCACTTAACAATTTTTGCTAAGAACTTAAACACTGAATTATGGAAAATGGATGTTGCAAACATCGTTGTTACCTGTTGAGAAACATTAACACAAAGAAAATGTCGATTCACTAAAACTCTTTATAAATTCTAATTTTATGCTAAAATCGCAATAATTAAAGCAATTTTTCGGAGAAGACAATGCCCGTAAGCTTCGGCATGGTTCGATCCGTCGTCGGAAATAATTTTTACGTTTTCAGTTTTCCAAACATCTTCTCATCATCGAAAACAATTCTCTCTTCTCGATTTCACCGTCTAGTTCTCATCACCATCTTCTCTTTCCTCTTCCTGGTTCGTCGTCGTCTAGTGCTCATTATCAATGTCTCACTTTTCACAGAGGAAAGTAATATTTCCACAGCAGAAAGTAATTGTTTCCCAACAGAAAGTAACTTTTATGCGGCGGAACGTTGTCTTTCCGCCGCAGAACGACAACGTTTCACCGTGAAATGCCAACACTTTTTAACGAATAGTGGAAAGACAACTTTTCGCAGTGAAAATACAATGTTTTTTAATAGAAAACGTAACTGCGGTGTTTGCTCCGTCCATTTTTCATAGTTTAGTGTTTAAGTTATCATTAAAACTTGTTCAGTGGTTGACTTGTTATTAATCACAAAGTACAATGGTTAATTTGTTAATTTCCCTAAAATTTACATAAAAAATTAAAGAATTAAGCATAATGTAAAATACAAACAAAATAAATCAATTTTTATCTATTTATTACAAATATTATTCCATTATATTTACTTCTTCAACACATCATTCTCAACAATATTGAAAGTTGGGAAAATGACAAATCAACCATCGTGGTTTGCGATCAATGACAAGTCAACCACTGTGGTATGTTTTCTAACAAGTTAACCACCAACGTATGTGAAAATGACAAATGCACCATCGCTGTCCGTTAAAAAAAGCTGATGGCCCCACCATGTATGCCTGGACGCCGCGGCTTGCCTGGACGCCGCGGCGTCTAGGCAATTTGCCTCCAGGCCATTTGCGTCCCTCTGTTAAGTCAGCTGAATACATAATGTTAATTCAGCAGAATACATAATCCGAGTGGTCTGCGATATTCGCATGTATTCTATCGTTTTCCCTTATTAGCTAACCCTAGAGAAGTCTGAGCTGCGCTGAAGCGAGTAGAGAAAGGGATTTTGGAAAAGTTGAAGAATTTGTTGGAAAAAATGGCATCTTGGAGTGTTACAGAAGGTGGTATTAACCGTGAAGCTGAAGTAGGCCCTTCAGAGACATTATTGGCCAATGAGGAGGTACGTGGCTTTGGAAACGAAGTTGCTATTATTTTGCATTCTGTCTCAACAAATTTAAACGAAGAGGACGATGAGGAACTCCGATCAGCATGCCAATCCACTAGTGATGAAGAGATGGACATGGCAGAGAGTAGACTGAGACGCCAACCAGAAGCAGAGTGCACATTTGTTGGTATGGGGCTAGGCAAAAAATATAGTTTCTTGAATAAAATTAGAGAAGAAATTGTTGATTATGCAATGAATAATGGGTACGGGATAAAATTCACCCACAGTGATGCGCATCGATTGAGAGCTGCTTGTCAAGAAGGGTGCATGTGGCGGCTGCACGCCTCACAAATAAAAAATGAAATGACGTTTCAAATAAAGATGTACAACGACGTTCACACATGCTCCAGACAAATGGAAAGCCGCCATGCCACAGCCAAATGGGTGGCAACCAATTACTTGGACAGATTTAAAAGTCAGGCCGACTGGGCCATATCTTCCATAATTGAGACTGTCAAGAAGGACTTCAACGTCAACATTACATCCAGCCTTGCTAGAAGGGCAAGAAATGCGGCTAAGAAAATTAACGAAGGGGATGCCAATGAGCAATACAAGCTCATATGGTCCTATGCTGAGGAGATTCGGAGGTCGAATCCCGGAAGTTCACTGCGTGTTGACCTCGATATGAGTGTATTTAAAAGGATGTACATGTGCTTGGATGCATGCAAAAGGGCAGTGCTGAATGGTGGTAGACCTGTTATTTGTTTAGATGGCTGCCACTTGAAGGGAGCGACTCCGGGGCAACTGCTTACTGCTGTCACCATCGACGGGAACGATGGTATGTACCCGATTGCTGTAGCAGTCGTTGAAGCAGAAAATAGGGCTTCATGGAGGTGGTTTCTAGAATTGTTGCTGGACGATCTAAACACCCCTTCTGGCAATGGGTGGACGATTATTTCTGATCGACAAAAGGTAAGGTGTTATTCACTGCTTTTGCATTATGTGTTTATGTTTGTCATATATTACCAATGTCTGTCTCATATTATGCATCTTTGCAGGGACTAGTGCCAGCTGTGAGAGATGTGGCATGGCAAGCAGACCAGCGGTTTTGCATCCGACACCTGTATGCCAATTTTCAAAAACAATTTAAAGGCAAGTTGTTGAAAGATGCAATGTGGGCTGCATCAAGAGCCACAACAGTGAGGCAATTTGAGAAAGAGATGGCCAAGTTACGTGTCCTTGACCTGGCGGCCCATGACTATTTACGTGGAATAGAGGGGACATGCTGGGCCAAACATGCCTTCTCTTCGATCCCAAAGTGCGACATAAACCTCAACAACCTCAGCGAGTCCTTCAATGCCTGCATCCTACCCGCCCGGGACAAACCTATTCTAAGTACGTTCGAGATCATTCGAAAGGGCATCATGGGTAGGATCGTAAAAAAATATGAAAAGATGGCTCAGTCGACCGAACGGTTGTGTCCAATGATCAGCAACCGCCTCGCCAAAGTACAACATGCCAGTAGAAATTGGAGCCCTCAGTTTGCAGGAGCTGCCCAGTTTGAGGTCAGCAACGGTACCGACATGTACGCTGTTGATTTGGAAAGGTGTACTTGTACATGTTACCGGTGGGAGTTGACCGGCATCCCGTGTGTGCATGCAATCCCGTGCATTCACTTCATGAGGAGATCTCCTGAGGATTTTGTGCATTGGTGCTATCACCGGGAAACATACATGGTGATGTACTCCCACTTTCTCCGCCCCCTTAATGGACCAATCGAGTGGCTTCCTGTGACGAATCTTGATCCAATTATCCCACCGCCTTTTAAAAGGCTTCCAGGAAGGCCGCGCGTCCGTCGAATACGGGATGTGGACGAGGCCCCCAGCCGGACAGTGCTAAGCAGAAGACATTTGAACGTCACGTGTGGGCGGTGTGGTAGTGTGGGGCACAATGCCCGCACGTGCGAAGGGGGAGGCCAGTCCAGTGCAGGGGCTGGCAGAGGCAACACAGGGAGAGGCAGAGGCGGCAGACGAAGGTCGGAGGACACCTTTATGGGGTTCAGAGTTCCTGATAGAGTTCATGAGACGCAGGTCCGTGCATTATCACGTTATGCTTTCAATTGTTATTTGAAATATGCTCATTTCCTTTTCAATGTGATCTGCAGGAGTCTGATACGGAAGGTCCTCCCACACAAACGTACACAAATGTGAACCTAACCTCATGTCCAAAAATATATGTATGCACCTCTAATGGTTGGGTGGAGATGCTCAAATTTGCATAAAACAATCGTATAACTCGCTCGCAATAACTGCCCCTCATCCGGCACAACCCGGCTAACCCAGCAGCCTCAAGCATACGATCAATTCCCATCCCTGCGAATGAGTCCAAATCTACTATCTTGGACACAATAATTGTACGGCGTTGTATATCTTCTACGAACCGTGCTTTGGAATTCCGGTTCCAATATAGTTTCGACCTTGAACCCACTTGAACGGGTTGGAACGGGTCGCTGGAGCAGCCGGCTTCTCCTTCTTCAGGCTCAGCGGTTTCTTCCACCGCCGCCACTACATCGGCTTCGAACGCCGCAGTTTGAACGGGTTCAACTGCCTCCATCGTTGCCTTCCCACGCTTCGAGGTCAATTTCTTAGTCCGGGATTGCATTCTGATAGTTGAGAGTAATTCACCAACCTGCAATATAATAACCCACACAACATGTCTAAGTTAGTTTTCTTTTTCTTTTTTTTTTTTTTTTTGGCGTCCAGGCCAAAAGTTCCTGGACGCCGCGGCGTGCAGGCCAAAATTGCCTGCACGCCGCAGCGTCCAGGACAAAAATTGCCTGCACGCCGCAGAAATGTGACCGGCGTCGAAGACCCTCATAGAGACTTCGAAGAAACGCAGCAAATCTACCTCAAATCAACAGTCCATTTCCATTATCACAGACAACTATGAGAAAATCATCAACATATACACACAAATCTACCTCAAATCGTCGTCGGACGTAGCTCCTCTCCTCTCTTCGTCTGCACGCAGCTCCTCTCCTCGTCGCACTCCTCGTCGCAAGTCTGTCGAGAGTTGCAGATTAGGGCTTGAAATTTGGGCGAAATTGGTTTAAGTATATATATATATATTTTTTTTTTTTATTTCAAAATCATTTTGGCATGGACGCCGCGGCGTGCAGGCCAAAATTGCCTGGACGCCGCGGCGTCCAGGCATACATGGTGGGGCCATCAGCTTTTTTTTATGGACAGCGATGGTGCATTTGTCATTTTCACATACGTTGGTGGTTAACTTGTTAGAAAACATACCACAGTGGTTGACTTGTCATTGACCGCAAACCACGATGGTTGATTTATCATTTTCCCTTGAAAGTTTCATGGAACTTTCAGGTTTTACACACAAATTCACTAACTTTATGCAATGTGAAAGTCAGAGCAAATTCCATCTAAGACAAGTCACTAAATGTCCTTTTGACTTAATTTCCACTGGATTCCTTAACAAGGCAACCAACCTTAACATTTCTTATCTTTTCATTGTAATTAGAGGTGCAAAAAACTCTGCGTGGTTTGGATATGTTGGATTTTAGGGTTGAACCAAAATTAAATTAATTTTTTTTCTTTTGTAAAAAATAAAATTAAAATCGAACCATTTAAGAAGAAAAAACCAAACTGAAAAAATGGATTTGATTTTGGTTCTACTCAATATATAAAATAATATTTTATTTTTATTTTTATATAAGGCAAAATAAATATTTACTTCCATTAAAGAAATATAAAGTTCAATCATAGGTAATTCAATCAAATAATATAATTATTAATTTAATAATAATCTACCTATTTAATAATTAATTAGTATAATTTAATAATATATTTATTAATTAGGTATAATCTACTAATTAAATAATTAATTAGTACAATTCAATAATTTTATTACTAATTAACTAATAATTTAATTACCAATTAGTATAAATTAATAACTAATTAGTCAATAATTCAATTACTATTTAGATTCAATTACTATTTAAATAACAATCAAATAATTTGAATTTAAGACAATTATGAAATTTGAGTTTTAAACGAAAAACATTATTGAATAATTTCTTAATACTAGCCACAAAGCAAACTATAAACCAAATTTGTTTAATAAAAATTGTAAATTTATCGATTCAGTTTGGTTAGTATCGGTTTTGAATAAACAAAACTGAAAACCGAGCCGATAATTTCAGTTCCTACAAAATAGAACCAAAGATCGATTTCTGGATATTCAAAATCAATTCGAACCAAACCGAACTGATTGGTTTTAGTTCGATTTACCAATTCCAGTTTGGTTTTAAACACCCTTACATGTAATCATTTGTTCACTTATTTTATTTACTTTATTAACTACGAGATTTTAAACCTTGCATCATCAATTTCAAGTTACAAAACTATCAAATACGTTTTCAAAAAATATTGAAGAGTCACATAAATTGTTCATGATTGAAGCAATTCAACATCACATATTAGATAGAATAATTTCTAACAGGAAAATTAACAAAACAACCATTATACTATGTGATCAATGACAAATTAACCACTGAACAATTTTTGTTAACAACTTAAACACTAAACTATAAAAAATAGATTGAGCAAACATTGCGGTTGCGTTTTTCGTTAAAAAATGTTGTCATTCTACTAACAACTTAAACACTGAACTATGAAAAATAGACGGAGCAAACATCACGGTTGTGTTTTTCGTTAAAAAAAATGTTGTTGTTCTACTGCAGAACGTTATCTTTCTTCGGTGGAATGTTGTATTTCTATTAAACATATTTTAAAGATTACTTTCTGCACGGGAAACGATTACTTTCCGCTACGAAAATACAATGTTTCACAGTGGACCAATAACGTTCTGTCTACGGAAAGATTACTTTCTGTAAAGGAAAAATTATTTTTTGCAACAGAAATATTACTTTCCTCTTTGAAAAGTGAGACATTGATTATGAGCAATTGACAACAACGATGGACCACAAAGAGGAAAGAGAAGATGGTGATGAGAAATGGATGAGTGAAATCAAGAGGAGGGTTGAATTATGTCGACCTTCAACAACGTTTTTAGAAAACTAAAATTGTGGGAGTTGTTTTCCACTACGAAAAGACCATACCAGAGCTTCCCGGCATTGTCTTCGTAGTAAGATTGTTTTAATTATTGTCATTTTAGAATAAAACTAAACTAAAATTAGAATTGCAAAGAATATTTTTTTGCATCGTCTTCACGGTAATATTTCTTTCAACAGGTAATGTTTATCATAGTTCAGTGTTTAAATTGTTAACAAAAATTATTCAATGATTGACTTGTCATTGACCTCTTAATACAATATCAAGAAATTAATTTTCTATACTACACCTTGTAATGTCGGGTCGGTGTCCAAAACTGGTATTGTATTTACCTCATTCAGAGACTAAAAAAAGATATTGCATGCTTGCATGTTTGCTCGTTTATGGGTTTCCTCTCATCTGCTCAAAGTATTCGATCAACTAATTAGTATTTCTACCATATCAAACATAATCACTACCTTTGAGTTTTACTTATAATCTATCCTTTTCAATCTATTTCTTCCGAATAAAATCAACTATCGTAGTTATCACCATTATAAAATTTTTACAAAGAAAAGAAAGAGTTCTTACTAGTTGTGATGATTTCATAATCATTATTTGAGTTGGGTCTTCTCCATTTTTTCAATTTATGTTTGATAGGCTTAGGAGAAGGTACCCCCATGTACTAGGTAAAGCAAAAAATCAGTCCCCGCCATGGATTGTGGTCCCTCGATTGAATCCGGTTCCCATTCTCCTTCTACGCTTCATCTTCTTTCTTTGTTGTTCTTCTCATTTCGAGCGACGTTGGTTCGAGCTCAAGGAACCTCAGTGAAGCAATGCCGCATTGGTTGGAATGCACAATGGACAAAAGAATTTAGAGAACTTAAGATGAAGATGGTGACAAGCAAGAGTAAATCTTCATACATTAAAGTCCCAATTGTCACAAACTCTAATTTTCCCAAACATTTCAATCTTTAATTTTCCTTTTCATAATTTGGGTAGTAAAGTCCCTGTTGAGAATCAAACGCGAAATGGAAAAAGAAAATTGCAGAAGCAGAGACACCAAGATTTACGTAGAAAACCCTTACGGGAAAAAACCACGGGCAAAAGCAAAATTACTAATAGGAAATCAAGGTACAATGAGTTTTGCGACTCAAGCATCAATATATAGAGAAAATAAATAACTCTAATATTGGATATGGGCCCGACCCGGCCCAACTAGAATTCGGTTTACACTGGACTCTAACAATCTCTACCTTGACACGAATTCCACCTGAGAGATCCAATGCAGGCTTCTCGGCCCACCACAAAACGAATCCAGAACACTGAACTCTGACAATCTCCATCTTCAAAGAAATTCCAATGTAAGGCGAATGATCTGCAAAACTCCAACGAAAAATAACCTCCTCTTCCACAAAAGACCCTGTTGGGCCAACTCAATATCTGGTACTGATCAAGTTTAAGTTCCACTTAAACTTGAGAGACACACTCAGGGAGAAATCACATCTCCTCCATGGTACCACCGAATTATCAGAGATGTCGCAACGAACTGCATGTGAATATGTTAAATCTATACTCTCGAACACACTCAATGCATAACCCACTGTAGATGTTTCACCATATCGTCGTGGAGCTTTACCCTTTCTCTTGATTCTACCTCTGACGATACCACTCTGACGTGAAACTGTAACTGAAACTGGTGATGATGTGGTAACTGCATCACGCAAAATATCTGTAATAGGCTGACGTATCGACTCTGAAGTAGATTTAGAACCCAACTTGAACTTCACCTGAGAACCTGACTTCGTCTGAATCTTCTCCAAACAACCTTTAGAATGTGAATTCACAAATTTTGTAGCATGATTACCCGTCACTGTAGAACCTTGTAACACATACAAATTTGCAGAGCTTCTGTGTCCCTTTAACTTGACGAGAGCACCCCTACTGATCTTTATACCTCCACCTACAGCATTGTACTTGTACCCTTTTGAATCTAGAGTACTCAACAAGATCAGATTCTTCTTTAAATCGGGAACATGTTGCACATTACCCAGTGTCCTCACAACTTTATCAAACATTCTGATTCTAATGGTACCAATACCAGCTATTTTGCAAAGTGTGTTATTATCCATTAACACAACACTTCTTGAAACGGCCTCATATATCGAAAACCAATCCTGGTTGTAGCACATATGAAATGAACACGCTAAATCTAGAATTCAATCCTTGTTTGGCTTTGAATTTCCGTCTGACACAATTAGAAGATCTCCATCACTATAGTCTTCTTCTTCTGCGACAACAATATCACCGGACGTCATCAGTTGTTTTCCCTTCTCTGTAGCTCTCTTTAACTCATTCTGTAATTTACGGCACTCAACTTTGATGTGCCCCCTTCTCTGACATAAGTAACAGGTTCTATCTCGGTTCCTTGACTTTGATCTGCCCTTTGAACTCTGAACATTATCAATGTCTTTGTTGTTTGACTCTCTTGTTCTACCCCGAACAACAAGTCTCTCACCTTGAGACTCGGATTCCACAACAAGTTGTTTCATCTTTTCCTTTGATAACAAAGAACCATAAACTTCTTCCAAAGTTAGACTTTCTCTACTATATAAAATCGTATCTCTGAAATCACCATATGAAGCAGGTAACGAGCATAGTAGAATCAATTTCAAATTTTCCTTATCGTACTTGCGTCTCATAGTCTCCAAATCTGAAACTAACTCCTTGAATGCAGCCAAGTGCTCTGTAATAGAGGATTCTTCCAATAACTGATAAGAATAAAGTCATTGCTTCACATGTAACTTGCTAGTAAGAGTTTTCTTCATACACAACTGCTCCAATCTGAACCATAACTCAGTGGCAGATTTCTCGTTCAAAACATCCTGCAATATCTGATTTGATAAATGCAAACATATCAAAGATAGGGCTTTTCGATCATTTCGAAGTTTCTCCTCTTCACTCAATAATATGGGCATTTTATCGTGCCCTAATAATGCGTCGTTTAAATTAATCTGTGCAAGCATATCTCGCATTTTCACCTGCCATAACTGAAATCTTGTATTGTAATCCAATAGTGGAATATCGAATTTCAATGAAGTCATCTCTCCAATATTCCAGAAATTTCTCTGAAAATATATGATCCCAAAATATCTCTATCCAAAAATTTTGATCCCCAAATAATATAGGCAAATTTTCAATTTCACAACCAAAATTTTGCACCCAAAGTCAGTCACAAATATTCCGATCCAAAATTCAAAAATTTCCAGAATAATCCGATGCAAGCAACTAATCCCAAAAAATTTCTCAACCTTTCTGCTTTGGACGGTTTCACAGCAGACGTCGACGGCAAAGGGTGCAGCGGGTCTGGTCGGTGTTCGTCAACGGAGGCAGTGCGACAGGCGACGAGGGCAGTGGTCGGACAGGAGACTGAAAACCAACGCTGGTGACTCCCTTCCTGGACGGCGGCTTCTCTGTATGCGAGTGGTTGGCGAACTGATCGGCGGACGGACGGCAACGAGGAGGCAGAGGAGGACTACTCTTCCTCGGACGGCGGACTCTGTCCCGGTCGGTGCGGCTATGTCTGGTTCTGTGCGGCACACGGCGACTCTGTTTCTTCCCTTGACAGCGTGATCGGAAGGAATGCCGGAGAACGAGCAGAAGCTTCTGTGCTTCATACCGGTGCATGGACGTAGGCAGTCGACGCGACAGTTGCCGAATCGACGAAAGATGAATGGCAGTGGCAGCTTCTTCGACGGTTGACTGATTCGCCTGGAATCGCGCAGCTTCTCTCTGTTTTGCTGAAGCAGGCGACGCAAGAGGAAAAGAAAAAAAAAATCCAAATTTTCTTTCGTTTTTTTGTTTTTTTGTTTTTTTTTAAATTTCTTTTTCCAATTGCAAATTTTTCAACAAAAATAAACCCTAAATTCGTTCGATCCGAGTACTAAAACTCTAACTTCACTCTCATATCAATTGTTAAAAATTAATATAGAAAATTTTACTTGAGCTCTAATACCAATTATTGAGAATCGAACACAAAACGAAAAAAAAAACTGCGAAAGTAGGGACACCAAGATTTACGTAGAGAACTCTTACAGAAAAAATCATAAGCAGAGGAGAAATCATTAATAAGAAATCAAGGTACAATAAATTTTGCGAATCAATCAGAAATATATAAAGAAAATAAATAACCTTAATATTAAATATAGATCTGACTCGATCCAACTAAAATTTGGGTCACACCAAATTCTAACAGTCCCCAAATGTTACAGTTGCTATATGTACAGTAAAATTTCATCTAAATGGCCACGAAAGTTTCCTTATTTATTTTAACACGGCAAGACATAGCGTGTGACATTAATGTTTAATTATGTTAGATGATTGTTTTCCCAATATTAAAATAAAGAGAGAATGAACGTAGACGTATCTATCAACTCTGATACATAGCTTGGGGTGAGTTAGAAAAGTAAAGACAAGACGCATTGACAACTCCTCGGATGGCAATTGCTAAGAATTCAAGACAAAACCTTGTGCCCGGAAACGGATAAAAACAAAAGTTGGTCTCTATGGGGACGAAGATGAGAATTAAAGTTGAATATGTTCCAGGGAGTGCCTTTACACTATTCATGGGTTCCCATATAAAAGCACGGCCGTGCCCCTTTCAATCAAAATGCTGATTCATTCATTAGAGTAATTTTGAAAGAAAACACGTGATCAAAATAACAACCCAATTATTTCAACGAAGGAGTGGCAATTTATCACTAATAAATGCTTTACTATATTAAATTTCAAATATATAAATTGATAAATAGGACACAAAATTAGAGAACAAATGCTTCTCTCCATGTCAAACTTTAAATATATATATATATATGGAAAATACAAACCAATTATCGATCAATGACAACTTAACTACTAATTATTTTTGTTAATAAATTGACCATTGAACTATAAAAAAAAAATCGCTACTAACATCATTGTCATTTTTGTCATCAAACGCTTTTATTTCGATCTAAGGACAAAAACTTACGTCCCTCGCGTGTTGTTGCTACCTTGAACGGACCAAAAATATGACTGCGAGGTTGACATCATTTCTTTTTATAGTTCAGAATTTTAATTATTTGCAAATTTTCTTCAAGATTGAACTTGTCGTTGATCTCAAACTAAAAGGTTTGTGGTGTTAATTTTCTTTTTATAAATTAAATTGCAGTATTAAATGAGAAAATCGGCCACAATGCTCAATGTAGAGACTCTAGTATTAGACATGTGTGCAATCTAATTCATAATCATTCTATTACAATTAGATCGCACATTAGATATCACTCGAACAAATGCCCGATACAGCGAGTAGACATGGGTGAGGGGGAGGTAACTAAATATTCAAAAATCAAAAAAGGGTGTTCCAAGAGGAGGAACAAACGTTAAAAAGTGCAGTTCTTTTTCGTAAGAGGTCTGAAAGTGCTTTAGAGCAGACAATAAAGTATAATTTTCCACAGCAAACAAATATGCACATTATTTACAACCAGTGATGCAGATAATAATCAAATCACATTCAAACAATGATATAGAGTGTGCTCCAAACCTTGCCTCAGGCCTCTCCCAGCCTCCCTCCCCGTGTCGACCTGCACCAAGATGTGACTCATTTCTAAGATCACGGTTCTTAGATATGGAAAATAGAATCTATTTCTTTCTGTTTAAAGCATACTCTAATAGAAGTTCTTTTGAGCATAAGGGGTGTTGTTTACCTCGATATCATGGATGATCTACGTCAGATCTAGGGTGGTTCAAATGGCGGCGTCTCCTTCGGAATGGGGATGTGTCTTCCTCCATATCTCGGAGCATGTGTAAATCATCCCCTTCATCTTGAAGGCCCAAAAGATTCTCTCCCCAAAGAAACCTTCGGTCACGCACAGACCATGAAGTGCGGCGATGCCTTGTCCATGTCCTAGATGTCCTGGAGGAGCGTGGCCTTGGCTCCCCGGCCCTATCCATTGAGCCAAACATTTGAAAGAGAAAGAGAGTAGCCCACCATGTACCATCCCCATTTTCAACATCACCACCTCCTAATCTATCCCCATTTTCAATATAATAGTCGCCAACCAAAACAGCACCAGGCATTGCCGAACGGATTTCACTCACAACATCACCAACTTCTCGCTGCCGCACCATGCGTCTCCAGGCTCGCTCTCGAGATGGGTCAATGTCAGAAGGTCGGGTTGTTGGGTGGACCCTTCTGGCATGGTGTCGCAGTTCCTGGTAGTCACCAAAGAACGAGCAAGTTTCTTGGGAACAACTTCTTTGCTTCGCATTAAGATATTTCCTAGCCTCTTCCACTATTTCCCAGCCAAGCACAGCGCCCCGACACATAGGACATTTCAAATTCAATTTAGATTCTGATGAATTTCCAGCATCCAAATCTTCAGCCTGAACTGTATAATGCAATGATCCTGAATCAAATGTTTCCAAAAACCCTTCTCCCTGTGCATCTAAATAGCCATTAAAAACTTGATTCCTATTTCCTCCTGCAACTTCAGACAATCTGACAGATGATGCAGTATTCCTTCCACTTATATTTAGATTTTCACTATTTTCGCTCACAGATCTTAAATTCCAGTTCGTTGGAGAAACATTATTAGAAACAAATGTATTCGAAGGTAAGGAACTTGATGAGGGTAGATCTAAACTACTACTGTCCTTTAATTTTTTGAAACGATCAAGACAATTTGAATGCCTGTAACTTGTATCACAAATATAAGATCTGCAACCCTTGTCATGTGAGCTGCAAAGCATGAGCACAGCATTATGTGGATGTTCCATGCAGATAGGGCAGGAAACCTCCTCTAATTCTTTGTGAAATGTATGAATATCTGAATCAGTATGTATTCTTCTTTTCAAACCAGCCATCTTGCATGCACTTGGTTAACTACTCAGCATATTTAATTTATTAGAACATTACAAACCCCATTCAGAGTTAAATAACATCTTTCATGAACAGTTGATATGACCACATAAACATTAGAAAAAATTTCAGAGCATATCCAAAACAGATCAACATCATCATCCCTATTTTGATGAAAATTAGAAACAAAATAATTCCATAACAAATTTTTATCAGATAATTCCATCACATTGACTATTTACATTTCTATGAATTAAAAAAAAAACATATAGGTCTCTTGTCCACAAGTTAAATCAAACCCACTTTAAGTCTTCTTGGATTGAAGCAATAAATAAACCATAAATTGAGAACAACGATAAATCCTCCAATAAATTCCTTATAGTAGGGTAAATTAACCAACCATCCAAAAATAAGAGCCTATTCAATAAGAAAAATGAGTTGATGTTCCTTCAAGATTCACTAAATATACAAGTTAAGATATGTATTACACCAGAAAATACTCCCACGAGAAACCAACTGAATCAGTCTTTTGAAAATAGTAATAGTACTTGATATGAGAAACCAACAAAAACGTGAGAAGGGAACTTACCAAAATAAAGCAGCTGTATAAATATTTTCTATTGGAGGCTTCACAATCTTTATTTGTGCTACCAATTGAAATCTACAGAATCTTTACTTGAATTTATAAATTATACCACAAGGCTACCAAACGAAGCAATCAACTGACTGAAAGAATTTGGAAAATATTAGTTACAAGTGACAATTTCCTTGCCTCATGGAAACAAGGTCTTTAGTCGGTCCTATACCTGGCATAAGAATGAAACCGGTATCATTATTCATTACAGATTTGAAAAAATGAACAATAATAGCCACCAACCAATGGAACAATAAACTCAACTTAGCACAAAAAATTTTCAACAAAAGATATACCAACACAAGATAAACACCGAGGACTTTAAAAAAGGACATTACAAAAGCAAAACACAAATAGTTGGAAGTTTGTACAACTTAAATTTCAATTCCGAAAGACGTAGTAATGCCCATGACGTAAAATTACAAATAAATAAATCTTGCCACTCACCCTTTTACTTTTCACATATAAGAAAAGGAAAAAGGAAATAAAAAAGAAAAGAAAATAGAATAGAATCAGATAAAAAGAAAAAAAAAAAAACCAAAAACCACTCAATAAACCCTATGCCAACCATGAAATTTATAAAACTAAAACCAAATGTTTGATTGGCGGGAGACGAATTGTCACCAACAAAAGCTATGGCCTATATTCTTTCAGAAACCCGGCAATTAGGAAAACATGCATAGCACAGTAGATGCAGAAGGTAAAACAAAGAAGAAAAATAGGGATATATTCGCATAACTCAAGTCAGTAGCTAGAAAACAAAGCAATTAATTCAATAAGAAGAATCAGTGCCGATATTATCCATCAGCTCGAAAAAAAATTTATATCGAAGTCATAAAAATATTTATCGAGATCCGAAAGCTCTTGTTCTACTTGGTATTTCTAACAAAACACAATAAATGCTCGGAATCTACGTCATAATAGATCTAACATATCAAACAATTAACAAATCCCTTTCACCAACCCTGCCGATCCCAAACCGTAAGTCATCTCTTTCCCAGCATCAAAATCGCAAAAATTTGACAAAAGAACGGAAAAATCCAAATCACCCAATTCGAAACAGAGAATTCAAAGCAGAAAACTAAAATTCGGAATTAAATTAAAAGAACAGAAATTAAAGTCCAGAGATTAAAAGCCTGAAAAAATGATGTTAAGAAGGAGGGTTTACTAAGTAATAGGCGTCGAAATTCTATCTCTGGGAGATTGGATGAATTGAGGAAGAGATGCGTAGAGGAGTTGTTGGGAAGACGGTGAAGTGCTTGGAAATGAAGCATGGACGGAAGTCGTGGCATCTTCTACGTTTTATAGAGGAGCCAGAACACCAAAACGCACCGCATAGGGGCTAAAATGACATTCTACTATGTGATCGACCCACACGTGGGATGCATCCAACGAGCATCCCTCCTAGAAGACCTTAAAGTTAATTTTCTGGCGTATGATAGATCGGGTCCTGATAATAATTTATTGAAAAAATGACAAATCAACTATCATTTTTTATTGCTGGTGACAAACTAACTATCGTCTGTGGATGATACTTCCACTTCCTAATGATTTATGAGAAAGGAAATTGTTCACAATGTGATTGGTAGAAAAACTAATTATGTTTTTTCAATTAGTTGTTTTGTTATTCTCTTTACAATTAACTTCTTCAAGCAAACTCGTTTTTGTCAAAACTCATTTTGTAATCAAATTAGACCCAAATGTCTTGGCCATAATTTTTTTATGGATAAAATATATGACAAAGAAGAGTAGCTATCTATTGTCTTTTTATATTGAAAATTTCATTAGTTTTGTAGGGTGATCGGTAAAAGATTAAAGAAGAGAGAATAAAATATGGACAATATTATTGAGCGATCAATACAATTACGTATTAGATATATGCTACAATGAACCTTGACATAAATGTAAATAATAATAATAATTGCATAGATATGAAAAACACCAATTAGAAAGTTTTGTAGGTATGGAATAGTAACTCTAGAAAATTACTTGAAATGAAAAGAACTATAATTGATGTATTTCCCATATTTATTTTCGTTAAAAGTTGAAAGTGAGCTCGTGAAGCATCTTAAGTGAGAGATCATCAACGAGTTCAATTGTTAAAAAAATAAAAAGGCCCACGTGAATGGTGACATTTTGAACTTGTTCACGGACAAAATGGTAGTGTAAGTGACATGCTTCATTGAGAGTGAAACATTGAGTTAGTACTTAAATTTGCAGCACTATAAATGTCACAATAGATAGCAGGTAGTGTGAAGAAACAAATGATGAGTTGTCACGACCCAATATTTGTATTCATAATTTATGTATATATGTATATTATTTTTCTCTTAAAACTGTCAATGTTTAGTTTTTATTTGAAGACGTTGTATAATAAATTACTCAACATAATTTATCGAACACAGCAACCATGAAGACGTTGTATAGTAAATTATCCAACATAATTTATTGAACACAGCGACTATCTATTCATCACACACACACACATTTTATTCCACTAGTCATATTTCCATCTCACTACCACACATTATTCCACTAGTCATATTTCCATCTCACTACCATTACATAACAAACATTTGATGACCTAAATCCCCCCATCATGATCGTGATAATAAGCCAATTGTGTATATGCCGAAATACATCATCAACTGGTTCGTCAAATAAGTCCATCCATAGGTGTATTCACATGATTACCTATGTTATAATGTTCATCTATGATCCTAATTCTTAGCATGTAATAAATGAAATGAAACATGTCATGTAATTTCAAAATATACAATCATATACATTTTTTGTTTTCAATTCTTTTTTTTTCTTTTCACTTAATAGTCTAGTTATTGGAGCAACAGTCTGGTTATTGGGGCAATAGTCTAAGGGAAAATAGGCATAATTTGGTCCATCTCAAGCAAGATAGTCATTTTCGAACTCTAGCCACACAACAACCCATTACGTATTTTTCAATCCTTTTATTTCAGTCTTTCTTACATGAAGACAATATGCATAAAAATTTCTTCATAATTTTTTTCCCAAAATCGTGATGCATGAGCATGCCAGTAAAACCTTTAAGCAACCAATAATTCCTTATCTTTAACAATACATGTACCATTTTATACTAAATATTACATCATATGATTTCATATCATATTCAACAGCATACCAGAAAACAAAATCATATATCAGATTAAACCAAACCATAAACAGAGCAACCATATTCAAAGCCTACTAGCACCTTGTGATGTAGACTATAAAGTCACACGCATGCATTTATACGTACCTAAAATTCTTTCTAGTGGTCTTAGCAATTTAACAAACTATCTCTGACTTGGAATCAACTTTAAAGAAAATAAAGAAAAGACTGTCTTTCATGGACTTCCAAGTTGCACACTGAAGTGATCATTAGCAAAACTCTCAATTTATAGACATAGTTCTGGTGAGGTATCAGCGTGTTTTATTTTGAATTATCAACTTATTCTTTCGTGTCTAAATCTCTTGTTAACACTTTACTAACCTAAACCTTAGGTTTAGTAGGCAATTACCCATAATTGGACACCTATACCTTAGCACATTAACTAACCCTTTCATATTCTTGATGATTGAAATTTTTCCATCCACTGCGAAAGTCTTTGTATCCACAGCGGAAGTCTTTGTATCCGTCACAGATATCCACTCCAAATCAAAAATTCTGCACAAGTTTTCCACATGACAGAATAAAAACTTGGATGTCCGCTTCTGAGAAGGACTTAAATTCCGAACGCCCGCATCCTTCATGCGGAAAGCTATGCGTCCACTATGCATATCCGCTCTATGCTTAATATTACTCGGACACCACTTATGTGCGGCCACATGTCCATCAAATTTTAAGTATCTGCAAACACCAACACTTCCGTGTATGCCAATACTTTTGCAGATACCACTTATACGAGGCCACGTGTTCATTAAGTATCCACTGATACCAACACTTCCGCGGACACGAATACGTCCGTAGATCCTAATACTTCTATGGACATCAACACTTCTGCAAACACAAATACTTTCGTGGATACCACTCATACACGGCCATGTGTCCATTAAGTATTCGTAGACACTAATATTGCCACAAATACTAATATTTTCGTGGACACTTACCCATCCACAGATACCAACACTTTTGGAAAACATCATCATTTTTCATCTTTTAATTTCATTTTTTTCCCAGATGTTACATTCCACCTCCATTATTTAAAAGTTGTCCTCAAAATTTGCTTGCCAAATAATTTTGAATACTTTTTTCTCATGTCCTCTTCTCTTTTCCATGTTGCTTCCTTAGTGGTGTGATTCTATCACAACACTTTTACTAGCGGGACTTATTTGTTTCTAAGTTCCTTGACCTTCATATCCATAATTTTTACTAGTTTTTCTTCATAACTTAATGTTGGTTCAATTTTTATCTTCCTTCGTAGGTACACCCACTTGGATGAAATCTTGGATGCATTTTCTCAACATTGAAACATGGAACACATTGTCAACTCCTTTTATTGAAAGCATCAATTCTAGTTAATATATTGTTTTCCCTATTTTAGCTATGATGGGAAAAGGTCCAACAAATATTGGAAAGAGCTTCCATTGCTTATTGAATCTTATTCTACCCTTGATTGGTGTATCCTTCAAAAATACCATATCTCCTTTTTACAACTCCAATTCCCTTCGCTTATTATCGGCATAACTTTTCTGTTGACTTTAAGTAGTTAACATCTTTTGTCGGATCAAACTTATCTCATTTGCAGTTTGTTGTATAATATTGGGATCAAGTAATCTTGCTTTTCCACCTCATTCCAATACAAAGGGGATCTACATTTTCTTTCATATAGTGTTTCATACGGTACCATTCCAATCGTAGGTTGATAGCTATTATTATAAGCAAACTTGACTAAAGGAAATATCTTACTCTAGGTAACTTGAAATTCCAATACACACGCTTGTAACATGTCTTCTAGAATTTGAATTTTTTTTGCTATTTGTCCATTCTTCTGAGGATAGAACGTTGTACTAAAAGTCAATTTAGTATCCATGGCTTTATGTAGGCTCCTCCAAAAATTTGAAGTGAACCGAGAATCTTGGTCTAACACAATGGATACCGATATTCCATGCAACCTCACTATCTCCTAAATATATAGTTTTGCATATTGATCTATAGAATGTCTTTTTTACTAGCAAAAAATGTCTTGATTTTGTTAATCGTCAATTATCACCCATATACTATCGTACCCTTTTATGGTTTTTGATAATCTAAGAACAAAATCCATAGATATTTGATCCTACATCCACACAGGTATAGATAGAGATTGTAGCAACCTAGCTAGTCTTTGATGTTTAGCTTTGACTTGTTGATAGATCAAACGCCTTTCTACGTGCTTGGTGAGTCACTCTTGAGTTATGCCATCAATAATACCTTTTTGTATCTCCATACATCTTAGGGTTTCATGGATGTAATGAGGTAGTAGAATAATGTGCTTTGAATGGGAACGTACCATCCATCTCTGAATTTTACTATTCTAAAGGACATCATTCCACTCGTTTAATTTTGCTGTCGCGAACATGAATGCTACTACGGAAATGTGTTCTAATCCCAAACGATGTCGTTTGACTTTAAAACTCTCTTTTCGCATGACATATTTTCTTTCCACTGAAGAATATTTTCCTTCTGCCTTCTGATCCAATGGTCGATACTTCACTCGCTTCTCCCTTTTAATCCAACAGTCAACATCTATCCCCGAAGGAATCTTTTCTTTTCCCAGTAGCATCTTTTCTTTCCCCAGAGCATCTTTTTCCAAATCTAATGCTCTGCATTCCTTCCTTAAATCTATTCTAACAATTTCACATTCATCCGTATTCCTTTGGCTCCCATCACTTCTGCGGAAGCATTCTCTCTAATCCGACTTGATCACATCCGTCTAATGACTTAATTCAACAACTGTTGACTCATCCGCCCACCCACTCGCTGCATGAAAACCTTCTATATACGACAATGTTTTCTCCAAAACATTTACCGCGACTAAATTTCCGTCCTTAGCCAAAAAAATTTATTCTCAATTTATTAATTTATTTACTTAATTATTAATTTACTTTATTATAAGTTGTAATAAAATCTTAAATACTCTAAGTCCAAATGTGATGCAAAATACATCTATTAAATCTCAAATGTTACATTACATGGCTAAAATTATCGAATGAAAAATCCGAATGTTACAATAAAACCCCAATAGAGTGAGTTATAGAGCTCAACAAGTAAATTTAATACTCAAGAATTACAATTCTATGCAATTCACAATTATAGGACCACTACCCACCACCTAGGTCTATGTCTAAACCTCTATATATGATTAATATGATATGTAACATTAATATCACACAAGACATTTCTACTCACTATAATGCAATGATGAGATGAATCTATGCAATGTTCATTCAATTTAAACAATGAAGTTGTTTAACAAGTACCACATTAACATTCTTAAATGTCAATATGCAGGATCAAATACCATCGTATATAAAGTCACACACAACCATAAAACTCCACTATACTAGCCACTGTGCCAATAGGTGTGTCCATGAACAAAAAAAAACTTCCGAAAAACTAGGGTTTCACAACCTAAAGGGGACTCACATTCACTCCCCTACTATTTTTCCACTTTACATACGTCACACAATACATAGTTTGGCAAAGTATATTTTGTCATATCCCGTACAACATCATATATATATAGATATATATTTTTTCTAAACATGAAAATTTCTAGAATTTGCTAACATTTCAGTAGAAGACTTTTTGAATTAAAACATTCATTATCTAGTTATCACAAAATGGGAAGTATTAACATCAACCATAACCATTCATTTTTTTCTGATTAAATTATCCTTTCAAAATGATATTAACAAGCATTCATGTTGTCATCACAACACATTGTCAAAATATTTAACAGTCCATTGCACGATTTATTCTCCTTTTTAAATTTCAATCTCTCCCCTGTTACATAGAGTACTTTTAACAATCCATCCTCCTCTAGTTGTCAACGCGATGACAAGCCATGTATGCAATATCCTAAATGTCTCATCGATTGGCACATCAATTAGATCAATCCACATATAAATCTTCATTTTCACAATGACCTACATCACAAGGTTTAACTATGAGTTTAATGGTTAATAAGTAACAAGAAAATAAATACACATATGATATATGATATAGTATGTGTAAAACCATGCATGATTGAGTTTTTTCAATTTATTTATGTTCCTCTTGTCAGTCTAATTGTTGGGGCACAGTCTAGAGGAGGATAGGAACCGTTTGGTCCACATCTTACGAGACAACCAAATCTGAACCTCAATCATACAACAATCCATTATATGTCTTCTTTTTCTTTCTTAATCTTTCTTATATGCAATGAACATATTAACTTCATTTTCATGCATAACAATAGTGACAACATATACAATTTCACAACCCAAGTATTCCTACTATGAAACTTCTGTGTACAGAATCCACAAACTGTACATAACTGTAATCTTTATAAATTTGTACTTCTACTTTCATGCACAACAAACTCAAATTTAATCCTTTAGCAATTTATCACAGTCACATAACAAAATAGCTAACCACGTTATTAACAGTAACATCTAATTATATAACAGTCACAAAATATAATAACTTTTACTTCCCCTAACACCCTAAGATGCATGCCTTTAAGCCAAACACACGCATCGCCACTTACTTGAGTAATACCCAATCTGGAGTTTAGAATTTTAACCTAAACACACAACCAATATGTTAGTATTATTCACGCTCAACATTCATCTCAAGGTACAACTTCAACATCTAATCATTCCAATATTTTTCTACTATTTCATTACATCCATTCAACATTTAAACATCCAAATAGTAAATTGTTTTATTGCTCTAGATTGTATACAGGTTTCTTATTCATGCTTTTCATATTTCATATCTTCTCTTTTTATTGTGGATAAACATCATAATAGTTCAGAAAACGTACCTTGTTTCATGAATACAGAGGTAACAATATTCATGGTCGTCTATAACTTACCACTGAAGTTTACCTCCCCATTGACCCCCAATATATAGCCGACAAGAGGAGGAGAAAGAGAGAGAGATAGGTGTCACATTTGCTTTTCCTTAGTCATCAACCTTAATTTGGTATTTAACCCTCCTCAAAACACCACAAACCCTACTAATAGCGTTCTAGCTTTAATAATCTCTTTGTGATATCATAGGTGCTCTGTATTTGGCATTCTGCTGATGGCTGGTTGTCCACACTGGTAGCCCGAATGATGATTTCTAAAGGCATAATCCAGTATCAGATATCCATCATAGAATGTACTTTGCCACAGACACCAATACATTCGTAGACACTTACTTTTCCATGATTTTTCCCTAAAATGATGACGTTTTTCATCATTTTATTCGTTGCGGAAGCATTTCCTTCTGTGGATACTTGTTGTAACGCCCTACATTTTAAAAACCTTTTATTTGCTTTCATTTTTAGCCATAATTAAAAAAAAATTTATTTAATTGAAAACTTGTGATTTAAAACTTAATCAGAGTATTTAAGCTGAAATAACTTTAAAACATATTTTAAAAGTTCATTCAAACCCTTTAGAATCATACAACAATTTATCATTTTACAAACTATTATCAAAACCAGTTATTTAAAACAACCCATTTATTTTTCTTGAGTCATAACCCTTTAGGTCGAATCTGGTTGATAACCCAAAGCCTCTGGTAATGCCTCTTCCTCCACATGAAAATCATCTGCATCACGGGTAATACCTTGAGTCTAACACTCAGCAAGAAACAGAATATAATGCTTATGCTTATGTAGTCGTTATACAAAAAAGAACCTATCTTTTCTTTCTTTTCATATCTTTCATCATTTCCTTTATTTTTCCTTTACCTTTCATTATTTTCTTTACATTTCCTTTTCCTCACCAGAGATAGGATACATCTGTTGGTATGACTCAATTAACTCCATCCCTACTTGGGTGGAGGTTTCCATTAGGGGTGTCACCACTACCGTCACCTAATTTCTATCTGACGTTTTAGGACAAAGAGCAGAGATACATCTGTTGGTCTTGTGGCTCAACCAACTCCACACTCTACATGAGCTAAAGGTTTCCATTAGGGGTGTCACCACCAAGCACCGTCACCCTCTCTCCCGAACCCTCCAAGCTCCCCTTTCTTATTTCATTTATTCATTTTCTTTATCATGCCATGCATGCCACATTTTCATAAGCCCTATCATGATGCATGAATGATAGTTCATATTTATTTCATAATAATCCTCGAAGTATAACTATTTCATAACAGTCCTCGAATTGTAACTATCTCATAACAATTCTCGAAGTATAACTATATCATAACAATCCTCAAAGCATACAATTCACAACAATTATTTCATAACAAGCCTCAAACTATACAATGCAAGACAATAAAATAGTCCCATGATGCAAGACCTCCACTGGCCACCACATCCTATTTCTTACCTTTGAAGAATTTTCCCCTCATTCCTTAGTGCGTTTAGCTTTTATCTTTTCTCTCGTTGATGTTAATACCTTCACAATAATATTTACTAATTAAAATTTATTATTTATTTCTTTTGTTAATCGTGGATAGTACTGATTAGGAATATTCCTAGGAAAGAATGCCTTTAGCGATTCTCCTTAGACAGAATATCTTTTTCAAGTAAGTTCCCAGGAAGAACTAGAGGGTCACAACGGTCCACATTAAATACCAGTCTCCTTAGACAAAACTTATTTACACAGTACAATTACACCACTAACAATATTCCTTAATTAATTATACCATAATAATAATAATTATTATTATAATAACATTTATCAACTAATTTAGAGAATAAAAATGTTACCCAATATTCTAGAGTGACCGCGTAATTCCTTCCCGTCGAAATTCCGGCTTATTTCCAAAATAACAAACTCACCCCCAAACTATATAGCTCCAAAACCATCACAACTTCACTCATATCGTAACATCCCATTTCCGTTTATAGATTTGTCGTAAAATTTTGAACATTTTAAAATCTCATTTAAAATATATTTTATTGAAATATATCAAAGTACGTTACGCAGAATAAAACATTAAATCGTCTTACAAAATTAACATAATTAAAATACTTAAAATCCATGACAATATTTTATGCATTCAAAAAAAACTTTATTTATTAGAGCCATAGCCTCCAAGGTCATTTCGCGCATGGTAACACAAGCTTGCATCATGTCACACTCCTTCAACGTTCACTTCAGTCAGTTCATCATTTATACCTACAACAGGAGGAATAATGAGCCTATTACCCAGTAAAGAATATAGAATGCAATGCAATATTAACCTTTATGACAACTCTACATGATTAAGTCTGATACCTTTGTAAGATGAGTGAGAGCAACCTCTTCAGTCTCCGAACTCACTACTTGGATTCGTTTTTACATTAGAGCAACCTCTTCAGTTTTTGAACTCAGTAAAAACGGATCCACCTACATTTACATTCATTACCGTTTTGGGTGAGAGCAACCTCTTAAGTCTCCGAACTCACCATTTGTTGAGTAAGAGCAACCTCTTTAGTCTCCGAACTTACTCAAACGAGCTGTTTCTACATGTGAACAACCTCTTAAGTCTCCGAACTCACGTAGAAACACTGTTATTATCTTTATTATTATTAGCCCCATGAAATGAATGACGCACATTTTACTAATATAGCTACATGAATGTCACACGAAACAGTTCATATTTTGCAAACAATGCTACAAACAACTAACAATCAATAACTATACTTCATCTATGATTTAATATTAAGCGTGTTTTTCATTTTATTGCTAGACATGCTATTTTGACTAAAATACAAATTATTTTAAGATTATGAACTTAGACGATTGCAAGGGAGCAACTTACATGAAGAAACAATAACAACTACTATATCTCTTGTACTATAATTTTACTACTTATTTTATTTTAGGGTTCATGCTATTACTCCATTGTTTTATTGAATGCATAAAGTAATCAACTTATTTTCCTATTACTTTTACATTACTCATAATATTGACAAACGTAGGAAAACTATTACAGGGACAATCTCAAATAATTAATTTCATTAACAAGGTACCTAAATGAATATCTTCGCACAAAGAGCGTCTAAACAAAACTCGTAATAACACTTACTAATATTAACTACAATTTCATGCAGAACAAAACCCACTTTTTACGTTATATCTTCAGTCTATATCATCTAAATCAAAATAACATAGATCTATCATTATCTACATCTTTGGAAATCAAAACCACAACAAATAGTTTGGACAAGAAGACTAAAAACGAAGACAGAACCATAAGAATAACCACAAGAATATTAGCAGACCATTCTCTTCTCTTTAACTTGTATATAATAGAACTTGAAAAATACAGAGAATAAATAACAACGTATTCATCAAACAATTCCTACTCCTGCGATGTAGGTCCTTACGAACAAATGACATGCGATATTCCTTACCTCGTACAACGTCTCCCATCTCTGAAGCAGTTCATTGAAGCTTTGATTCGTCATCAGTATATCCCAAAAGATCGTTTCATCCATGTCTGATAGCATGTTTCTTCCAAACTGGTGACAAAATAGGGAGCATAATATATCCTAAGCTTCACCTCAGTTTCTCAAATCTTCGCCCAGTAACTCTTCCAATTTTTACTAAACTATCTCTCACTCATGACAACCCTCTATGAACAACTTTCTTTCCTTCCTCTTTCCTATTTTTCACTGTACTTATTTATAAGCCACAGTAGGTGACTCTTCAGCACTCAAACGAAGGTAAAAGGTTACCAAAACATATAATAAATCATCCATAATCATCCAGGCATTTAGACGATGAATCATCACATCAGTTATGCATTCCAAACGACAAATTTTAATGGCAGTCGATCAATTTCTCTTCATTGCCGATCGACCAATCATCAGCCAAGCGTCCGCCAAATTCTTCCAGAATAAATTACTTTTTCTGCCGGTCGATTAACACCAGTCGATCGACACTTCATCGATCGACCGCTCCGATCAGCCGCTGATTCCAATTGAGCATTATACTAAATCTTCTCCAGCTCATGTTTATTCATGTTATTTTCTTAACGTGACACCCCCATATATATATATATATATATATATATATATATACATATGAACATCTATATTATCTACCTCCACATTTCTACCTCCAACTATCCGTAAACTTATTCCTTAATACTCAAAATATATATTGTAAGCCTTGTAAATTCAACCTTATACATTATGTACTCCAGGTGCATCTTCTTTTACTAATTCACTAACTACCAATAATCCTAATCCTTTTCTTAAGCTAATTATGAATATAATGACGTATCATAGTTCACTTATTCCAAATACGTTTCTCTTGACCAATATCTTCAAGTCGTCCATTTCATCTCCTTTAAAATCATCACACAAGTCTTGTGCTTAGCTCAACTAAAATTTGGGATATTACACATATTTTTCCCACAAATTTTCCTCACTTCTCCCTCTCTTTCTCACTGTAGCATCCCGATATTTTTAATCATCGGGATATTACAGAACGTGTTTTGGGCGTGTTCTAAGGGTATTTTCCACATGTTCTAAGGGTGTTCTAAGGGTATTTTTAATCATCGGGATATTACAGAACGTGTTTTAATCATCGGGATATTACAGAACGTGTTCAGAACGTGTTCTAAGGGTATTTTCCACTCGTACATGCAATCTAATGGTGATGATAGGGTAGTTAGGATATTACATTTCGCATGGTTACGTGGTATTTAATTACATGTAATAGGGGGAAGTGTTACGGGATAGAAGTTAGGCGAGAAAATGTGAGGAAAGTCCTGACTGTGCACTTTACGATGATTTGGGACGCCGTTTTCACATCCTCAAAGTCGTCCCCTTCCTTTATTGAAGCTTCGGACGAGATTGCGGACGCGGCCAAGTGCATGCGGACGCCAATAGTCACGTCAGAATTGAATCTGTCCAGGTCTTGACAGATTCAGACGATTGCGGACGAAGCGGACGAGGACTAGCCTCGTCCAAATTGAATCTGTCCATTTTATGGACACTTTCGGATGACCCTGCAGACGATGCGGATGAGAAAGACTGCGTCCGCATCGACTCTATTTGTTCTGGGACAATTCAGACACCAGCGGAAGCCACATGCGGACGCTGAATGGGGTCCGAACCACATATGCAAATGGTACGGAAAGGGGACGAGGATGCCATCTCTCGTCCCTCGCCTGTGAGATTTGGTCTTGCGGATGAATGCGGACGAGTCCTGAGCGTCCGCACTCGTCCGAATCAACCCAGATTAGAGACATAACTGATTTAAAATTGGGACGAAAACGTCACTTAGCCAATGGAGAGACGTGACCCCGACACCATATCCGCTCTCAGACCACGCGTGGCCAACCCCCCCTGCTTCCACTCGTGTGGTTGTCTCCTTCCTCCAGGTAAAGTCCTCCGCTCCCTCATTTCCTTTCTATCGAGCCTTACTTTCTGCCCAAGAGTCTGTTCCCGAGAGTGTGAGGGAGAGCTGGGTGAAGCGAGAGTCCAGTGGGAGAGCTCCTGAGTGTTCTCTTGTGTGGTGTGAACTAAGTGTGAGTGTGTGACCGTGTGTGAGCTGGAGGCTGAGTTTGGAGTTGCTGAACCGTGAGCCAGAGCTGCTGTTTGCCGGAGAGTTGTTCTTGTCGTTGTGTTCTTCAGTAATGCTAAGAACTTGGGTGTGTCCTTGGCTTGAGGAAGCCCTACACCGCAAGTAACGTGTGCGTGAGTAGTGTTGGTCTTTCCTTGGATGATTTCCACTGCTATTCCTTTTGCTAGTTTCTCTATATTGTTGATAATCTTCCTGAGTTGCTCACTGTTTAGGATGTTAGTACGTAGAATTATCATGATGTTAGCCTGCATGTTTTATAAGATGGTTTGTGGTATGCTTTCTGTGTTGGATTTATAGGTTAGTTTCTATGCTTCCATTGTAGGTTCACGTACGTTTCTCTGTGTTGTTGTTCTGGTTTTGTTCAATAGTTCGCTGCTGTAATTTTAGTTGTTCGGATGCACGTTTTCGCTGTTTTGTTTCAATAGTTTGCTACTGTATTTTTAGTTGTTCGGATGCACGTTTTTGCTGTTTTGTGTCAAAATTCTCACTGTTGCTCGTTGTCTAGTTAATAGCATGATCTCGTCCTTTTATTTCAATGTTTTCGCTGCTGTAAATTATTCGTTAAAATGCATGTGTTAGCTGTTCCATTTTACCATCTTCGCTGCTTAATTTAGTCGTTAAAATGCATGTGTTAGCTGTTCCATTTTGCCATTTTCGCTGTTGTTCTGCTTCTGTTTTTGGGTTATTAAGAAGCATGTTTTGCTGCCTAACTTCGATGATGCGTTGCTGTAATTTTTGTCATCCTAGAGCATGTCTTAGCTGTTTTATTTTCAATATTTCTCTGCTGTTTTGCTGCTGTTTGTACATGTTTAAAACATGTTTTACTGCATGTAACTTGCTGCTGTTTTAGATGTTTAAAAGCATGATCTACATAGTCGTATATCACCGCTGTTTTAATTGTCGATTGAACGAATGACTAAAAACAAACATATTCTCCATTGATATTGCCTTGTATAATTCTCTGTTAATATGGTTGCCATTGTTCCTTGGACGATTCCGTTATGAATCTTTGTTTGGTTTCCTTGCTGTAGTGTGATTGTCCTGCAAGGTAAGTTCGTTGATAGTTCTCTCCAATTCACTATTGTTGCCGTTGTTAGTTTACTAATTGATATCCTGGATTGGTTTATGGACTTGTTAATGTTTCGTAGACTTGGTTACTCTGTGATGTTAGCCTTTTTGTTGGGCTAAATTTTATTTTGATGATGACTAAATTGTGTATTAATTTAGTAAATCAATAAGTTGTATTTTAGTAACATGTGACTTGGATTAATTGGTGGATAAATTGCATAACTTAATTGAGTAAATCAAATGTGCAATATTTGTGGCACATGCTTAAGTTTGGGTATAAACAACTTTATATGTTTTGGACATCATCAATAAGGGAGATTGTTTAGATTATATGATCTAGATGATGTGAAATTTAATAAAGTGTAAAAGTTGTTTATACATTGAATTCTTATATATCATACTTATCGATTAAATTGAGAATACCCTTGATCAAGGGTATTGGGATTGTTTAATGTCTTTCTCTAAGTCTATGCAGGAAAATGGAAGGTTCGTATGACTTAGAGGAAACATTTTGTGGTAGTATGAAGTAGGTTGTACAGTTGAGGATGCACGCGGACCCTGCGGATGAGGCGAACCCAAGGCTTAGTCGTCCAGTTTGCCCCTGTCCATTTTGATGGATATGCGGACGGTGGTAGCGGACGAGGCAGACGTGTATTGGCGTCCGCAGGTCTTTAGCTGTGCGGACGGGATTTGAAGAGAGGACGTCCCCAACTCTGCTGTGCAGTCGCAGACGATAGACCCAGTCGGTGCGGACGGTGCGGAAGCGAATATTGGCGTCCGATTTGAATCTGTCCAGTTCTGGATGTGTTGCAGACGATTTGTGCGGATGAAGCGGACGACAGAATTGGCGTCCTCAAGTGCATAATCTTCTGTCCAACGGCTATATTTTCAACGGGAAAATTTCAACGATCGTGCGGACGATAGGTGCGGACGCTGAGGACGTCCGGGAGCAGCAGTGGCAGTGTCTATAAATATAAGTCCACACCAAGCTCTCCTTAAGAAACGATCGAATATTCGAGGCGAAGCTCTGCCAAAATCAATACTCGAATACTACTCACTGTGAGCTATTTAATTGTATATCCAATTCTCCCTATTCTTAATTTGCGAGTTATATTTGGGAGAATTCGGATTAGCTAGATTGCGGGTTAAATTTTCGATCATATATTGTGCTTGATTGTAAATGGTGATTCCCTTAGAATTCATCACACTTGGGTGACACCCCGTAATAGTCAAATTAAGAGTGACGACTCATAAGAGTCAAAGGTTGACGACCTAAGAATTAGTCAAGGGTGACGCCCATTTAATAGTCAATTTGTAAACGATTTTATTGGCACCCGTAAGTCAATTATTTAGTATATCTCCAAGTGAAACTTGGAGCGCGGATGTAGGCAAGTTTGTTGAACCGCGTAAACAAATATTGTGTGTATTTCTCTAACCCTTACTCTTTAATTTACGCATTTAATGTGATTGCATATTTAATCGTATTCGATAAATCACTTAGGGATTTAGAGAATTTAAATATTGCACAAAATTATTAGAAACGCTATATTCACCCCCCTCTATAGGCGTATATCGATCCTTCATGTGATATGTCCATTGTTGCTAGCTTTAGTGCTTTGTCATGTTAGCTCCCTGTTAGTTTTGTTGTTAGTAGTTAGTTGTTTTGTTTGTAGCTCTGCTTGTATTATTAGTTTGGTTGCCTTGTAGATATAATAAATTGGTTAGCGAACAGCCTATGAATTTACTAATATAGCATGTTGGGATTAACTTAATTAATAAGCATATTAATTAATAGCTTAACTAATTTACTAGTTATTGATTAAATTGTTAAAAGCTGTTAATCAATCCCTTAGTGTAATTAACTAGCATTCCAAGCATGTAATCAATTTAGTGTGTTTCTTTATTGTTAGTTAGTATTAGCCTATATGATTCGCTATATGATCTCTATTGATATGTTGCTTTGCATAATTCCTGTTGTGAATAAAACTCTCGACCATGCTATCTAAATTGAGTGATTATAACTAGTGTAAATCACAAACTCCCGAGCATGTTAATCAGTCAAGTATGTAAATGCCTTAATTAATATAAGCATGTAAGTGAATGAATGTTATAACCCTCTCAGGCATGTTGTAGTGTTTTGATTTAATTATTGTCGTGCGCTCTTATGTTTGTTATGGTGTTGCTTAACTCCTTGAATATACTGTTAGGATAGTTCCTTGTATGTACTTTTAGGATAGTTTCATATCGCTAGAAACAGTTAAGAAACATCACCATGGGGTGATCATACGCCTTGAGGCAGGAAAAGAATTGTCATTCCCTTATCGGGATCACAAGATTAATTAACTTAATTAATTAGAAGCTAAAGGATTCCTCAAACTCCACGATCCATATACGAGCTATTCCTAAAACATTTAACTATTCCTAATATACATAATTAAAGGATTGGTTTGGGGTAGATTCATTCCAGAGAATTAAAGAGCGGCATTTCATATGCATAACCCATTTTCTTACTGGGCCTTTATACTCACGTCTTACTTGCGGTGTAGGTACACGATGCGCAGAGTTCTCGAGTAACTAAAGAAGTGGTTGATGAGGGATTTACACGAGCGAGCTTATGGTTGGCCAGGCTACGAGGAGTTAAAGATATATATTGAGTTGTAATTAATTTAAATTAAGTTTTCTTTTCTTAATTTGTAATTTAATGTCTAGTTTATTTCCTTTAAATTCTTTACACTTCCACAGTATTTTAAAATACATGCTTTTAACGCTTCCACAAATGTTTATTTTCGCAACATTTTAAATAATTATTTGTTTTCAACGCTTCCACATTTTATTAAATAAACGATTTTTATAACGAGTTTAATGAACGGTTAGTAGCAGTTAGGATTAGGCGCACTCTGACACGTTTTCTCAAATTTTAATGTATTTTTAACGAATTTCAAAAATCTGGGTTGTTACACTCACTCTCAAAATCCTCCCTTCTTTCTCACTCTCCCAACTCTCTCAAATTTCTTTTGTTCCAAACCTCAATTCCTTCACTTCCTTCTCAACTTGTGAATTCTCCTCCATTAGTCATCTCTATTTATAGGCATCAATCAGCTCCAAAGAAGCTGCCACGCAGGGAACTCCATTCATTGCTAGAGTGGGAGAGTCAGGCCAAAGTTAGGTTTAAGGAAATGAATTTTAAAACAGCAATTATCAGAAGCAATGGAAGACACATGCCAAGAAGATCCACTTGCTAATAAATCCTTGTATTATTATTATTATATATATATTTTAATCCAACTTGTTGCACTTGCATTGCCGACACACTCCCACTGTTAATTACATTTTTTTTAATTTTAATTTATTTGATTCTATTTAATTCTCTATTAAATAAATCCTTAACAAATTATTAACCAAATATTCCACTTAATTAATTCTAATAAATTTTCTTTCATTAGATTATCAATAATTATCTAAATAATTAATGACCCAATAATCTAATTTATCCAAATAGCCTAATATCTAGATTTTCCTCCGATTAATTTCTCATATCCTTATTTAATTTCCGTTATGGAAAATCGGGCATTTCTTCCTATAAGTAATTCATCCCGAAAACTATAAAATTCATAATTAATATATTTTTCAGTCTGATAAAATTTCGAGTATTACATCCCTCCCTCCTTATAGAAATTTCGTCCTCAAAATTTAATTAAACAGTTCAGGATATTTGGCTTCCATATTTTCTCTTCTTTCCCATGTAGCTTCTTTGCTTAATGCTTTTGCCATAACACTTTGACTAATGAGATCTTCTTATTTCGAAGTGCCTTTACTCTTGAATCTAGAATTCTAATGGGTCTCTCTTCATAGCTTAAATTGGTTTGTATTTCCATGTCGGCAGAAGGTAACATCTTATTTGGATCTCCAAGTCATTTCTTTAGCATTGATATATAGAATACATTGTGAACTCCATCCATAGAAGCTGGTAGTTGCAATTGATATGCCACTTTCCCGATCCTTTTTGTAATGGAAAAGGGTCCAATATAACGTGGACTCAGCTTTCCTTTTCTTCTGAACCGCATAATTCCTTGAAAAGGTGATATCTTAAAGAACACCCAGTCCCCTTCATTAAATTCTAAGTCCCGTCGATGGTGATCGGCATAACTCTTCTGATGACTTTGAGCAGCCAACATTCTTTTTTGATAATTTCCACTAATTCAGTGGTTTTTTGTATCATGTCGTGACCATAAAATTCTGTTTCACCAGCCTCGCTCTAATATTATAGGGATCTACACTTCCGGCCGTACAGTGCTTCATAGGGGACCATTCCGATAGTTGCCTAAAAACTATTATTGTAGGCAAACTCTACCAAGGGTAGAAGTTTTCCCCATCCAATTTGAAACTCCAGTACACAAGCACGTAACATATCTTCCAGAATTTGGATTGTGCATTCACTTTGCCCGTCCATTTGTGGATGAAAGGCTGTATTGAATTTTTATTCTATGACCATGGCTTTATTTAAGCTCTTATAAAATGCAGATGTAAACTGTGGATCCCGATCAGATATAATTGAGACCGAAACTCCATGCAATCTCACGATCTCCTTGATGTATAAGTCTGCAAACTGATTCATTTTGTATGTCATTTTTATGGGTAAAAAGTGAGCAACTTTGGTCAACCTATCCACAATTATCCAAATTGCATCGTGTCCTTTTGCTATCTTGGGTAAATTGGTAACACAATCTATGGTAATATTCTCTCATTTCCATTCTGGTATTGATATTGGTTGTAACAGTCCACCAGGTCTTTGATGTTTGGCCTTAACTTGTTGACACACTTGACATAATGCTACATACTGAGCGATTTGAAATTTCATCGTTGGTCAATAATAATGTACTTTGAGGTCCTTGTACATTTTATTACATCCAGGATGGATGGAAAAATTTGAAGAGTGGGCTTCCCTCAATATAGACAATCTTAATGATGAGTCCACAGGTATATACCATCAATTTTTAAATTTCACAATCCCATTAATAGACATTGAATAGTCCTAAAACTTAGGCAAAGTACGATTTAACTTGAAGTCTTCACACTGAGCGTCTGTATGCTGAGCTTCTTTAATTTTCTCCAATATAAAAGGCTTCAAAGTTAATGCTGCTAGAATTACAGCAAACCGCGTGGGAATCATTTGTACATCTAATTCCCTCATGTCTTTCTGGAGTCCTACGAGCTTCTCATCACACATTAAACTCATTACAGCAATCTTTCTGCTTAAAGTGTCAGCTACTACATTTGCCTTCCCAAGATGATATTTAATCTCACAGTCATAATCTTTTATGAATTCCAACCATCACCGTTGCCTCATATTTAATTCCTTCAGCGTAAAAATATACTTTAGGCTCTTGTGGTTCGTATAAATTTCACATTGTTGACCATAAAGATAATGCCACCAAATTTTAAGTGTGAAAACAACCGCAGTGAGTTCAAGGTCATGAGTAGGGTAATTGTTCTCGTGTGATTTGTGCTACTGGGAAGCGTAAGCAATCACCTTGCCGTTTTGCATGAGTACCCTACCAAGTCAATACTTCAATGCATCACAATAATTGTAGAACTTGCCTTCTTCAATTGGTAGGGTTAAAACAGGTGTTATGTCAATTTGAGCTTTAATTCTTGGAAACACTTTTCACATTCCTTTGACTACCAGAATTTCACATTTTTCTTTATTAAGCTAGTAAGAGGCAGTGCTATTTTTGAAAACCCGCTTATGAATCATCTATGGTATCCTGCGAGTCCAAGAAAAATCCTTACTTCACTTACATTCTTAGGTTGCACCCATTCGACAATTGCTTTGATTTTAGCTTGGTCAACAGTAATCCATTCCTTAGAAATTACATGACCAAGGAAACTCACTTCACTTAGCCAAAACTCACACTTGGAAAACTTTGCATACAATTAATGTTGTTCCAAGTTAGATAGAGCAATCCTTAAATGCTCATAATGTTCATCTTCAGATCGCGAATAAATCAAAATGTCATCAATAAAGATGATGATGAATTTATCCAAGTGATCCTTAAAAATCTGGTTCATTAAGTCCATGAATGTGGCAGGGGCATTGGTTAGTCTGAATGACATTACCAAGAACTCGTAATGTCCATACCTTGTTTGAAATGCCGTTTAGGTATATCATCAGGTTTGACTTTTAATTGATAATACCTAGAATGAAGATCGATCTTTGAGAATACACAAGCATCCTGTAATTGATCAAACAAATCATTGATACACGGCAAATGGTGTTTGTTCTTGACTGTGGCCTGGTTTAGCTCATGATAGTCTATGCACATCCTCATCGTTCCATTCTTTTTCCTTACAAATAAAACTGGGGCTCCCCAAGGTGAGAAACTTGGACAGATAAATCCTTTGTTGAGTAATTCTTCAAGTTGCACTTTTAACTCACGTAATTTTGTGATTGCCATATGATATGGATTCTTCGAGATAGGATCTGTGCCAGGATGTAAGTCAATTGCAGACTCAATTTCGCGATCAGGTGGTAATTCAGGGAAATCATCTAAAAAGACCTTCAAGAAATTTTGAATCACCGAGACATCCTCCATCTTCGTTTTTGGTGCAATTGTCGTGTCCATCACATTAATAAGAAATCCTTTATATCCATTTTTCAAAAGGCGATCTGCTTTGAGTGCAGAGATAACTGTCATTTTTTCTTTTTCCTTAACTCCTTGGAAAATGTGTTGTTTGCCATTAAGAGGATGAAAATGGACTTCCCTTCTTTGGCAGTTAATAACCGCATGGTTCTGAGATAACTAGTCCCTTCGCAGATCCGTGACCTTATACAAACAACGATGTTTTTACTTGCCGCAAATATGTTTCCATCCACAGATCCTGGTTATCCTTAATCCCTTATTGAAACGATGACGTTTTTACTTGCCGTGGACATGTTTCCATCCACAAATACCTATTATTTGCAAAATTCCTCATACAAACGATGACGTTTCACCTAATATTTTACTAACCACGGATGCTTTTCCATCCACGAATACCTTTTATTCGTAAATCCTCATCTAAACAATGACATTTTTACTTGTCGTAGACATGTTTCCATATGAAAAACTCACTATTCACCGCATACACCTTTCTTCTCCACGAGCATTGTTAACTCTAAACAACATCATTTCTTACTTGCTACAGACACGTTCCCTTCCACAGACACCAATACATCCATGGATATGTTTCTTTCTATGGGTACCTATTATCCTTTGTCCAAATATATACATCAACCCATTTTTAAGTAGAATTTGTTGTTTGCGCATACGCACTGGGTGGAAGTCTCAAAGCACTTTTCCTCTTGTTACTTCTGCAGTCACCCACCCACGCATTTGTGACTACCCATGTTGAACTATATGCACACGTAAAGAGGAAGGGGGTGAATTAGGTGAACTAACGTTTTTGTGTGATATTATAATCTCAATTCCCTAACTGATTTAACACTAATATGCAATTAACACAAACGTAAAATGTAACATCCCATTTATGTTTTACATTTCCATATGGCCATTTCACAATTCAATAAAAATTTTATCATTTTAAAGCCCATTCAAAAATACTTACAGGAAACATCAGAGTAAATATACTCAAAAACATTAAACTATTTTTCAAACAATATTATTTAAAACATTTGAAAATCATAATATAAAGTCTTTCAACAATTTAAAAACTTTTATTCTTTCGTGAGCCATAACTCCCGAGGTCGATCCATGCATGGTAACATTAGGTTGCATCGCATCACACTTCTTCCACGTTCACTTCACTTGGATCACAATCAATACTTACATCACAGGAGGAATAATGAACATATTGCCCAGTAAGAGATATAAATGAAATGCAGATGCAATGCTTAAGACAACTCTGTATGCGTATGTCTGATAGAAGAGAACTTATCCCTTCTCTTTAATTAAAGTCTCATATACCATCAGAACATTGGAGATATTTCCCATAGGGAGATAGATACATCCTTGGGAAACAACTCGAGTAGCAACTTCCGAGCCATCCCTACATGGGAGGAGGCAAGTTCCCTCGAGCAGATCTGTCACTATACACCCCAACCTCCACATGTCTATTTACATATATTAGGTTCATTATTTTCTCGTGCAATGCATGATATGCAATCCTAACTGACATGCCTATATGAATGTCACACATCAGTTCATATATTGCAAACAATAATACAATGAATTAATAAACAATGAACAGAAATCATGCATCAACTATAATCTAACACTAAGTATGCTTTTTCTATATTATTGAGCAGGAAGTTTACGTGTACCGTAGCAACCAATGCAATCACAATATAAATCACTATTTTCTTTTCAACTATTTTTATCAATTCACCTTAACAAAGTTATAATACACTTGTAATTCTTTTATCTTTCACATGTTATCATCAACATATTCTTTACGGTTTCATTTCCATCATAACAACTTATTTTAATTACACTTGTTCCACAGAGAGGGCATTAAAACACGGTAATAATCAGACCTACTGTGCAATAAGAACATATAAGAGATTATTGAAGAAAACACATACTGTAACTTCACTTATATAATTATATTGCAGTAACCATACCTCTCATCAAGCACCAGTGATAGCTTAGCAACATGTATAGATGGGTTTTACTATTCTAAAATCTAACAAAAGGCATCAACATAGGAGTATACTATTTCATCCCTAAGAGAAATCACACGAAACCCATTCCTTAATATTACCGATTCAAGTACTCATGGTTGACAATCAACATATTGATTAAGAATACAATTTATTAATAGGAGTTTACTCTTCATCAACCAAACACACTCCCTAGCAATGAAATAATAGAGTATTGGCAGTTTCATTCTTAAGAGCACAGATTCATTAGCAGAAAAAGAAAATCAACAGAGAACAACATGAGTAGAAAAGAAACATTTCAAGAACAAGACTTGCAGAGAAGAAACAATTCATGCAGAGAAGAACATGAGCAGTAATCTATCACATAAACAATACAGCAACCAAAACCATACTCCCGTGATGTAGGTCCTTTCAGAAAAAGAACATGCATAATCCCTTACCTCACTTAATCCTTCTCTTCTCCTTACTTAGCAGTAGCCCTTCCTCACTGTCAAAGCTTTTCTTCTAGCAACACAACCAAAAAACACTAGAATATCAAGAGAGTTTAGAAAACACAAACAACCATTCTCCCTTATTTTTCCCTTCTGACCTTCTAAATACACTCTGGACCACTAAGAAGACGTCGAGGAGGCGCGATGTATTTCTTTCCAGCGACTCCTCCAGTTTCCAAACATCAGTTATACATTTTCAGATGGACGGTCGATGCACCAGATGATCGTTTCAATGCCCACGATCAACCGCCAGCTTCCATCGATCAGCCGCTAATTTCAGTACTCCAATTCATTGGTCGATCATCGTCTTGTTGACGGTCGACCGCCACACCAATTACACACGGCCAGGATCAACCACGAATTTAATTCATCATTTATTCACTAAATGGACGTTTGACCGCCACCCACACCAATCTTTTATTTTCAATTATATGATTATAAATAATCACAACTTTAAATCCTATACACCTTTAAGTATTAATACATTATCATTCCCCATGATATCAACAATGTGACAATTTTTCAACGACCAAAATATTACTTAATCCAAGATTTACACGTAGCCGAATACCTTAGGTATTACTTAAAAGTAAAGAGATAAAGGAAGAGAGATGCCAACACTTTGTTCATGTGGTTCGACAAACCCGCCTACTTCCTCTCTCTAAGTTTCCCACTTGGAGATCCTTAACCCACTGATCCCCCCGGTTAGTAATGATTGGCTTCACGAGTGCCAATCAAACCTTTACAATGACTATTCAATAGGCGTCACCTTTTCTTTTGACTATTCACGGGGCGTCACCCTTTTTGTAGTTGAGTACAAGAAAATGTAAAACTAAAGTTCCTAAGTCTCTCAAATATAAAATCTCAAGTTTGAGAGTTGGAGAATTAGGCTAGCACTCACCTTAACAGAGCTTTGGTATGATTTCTCTTCCTTAGTTCTTCAATTTGGAGTGCTTCAATATATAGAAATAGCTCGACTGGTCAACCACCCTCTGTTCGATTGATTACTTTCCGACCGTTGGAATGTTACCATTGCACATTCAGTTAGATAGGTCTACCACTTTGTCAAATCTGGTCGACCACTTCTTCACATCTTATACTTTGCTCGAATCTGTCACATTTTCGGTTGACCAATTTCCAGTCATTGTACAATCTTGAGCTCATTGTCTGATTTTTGGTCGACCAATTCTTCAGTGCCGGCCAACCACTTCTCTATTCTGGCTCTTCTATAGCCTATCTGGTCGATCACCCTCTTGGCCTTGGTCTACCTCTTCTCCTTGTTTTGCACATCTTGAAGTGTTTAAGTTCCAAAACATAACCATTAGCTATATGGGCATAAACAAATATGTAAGTACATATAAATACTCTTATTAAGGGGTATTTCCAGTGAAGTTTAATTATAAACTTAATGATAATCAAATTAAGCACATAGAAAACATAAACAACTTATTATTAACTTAAACATTCATTATCAAAATAAATAAGCTTAACATCTCTTAGGCTTATAACTCGTACTCATCCGCAAACGTTAAGGGGTATTTCCAATGAAGATTAATTATAAACTTAATGATAATCAAGTTAAGCACATTGAAAACATAAACAACTTATTATTAACTTAAACATTCATCATCAAAACAAATAAGTCTAACATCTCTTAGGCTTACAACTCGTACTCATCCGCACATGTTTACATATCTGCGGATACTTGCTTCTGTGGCATTTTACCTATATTCCTGTTGACCGCTTCTTAATACCGATTGACCGCATTTTATACAAAGCAACTTCAATATTTCAACCGTCTACGCTTACTCGACCGATCCAATCTTATTTTTGAAACTTGGTCGACTTCACATCAATCCCAGTCAACAGCTTCTGAGGCAGATTGTCAAAATCCTTCGACTTTCTTCATCTTCCTCATACCAAATTAATTTAAAACTAAACCAATACACAACATCAATGTCCCAAAACATCCAGTATCATGATTTCAACAATTCTAATCTGAAATCACCACCTATAACATGCAAATTTCACAAAATTATGTCTCTTTGAGGATTAGAATTACTTACTTGGATTCCAACACTTTCAAGTTTTGGTTTAAGCTGCCAAGTTCCTTCTCTTCCTTCTATTTTGGACTCTTTAGAATCCTCTTCATGTTTTGAACACTTTCCTCTTGAGATTCAAACTCAAAATCTCACTTTTTCTCTTAACTTTTAGGCTTTCTCTGCAAGACCCTATTTCCATCTTTTTCTCTTCTTTTCTCTGTTTAGCAGCCTTCTTCACGATTCTCACTTCTTTTTCTGATAAGAAGAATTTTATCTAGAGTGTTCCTCGGCCATTTTCCATTGTGGCCATAATCATTGAAGTTACAAGCCAATTTTCCCTTAAACTTCTCCTTATTTATGATTTAAGCTGCTTACTTCAGCTTAATATGTGGCGTGATCCTATTGGTGACCACATTTTACTACATGACATCATAGATACAAGTTTTAGAAAACTTTAATCCTAGAAAAAGTACCCACAAATTCTCACTCAATATGTCTGAATGAAGGTATTTAATGGAAATCATACATAAAGGTCATATACACTTAGTCTGATTTTAAAATGGTATAACTTTGGCAATATAATTCTAATTTACATAATTCCAAAGTCCTTCTCTTTCTTAAGATGTTTTGCATATTCAATTATGTCAATATATCTAATCTGTTCAGAAAAATAGTTTATTCCCAAACTTTAATTATGCATAATTCTTTGATTTTTACTTTTATACATTATTTATAAGTATACAAAATTTCAAGTCACTACAAAGCATGTCATCACTCCCCCTATTACCCATTTTTACACAATGCACAAACAAACATCTTCAAGCAGTAGAAGATGTATTGGGTAGACTCGTGATGCTTTGACATCGTAACAATCTAAAGCATCAAGAGGGTTCATCCCATCAATGTCTATAACAAAACAAAATGAAATACCATGCATGAGAAAATAAACATGTAAAACTCATGTATATATAGTATAAAAGCTAACATGTTTTCGTAGAGTTCCCATCAAGTTTTCATATGTAGTAGTCACAAAATACGGCTTTAAAAACATAATATCATGCAAAACAAAAAAGTATAAAATGTCTACTTTTACGATGACCTTTCTTATCCACTAGAGCTATAACTTGCAAATTGGCTCGTACTCCACAAAATCGTCATAACCTGAAAACATCATAAGGGTAAGGAAATTGCATCATCAAAACACTAAGAAATAGTGGGAGAGTTCTATATTGGGAGTACGAACCCAACTGACATGTAACCAACTCTAAAATATGAAAAACTTGCACTATGCAGTGGACTTGGGACTTACAGCGGTCGACCAATCCACACTACAGTCAACTAGGTAGCTGGTATGGTCCATCAACAATGGTCGACCTAGAGTGGTTGACTACTCTCAAGCCACAGTCGATTAGGCACCAACCCTAATTTGTCAACCAACCCCGTGATCAAATAGGCTCTTACAACAGTTGACAAGGGCGACATTCTAGTGCTATTTTTTACAATGGAAATGTGTCATTTCTACCACCTCTCCTCTCCAAAAGGTCAATACTCCTGCATAAACCCTAAATCTACCAAAACATTGTAGTAATAACTCACAGATTTGAGTTCCATGCTCAAATTTGAAACCAATGTCCAACCAAACTTTAGATTCAAAAACAAAGAGGATAAAGGCTTACCCACGAAGTGCGTTCACAAAGGTTGGAGATCTTGATATTGCAAACCTCAAATCGATTCTTGAATCCTCCGATATGTGAAGTTCTCTCCCCTCTCTCCATTCATGCACTAGTCGAGTGGGGAATGAAGGAAAACCCTCATTCCTCACTTTTAATATTTTATTATAAAATTTAATTTTTATTTTATTTAATATATATTATGTAAAATATAATATATACTAAATACATCCCTTTTAAATATTTGATATTTCATAACATTAAGCAAACTTTGACCTGAGGCAATTCTTAGTCACTGAATTATTTTCTCATTTTATTTTCCACTTGCCAACGCTCAAATCCATTGGTTTGACCAGTTGTTCAAAAATCTACACGTGGCCATTACGCGACAAAATAGGTCAACTTCAAATACTTTGATCAAATATAACACAAAAAATTTATACATGAAATTTATTATTATAACAATAGCAGTTTTTACATCCTTCCACTTGCTAACGCTCAAATCCATTGGTTTGACCAGTTGTTCAAAAATCCACACGTGGCCATTACGCGACAAAATAGGTCAACTTCAAATACTTTGATCAAATATAACACAAAAAATTTACACATGAAATTTATTATTATAACAATAGCAGTTTTTACATCCTTCCCCATTTAAAGAATTTCGTCCTTGAAACTCAGTACGACCCAATTAAACCATCCAAGAGGTAGGTGTACTTCTGCATCATCTCGAAAATAAGCTTCCAAGTAGCTTCATGTTCAGTGTGATTCTTCCATAGTACAAGAACTAAGGGAATCTCCATACAACGAAGGACTTGAATCTTTCTGCCCAAAATTTTGATCCGGCTCTTCCTCATAAGAAACATCCTCTTAGATAGAGACATTGGTCCTGGAGATGACATTATGAATGTACCCAAGCTGGGGAGGTACCCAAGCTGGGATGTAATATTTTTATTTCCAGTAATGGAATTTAGCAAGAATAATTAGGAAATTAATTAGGTGTAATTGGATCATTGGATAATTATTTAAGATTTATTTGATGGAATTGGTGGATGGGTTAAGTGAAAATTTTGGTTAAAGATTTATTTGGAATAAATTAATTAGGGGTGGATTAAATAAAGAAAGAATTAATTAAATTGGATTAAAAAATAAAAGGGGTTAAAAGAAAAGAAATGGAGAAAGGGAAGTAAATGAATTATTTAAAAGAATGAAGAAGTGCAGCGAAACGACAGTGTTGGAAGGCGATTTGGATCCTGCGAGAAATGGATTTTGACATTTTCTTTAATTATTCTTCCGCACCTAATTTCCACTCTGCACTTTGCGCTGTCCATTGTTAGATTGTCGAATGCCACAGATTTTAGGGGGAAATTATGCTTATCTTCTACAGCAAAGAAGAGAATAAAAATTAGGAGAGTAATTTGGTTTTCTCTTTGGCAGTAGTGCATAATTTGGGGAAGAGTGGATAACTCTTTCTTTTATGAAGAGAGAGAGAGAGTAAGTGGAAAGAAAGAAAGTGAGTTGGAGGGAGTAGGTACATGAAGAGATAGAGTGAGTGGACGGAGTGGGTGTAAGAGAGAGAGTGAGTGAAAAGAAAGACAATGAGTTGGAGGGAGTGGGTGTAAGAGAGAGAGTGAAAAGAAAGAAAATGAGTTGGAGGAAGTGGGAGAATGTATATAGAGAGAGTAAAAGAGAGGCTTTTCTTGTTTTGTTGTTTGTATTCAGCAAAGTGAATAAAAGAGAGAGAGAGAGAGAGAGAGAGAGAGAGAGAGAGAGAGGGAATACTCGATAGGGAGAGGAGAAGAGACACTGAGTGAGTTGGAAGAAAAAGGAGAAGTAAGACACAGAGCAGATAGTGAGTGAGCGCGAGGAAGAGAACAAAAAAAATGACAAAAAGGGGGTTTTGGTTCCTTCTGTTGATTTCTACTTGAAGGTGGGGAACATTGTAGAAGGTTTTTGTTAGAGACTGGTTGCTCATAGTGCTACTGTCAGTGAAGAGGAGAAAATTTTGCTGCTAATATTAAGGAGTTAAGAAATAGGTGTAGTGGCCAGAGGAGGCCCTACATCACGGATTGTTTTTGGTTGATATAAATTTGTCTACTTTGATTGTTGTTACAAAGTTTGGATTGTTGCTTTGATTTTCCTGATGATAATCATTATTAAGCTGTTGTTGATGGAATCCAAAACCATTATGATAAATGGATACAAGAATGAGAAGATTATTGCCTGTGAAGTTTGAAATGAGTTGTTTTGATTGATGCTGATATTTTTTGTGGATGGAGAAATGGATAGTTTGTGATGAACACTGCCTTGTGTTGTCACTGGAAGTAAGGTTATGTTGATTTTATTGTGACTTGCCGAGACTAATGAAAATGGCAAAAGAAATGATATATACTCTATTTGGTTTTGAGAGAAATGCATCAGGGTGTGGAATGTTTTCCTTGGTAGTGAAATGTGTATTATTGATTTTGGTAGTTGATTTTGATTATAGTTTGATGGAAAAAGTAAATGAAAGTGCCTTGTGAACTTATGATGTGAACTGCTCATTATTAGTATACAAATTGTTCCTTATTAATTTAACTATATTATTCTCCATTAAATAGCATATAAACTGTCAGTTGCTAAATTAACATATAAATTGCCCATGTTGAATAGTATGTGAACTTCTTCTTATTTTAGCTTAAGAATGGAGTGTCATTTCACTGCTTCAATATTATATTTCCTTTTGCAAATTTTATATTGTTGTGAATTGTCCATGACATGACATTCATGCATCATGATTAGGGCTTATGAAAATGCTGACATATTGCATGACATACATAATAAATGTAAATAGGCGTGTGGGGGTTCTAGTGATTTGGTGACGGCCCATCAGTGGTGACACCCCTAATGGATGTATATCCTCCCATGTAGGGATTGGAGTGATGGTTAAGCCACATGGATTATAGGATGTATCATCTTCTCTTGTACGGAAATCCCCAACGCCTTAAACAAAAGAGAATGATGATGGTATATGGTGACACCCCTAATGGATGTATCTTCTCGTTGGAGTGATGGTTAAGCCACATGACCATAGAATGTATCCTTTCTCTCGGTATAACAGAAAAGATAGGTTCTTTTTTGAAACGTATCGCATGAGCACGTATGAGCATTGCATCCCCTCCTATTTCTTGCTGAGCGTTAGACTCATTGTTTTACCCTTGATGTAGGTATGTACGCAAAACAGGAGAATAGACAGTTGATGAAACATTTACACGAGCAGATCTTGTGGTTGGCTAGGCTAAGAAGATTTAAGGAAAAATGGTTTTGTAAGGAAACAATTAAAATGTTTTGTAAATGTTTTAGTAAATGTCTTAAATTGCAAAGGTTTATTTATTGTAATTTTAAATGTTTTGTTCAAAAGTCTTCCGCTACAATTTCAAAGAGGATTGTATGAAACAAAAAAGTCTTCTGCTGTATTTATAAAAGAAAAAGTTTTAAATTTCACGCGATTTTTAAATATAAGAAAAATCGGGGCGTTAGAAGGGAGGTAGATCAAGTCTATAGGTCATGTTGCCAACTCTTTCAACAATCTAAAATGGATTAATATATCTCGGGCTAACTTCTCTTTAACCCTAAAATGATTGATACCACATCTCGGTCGAAACTCGAGAAAAACAAGCTCTCCTGCATCAAACTCAATCTCACGTCTTTTCAGATCGGCATAACTCTTCTGTCTGCTCTACACAATTTTTAGCCTATCTTAGGTTAGCTAAATCTTCTTTGTAGTCTCGTGAATTATTTCTAGCCCAAGAGAAATTCTCTCATCTACCTCGGCTCAACATAATGGCAAATGACTCAATCTCCCATATAACACCTCGTACGGGGAGACAACAATGTCGGTCTGATAACTATTGTTATATATACTAACTTGCCCAATGCCAGATGATTAGTCTAGCTATCACCAAAGTCCAAGATACAAGCTCGCAAGATGTCCTTCAAAATTTGGAAAGTCTGTTCCGACTGCCCATCAATCTGAGGATGACGTGTAGTGCTAAAATTATGATCCATAACGTAAGACTTTCTGCAAAGCTCTCCAAAACTTTGATATGGACCTAGGGTAGCAAACCAAAACAATACTAGAGGGAACACCGTGAAGATGAACGATGTGCTCGACCTACAAATAGCTCAACGTGGACAAGGAAAAATCTATTCATATTGAAACAAAACGAGCAGAGTTAGTCAAACGATCCACAATGACCCACACCACGTCCAACTTTTGAGGAATCCTAAAAAGACTCATGACAAAATCCATGACGATGCTATCCCATTTCCAACTCTGGAATAGGCAAAGGCTGCAACTGTATAGGCCTTTGCTGCTTAACCTTTATCGACGGACACATCAAACACTTGGCTACAAAGTCTGCCACATCACACTTCATACCCACCCACTAGTACTATCGCTTCAAGTCTTGGTACATCTTCGTACTCCTTGAATGGATAGTGAATGTAGACCTGTGAGACTCAATAAGAATAGTGTGCCTCAAATCTTAAATATTGAGAACTACCATCTTGCCCTTGTAAAGAACAATCCCCTCAGCATTGACTTCCCAACTATCAAGTTATTCACTATTCTGTAGCTGCTCAATTATACCTCTAAGCTCATCATCCTATTGTTGTAATTGCTTAGTCGTCTAGAGCAATGATGGAGTAGCTATAACATTGTACACACAAGATGTATTGCCAGACTTATAATACTATAGGTTAACATCTCCAATTATAGAAACCTATTTTTTTAATCCTTTATAAACATTTAAAACTTGAAATGCTTCTTTATGAAATATACAGCGAAAGACTTACCTTGAATAAAATCAATTAAAACAAAAGAAATGTATCATAACAAAAAAAAATTTCTTTAACTTTTAAGATATACATGTTATACATTCAAAATAGTTCCTTTCCTTCAATCGTTCTTGTTTATTTAAGTCATCACAATATCTCGCTGTGAAAACCTTTCATCAACTGCTCCTTTCATTTTCCACTGGTGTCGTTACCTACATCACAAGACATAAGCTATGAGCCTAATGCTCAGTAAGAATGAGTATCTAAAACAATAATTGTGAATATGATATGCATATGCTGTGCAGTTTATAGGCATACATTTCCATCTAATCTTTCCCTTTTTTAACCAAATAATAGTTTAGATGATTGAAGAACATCAATCCAAGGGAAAATATACATCATATGGTTCTCTTAGGCAAAAATGTCACTAAATCCCCCATCGAGGAATGTGATACATCATCATTTAGTTCTCCTAAACAAAATCATTGCTAAACCCCCCATCTCACAATCACCTATTTACGTTTATTCAGTCCATTTTTAGTTTCATTATCATCATACATACATATAAACATTTTCATAATGTGATGCAAGAACTCTGCATGAAATCATGTGTATCTATCATCCACAAGAACAAATTCTCTAAGTCATCAAAGTTCTATCATGTACACTCTATTCTCAAACCAATATAATCAACCATAAACCTAAGACCTAACTCCTAATAATCTATATAACTAACATAACCTTAATTAATAATACAATTTAATTGAACCATATATTTAACCATACTTATTAACATCATATCCTCAATAATAATATATTAATTTCTTGTGATGCAACCAAACAAAGGCAACTACTTAAAATTCATTGCTTACCTTGAATTGTTAATGCAGTTCCACAATTGAAATATCCTCTTGAATAACCACACATTCAAATTAGCAACCTTTAGATTTCTTAGAGAGAAGAGAGAAAGAACTTCCGAGAGCTCTAATTTTTCTCCTTCTTCCTTTTTTATTTCTCCCTCTCATTCATAATATAAATAAATAATCTCTCTTTTTCAGTCTTAAGCTCGAGGTGTTCTCACACCAACACATGGTGGTGATGACTCACCATATTTTTCCATTCAAAACATGACATTTCATCGAAAGTCAGATGACCCTTTGCATAATTGGTCCACCAATTCGCTAATGGTGGTCAACCACCATTCTACCTGTGGTTTAATTTTCACTTTCTGTAGAAATTTTGGTCGACCACTCTTAAACTGGTCGACCACAAATCTACCCGAGAGCCCCTTTATTTCAATCTATTGAGATTTTGGTTGACCATTCAAAAACTGGTCAACCACAATTCTACCTGAGAGCCCCCTTATTTTAATGTGTTGAGATTTTGGTTGACCACTCATAAATTGGTCGACAACAATTCTATCCGAAAGCTCCCTTATTTCAATTTGTTGAGATTTTGGTCGACCACTCATAAACTGGTCGACCACAATTCTACCCGAGAACCCTCAGAATTCTAATTTGTAATTAAACTGGTTGACCACTTCTTCCATTTTAGTTGACCACAAGTCTTCCCATTAAACCTTACACACCAAACTTCCATTTTACTTTATTGCCAATTCATCCCTAACAAATAACATCTTTTCCAACTAAGATCTCTTTTAAACTAATCACCAATCTTATACTTATCCTAATAAAATTTGAGGTATTACACCAATAGTGATCGAACGCTTCCACTCATCGAGAACTAGATAGGCAAGGGACCCTTAAGGAGACCGGCTTAGAGCATTAGTCATCTCTATCACCTTGTCTAGGTGATACTCTAGGCTGAAGTCATAGTCCTTCAAATATTCCATCTACCTATGTTGCCGTAAGTTCATATCCTACTGAGTGAACACATACTTCAGGCTCTTACGATTGGAGTACACTTCGAAGCTTGCACTATACAAGTAACTCCTCCAAATCTATAAGGAAATAATGATTGCAACCAACTCCCAATCATGAATTGGGTAATTCTACTCATGGAGCTTCAACTATCTTGATGTGTAAGCAACTACCTTCCCCTGCTGAATCAAAACACACCCAAGTCCAAGTCCCAATATATCAGTGTAAACTGCATAAGGCTACCCACTATCAGATACTATCAAAACTAGTGCACTCGTCAATCTGCCCTTCAACTCCTCGAATGCATTTTGACAATGGCCATCCCACTTAAATCGTATTCCCTTCCTGGTCAGTTTTGTCAACGGTGTGGCTAATGAAGAGAAATTCTCCACAACACTTCAATAGTAGCCAACAAGACCTAGGAAATTGCAGATCTCTGACACATTCTTTGGATGCTGCCACTGCACAACTGTCTTTGTAATGTCCCATAACATAAATCCTTTTTAATGTCATTTTTAAAAAAATAATATTAATTCATATCTTTGAAAATCAATTCATAAATAAATGAAATTGAATCTTACCATTGAAACTAAAACAGCAGAAGTCTTTTAATAAAGTCTAATTTAAAAATCCAAATGTAGTTAAAGCCTAAGATAAAATACATATAAATCCTTGCAAAAATATCTCAACTTAAATCCAAACATTTAAAAACATAGTTTAATAAAAAAATTCATACCAAATCATTTCTCTCAAGTCTTCACCCATGGGTTAATATCTCTCCAACAGCGCTGCAACCTCGCCCATGAGAGTACTCCTTCAACTACATCCTTCACATATTTTCATCATCAAGTATATCATCAAAGTTCTCCTCACCTACATTACAAAGTTCATTTATGTGCCTAAAGCTTAGGAGAAGATGCATATGGAAAATCATTAGGAAACACATCTGAGAACTCTCTCACAACTGAGACATTGAGATCTTATCCAACAGTCTAGCCATTAACATCAACTGACCAAATACTTCCGTACTACTATAATCCATTGTGGCCATCCAAACAAGCCCATAGAATGGGGTTAGTCATCATCGCACTAGGTTCATTGCGGTAGACAACAACCCATTTATCTTTCAAAATGACTGTGACCTTTTCAAGTGACACTCCACAGCCGCTCTGTGTTTTCTCAGCTAACCCATATCCAAAATTATATTGAACTAACTCATCGATGAGACAACCAAGTTTTCAAAAAACTTGCATTCATCAATAACCACACAGACTGCCTTACACACAGAGGACACTACACTTTAGACACTTAAGGGAGTGCTAAGAATCTATAGAGATTCCATCTCCTCCACTGACAAACCCAAAACAGATGCAAAAATAAAGAATATGAAGGAGTGTGTCGACCAAATATCAAACAACACTCATGCAAAAGAGTGAGAAATAAGAAAAGTACCATCGATGACACCCTTCTCCTCCTAATCGTAGAAATAATCGATTCCACCAACTGTATAATCCTATCTAGAGACTCTCTCTTTGCCCTTGTGGCCTTTTCCATTATCACCTTTAACTAAACTAAAGCCAACACCATTGCTCTAAAATGCTTGCTACAAAAAATCACCAGATCTCTATTGTTGGTAAGGACTATACTAAAAGCTATGCTGATAACAAGTCAGCCTCTAAAAAATTTGGACTAGTAGGTTAGTGCTGGGGATAGTACTGTGGTTGAGACCCTACCTACTGCTACTAGGGCATGAAAAATTGACGCTTCTGGTACTGCTAGATAGAAAGCTTGTCAAACCCTCGTCCATCACCTGGAGTACTCTAAACAGCACTACCTTAGGAAGATAAGAATGACTACAATTGTTGCTACTGTTGATTCTACAGGTAGGCGTGGTCAAATATCTGTTCGGTTTGGTTTTGATATAGAACTTAACCGAACTGGAGGGTTTCAATTTAGCCTTTACCGAACCGAAACCGAGTATTTGGTTTCTTGGAAATTAATCGAAATTTTGGTTTCGGTTCTGGTTTGATTCTAGTTTTATTATATATTTTTTTTTAAATATGAAAATAATCAAAATTGTATTTCAGTATCCAAAAGCAACAAATGAGCAAACCTCATTTTTAAGCTCCTTCACATCCACAAGAGATTGAAAGTTCATAATATTAGCACCCTTGCTTGAAGAATCTTCATTTTCTTTGACACAATAGCCTAAAGTTCAAAGAAATTCATAGCTTTACCCAAACAAATGAACAAAAAAACAAATTTATTACCTTCAGACAAAAAAAGCGATACCAATTGATTTTGAGAAACCAATCCATGAGCAACTTTGGGTGTTTTGGGTAGACATGATGTCTCATTTATGCATCTCTCTAGACTAACATTCTGAAAATAGTAGATTCTCTTATCTTCAGGAAACAACAAAGAAAGGAAAAGAATTTGGCTAAAGAAGACAACGAAGAAGAAGAAACCTTAAGTTGAGAAACCAAAGCAAACCATTTTGGATCAACTGGAAGCCAGAAGAGCTCTTTCATTGGAATACCAACAAGATAGAGCTGTACTATAGAGAACTCTACCTCTCCCAATGAGTTCCCTCCCTCTTTAGGGAGATTGAAAGCTCCAAACTTGAGCTCTTTCAAATGCTCTTCCTTGCTCTCTGATTTTGCTTCCTACAAATACATACATATTTTTCAATTTATGGATTCACCTCAATCACTCTACCAAAGATTTTAAAAGTTAAGAAAAGGGTAAGTCTATGGAAAATAATCTGAGGAAAGTAAGAGAGAGAGAGAGAGAGAGATACCTTCTAGTTCTAAGAGGCAGGGAAGGCAACGTAGTTAGGAACACTGACATTGCCAACAAGTAGAGAGTTGTTGGCACTTCCAGCAATGTCGTTCCCAATCTTTTGTAAAATAGAAGGAAAAGGCACCTGCGCTTAGAAAGCGAAGAATTAGAGAGATTATTGGATCGAGAAGAGCGATAGTGATTTCTGATTCCCAAGCAATCAAAGAAGAAACTCATGGCTCCAGAAATTGAGAAGTAAAGGAAGCTCACACCAGACCGAAATAGAATCCATAATAGGCGCTTTAGCAACTTCCATACAGGGGATTGCCACCAAAATCATGAAGCCCTATTGAACACCTCACTGGAAATGTTGTTCCGACGCTTCAAAAAATTTGAAACACAAAAAGGCAACCGAGAAGCAGAGTAGCGACAACCAACAACTTGAACTTTGAAGTTTACTATTTTAGGTGAAGCAGCAGAGCAGTGAGTGCAGATTGAAGTACTAGAGACTGGAGTGAAGTCTCTAGACCTCTTTGCATCGTGAATCTCAACCAAGCGCCACAACTGCAAGCCGCACTCATAGAAGACGAAACTAAGAATGAAGAGACGAGGAGCTGACAGTGAGGAGACCTAAAATACGGTTTAGTTTTGGTTTTTTGGGTTTTGAGAAACCAAAACCGAAAATTAAATAAAAAATTCCTAGTTCTCACCACCATCAACCGAATTTCAGTTTTTTGATGTGCAAAACTGAACCAAACCAAATCGAATTGAACAGTTCTGGTTCAGTTCTTTGGTTCTAGTTTGGTTTGCACACCCCTATCTGTAGGCAGTTTTGCCTTAGGTGCCCTGTGTGTCAACATGTGTGGTAGGTATAAGAACTATACTGGCCACTGCCAGATGATCCACTACTGGCAACTATGGTCTGACCCCCACTGGATCCTACCCATGAAACTTTGTCTAATTCTTTTTTATGACTTTCCTCTCATCCTTCTTTGTTATTTCTCCTGATAACTACATTAGATGGTATCGTATACTCACTTCATCCTTCGAGCAGCCTCAAAAACCTCCAAGAGAGAATTGTACTACATGAGGGCTACACTCTATTGTAACTTTTGTCTCAAACACTGCTAAAACTTGATTGTCTACCCTTGTATGGTAACCCGCTCTAGATAAGGTAGGAGCTTATGGAATCGACCATAGTATTGCATCACTGTCATCAATCCTTGAGTCAGCTTATTGAATGCCCTTCTCAATGAGTCCTAATAGTTCTTGTTCTTGTATTGAGCTCTAAACAATTCAGTGAAGTCCTTCCATTCCATAGATTGTGCCTCAATGTTCACCAGCACTGCATTTCACCAACTCCAGGCTAACTTCCTTAAGTATTAGGCAGCAAGGTCAACCTAATACTCTTTCAGAACTTGTAAATACTCAAAATTTAGCTCCATCTTCTATAGTCAATTCTCCACCTTTGCAAGATTTGCACCACCCTCAAATGTTGAGGGATTCTTGACAAGAGAACTCTCAAAAGTAAGTCATCTTAGTCATGTCAAGATTCTAAGTTGAACTGTTGCTTGGCAAGTTTTTGGAGTGACTCCATCATGGTTGTAATACACCATTTTCCATATCATTTTTTTTAAAAAAATGTGTATAAAACGTGTTTGACATATCTTATTGAAATTATAATCATAGCGGAAGATTTTTCTTTCAACATAAATATACATGGACAATTCTATAATTTTCATCATGAAACATTTTCATCACAAAACATTGATTTATCATTCTATATTTCTATTTCGAAACATTTTAGAAAAGTATACAATCTTGAGCCATAACCCACTAGTCAAGTTGCCGAACAACACAATGCTTAATACAGCTATGCTCCACAACTGCAGCCTCTCTATCATCGTTAATCACATCTTTGCTAAGGTTGTCATCTACATCACAAGATTTAATTATGAGCTTAACACTCAGTAAGAGATAACATGGGTTAATAACAATGAGATACCCATGATATGCAATTTCATAAAAGTATGCATTTTGTGTTCACTTTTCCTTTTCAGTCACATAACAGTCCAGATGTTGGAGGCTTACAGTTCAAGGAAAAAGATACATCATCTAGTCCTCCTTATGTGGGACAATTACTCAATCCCACCTCACAAATGTCTATTTACATTTATACAGTCCACTTTCAATTTCTCTATCAAAACATATGCATAAAAATAGTTACATAACCCTTCTTGAAGACCACGATGCATGGACATGAACACATACAATTCAACTTGTCATGTAATAACTATACAACACATTCTCAAGTCAATGTAATCAACATATAACTAGCAAGTCAACAATCAACACTTTATCCTTTTTAACGATCTTTACTAACCCCATATAATTCATAACATAATAACTATGGTGATAGTAAACAAGTTATCAAATTATATGATAATACTATCCTTATATACCATAATGTGTCAAACAACAGCCGCATAACCTTACCTTAACATCTTGTAACGTAGGTTAAAGAGGCAAAAAATATACAGTATCTCTTACCTTAAGTCCTTAGCACAATGTTTTGCAACTTACTCAATTATCCCCTTGACTTAAAGCACCTAAAACATACCAAACTCCATGTTAGCATTTATTTATGCACATGTTTCTTCAAATGTGCATGACCCTTAACACATTTAACCAACCCTTAGTTCTGAATCCAAACTTAACCAACATGGTATATAATAGCATAACCTTATAGCTTGAATCACTTTTCATGCATGTTTAAGAAAAAATATCTTAAAACTAAATCCTTTATGCATCAATTCCCATTTTTATCTTTACAGTTTTTATCCAACTTTAAGCATTCATAACTCATCCTATACTTAATCAAATTCATCAATTCTAGAACCCATATCTTCCTTGAGATGTCAAGAATAGTACACGAAAATGGTTTTGTATTACAACTTCAACAAGACAACCAATAAGTTTCAAATAGTATAACTACTCGGTTTTGATCGATTTCTTCTTTTTCATTCTTTCCAACTTACCAACTAATTCTTTAAAATCACAGAAAAAAACTCTTATTACCTTCAAAAAGTCGAGAGAGGGACCGTTTTCTTGAGAGCATCATGATCCTCAATGGTTTTCTCATACTTTTGAATTGTTGAACTTCTTTCTTAAATAAAAGCTTTCCCCTTGCCTTGTTACTGCCTCTAAGCTGGAGGTGTTGCACATATCAGACATTAAGATGTTGAATCATACTTCCTCTCCAATTAAAACGTGACATGGAATCTTATTTTAGTGACTTTTCCTTTCCCGGTCGACCGTTCATCAATTTTTGGTTGACCACTCCCGTATATTTCCAAGGAATTGCACACCACATATTCTTCTATGGACATTTATTCTTTCACGGACGCCGAGTCGTCCGCTGTAAAAGCTTAGCCTTCTGCAGAAATCTATTTTACACTATCTTAGTGGACCATAACCTTGCTCCTAGGCGACCGCATATCTACCTGTGACTTAATTATTTCAATTTTCCTCGGATCTGGTTGATCGCAAATACAGTTTTGGTCGATTTGAAAACTACCAGAGACAACACCTTCTTCACTGGCCTTGGAGCGATCGACCACATTCTCAACATTGGTCGACTGTGATTAAACTCGAGGGTAATTTCAACATGTAATAAACCTCAAATCCTACTTTATTATCAATTAATTTATAACAATACTCAACCTCCAGTGTTACAGCTCAACCAAATTAACACCCAATCATTACACTTCTTCATTCTCCAAAATTCATAAAACACAATTCACAACACAATTATTCAATGTGATTTCAATAATCAATGTTTTCAACAACCAATGAAATTATACCATTATCAAACATATTTCATACATAATTCATACTTAGCAAAATAAAGTGTTTAGGTATTACATTCCTCTCCTGTTAATAAAATTTTGTCCTCAAAGTTTGATAAATGAAATAACTCTGGATATTGAGCTTCCATATCTTGTCTTCATTCCCATGTAACTTCTTCCATTGAATGATTTTGTCATAGAATCTTAACCAATGGAATTATTCCCAAATCTAATAACTGCACCTATTTTTCCTCATATATCCGGGTTGGCTGAGTTTTAATATTTTCTTGCAACTGAATCTCCAATGCACTTTTTTAACATTGATACGTGAAAAATATTATGAATTTTTTCCATCGATAACAACAATTCAATTTTCATCTTTCCTATTCTCTCCATAATTGGAAAAAGACCAATATATCTTGGGTTCAATTTTCCCTTCATTCCAAATCGCATAACTGTAGCGACCTGGTTTTTCATACACTTTAAACATTGAAATCAAATACTGTTTCTTTTATGAAACATACTGTAGCAAAAGAGTTTTGCAGTTGAAACTAAGTAAACATTTGAAATACCATAAATCAATTTCTTTCTTTAAAACATATTTTGTGCAAATACATTTCATAATTTAAAACCATGTGCAATTTATATTTCCATTTAGCCTAGCCAGCCACAAAGCCCACAACGTACAAATCCTCCATCAACCGCTCCTTTTCTTACTACAGTGCATACCTACATCATAAGATATATTCTATAAGTCTAATGTTTAGTAAGAAATGAAATGCATAATGAAACATGTAATGCACTTTTCATAAAAACATCTTCCATTTTCATTTTATCATTAGAACTCAACTCAAATTCTCAATTATTGGGGAAAAACCCACCCAAAGCCTCAATCATTGAGAACCACATCTCCCAAAACCTCAATCGATGAGTTAAGTATCCAAAACCTTACAATGGGAACTTGTTTCCAAAGCCTCACAATGGGGAAAAATTCGCCCAATGCCTTAACATAACATCATGTTCTTAATTATTACTTGAAAACCATATGCATGACAATTCATTTTCGTAACATTTCTTGAAAACAATGTGATGCATGATCATACATGAATATAGACAATTCTTCATATTTCTAGCACATCATTGACATATAAAATCCTCAACATTTAATAAGCATAACATCAACAACATGTTCATACACAACAACATGATCAATTCACCTTAATGTTTATCAAACACAGCAGCACAACATAACAACAACAACATGTTCTTAATAGAAACATCAAACAAAAATAAATCTTACTTCTCATGATGTAGCGCAAAAGGGAAAAACACAAATATCACTTCATATCTCTATATTCCTTAGAGAAGTTAGGAGAAAACACAACTCCCTTAAGTCCCCTCTTCTCTTCCTTTCTCTTCTTCTTCTTCATCACAGTCGCTCTCTTTTCTCTCTAGCTTCTCTCTCTTTCTCACGGTTACTTCTCCTTTCCACTCAAGCTTTCCTCCTTATAATAACTTAACTTTTCTTCTTCAGCCTTCACAAGTAGGAAGTGGCATCCTTACAACGTTTAAGTGATGACTAGTCCATCTTTTATCCAATAAAAATATGATATCGCATCTCATATCTAGCGACCCTTCACATTATCGGTCGATCAATCTCATCAAATGATCGACCGCCAAACAGCTTGAAAACAGAGTCTGTATAATCTTTAGAACACCAGTCAATCACCCTTTTGCAGACGATTGGCCACAAAATTTCGCTTGATCGACTGCAAAACACAAATTTCACTAATCTTCTTCACCTGGTTGTTCACTAATCATCCACAAATCTCCCTTATTTCGACTCTGTAATGAAGCCGATCGACCACTACTATTCCTCATCGACCTCCATACAACAGAGAGCCCCTTATTCTTTATTCTGTACATGTCCTGGTTGATCAATCCTTCAAGTGATCGACTACTCTTCCCCTTGTAAGTCCCATGGCCATTTAATTTATTACTCTTCCTTCAGCTACAACATCAAACTTCCACAATACATTCTATATCACAATTCTAATCCATCTATCTCATATACCTCTATTTCCAAACGCCTTATAATTAACAAAACATATTACACAATACAATCCTTTACATTAAAAACATAGAATTTTTTTTCCAGATATTACAGTAACTCCTTTAAATGGTGGCACTTTCAAAAATACCATATCACCTTTCTTAAATTCCAATTCTCGTCGTCGACGATCTGCATAACTCTTTTGTTGACTTTGTGTAGTTAACATTCTTTGATGAATAACTGCTATCATATTAGCCATTTGTTGTACAATTCTAGAACCATATAGCTCAACTTCTCCAACTTCATCCCAATGTAACAGTGATCTACATTTTCTTCCATATAGAGCATCAAGGGTGTCATTCCAATAGTAGCTTGAAAACTATTATTATAAGCAAATTCTAGCAATGACAACATTTTGCCCCAACTTACTTGGCCTTCCATCATACAAGCCTTTAACATATCTTCCAATATTTGAACGGCCTTTCACTTTGCCCGTCAATTTGTGAGTGAAATGTTGTGCTAAACCTCAATTATATATATATATATATATATATATATATATATAGCCTTTTTAAATCTTTGATATTTTTGAACATTAACGAAACTTCGACCCGAGACAATTCTCAGTTACCAAATTAATTTTGTCATTTTATTTACCACTCAATAACGTTCAATTCTACCAATTTGACCAATTAACTAAAAATCCACACGTAATCGCTACGCGACAAAATATGTCAACTCCAAATACTTTAATCAAATACAATGCAAATATTTACACATGAAATTTATCATTATAATAATAGCAGTTTTTGTACAAGTGTCCAATGTGTATGTAACCTTCTTATTTTAGTGATGCATATATGGCAGTATTGTTATTCTTATTTATCGTAATCTGTGTTGATAGGAAGATATTCACTGGTGAACATCAGATCCCATTGTTGTTATCCTTTCTTTGTGTGTATGTGGATAATTACAGTTACAATGGAGATTACTATGCTATGCTCTCTGTAAATCCTTGCGAGATAATTGTCAGCTAGTGCCATGGTCCGAGATCATAGTAATCTAGTAAGTAGTGGGGCCGTCATGCAGGGGTATATTCATATTGACATTAACATTTGAACATGTTAATATGACTTATATTCATATCAACATTGTATATATATCATCACATGTTGGTATCAATGATGATAAAAATATATTAATATGGTCTACTCATTGAATATGTTTGTATATATATTACATGCATAATGGTTAATAAACATTAGAATCTACTTATAGTAATGTAGTCCGAATTGGTATGATTGTATTAGTGTTCATTGCATAGTCATTAACATATGCATATAGGAAGATATACACTAGAATTTACCTAGAGATATGTAGTCATGAGTTACGATAACTTGATTTATGCATAGTTATTAGTAGATGCATTTAGGTATATGTGATATTATTCTACCTAGGAGGTAGTGCAATTAGAATAAGTAATTGCACTGGATATAATCTCTCTAGTAGTGCTAATTAGTAAACTCTAGATGAGATGAGAAGATAGTGCAGGAACATAGTTGCACTTGATACTGATGAATAAGTGCATATGATTATTTGCACTTAAGATAGGTGTGCATGAGGTTAGTTGCACATAAAGAGTGGTCATACATGACATTATATATATATTGATCATGCATATACATATATCTACTTCTAGCATATGAGAGAAGGGTATAGTATCATTGACACTTAGATCATGGGTATGTAGAAACATGAGTGATTGATCGACTAGTCAAGAAAATTGAAGCTTTGAAGACTAATCATGTAGGGGGTGTTAGCCTATAGATATTAGACTTAATTGTTTTGATGATGAATATTTTAATTTGATTATAAGTTATTTATCATTTTCAATAATTATTATTAGGGAAAATGAAAACCAACCATCGTACTTTGTGGTCAATGAAAAGTCAACCACTAAACTATTTTTGCTAATAATTTAACCACTGAACTATGAGAAATCGCAGTCGTGAACATCGCCACTAACTTTATGGAAATCACAGTGAAAAGAACAAATACCCATGGAAAAAATGGAAAGAACTCGTGATTGAAAAGAGATTTTTAGTGGAAAAGAGTTAATATCCATGGAGAATGAATTTACAAGATTTTGGATTTTGTAAAAAATTGGATTTAGAAGATTTTGGGTTTTATAATCAAGAAGATTTTGTAAAAAAATGTTAATGTTTTAGTTTTCAGATGATTTAGAATTGTTTTACAATCCATAGGAGAATCACAGTTTGTCTGTGTTTTTCTATGAAGAAGACAATGATCGACGACTATCGATGACAATCCATGATGGATCGTGTAGTAATTTGCGGTTGCTTGACAACGAACCCCAGCAGCTGGACGACGATCTGCGATGGCTTGGCCACAATCCGCAGCGGATTGATAAGAAGGAAATTCCTTTATTTCACCTTGTGCGATAGTGAATCTTTGCAGATCGATAATTCTTTCAATTTTAAATGGTTTTGGATAATTGAGGAGTCTTTTTCCGTCAAATTTTTGCGATGCACAGGTAGGAAACATCTGTTTTGTCATTTGATGCTTATCAAAGTAGATTCGGGCATGAAATTGTGCGGAGCTTCACAGTTTTGAATTGTGTAAGGGAAATTGGAGGACTTAGAAGCATTTTTAGCCCTCAAAAGTGGGACAAGCTGCCTTTGGTACCTTGCCAATGCGTAGATCTCAAAAATTTATGCAAAATCAAAAAAAAATTTCATCCAAATCGGTCGACTGAGCACAAAGTTATGGCCTTTCAAAGTTTTCGAGTAAACGATCTCATTTTTTCACTACCCGAATCTGCTCTGATATGTACCGATGACAAAAAAGATCTCTCCTGCCAAAAAAAATGATGAAAAAGAATTCCTCAAGCATCCAAAACCATTGAAAATTGAGAGAATTATCGATCTGCAAAGATTCACCATCGCACTAGGTGAAAGAAAAAAATTTCCTTCTTATCAATCCGCTACGGATCATGGTTAAGCCGTCGCAGATCATCGTCAAGCCGCTGCGGTTCATCATCATTAATGGAAAACGTGTAACATCCCGTAACTTTTTTCCGTATAAAATTTTTCTTTTCTTTAAAACCATTGCATAATAGAACACCAGAGTAATAAACAACGGAAGTCTTAATCTTATAAGACATACAACGGAAGACTTTTACAATTTAAACCAAATCCATTGTTTAAATAAACACATTAACTTAAAACATTTATTTAAAATCATAAAATACTTAAAAGCCTTTTAAAACATTTATTCCTTTCTGTGAGCCATAACCACAAGTCAATGTCACCAATAGTACAAACGTACACACAACAATACTCTACCAGCTTCGTCCTTTAACAACTTTATCCATTCATCGGCTCCTTACCTACATCAACGGGATCTAACTATGAGCCTAATGCTTAGTACGTGATATAAACGTAAAACATGAATTTTACATACAATTTCTATAACTTAGCAAAAGGTTTTCTATTTCGTTTCTCTTTTACTGTTCATGTCTTTTATCGTTATTTCATTTGCTTATATGCTAGGCGTATCAAACCGGACCATATAAACATCTATTTATTGTTTATATGTCAGGCGTATCAAACTGAACTATATAAATATTTGTTTACTGTTTATATGTCGGGCGTATCAAACCGGACTATACAAACATTGTTTATATGTCGGGCGTATCAAATCGGATCATACAAACATCCGTTTACTGTTTATATGTCGGGCGTATCAAACTGGACCATATAAATATTTGTTTACTGTTTATATGCCAGGTGTATCAAACCGGACCATATAAACATCTGTGTCGAGCGTATCCAACTGGACCACAGTCGTTTCTTATCTTGATTTCTGTGCTGGGCGTATCCAACCGGTCCACAGCTATTTACGTGCATTTCATTTTTGTGTACTTTATGATCAAGTCTTAACGTTATCGTGCACATACAATCTTATCTAACGTGTTCCTTAATCGTATCCTTGAAATGTAATCCGTCATATCTAAGGAATTGAACGTAAATCTAATAAACATGCTAGCAAACAACATACATTTTCATACAATAACATAACTTATGCATTTAGTAAACAAATATTAAACAAAACCCTAATTTCCCAAGATATAGGTCCTTTCGAACAAAGCACATGCAATAGCACGAACCTGAAGTCTTTAGCTTTAACGAGTTATCACTTAGAGTTATCCTTCTTGAAACCTAATCATGATGCACACGTATAACTATTAATAATTATCTTTCAATAATAAAGTCTCATAGCTTCAACTAACATGCTTAGTATTTTTCACCTAACATTTACTTAACATTTCCTAACTATTCCAAACCTAATATTTAATTACGTCATTTCCTTCCACCATTCACTGATACACCCAATCATTTTCCAACAACCACGTTATTCTAATAATGACAACCCTTAATCCAATAATTACTTCCTCCAAAATCTCACATAACAAAACCCATTACCTTCACATTTAACAAATATTTCCAATAATAATTCCAACAAAGTATATTTTTCCAATCATATCTATCAGTTCAACTTAATCATTTCTAACAATATATTATGTCTAATAAATAACACTCAATCATATGCAGAAATGGAACTCCCACCTAATATCAGACCCATGTATTTTTTTCAAAAGAATAAATAACAACCACAATAATTATTTATCAACAGAGAGCACACAGGTAGAAATCAATACCTGAAGCACCCAATAATCTAAACCCAGAGAATTAATCTCCAATTACTGAACTTCATAGACCACTTCATTCTCCAACATTCCTTCACAGCCTTTTCACCGCTATGTTGTCCCTTCAGATTTCTTTCGTTCAATAAAATCACAAACTCTTCATCTCTTCATCCCCGTAGAATGCTTCTGTTTCTAATAGACAAACTTATTTTCGAGCCTTCACCCGCTGCACTCACGGTTTCTCTCACTCTCATGATCGATCTCTCTCAAACTCTTCACTTCTAAACCTCTAGCAACTATTCACAGCACTCAGAACTCACAACACACTCATCCAGAAGCAAGACTCTTCTCAACAAATCGGCAGAGTAACCCCTTTCATTTTCTTCCTTTCCAAACTCTCATTCCAGCACTCCAATTTATAGGCCTTATAATAACATTTCATCATTAACCACATGAAGATGGAAGGCCAAATGATGGTGTCTCTTAAGTATCCAAACGGTTTAACGTCGATTCTTTTCATCTTCATACGCATATAACACAAATAGAAACTTACAGTGTCGCTTTAACATCTTTAGACGAATTTGTAGATTGGCGATTGATCGATTTTAATGAAGGAAGATCGACCGCCCTTCAGCCAAATGCCCGCACAATTCTTCAGAAAAATTTCAACTTTTTATGTTGGTCGGATAATGCCGGTCGATCGACCGCCCAGATCGGTCACAGATTCCAAATGTATGATTCACGCATTTTTCACCAGATTATGCATATTCACGTCATATATATATATTCAATAACTCCTCTTCTACCTTATTCTTTTATTAAATCCAATATGTCCTATACTTTCAACCTTATAATATCCAATGTGTCCAAATATATTTGCTCTTGACCAATATCTTCACTTGTCGAACTTAGCTACTAATATCTCCAAAATTAACACGTAATCTTTGTGCTTAGCTCAACAAAAATTTGGGATATTACAAAACGTGATAGCGATGTTAGCGACCACTTTTTTCCATAGTTCAGTGGTTAATTTGTTACCAAAAAATGTTTAGTGGTTGACTTGTCACTTATCATAAAATAAAATGGTTAGTTTGTCATTTTCCCTTATTATTATTATTTAGTTTATAATTATTTTGCATTGGAAATGCTTCTTAACAATGGTATTTATATGTTCTAACATGTTTGTTTAAGTTCATATAGCTAATGTTTAAGTTTTGGGACTTAAACACTTCAAGAAGAATAAAACACAGAGTATAGGTCGACTTTGGACAAGAGGGTTGATGACCAGACAGGATGAAGAAGAACCAGAATAGAAAAGTGGTCGATTGGAGCTAAAGAGGTGGTCGACCAAAAATCAGACAGTGAGCTCGGGATTTTGCAATGGCTGGAAAGTGGTCGACCAAGGAAGAAGTGGTCGACTAAAAATTGGACAGATTCAAGCCTTAGTTTAAGATGTGAAGAAGCAGTCAACCCAAGTTGACAAAGTGGTCAACCAATTCGACTGTACGCGCAACGGTAACATTTAAACGGTTGAGAGGGGGTCGACTGAACAAAGGGTGGTCAACTGGTTAAGTTTTTTATATAAATAGAGGCACTCCAAATTGAAGATTAACCAAGAGAGAGAGTCGTACCGAAACACTATCAATTTTCTACACGATTTCTCATCAGTAATTAAGTGTCAAGCCTAACTCTCTTACTTCTAAACTTGAGAGGTTTTATTTGAGAGAGTTGGGTCTCTAAGTTGTAATTTTCATTTTCGCAATTGTAATCAGCAACATTTAGGGTGACACCCCATAACAGTCAAGAGAAAAGGGTGACGCCTTGTGAATAGTCATTGTAAATGTTTGGTTGGCACTCGTGAAGTCAATTATCACTAACCAGAGAGGTTAAGTGATTAAGGATATCCAAGTGGGAAACTTGGAGCATGGACATAGGCAAGTTTGTCAAACCTCGTGAAAAAACTGGTGTCATCTCTCTATCCCTTATCTCTTTATATTTTCTATTGATTGTATGCATTGTTTGTATTAAATCACTTAGAGATAGAATAGTCAATATCGCACAAA